>OY728150.1:1357741999-1358991999 GCA_963277665.1 Viscum album | reverse complement strand
AGGAGTTATTATTATCAAAAATAAAATAAGTAGTTATTTATTCTGGATGTAAATAATAGTTAAGTGATATATATAACCCTGCATTATATATTTCCCTACCCCCTTCCCAAATTAATTTTTAGCATTAAAATTTAATACCTTGTGTAAGTATTCAAATAATTCTTTTCAATTCTCTATTAGCGACTCCTTAGGTTCCTGCATAACATCATTTGGACTTTTTTCCTATAAATAATTTTTTGTAGTTAAGTTGTTCAATTTTGAAATAAATGATCCATCTGGTCAAGAATCTCAATTAGTTATTATTTATATGATAGATCACTCTCTATATTACCCTTTCACTACAAATTATTTTTAATGGATGTGAAAAGGAATTTAGCTATAGTGGGGGAATAAATCCATGTTTATTTATTTTTCCTTTTTATGAAGTATTTTTTTCCTTAATCATGATTTCTTCTTTATAAAACCTCAATAGATATAAATAAAATAGAAAAAAAATATTTTAATCAATAATAAAATATTTAAATTATAATTTAAAAAATGCACCGAATAAATTAATTTAAATTGGAAATACATGATAAGAGGATAATATGAAAAATATATAAAATAAAACACTTTAATATATAATTTAAAAGATCATAAAGTAAGTTTTATAGGTAATTATTAAATTTACTAATAAAAAACACACCCATAGAGTCCCAAACCAAATTCATATCATCTTAACCAACTACCATTAAAAACCTAACTACCCTATAAAACAATGAACCACCAAAATCAGACCCATAAACACCATGAGACATATAGTATAGAATATACTGGTGCCTTAAACCATTACAATAAAAAATATATATACTTACCCATCATAGGATACCTAGATTTGGGTAGAACAAACTCCTAATATTGTGCCACAACATCAAGAGAACACTTCACTACCCACTTCCACTTTATACAATCCTTATAACATGAGTTTTCCACTTCATCCTTCTCAAAAAAAGTAAAAAATCCTCTCAGTCACCAAAACATAGTGCCTCACTTCTATCTAGAATGTTAACCATAAGATCTACATTCTTCTTAGAATCAGTAGTATTATGTAAGACATTAAATACTACAAGAAGATGCCTTTATCAACTAGGAGGTATATAAAATAAGTGGACAAGGAAGAAAAGTGTATCCTAAAATCCAAGAAACTAGATCCCCCTAGTCAAATCTCTAAAGGACCCTTCAATAATTCCTTATTCTGTGTAGGGGAAAAAATATTTCATAAAAAAGTTATCAAAGTATTCACAAGAAACCACTATAAACCAAAAATGATTCTCCCTCCAAAACAAATGTTCCACCAATTAGAGAAATCCTAGTACCAAGGAATCCCCAAATTGGTTAGGAATCCTCATCAATTCATATCCCTTATTAAACTTCTCTAGAAACTTTTGAACCTTATGGGTCATTCCCAAATTAGGAACTTCAGTAGCTTATCCTGCTGGAATTCGGTTAGAACTAGGTCCCATGGATATTTCCTCTTCCAAATAAAATCACCTCATTGATTCTCCAATAACATTTTCTCAACCTAGCACCGAAATCCATAAGTTTAACTCAAATAACCAAAACATGCACCAAGAATTTTGAAAAAAACACCCAAAGAATCGAATCTACCCCAACACTCCTAAACCGAAAAGTAAAAAATCATCCATAAACAAATCTAATCATCCTCCAATATCAATATTATCATACCCACTAAAAATAAAAATGTATCATTTTATCAATGATTTATCTATTTAGAAATCAAAAACCACTTTCCTCTTTCCCACTAAAATTGTGTAATATACATCATGAATAATAACCCTATCTTGATAAATGAATCCAGTAATATTCTATTGGAAAAAAATCACCATTTATAATTTTAATCACATAAAGTATTCTTGAAAGGACATTAAAAAATTGATTAGTACAAAACATGGAAACATTTCCATGAAACCCACACATTTAAAAAAATTCAATTTTACAAAAGAATTATAAACTTTTAAAATCCACTCAAATAAAAACTATTTTGAAAACAAAATATTTTTTATACACAAACATCCCATTTAGAAAAAATATCATTAAAAAAATACATTAATTTAAATAAAATCTACATATTGTTTAATCAAAAGTATTTCAAAAAATCGCATCACCCTTTAGATAAGTTAAGAAGACAACAATAAATATCTCTTCACACACTATTACATGACATAAAATAAACAATTTAAAATAAGCATGCTCAAATGCAAAACTAATGTTTAGAAACAATTCGTTTAAAATTAAATATACTCAACTACTTGGTAAAAAACCAATTCAATATTTCATGCATAAAAAGTACCAATAGTTCAACCATGTCAACATTAAACGTTTTAAAAGATTCCAATAAACCAGTGAAAAAACCTAGTAAACTTAAGAAATAATATTCGAGATAATCAATAACCCATTTTTATCTTGATTTCCTTAATATCCCATATATTTTAAAATAAGAAAAGGGTTACGTACTTTCATCACATGTGTAACTTAACTTATGATGTCCTGATATTCATCTAATCTAATCCATATTAACATGATTATAATCAAACTAGAAAACATAGACTAACACATAGAATATTTTTTAAAACATGAAACTATATAAAATAGTTTCATCCAAATAAACATCTAATAGATTACGTAAAAATTAATAATTATCAAGAACACACTGAAATTAACACTCAAAACATTATAAGTATAAAATTGGTTTTAATTTTTCCAATGGTTCAATTATTCATTTATATTAGGTTAAAGTTAATAGACATTATGGAATAAAAAAGATACTAACTATTAATCCTTCACAAAATAAAAACACATAAGGTAAAAAACCTACCAACCTTCACAAATTCACATTTAAAAATTAGGATAAATAAGGACCAACCTCAAAAAATAGATAAACACTATACAAACATTATCTTGAGATGGTAGAAGTTGTAATAACAGGAATACCAATAGTCCCCCTTCATATCCTTAGATATGAACATAGGTCACTAGTGTGAAACAACAACAAAATCCGTGTAGCATGAAATTAATTTAACCAAATCCATTTAATTTCCCAAAATCATTTCTAATTGAAATAAAAGAGAAATAAAGAAAGATAAGTGTATGTTTCCTAGGTTTGTATGCTAAAATTTGAACCATTTCAGTTATACATTTGATAAACTCAAGGTCCTTTAATCAAATCACAGGGGTAACTATAATCCAATGTAAAATTCATTCACCCTAGTGTACATCATGTACCGTGTTAAATTTATTTTGTTTCCTTACCAACCCATGATGTCCTGATCAATTAGTATTCCCCAATCCTCATCCAATCTATCAAACATTTTCTCTTATAAAACTATTTTAAGACTCCCCACACATGTACACCTCATGGAACCATAATTAAGAGATAGAGTGACCCCAAAATCCAACCTCTAATAGGGCCCAGGTTGCCAACTAGCATTAGGGGAATAAACACACAATGTAAGGAATTACCCTCAATATACAACTTTAAGGAAAAGAGATGTAATGGAACCCACTAATAAATACAACATTATATAAATTAAAACAAGATAAAAAATAAACCCATAATGCATGAATAAATTAAAAAATAAAAATCTCAAATAAATTATTCAAAATAAAAATTGTATGCAATGAATCGAAAACCAATCTTTAGCTCTAAGCCAGTATTTCCTAGATTGGTCACAAAATTTATTAAGGAATCATGAAAAATAGTTTACATAACTATGTGAGAATATAAAATGTTCACATTTTAGGATCGTATTTAGTATCACTCCTAAAATTTTTAGAATATCAAATAAATTCCCAAATGAATTAGTAGAATAAAAAAGCACCTACAAGGTAAACTACCACCCGACCTCACTATAGAAAAACAACCAAATATCACATAAAATATAATAAAATTATATCAAGGTATACAATAAATTTTTTTCTTAATAACTTCCCTATTGGTGTTCCACTCTCATGACCCAACATCAAAATCTTATGCCTCGATCCCTTCTATATCACACTGCACCTTGTTCACACACATCAACAACCACATCCATGAATCACAACAACATATCTATAACCCATCTATACATCATCATCCATAATATTAATGTATCATGAACATGAAAAACTTCAACATAATTTTATCATCCTACCATGAACAACCCCCAATCTACATACTCTAACAACATCACATCATCACCATATCTATATCCATCTCAATAAGGTATTATGAACGTGAAGGGAATCAACTTCATACCCACCTCCTACAATGAATGACCCCATATTATACCAATTCCACCATGTAATATATTTAAAGGTAGAGAGAGGCATGAGTGGTAGTCAGTAATTTACCTTCACTAACCTATATATTGTAGAAAAACACCCATAATACCAAAAATTTGGGAATCGATAAAGTTTTTCAACTTGGATGGGTTTTATATAGAACTAATAATAAAAATAATAGATAGCCTCACACAATCCAACCCTAAGTGTTTATAAAAAAACAAATAAAAATATATTTAATCCACCATCACATGACCATTAACCATTAACAACCATCACTACCTCTATTGAACTACTAGTCATGCAACTCTTAAAAAAGCCACACAAACACCTAAATATTCTCATTTAAAAACTTATTTGACTAATTATAAATTTTTTATTTAACATCCAATTATGTTATTTAAGTAATTTTGTTACATATTTATTGAAAATAAATTATTATGCATTTACTGAGTGAATTCCAACATAAATTTTTTACCATTTCATATTAACATCAAAACCCACTACTATCAGGAAACTGCATAAGGGACCCACATCAACCATACATTCAATCATAAATCAACCACTAAATTCCATCCCACAATGAATTATGTTCTAACAAATAACAAAAATCCTTCCAAAAAAATCCAACATTCCAATATAGACAACCATTACTAATCGTTTTAACTAAAAATAACCTCACTCTACAACACATCCCATCACATAGAAATTGACCACAACAAATTGCCTATTGAGGCCACACACCCACCAAACCGTAATAAGGAAATTCCAAAACAATCACACCCAATTAAATAAATAATATTCATTCAAATTTTTTCATTAACATTATTTTGCATTGGTTAATAATCCATTACACTATTTTCAACAAATCAATCTATATTTCACACAAAACTAAATTATTTACAATATTCAAGTGATTATACTTTTCAGATTGTGGATTTCAAATAGTCATAACATGTATACAACATAATTTTCATAGAAACATAATTCATTTTAAGTATACATAGTGACATTGGTAACATCCTGAACATTCCATGAATACACTTCTAGGCGGAAACAAAAAAAATTAGTTCCTGATTAATCAACAAACCCTTTTACATATTTATCATCTTCAATTCTCCATTAATTATGTGAGTTGATTCCAACATTTAACCAAAAAATAATAAAGTATTACAATGGTAATCAATTAATAGTATTAAATGGGCTCACATGATTAGGTATGTATATAAAAGTTCTTTAATTTAAGGGGTTAAGTAATCATATAACTTTAAGGTTCACACCTCACCTCATTATCATATTTTGTCTATCACTTTAATCATCATAATCAAATTTAGTTATTCATTGATTTCTTATAAAATTATATAAAATATCAGCATTACATGGAATACCATGTAAATATAGATAACCCATAAATACAAAACTTCCCTCCATATTTAACCATCTTATCAATTATTTATCTTCTTTAGATAAATTTATGTTAATTACCTAAATAACCAGAACCATAATAATCTAAATATTTTCAAAAATAAAAGAGGGGGTATTGAATCCTATACCTCAATATGATTATTCAAATTACCCACACAAAACATAAATAGAAAGAAGGATTAAAAACTACTAAATCTATATGGAAACTCTTTAGAACCTAGCCCCAACAATAAACCATCACCGATTTCTTGAAACAAGGATCTAAAATAGAGGAACCTTAACTCACAAGTATCCATAAGAAAATAGAAAATTAAAGTATATGAGAAGATTAGAAATGGGTTCCTTAAATAAAGATAAATCAATACTAATTACCCATAGATTAAACTCTACAAAGGAGATTCTTAGAGAGCCGTGATAGGGATACAAGAGACTATGATTCGAATAAAATAGAGTAAATCAGAACAAGGGGGTTCTAACCCTCTATTTATAGGGGATCATTAACTGGCCTCCACCATGGTGTAGTGGCTCCAAATATTCCCATGGTTCCCCTAGGTAAAATTATATTTGTATTCCAACCATTTTAACCCCCAAAAATTTAAGTTCATTCAAAACCATTTTAAAAGAATTTTAATACCATCATGCAATGTTCAATGTCATTGTGAGTGAAATTTCAAATACACAACAAGATAACATGGATACCCAATAATGAATAGTAAAATATCATTTACTCTTTCACCTCACCATAACCAAGAATATGATGTAGTGAGATCTAAGTAACTATTTCTATCCTCCCTCAGGTAGATCAACCTCCTTTTTATTCTATATTACCATGGTAATTTCCTGGGGAAATATAGGGCTCTCATTTCACATAAGTGGACTAGCCAAACATCATGCCCAACAAAACGGCCTCTATCATAGATTAAAACCTCACCATTTACTCTTAGTATAATCACATATGAATCTAGAAGTAATTCTACCTTCACTATGGTATGAAGTTTACCCCTATTTCCCATAGTGAAATTCTCTATGAAAAACTCCCTCCATCACAAGTGTTTTAGAAACAATAGTGCACCGAAACTCAAAAATGGGAAACTTCATTACATTTAGGTAAAAAATTACCAATAAACATGATATATATCTCAAATTTAGTTTCAATACATCCATCATAACTCCTAGTATCAATTCATAATGTACCCAAGAATTTCCAAAACACCCGTCTATCCTCCAGAATGCCTCCAAATTGCCTTATGAACCCTCTAAGAACTCTAAAATGAAAAGTAATGGGTCATAATGGTTCCATAAAATTACATCACATACCTCTAAAACTACTATTTCCCCATGAATTATAGCAAACATAGAATGTAATAAATAATTTTCTGGTCTTAAAGAACACTTTGTATGATAGCTATATGAAATCTCACTATAATACCAACACAACCAAAATCTAAGAATAAAGGGAAATTGATAACTTGGGACCTCAACATCCACCCAAATATCCTTAAGTGATACCTCTAAAATAGATCTAAAACTATTACTAAAACATAAACTCAAATGAAGAAATAGAATCATTGAAACAACACTAAATCAATCATATTATTCAGTACTAGATCGAGGGGAGAAACCACATAAAATACGACCACTTAGGTAGGAAACCTATAAAAAGGAATAATATTATCAAATTAAATTCTCAACCAACCATAGGGATAACTAAACATCTCAAGGAAAATCACCCATTAGGAACTTACCACCTAAAACACATGAATTATTCCACAATACTAATCCTACATTAACTACGAAAACTCTATAACCCATCAACAACATGATATAAACCTCAAACAAAACTAATGAAATATCATTGTACACTAGGATATATTCAAACCAAGGATCACAAATCACAATGAATAATATATCCCCTATAAATTTCTCACTCTTAGTGAACACATCTTAAACAAAAACCTTATAAATAAAAAAAATGTAAGTCATTATGGGAAAAAAACAGACCACTCTAGAATGAATCGTTTCCTTACACTTAACATCCAATAATAATTCCATATAGGTAAAATAAATACATTTTTTTGTTTATAAACTCATTTAATTAATAAATAATGAATTCTAATTTTCAAAACCTCCTAAAATTTAAATAAAATAGAGAAAATATTTAATATTCATTAATAAAATAATTAAATTTTAAATTAAAACATGAAAAAAATCAATTAATTTAAATTTAGAAGATATATTAAAATAAAAATATAGCAAATATATTATGTAAAAAACTTGAATAAGAAATTTTGAAGACCATAAATTAAGTTTTGTATGAAATGATGATGGTTACTAACTAAAAGTACACCATCAGACTCCAAAACCATACATACTTCATACAAACTGATTACCCATAGAAACCTGGTCATATTATCAAAAAATAATCAAACAAATCAATTTTAAAAAAAATAATGACTGGGGCCCAAAAACTATCATTTCCCTACACTGTTACAATATGAACTATCATCTTACACATGCAAGGTTTTCAAGATTTGGGCAGACTTAAGTCCTATTTCCAGGCTTTAACATTGACAGAATAATTCAATACCTTCTTCTTATTATCGCTCTTTCCATAACTCAAGGGACCACCTTCATCATTCTCAGTGACATTGGAAAAAATCATCTCAATCACCCTAGAACAATCCCTTACATCCATCCTGGACATCAACTGCAATCTCTCCACCCTTCCCTAAATATATGGACTCAAGGAAGGCTCCAAATACCATGTGTGTGTTCCTTTATAAACTAGAAGATACTAATACTAGGTTTCAAATGTGAAAAATTAGACCTATAAATCACACAAACTAGATTTCCCTTGTTAAGAGTCTAAGATCACCTTCACACTTTCATTCTTCCATACAAGGGGGTAAAACTAATTCCTGACTGAGTTAACAAAATCTTACCAAGTAACCACTTTTTCTCAACCATGATTCAAATTCCACCATGATCTTTACTCCATTTTAATTAAGATCACTACTAAGTCAATCCAAAACTAATCAGGATTACTCATAAATTTGAAGTTCATCTCGATATCCCATTGAAACTCCTCAACCAAGAGGTTTTATACCTCACATGTGATGTTCATAACCTTATGCTAAAAGAATGTTGTTAGAAATCAGTCCCATAGTATAATAACCAAAACTTTTAATATAGATAAATAACACACGAGTATATAGATAGTTATCACATAATATAAATATTCAATCCATAATCATATAGGTATAGTGCCTTTGGAAACTTGTACTTGTAAAAAATTGGTTCATAAGTGAAATAAATCATATCCTTTTAAGTTCTTTATAAATAGAACCCCTCTTAGACATATCCTACATAATACCATTATTTATAATTTTTGAAATTAAACATAATAAAGGGTTAGATTAGATACTTAGTAAGGGTAATCAAGGGAGATATCAACATAAAAAAAGAATACTGGTATGATAACATGAGAATAACAATTGAAAAGTATAACTTTAACATCATAAATCATAATCATGCAAAATGGTAAATAAGCCAAAGAAATTCATAAGACTTTAATCATAAAGGAATAAAATAACATAATCCATGAGATCTTGTTATTGGAAAAAGACATAGATTTTTGAAATAATATATAAGAATTGAAAATATTATCTCAAGGATACCAAAAAATACATTCATAGTATATTATTCATGGGATAGCCACCCATGTGACTGCTTCAATCATGGGATCACCTACCAATTACAATCTTTTATTCTTGGTATAAACTCATGTGTAACCTCTTTTTGGGCTTGGGATAACCTCTCGTGTACCCTCTTTTGAGCTTGGGATAACATCCTATGTACCCTTTAAAATCATGGAACATTAATCTTCAACCAATTAATTATAGGGATATATAATTCTAGGATCACACATCAAATAATAAAAATCATCAAATACATGACACAATATCATAAAAATCATCATATTAGAAACTATGAAAAATAAACAGGTTTCATAATCATTTTATCCTGGAATAACCTATGGTAAAGAAAACATTTCCATAAGAATTTCTATTTATAATCATAAATCATCAATTTAAATTATAAAGATGGTATAATTATATCATATCATTAATAAAACATAACAATCATTTGATCTTTTTTGTAATTAATGAATATAAATTCCATAAATAGTCATTAAAACATTCTTGAGGAAAACATCCTTTCTATTTGGAAATCACTTCTTTAAAATCTAAAAATTTCTTAAATATTAAAGAAAATATTTTCTTTTAAAACAAAATTTTAAAAATTTTAAGGAATATTAAAATAATTTGGGGTTAGTTATGGTTTGATATTTCATAAATTTAGTATAAGTTAAAAGAAAAAATTCCATTCACCCTTTGTAAAAACAGTCAAATAACCCCTCATTCAGAAAACGACAAGAATATTACATTTCAAAATTTTTTAAAATTTAAAACATGGTTAAGAATAAATAATATTTGGATAATATTAAAAACATTCAGAAAAACATTTTCAAAAAATATAGATATAGAAGAGAACGGATTTTTGAGCTAAGAGAAAAATAAAGTTGAGTTTTCCTTAAAAACATTCTTTTAGAATATTTAGTACATAAAGAGAGGAAAATGGGAGGAAATTTTTTGATTTCCATAAATAAAAATAGGAGAATAAAATTAATCAGTTAATTTTAAGATATATCAAGATATTTTATCATTGGAATCTTAATTATAAACAATCTTGATAAAAAATGAGATTGTATCTTAAAACTCTTACCGCTTTGGTATATTTTGAATCATAAGACCCGTTATAGTAAAAACATAATATTTATACATATATCCACTAATTATCATGATAGTAATCATATAATACATTTATGGAAAGTATATAAACCATAGAAAAGAAACAAATGGTGAATATCACATGTGTCCCATGAAAATTAAAGTGAGACAAAAATCTCTTATCTTGAGTATCAAATTAATTTGTACAAGTTAGAACCTCCTATATAATAAATATAATATTATTATATAACTATTATAAAAGACTAATAATATATATTGTAACTAATTTTATTTACTTATAACCTTTATCACCTGTTTGTTAATAATTGTTTTGTTAAAATCACTACTTCAGGTGATATCTACTTTGTTTTCCATGTATGTTTTGGTTCGGTAATTTTGGTCCTTGTAAAATGATTATTGTTAAATATTATTCAAAAATATAACATGATATAAATATAATATATATCTATTATTTAAATATTTATTTTCATCCATAAAATTTAGATATAGATAAATGAATTACATTGTTCCTGGAGACGGTAGTTCGTACGTACGAATGAACACTATTTTTTTGATGGATAAAACAAATGGAAGGAAAATATTTATTTAAATTTAAAGAATAATTTTTATATCCTATATATCATATGTATTCATTAAATATATATTTTTTACTATCCATTTCAAAATAAAATTAATAATGTCTCACATCGCTTAATGGAGGCAGTAGTCCACGCATACGCACGAGTGACGTTATCATTTTACAATGAATTGAAAGGTAAGAAGGTACTTGGGATATTAAAATTAAGTAAGTATATTTGTGTAATAAATAATATATATATATATATATATTAAATCAATCATTATATCCATCCTTGAAAAGTAGTGATTGAAGAAAGGATTACATCAGTTCATGAGGCGGTAGTCCACCGTACACATGATCAAAAATTTCATTTCCAATTTGATGTAAGATAATATGGATGTATGTTATTACATTAACATAATAAAACATAATTATATTTAATATAATGGTGTTATTATTTCAGTATAGTTGAAGAACATTTTAATGAGTTCTAAAAAGAAATAAAATAAAAGTGCTCGGTTAAGAACGATGCCACTTCTTGGGACAACCTCTTTGGATTTGAAAAAAATGAATTCCTAGTTGGAATAATAGTAAAACCAAGGACTAAAGTACATGTAAAGGGAACTAATAAAGGTATTTGGGTAGGTATGTTTCAAAATAAAGTATTTTGAAGTGTGAATAAAATAGGAGAAGATGTTCCCTTTTATAAGTGATAAAGAATGGCATTTTTATAGATACACAAAACTATTAAATAATTGGAATACACAGTCAAGAAATGTTCATAAAAATTTATAAATAATGGATTGGAAGTATTTTAAGTTAAAAAAATACCTCCACCAATTAAAAAGAAACATGTTTTAAACATTTTTATTCCCTTTACCTCTAAAGTTACTATCTTCTATCATTTTAGTATGCACCATGATAACTAGTTTTTTTACAAGGTAATTTATTATTTAAGAATAAAAATAAAATGATAATTACAAGATAATTTGGACCCAATAAATATAACATTAATATAAAATTTATCAAAAAAATAATCTTATTAGTTTTGAAAATTAATTTTAAGATAAGCATAAGTAATGCGTAAAATCCCGAATTAACCATAAATGTGAAAATTAATTTTGTACTATTTCAATAATTCATTGTGAAAAAAATTAAGTTAAAATTGTTACATAATATTAATTATTATGATTTAAAATATTTAATTCATTTTATTAAATTCCAATCATATAAGTTGAATAATTTAATTTAAAATTGAACCTATAATCACGATGAAAAATAGGTTTTATAAAGAAAACATTTTCATAAGTATAAAAAGTATATATATATAAATTGAACTTAAAATGAATTAAAATGATTTAAATTGGATTAATAATGATATAATTTTACTAATTTTACTTTTATTATAATATTAAAATAAAATGGTACTTTATAAATTCTTTAAACAAAAATGTAATTTTAATAGAAAACAATATTTTTCACTTTTCATCGAAATGTTAATATTTTCAGAAAATTATCAAAAAAATAATGTAAGATAATTTTTACATGTTTATTGAAAATTAAAGTTAATTTTATCAAAAAAATATAAAAATAAAAAAATTTAAATAATTTCATAAAACATGAAGAAATAACTTTTTAAAAAAATATAGTTTTATGCATAAATATCGATTTATTATTATCTCATTCCTTGAAAAAATATTAGGTGAATGATAAAATATTTTATTGAATTTATAACATATAAATTTCATCAAATAATTAATCAATAGTGACTAATTTAATTTATTCAGATAAAAACACATTTTGTGTATAAAAATAATTTTTTTTAAAAATATTTCTTTTAGTCTTAAAAGATTTTTTTAATTATTATTTTAAATAAATTGATAACCAATGAATTTATTTTATACTTTTTTAAACCATATGTTTATCATAATTCAGTTATTCCTTTTTATACCCACTAATTTAAAGGTATGGTTATAACAGTATACTACATTACAGTTTGTTAAAAGTTTAGGCTAGATGTAATGTAAGTTATCGAAGAAATTATATTTATTTGAAAAAATATTTTATAAAATATCACGGGGTTGTATTATATCCCCTTTAAAATGAATTTTTCATTCCAAATTATGTTACTCTAATACAAAAAACTAAGGATAATTCTACCTCATCGTATCCTCAGATTCCCATGTAGCTTCCTCAAATTGGTGGTTTCTCCACAAAACTTTGACCATGTGTGTAGTCCTATTCCATGGATAATTATTTATGAGATCCACAATATATGACAGTTTCTACTAATTTTAAATATCTTGATCCATTTTTTTGAACTCTGAGTTAATTTCATGTGAAGTGTCAGGTATATACTTCCTCAGTATGAATACATGAAACACATCGTGAACTTGAGAGAGGTTTGGTAAGAGTGCCAAGTGATAAGCTAAAAGCGATAAATATCAAGAATATTGAAATGGTAAATATACAGAGTTCTCAGAATTCCCTTATTTTAGTATCTCATAACCTTGTCCCTTGGGGAAATTCATAGAAAAACCTTCTCAAAATCATCAAATTCCAGATCACACCGATGATTGTCAGCATTACTTTTTTATCGGCTCTGAGCTTCTTCAATATATTGTTGAATGGCTCTAAATTTTATTATAATTTTCATGAATATATTAGGTACTAGTAGGTATATGTATATATATATATATATATATCATTATCCCAATATGTTGTATTTATACACTTCTTTACATAGAGGGTTTCATAATGAGTCATCTGATTTATGGAGTGAAAGCTATTGATGTATGAAAACTTGACTAGAGGAAGGTGTTGATCCAAGAAAACTTTAAAATCCATAAAATAAGATCACATCATATCCTCTATGAATTAAATAGTTCTCTCAGACTGACCATCTATATAAGGATAATAAGTTGTATTTAAAACTCAACTCTTTATCAATATTTTGATGATTACTTCATCAAACATTGATGTAAACATAAGATCTTGATTAGAGACAATAGAATGTGGTACTCCATAACACCTTATGACTTCATTATTGAATTTCCTAGAAATATGATTTAGATATATTTCTTGTATTATTGAAATTAAGTGTGTTGACTTTGAAAGGAAATTGATTACAGCCCATATACAATTATGACCATTATGCATTTTGGGGAGTCTGAAAAAAATCTCTAGTGATGTTTTCCCATTTCCATTCCAGTATATAAAATGGTTATAATATCCTATTAGAATTATATCTCTTAGACTTTACTATATGACATAACCATTACTGAGATACATACTCTACAATTCCTCCCTTCATGTTTTCCCACCATAAATACTCTTTTAGATCTCTTTACATCTTCATAGTTTTTCAATGAATAGAGAATGATGATTTATGAGTGTCATCCAAAAGATCCTTATTCAAATATATTATGTATGGGAAATATACTCAGTTCATGAACCTTATCATTCCATCACAACCATGGTTTAACTCAGGAATTTTTCTTACCCTCTTTTACAACTCTAAATATTTCTTATATACCTCTTTAGTCATCACATTGATATATGGATAAACACTTATTTAAGAAAGTTAAGATTTTCATTTTTTACTTCAAGACTTACATATCCTTCCCTTAAAAGTCTAGAAATATAGGATCTATTGTGATACTCTCTATAGATAATCTAGCATGATTTTATCAACTCAAATCATTGCCCACCTTGTTCGCTTTCCCTAGGTGGTAATGTATTAAGAAGTCAAAATCTTTAATCAACTCCAACCATATTCTCTAGAACATATTTAACTCTCTCTATGTGAAAATATACATTAAAAATTTATGATTAGTATATATATCACACCTTTCTCCATAAATATAATGCCTTCATATCATTTATTAAAAATTACCATATCTAAATCCAAACCATTAGTTGACTACTTTTACTCATGAACCTTAAATTGAAATGAAGAATAAGATATCTCCATATCATTCCGCATTATAACGCATCCCAATAAATTCATTGAAGCATCAATATAGATTATGGACTCTTCTCTACTATATAGAAATATAAGCACATGTTCACTAATTAACCTTCTCTTTAGTTCCTTGAAATCTTCTTCACATTCATTTTTACAATGGAACTTGGATCCCTTCTAAGTTGACTTGGTGAGTGGACTAGACACCCATGAGAAATTATACAAAAATAATCAATAATATCTAGATAAACCATGAAAAATATAGATCATGGTCCAGGTAGTTGGTTTTTCAATTCATTCACTAACATTAGTTTTTGATGGATCCAAATATTTACCCTCTCTTGAGATTATATTACCCAAAAATGAAACCTTTAATATCCAAAATTAATACATAGTAAATTTTTATTAAAAATAATCATTCATTAGGGTCTTCAACCCAATTATAATGTGATATTAATTATTTTTATTTCTATTTGAAAATATATGGTTATCATCTTTAAAAACTACCAAAATAGATCAAGGTGATCTCTAAATACTCTATTAATTAAATCTGAAAAGATAGTAGGGAACTTGTAAGACCAAATGGAATCACTATATATTAATAGTGTTTATACATTGAATGAAATGTTGTCTTGGGTATATCCTCCTTCTTGTTCCTTAATTGATATGTTTTAGAGTGAATTTAAATCTTGGGAAAGTATAGATCTCCATGAAGTTGATTAAACAAGTCATCAATAGGAGGAAGATGATACTTCTTCTTGATTTTGATCTTTTTTATTTCCAAATAATTAATGAAGAGTTGTATCAATCCATTTTTATTATTAAAAAAATAATAGTTTCACCCAAAGGTGATACACTTGTATAAATTAATTCTTTGTAATTATTATCCTGGAGTTACTTCTTCAGTTCTTGCAACATAATCAGGACCACTCTACATGGAGTCTTCTAAATATGTGTGGCATCAGTTATGAGTTCTATTGAGAAATTGGCTTCAAGATTCAGTGCAAGGCTAAGAAACTCTTCTAGAAAGACAATAAAAAACACCCACACAATAATCATATCATTGATGTTTTATTTCTCCCAAACCATATGAGTTAATCACAATTTTTTAATATGAATCCAAACCAATACAATGGATGTAATTTACATTGGATGTTCATACCTATCACCATAAAAATACACAATAATATATTAGTTAAGAATAACAGACATGATTATTATTCCTTGTAAATTGGTGTGGGTTTTATTTAGATAAAGCAAATAAATTCCGAATATAACAACAAATTCAACCATATTTAGAAAAAAAGATACGTAGGAAGCACATTCTCACAAAATTCAATCATAAAATAATCATATACTTGAGATGATATCAACATGTAATTATGGGTTTTCAATACAAATTCAACATTTAATAATTGATGATACGATTTGACATTCATTGACACTTTCCTAATATATTATAATTCTTATAATTAATATAAAATAGGATTCTTCAATATTTGAGCATACCTATTACCATGTCAACTTCTTTGTTTTATCTTTAAATTTATACTAAGACCAAAATGGTTATAATCCCCATCAAGCATCATTAATCAGATTGATTAATAATGAAATTAATTCATAGGATTTCTAAATCTTGAAACCTAATTTCAATACATGACACCATAAGTTTAACCTGGTCCATTCATGGTTATCATATATTCAAATATTTCATAATGGTATATAAATTAAATGAGAATCAACCCAATCATATCCTCCTGGAGTGTTAAACTAGTTGCATAGTAAGGGAACACACACCATACACTAGAATGATGTACAATATATACTATACCAACTATATTTGGAGTTAGTATACCTAGATTCAAATGTTTCAAAACCAAATCAACTTTTAGTATCAAGAAAATGATATTTTTTAGGAAAACCACACTCCTTTATTTAACATAAATTATAAAATTCTTCTATACTTAGGATTATCTTAAGGGTTCTCACTAAATTATTATAATCATAGTTTTTAATGGATATTAAAGCATGATCTGATACCAATTATATTAAACCACACTTTTAATACATAGATATCACAACTTTTTATACTAATATTCATTAAATAACATAATGATATATTTTAGAATCATATAGCTCTTTTGAAACATGGACATGTAAACAATGAGTTCATAAGTAAAGTACATTATCTCCCACTATTTTCTTCATAAATAACACCCTTATCAGTCATATCATACATAATACCTTTCATCATAACACGTGGAAAGGTTACATGATAAAGGGTGTTCTTAGATGCCCAATAAGGGTAAATAAAGGATATATCAATATAACATTGGCATAAGGGTATGAGAACATGAGAATAATATTTAGAAACCATGCCATATAGATCACATTTCATAATCTTAGGCCATGTCATAAATCAGTGAAGTTCATAATATATGAATCATAGATGAATCAAAGATCATAAACCATGACAACATAATATTTTCATAAGACATATATTTGTGGTATACATATAAGAATATAAAATATTATTTCAAGGATACACACCCTGACTATAATAACATAGTTGGATTGGGATAAACACCCATATAACTTCTTTGGGACTTGGATAACCTCTTGTGTATTATCTTTTAGGCATGGTATAACCTCTCATATATACTCTTTTGGGCTTATTATAACCCCCTATGTACCCTCTTTGGGGCTTCAGATAACCTCCCGTGCACCATTTGAGCTCATAGAACATAAAACATTACCCAATTCATTAGAGGGGTATATAATAATGGTCCCACAAATCACATATTTAAAATCATATATATATATATATATATGTTCCATAATATCCTAAAACATCTATCATATCATAACCCATGTAGAGGAAATGGGTTTTGATAAACATTTCATCATGGCACAACCAATGGGAATGAAATAAGTTTCATAAACATTTTTCATCATAATAATAAAACATCTAGCAAAAGTATAAGGATAATATCATTAGATCAATACACAGTAAACTATAAGTAAAATGGATGGTTTTTTTCATAAATTAATAGAAATACCATAAAATATAATTAAAATATTCTTGAGGAAAATATCATTTATATTTTGAAATTACATGTTTAAAATACAAAAAATTCCAAAATATTGAATAAAGCATTGTTTTTTAAAATAAACATGTAAAATTATATAGGAATATTTAAGTAATTTAGTTTTCATTATATTTGTAAATTCCATACATGTAATATAAGTTAAAATAAAACATTCATTTTACTATTTTGTAAAAAAAAATCAAAAGGCACCTCATTCAGAAAAAAAAGATTACTTTTAAACCATTTTGAAAAAATTTAGACATGTTTAAAATGAATTTAAAAAATATTTTTATAACATTAAATACATTCTTGAAATCATTTTTATAAAACATGGACACATAAGAGTAATTTTTTTTCAATGAAGAGGGAAATAATGTTGATTTTTCTTAAAAATTTATTTTTGACTCCTGATTACATAAATGGAGAAAAATAAAAGGAAAAAAATATAATTTACTGATATTTTCAAAGGATAAGAAAATTAGTAGTTTTACTAAGAGATATATCATTATATTTTATCATTAGAGTCATAATTATAAGAAATCCCAACAAATAACAAGATTGTTTCATAAAACCCTTACCACTTTGGTAACTTTTGAATCGTAAGCTCTGTGAAATAAAGAACAATAGATTTATTTTTGTATCCTGTAATTTTTATGATAAGAATCATAAAATAAATTAATAATTTGTATATACACCACAAAAAAATAAACTAGTGGTGAATTTGGCTTGTGTCCTGTGGAAATAAAAGTGAAATGAAAACCCCTTACCTTATGTATTAACTTGCATTCTATGTGTTTGAGCCTCATGTATAATAAATATAAGTTTATTATAAATATATTCTTAAAATATAATAATTTATATCATAAAATATATGATTTACTTATAACCTTTTATCATCTGTAATTTAAAAATTCTTTATTAAAATCAATATTTCGGATAATATCCACTTTGTTTTTTATATTTTTTAGGTTTAGTTATTTTGGTCCTTATAAATTTATTAGGGATCCAGAATATAAATAATTGTAATATTGATATAAATATCATATATATTCTTAATATATATATAGTTTTATCCATAAAAGTCAGAGATACAAAAATTAATTGCATCGTTCATAGAGACGGTAAGTCTTACATATGCTTGAACGTTGATTTCATTTTTCGACAGACTCAATGAATGGAAGGTAAATACTAATTAAAATTTATAGAATATTTTTTATATAATATATAATATATAACATATATATATATTCATTATGTCTATCTTTATTACAATCCATGTCAAAATAAAATCCTAAACATATTGCATCGCTTCGTCGGGATAGTAGTCCACACGTACACATGAGTGATGTTATTATTTTCCAAAAGAATGGAAGCTCATAAGATAGATGCGTTATTATAATTAAAAATGAATAATTATTACACAAAAATAATATATACATATTAAATCAATCATTATATTCATCATTGATATGCATTGATAGAAAACGAATTATATTGGTTTCCGAGGCGGTAGTCCTCCGTACACACGATTGACGTCTTCATTTCCCATTTGATGGAATATGAGATGGATATAGGTTTTGTAATTAACATAAAAAATATATTTATATGGAAGATACCAGTGTTATTATTTCATTATATTTGAATGTAATGTCCCGGGTCCTTCTAATCCATTACTTTCCCAAATCCCGATGTTTGAGGTATCCTGGGAACTATTAGTGACTCATTGAGGAGTTTTCCAAATTTTAGGATTGAATGAGTTGTGGAACTGATCAGCCAGTGGTGGCACCAATCGCCATCAGTTGCATCGATGAGAATAAGTGGCATCGTTCGGCCATCGGTGGCACCGATCGGCAGTGGTTCCATACCCACTGATGCCAGGGCATCGGTGCTAGGGTGTCTGTGACTCACCCATCAATGAGCCATTTCCAGTTTCTCCAGGACCTTCCAGTTTCACTCCTGTAACATCTCTTTTAACGTAAAACTTTTTTAATGTTTCTTTTAAAGTGATCTAAGGACGTTTTAAAGCCCATAAATGTTACTTTAAACACCATAAGAGTCAGGTTACCCTTGATTTACCAAAACATGTGGCCTTTTTATCAGTGTCACACTCTGTTTCCCTTGCTCCAGTTATTCCCAATTTTTCCATTTTTAACCATGTTACATGTTTTTCTTAATTTAAAGTTAATCTATCAACTCATAGCCATCCAATGGTCTATCTCCACAGTTTTCGAAGAGAATTATTAATTATCAATTAATTACAACGTGTGAAACCATCGAGTGGTGTGATAAATCCATGATCTGACATTTAAATACTTAGAAATGGTCTCTATATTTTTAGGATCTTACCCCTTCTTAATACAAGATCCTTTCATCCTCCTTTTTTTCATTTATCTAATTGCCCCTTGAGACTTCCTCTTAAGAAAAATCGTGTGCCCATACTAGATCCCTTCTTCTTAGCCATGGAGTTCTTCCTATAAGTCACATCAACCCCTATTCTTGGCCCAACGAGAAAAATTTGATCCTTTATCATCCAAGTCGGAGCTCTTCCTTTGTCTCCCTTTAATGTGCATCATGCGGGGTGGGTATGGTTACGTTCCCTCTGGACACAGATGAAACCAACATTGAAAATTATAATAAAAAAACTTTAATGAATGAATGGGTGGGGAAGATGATGATTTTGTTACATTTTAACTTTTTTTATGTTGTGAATTGTATGGTCTCATGTCCATTGAAAATCATTGCTATTGGTGGTCCTTTCTTCCGCACTAATGAAAATCTATTTTCTGGAAGATATTGTGACTGAATAATTATCACATGGAAAATAATTAATCATGTAAACTTGGTTGATTTTATGGATTCCAAATGAATAAGATCCCTTGTCTGATCACCCTAGTTAACCAAATGGAAAGAAGGAACTTAATGAATTGTGTTGGAAAAATATGAAAACTTCCTTAATATATTTTGGTGATATGCATGGTTGTTCTGTTCGATGATTGTGGGGTGATATGGAGGGGAATATAATCTATGGTTGAGAGTTTGTTGGTTTCTAAATATGAGGTCGTGTGGAGCCAGTGGAAAATATTCTAGACCCTATACAATGGGGCATGTTTTTTTATAGTACTTTGAGGGATCTCATGGGATCCCATTTGGATGTTGTTATTTACAAGAGAACCATGAGTGAATTCCTAAATGACTATTTGGATGCTTTCTTTTCATTGTTCTTTTGGCTTGTGGTTATCATTATTAGTTTCCTGGTAGGGAACATATACTTTTTTAAAGGAATTTCTTTAACATTATAATGAGAATAGGTACAATAGGAAACTATTTTCCCAGAATGGGTTGTGCTCTGGTTGTGGCTATTACATACCAGGGCATGTAGGGGTGGCAGAAAGAGTGGTTGTGTGTGGGATGGTTGTTGTTTTCAGTACCCTTAGGTTGGGATGAGTGCTCTATTTCCTATATGTATAAAATATAGTTCTTGTATTTATTTTATGCACCCCACCCATGTTGAGAACTTTATTCCAAACACCCCCCATTTCATAAGGAGGGTGTTTTTTTCCAACATTCTTATGAGTGGCTAGTTATTATCTCCTTTATACTCACTCTCCCAAGTATCCCAAAACTCATCAGATAGGCTGTGATGGCCTAAAATTAATTATATCCCAAGACTCTTTGGGTAGGGTGTGTTATGGGGGGTTGGCCCAGGTGTGTGCAGGTTGGTTTGTTTCCCAAGTGTCTTCAGGATAATGCATAGGTGTCTGCGAGAATGAAGTGTGGTTGTGATGGCCCATGTGTTTGTGGGTAGGATGTGTGGTTGTGGTGGCCTAAGTTTTTATTGGCGGGATAGACTTGCGGTTGGGATGACCCATATGGTTGTTATTGTGGGCGGTAGTGGGACTGCAATGGGATTTGTGGGGGAGGTCTGATACGTAGGATATTATAAATAACCATTGGGAAAGCTATGTGGGGTTCCCAAATATCTATGTGCTATTACTATAATTTTACCTGACTTGCGTTTCTTGGGGAGTGTGCCTTAGTGATGTTGGGGGGATATTTTTCCTTTCTAGGTGTTTTGGTTACCTCTATTTATCAAGGGTCATTATAATGTATCCCCACTTGTGCACAAGAGCTTTTAGTTTCCCTACTGAGTATACATGTATACTCACCTTATGTATATAAAATAGCTTTTAGGTTTTTAGGAGGACTTTGAGGACCGTGTCGGACCATACTAGCTCGGGTGTCGGGTCAGTTGTCGTTGCTGTTTTTCTTTCTTTTGGTACTTTCCTATAGAATTTTCTTGTAATTTGTATTATTTTTTTAACACGCATATGGGAATGGATTCTTGGATCTACTTTTACTTTCTGTATTTGGAGTTTTTTGGGATTTATCTTCTTATCTCCCTATCATGTTCTATAAAAAGGGAAATGCCTTCCATATTACATGAGATTCTATACCCTTGGTTCTAGTCTCCACTTTGGATCCTATTGAAAGCGGGAATCATGGGGGAATTATCTCTCCTTAAACTTGGAGAGGGAAGGGTCTGATAGTTTTTTGTCCCTTCCCTCATCTTGGAGAAGTCAGGTCATGAAAAAATGGTATCAGAGGCTGATGGTTGAGAGATAGGATGGAGTTCAGGGTTAGGAATAGTGATTATTTCATGGGAGGGTAGGGAAACAATGTTAAGAAATCTTGGTGCATGAAATAGGCCAAGGAAGACCTACTAGAACATGTTATTTTATGACCCCCTATGATCTGATACAAGGACTATGGACCTACTTAACGACTAATAATGTCTATAATGATTGTAGAGTAGAGGTCCTAAGAAAGGTACATGCATCATAATGACTTGAGTTCTTATGTATCTTAGGTATTTTGGGAATTTAAAATAAATGAAAAGTTTAATTTTTTTAAAAGGAACCTTCTGCACTACTCAAGATTAAGAATTATTTGTTTCTCTTTTTAGCTATAGAACCCAGACGTTGTCCACAAGTAGTGGGGGTAGTCGAGGCCCAATAGGTTGATCTCGTTGATTAGCAGAGGAATGATCAAGAGGAGGAGGATGACTAGTGGCAGAAAATGATTCACGCCTTCCAGTGGAAGTCTCTCAGAGAATACAAGGGAAGTATCTTATAAATGGAGATAGAGAGATTGATCAAGGAGATGGTGATTTCTTTCAACTTGATCCATGATTCAATTTAGTATTGGGTTCCTCTAGCAGTGATCTAGATGTGAGGTGCGGCACATAAGTGGTGGATGCTTTATCTCAAGGAGAAGGAGGAAACTGAGGTATTATGGACTGACTATGAGAAGGAGTTTTGGGAAGAATTATTTTCTTCCATGATGAAATAAAAAAAGAGGAAAAAGATTCCCTCCCTCTAGTAAGGGAGTATGATGGTGAGGGAACTAGGGATAATGTTCAAAGATCTCCTTTGTTTTTCTACAAACCTCTTCTCGAATGAGGATTTGCAGGAAAGATTCTTAGAGGAGGCACTCTAAACTTCTCTTCAGTATTTTGTCACTCCCTTATCTCTACCAATATACTTGGATGTTCAGAAGAAGGATGAAGTAGTAGAGAGGCTGCACACACTGAGAGGTATTCTGTGAAAGGGGATCCTATTGAGTTCGTTAAAGGGGAAGGCTATCAGTAGTAGGCCTGTAGCATCAGGGACTTCTAGGTTTTGGTCAGTGGGGAGTAGTCTCAACAGTTTTAGTTTTGATCTCCCAGTCCTCATCCTTTCACCATAGGCCCGAGACTAACGTTATTTTCCTGTGGAGGTTCTGGGAACATCTAGTGTCAGTGCTCCGATCGAGCACAGTATAGTGGGGGTGGGCAGGTTCAACACCCGTCTCAGCAGCACCCGTTTCTAGCTAGACCTTTTCAGTTGCAGTATGCCCCTGCCACTATGAGAGCATATGTTGCTGGAGGAGGCCAACCTCTTGGAGATCCCCAGGGAACTCAACTAGGGTTTGGTTTGGGAGGAGTCCAATAGTTGAGGGGGAGAGGAGTTGGGAATGGTAAGTTTCTTACCATAGAGTCATTAGTTCCATCCAGTACAGAGTTAGTTTGAGGTACGATCAGTCTGTTTAGTACTCTTGATTATGCCTTTTTTTGATTTAGGATATTCACACTCCTTCTTTTCACCCATTCTAGCCAATGCCTTGGGTCTATACATAGAGAGAATTTCTATTCCCCTGGTGTTGAGTATGCCAGTTAGAGGTCAGACCAGCCTATTTGATGTAAACTGAGGATGAAAACTAATGTTGGGGCCACATCATTCTAGTGGGGATCTTCTTCTAATATGAATTTAGCTATATGATGTCATCCTAGGAACCGACTGACTATTTTTTGTGCATTTTGTTATCGACTGCTTCTAGAGAATGGTTGTGTTCTCAGATATGGGTGGACATCATGTAGATTTTGTTGGCGATCAAGGTTTCCATGAGGGTAGTCGGCATATGGATCCCTTTATTTCATTATTATCTGACATGTCAGTGGAATCGGAAGACTCGAAGATGGTGGATGTTCCAGGGATTGTCAGTGAGTTCCTGGATGTCTTCCCCGAAGAGGTTGTGACTCTACCCCCTCAATGTGATGTTGAGTTCAAGATAGACTTACAACCCAGTGCCCATCCAATTCTGATGGCTCCCTATTATATAGTGTCATATGAGTTACGGGAGTTACGAATTTAGGATGATAACCTGATGAAGATTGGTTTCATCCGACCAATCACGTCGCCATGGGGTGCACATGTCTTGTTCGCAAAGAAGCCAGACAATGGTCTTAGGATGGAATATACTACTGAATACTGAATCAAGTGATGTTTAAGAACCATTACCCCCTCCTGAGGATCGAAGACATTTTTAACCAGTTGAAGGGAGCATGTTAGTTCTCTAATATCGACCTATAGTCTAGATATCACCAGTTGAGGGTGAACTAGGGTGACATAACAAAGACTGCTCTCAAGTGTAGGTATGGGCACTTCAAGTTTAGGTTCATGTCATTTGGCATTATGAACACACCATCTGTGTTCATGGGGCTCATGAGATATACTATATATGTGTATCTGGATTGATTCATAGTCTTTTTCATTGATGTAATCCTGATCTACTCAAGATCATAGGAGGATCACACTGAGCATCTAAAGACAGTTTTGGTGGTCCTCTAACACCCCCAGAAATATAGGAAGTTGTCCAAGTGCAAGTTTTGGACATAAGAGATTCACGTCCTTGGACATGTGGTGTCCTCGTAGTGAATAGAGGTGGACCTATTGAAGTTTTAAGCGGTTGTTTCTTGGGTAGATCCCAAGAAATTGGTAGAGGTTTGTAGTTTCTTGGTCCTGATAGGTTTCTAACATAGGTTCGTACCCAACTTCTCTTGAGTTTCAATGCCTTTGAAAGGCTTGAATAGAAAATAATAGTATTTCATATGGATTGAAAAGTTCCAGTAAGCATTTATTTATTTGAAAGGGAAGATGGTTAGTGACCTAGTGTTGAGGTTTCTAGAGGAAGGGGTAATATTTGAAGTTTTTTGCGATGATTTCGGTCTAGGATTGGAGTGTGTGCTGATGCAGTAGTAGGGAGTGATATCTTATGGGTCCAGGTGGTTACTCCCTAATGAACATAACTATTCTACCTAAAACTTGGAACTTATAGTGGCTGTGTTTGCACTGAAGTTGTGGTGACAATACCTCATCAGGGAACACTTCTTGGTCTTTACGGATCACAAAAGAATGAGGTACATATTCTCCCAGTGAGACCTGAAATTGTGATAGTGAAGTTGAATGGAGTTTCATCATTACTATGAATCTATGCTCTCCTATACCTCAGGAAAGGGGAATGTGGTGGCCAATGCTTTAAGAAGGAAGTCATAGAAGAATGTGTTTTAGGAGTCAGAAGATGCTTGGAAAGCAATAGAGGAGTTGGTTTCTTTACATCTTGGAATGAGAGTAGAGGTTAGTAGAGGATGTCTATTTTAGATGGAAGTTTAATATTCCTTGGTATAGTGGGTAGAAGATTTTTAGTGGGGGGACTCAGAGGTTGAAGGGATGCGTGATCATGTCAGCAAGGGTGGTGCTCAGGAAGGATGGTAATAGGATGGTCAGAATCAGATGATTTTTTATATGAAGTTGTTTGTCCCATAGAAAATACATAAGGGAGTTCTTGGTGAGTTCCATAAATCATGCCTAGTGATACATATGGGAGTCTTTAAGATGTATTGAGGCTTGAGAGATCAGTTTTTGTGGCCCATAGTGAAGCGTTCGGTGGAAAATTTTGTGGAAAATCCCTCGTGTGTCAGTAGGTTAAGGATGAACACTATGTTCCTAATGATCTTTTGTATACCTTAGACATTCCTTAGTAGAAGTGGGACAATGTCTCAATGGATTTCATCATAGGACTACCCAGGGCTGAGGGAGGCTATGATTCCATTTGGTTAGTGGTGGACCAATTAGTGAAATCTACTCACTTATTAGCGGTTAAGGAGTCAAGCGTAGTGGATGACTTAGCACAGAGGTACGTGGGTGAAGCTGTGTAGCTACAAAGATTCCACTGATCCATTGTTTTGTTTTGAGATACTTGCTTTACTTTATGAGTCTAGAAGGGACTAAAACATTCTTTTGGCACCCAGCTATACCTTAACAATTCTTTCCACCCATATATGGATGGGAAGATAGAGAGAACTATCCAAACGTTGGAGGATATACTGCGAGTGTGTGTTCTGAACTTCAAAGGATCACGGGTATGACACTTTCCCTTAGTGGAGTTTGTATACGATAATAGATATCACTCCACCATTTACATGGTATCATTCAAATCCTTTCATGGAAGACCATTTTGTTCACCCGTGTGCTAGATAGAGGTTGGGGAGGTAGGTGTTCTTGGCCCAGAGGTAGTGCAAAGCATGATGGAGATGTTCATCTTGTGCGTGAAAGGATGAAGAAAGCTTAGGAATGATAGAAGTTTTATGCCAATAATAGGAGGATAACCTTGTAGTTTAGGGTTGGGGACCACATGTCCTTATAGGTCTCCCATCAGAACAGATTGCAGAGGTTTGGTAGGGGGAGTAAGATTTTTCCCAAGTTCATCAGACCCTTCGAGGTTTTGGGACGAGTTGGTGAGGTGGTGCATCAGATGGAATTACCACTGTGGTTGGATATGATCCACAAGGTATTTAATGTCTCTCAGCTCTGTCGATATATACACGATGACTCCCATGTCCTAGACTAAGGAGAGTTGTATATCGAGGATAATGTGACATTCGTGGTGTGACTGGTGAGAATCAGGTATTGTGAGGAGAAAGTGATTCGTGGAAAGATCATTCCCTTGGTTCATGTGTTATAGAGCCATGGTGGCCTCAAGGAGAGTACTTTGGAATGGGAGGCACAAATGTATGCCTAGTACCTAGATCTATTTTGATCTTTTCTCTTATGTTTTTCTTTTGTGCCTTTCTTATGATGTAATGTTCGACCACGCTTGTTGTATGATAAGTTCTTTTCCTTCTCTCTGGTTTTGGGTGAAAAGTCTTAACAATGGGGATGGGAGAACCTAATCCCTAATAAAAATACATTAATGTGGATGCAATTAAACCTGTGTGGGTTAGTCATTTCCACAAAAAGTAGATAGCATCTTGACAAGGAAGAAGGATCTCCATAATCCATGTGTCTGGACGGTGTGACATTTTGTGTTTTTGTGGTTACCTAAGGAGAGGAGTGGTAGTGTTTCTATTATTGATCAGGAGATATATGTGAGAGAAATATTCCTAGATGTCCAGGTTTTATTCCATCCTTTGAAAAACTCTAGGTTGGTTTGTCCCTGAGAGGTATCATATGAGGTGGTTGTTTAGACCCCTCTCTTTTCTTCGGGATTACTCTTGAATTCTTGGGTGTGAGAATAGTTTGAGAGGTATCTGATGTAATGGATCAGGGCCTTCTGGTCTATTAATTTTCCAAATACTGATGTTTGAGGCATCCTGGGTACCATTGGTGACTCATTGAGGAGTTTTACAAATTTCAGGATTGAACGAATGGTGACACCAATCAGAATCGTTGGAACCGATCAGCCATTGGTGGCACTGATCAGCCATCAGTGGCACCAATGGGAATTAGTGGAACCGATCGACCATCACTGGAACTAATAAAAATCAGTGGCATTGATCTTCTATCAGTGGAACTGATCGGCAGCAGTTCCCACCCAATGGTGCCAGGGCATCGGTGCTAGGGTGTCGGTGACTCACACATTAGTGATTCATTTATAGTTTCTCCAGGACCTTCCGGTTTTCTCCATTAACGTCTCTTTTAACATAAAATTGTTTTAATACCTATTTTAAAATGATATATGGTTGTTTTAAAGACCATAAATGATACTTTAAATCCTCTAAGAGTCATGAGACCCTTGATTTACCAAAATGTGTTACCTTTTTATCAGTGTCACGCCCTTTTCCGAGTGTTCCAATTCTTCCTAGTTTTTCTAGTTTCACCCCTGTTATGTGTTTTTCTTCGTTTAAAGTTAATCTATCTACTCACAGCCATCCTTTGTCCTATATACACCATTTTCGAAGAAAATTATTAAATCTCAATTAATTCCAACGTGTTAAACCACCGAGAAATGTGGTCAAGACACGATCCTACTTCTGAGTACTTAGAAATGGTCTCCCTGATTTTAAGATCTAGCCACTTCTTAAGCCAAGATCATTTATTCCTCCTTCCTTTTCATTTATCTAAGTGCACCTTGAGACTTCCTATCGAGATGAATTATGAACCCGTGTTGGATCCCATTCCCCTCATATGTGGTGTTCTTCCTACAAGTCGCATCATCACATATTCTTGAACCAAGGATAAAACATCAATCATTGATCATCCAAGTAGGGGTTCTTCCTTCATCTTTCTCTCTTGTGCATCATGAGGGGTGGGTTAAATTATGTTACCATGGGATTTAGATGAAACCAACATTAATGAAGATAATAAATGGACTTTAAAGAATGAAGTGGTGGGGAAGATGATGATGTTGTTATGTTTTAACTTCGTTTTTATGTTGTGAATTTTATAGGAACATGTCCATTGAAAATCATGGACATCAGTGGTCTTTTCTTGTGCACTAATGATGATATATTTTCTGGATGATCTTTTGACTGCATAACCATCACATAGAAACTAATTAATCATGTAAACGTGGTTGATTAAATGGAATCCTGATGAATAAGAACCCTTGTGTGATCACCCCATTTAACCAAATGAAAATAAGAAACTTAATGAACATTGTTGGATGAATTGTAAAACATAATTGCACTATTCTAGTGATATGAATGG
Source organism: Viscum album (assembly GCA_963277665.1). Lineage (NCBI taxonomy): Eukaryota > Viridiplantae > Streptophyta > Magnoliopsida > Santalales > Viscaceae > Viscum > Viscum album. The sequence continues at coordinate 1,358,962,528 of OY728150.1, read as the reverse complement.
TTATTCTGTTTGATGTTTGTGGGATTATGTGAAGGGTAATGGAACCTCTGGTTGAGAGTTTGTTGGTTTTTGAATCTGAGGCCATGTGGAGCCAGTGGTAAATGTTCTAGATCCTATAAGTTGGGGCTTGTTTTCGTTCTAGTAATTCGAGGGATCTCATGGGATCCTATTTTGATGTTATTATTTACAAGATAACCAGGAGTGAATGCCTAAACACCTGCTTGGATGTTTTCTTTTAGTTATTGTTTTTTATTGTGGTTATGCATATTAGTTTCCCGGTAGGGAAGGAATGTTTTTTCAATGGAATCACTTGAAAATGATAATAAGAATAGGTATAATGGGGAACGGTTTTCCAGGAATGGGTTGGGCTTTGGATGTGGCTGTTGTATACTTGTGCATGTAGGGGTATCAGTAAGAGTGGTTGTGTGTAAGCTGGTTGTTGGATTCAGGACCCTTAGGTTGGGATGAGTACTTTATTACCTATATGTAAAAAATCTAGTCCTTGTGTTTCTTGTTCTCATCCAACCTATGTTGATCACTTCATGCCAAACATCCCCATTTCATGGGGGAGGGTGTTTTTTCCTACATTCCTATGAGTGGCTTGTAATTAGCTCATTTATACTCCCTCTCCCAGGTATCCTAGGACTCTTCGGGTAGGCTGTGAAGGTCTGAGGTTTATTATAGCCCTGGAATCTTTAGTTAGGGTCTGTTATGGTGGGTTTGACCAGGTGTGTGCAGGAAGGTTTGTTTCCCAAGTGTCTTCGGGATGAAGCCCAGGTGTATGCGGGTAAGAAGTGTGTTTGTGATGGCCCAGGTGTCTGCGGGCAGAATGTGTTGTTGTGTGGCCGAGGTGTTTGTGGGAAGGATAAACATGCGGTTGGGATGGCCCATATGGTTGTTATTGGGGGAGGTAGTGGTACTACAATGGGATTTTTGGGGGAGGTCTGATGTGTAGGATGTTCTAAATAACTAATGGGAAAGTGGTGTGGGGTATCCAAATATCGATGGGCTATTAGTATTATTTTTACCTGACTTGCATTATTTTGGGAGTGTTCCTTGGTGATACTAGGTGGATATTTTTCCTTGATAGGTGTTTTAGTTACCTCTATTTCTCATGGGGCATTAGAATTTCTCCCCACTTGTGCACAATAACTTTTGGTTTCTCTACTAAGTATACCTATATACTCACCCTACATATATAAATAAACTTTTAGCTTTCTAAGAGGACTTTGAGGACCGTGTTGAACCTTACTTCCTTAGAAATTGGTACATTTTTTACTATTGATTTTCTTTCTTTTGGTAATTTCCGAAAGAGTTTTCTTGTAAATTTTATCACATTATTTTGAACATGAATATGGGAATGGATTCTTAGAATTAATTTTTCTTTCAGTATTTTGAGTTGTTTGGGATTCCTCATCTGATCTACCTATCTTGTTATATAAAAAGGGAAATTCTTTCTATATTATGTGAGATTTTATACCCTTAGTTCTAGTCGCCACTCTAGGTCCTATTAATGGTAGGACTCAAGGTTCATTATCTCTCATTCAACTTGGAGAAGGAAGGGTCTAGCAGTTTGTTATACCATCGCTCATCTTGGAGAATGCGGATCGTGACATTGAATAATATATTAATGAGGTGGAAGAAGAAATAAAACAATAACACTTGGTGAAGAAAGATACCTCTTCTTTAGACATCCACTTTTGGTTTGCACCAAAATTCTTCCTATGAGGGTTTTATACTCAACAAAATGAAACCAGAAATTTTTAATGTAATTAATTACGCTATTTTTACATTTATTCTATGAAACAAAATTATTTTTATCTGTGAATAACAGAAGAGAGTATGTTCCCTTGTATAAGTGAGAAGGAGTGGAATCTTCGTAAATACTAAAAACTATTCAATAATGGGAAGTCACTCTCAGAAAAAGTGCCTCCAAAATTGATAAATAATGTAGTGGAGTGAATATATGTTCTAGAAACCCCACCAAAACAAATATAGAGACATTATTTAAACATGTTACTCCCTTTAACTCTAATATTAATCACTATTACCATTTTAGTCTTCACTACGGTAACTAGTTTTTTACCTAGGTGATTTATCCTTTAAGAATATAAAATGAGCCTTATTAAATAATTTGGAACAACTAATTATAAATATTAAATAAAATATATCAAATAAAAAACCAATGTGTGTAGAAAATTGATTTTAACACATGCACAAATAACACACAAAACATTATTTTAACCTTAACCAAGGTGATTAATTTTCTTACAATTTTTACAATTTATTATGAAAAAAAATTATGTTAACATTATTTGATAATATTAATTATTATAATTTAAAATATTTAATCTATTTTATCAAATTCAAATGGAATATGTTTAATAATTTAATTTAAAATTAAACACATAATTTTAATGAAAAAGATTTTTTCTGAAGAATTTTTTTCTTTAGTATAAATAGTTTGTGTATCTAAATAAGACATGAAATTAATTAAAATGATATCAATTAAATTAATAAAAATATAATTGGACTGATTTTACATTTTTAAAAAAAATTAAAATAAAATACAACTTTTCAGATTCTTAAAACTAAAATACAATTTTATTAAAAATCAATATTTTTCTATATTTGACTAAAAATTCATCTTTTTAGAATATTATAAAATATTCAATGTAGTATAAATTTTTCATATTTATTTAAAATTAAAGTTTATTTTTTCAAGTAAAAATCTAAAAGTGTAAAAAATAATTTAAAAATAAGTGTGAAAGATGCGTTGAAAATAGTTTTTAGAAAAATAAAGTTTTTAAGCATAAAACTAGATTTATGCTTATCCCATTCCTAGAAAAAATATTAGATGAATGATAAAAATAATAATTAATATATGATATATAAATTTTACTAAATTTTTTCATGAATAGTTAATAATTTAATTTTTTAATATAGAAAACACATTGTGCTCATGAAAAAATATTTTCATAAAATATTTATTTTACTCTTAAATGATTTGTTTAATTTTTATTTATTATCAATTAACAACCAATAAATTTATTTTTTACATATTTACACAATAAAATTTTCATCATTTAGTTATTTTTATTCATTACCACCAATTTAACGACTATGTTATAATGGTATACTATATTATGGTTCGTTAAAACATGGTGTCATGTGTAATGAAAATTATTGAGGAAATTTCATTTATTGGAAAAAATATTTCTTAAAATCATTTGGTGTTGCACATAGATCCTTCCAATATCCTATCAAAAAACTATGATGATAATCTAATTACATATATTCAACCTGGCTTGAAAATAAAATAAATCAGTACAAACAACCAAACCACAAACCAACAATATGGAAAACATAAGAAAACAAAAAATATAACATCTTCCCAAAACACTCGTAAACCATAAAAAAATCCATATTCTATAAAAAATTACAATCCTCCAATGAAATCATCATCATCCTATACTTTGATTGTACAGATTCCTCATCACCCTCAAGCCACCATCCATCCATTTATCATGAATCAAACATCCCTTTCCTCTTTCACAACTATCATGTCAAACATAAAATGAGCTCTACAACCATAGCTTGATAAAGGAATCCAATAATACTCTCAAGGGAAAAATTCACCTTAAAGATGACTAATCACATCAATAATGATTGAAAGACCTTAAGAAAATAGTAGTTCAAAAAATGGTATCTTTTCCTTAAAACTCACAAATTTAATTTTTTCTGTTTAATAAAATAATTTTAAACTTTTTTCATCCACTCAACAAAAAAATATTTTGAAAAAAATAACATTTTTATAAAAAAACCCTAACCCTTTTAAAAAAACCACATTTAAAAATAAACTCATTATTTATTTAAATAAAATATACCAATTATTTATCAAAATATATTTTAAAAAATTCACATCTACCTTCAAAAAAATCTTGAAAACAACATTGAATATAACTTCTCACATTACAACATGACATTAAATAATCTATCAAAAACAATTATTCTCAAATCTAAAAAAAATCCTAATTTTTTTTATAAACAAAACAAACTCAAATAATTAATAAACCTATTGTTTAAAATTATATTGTCTATCAAGGTATAAATAGTTCATACATGTTTTCACTAAAGTTTTAACATAAAATTGATTTATCCAGTAAAAAAACCTTTAAAATTTAAGACATAATATTCTGGATGATTGAAATACAATATTAATTATGATTTCCTTAACATCCCTCACATTTTGAAATGTGAAAAAGGTTTCATACATTCATGAAAATTTTAATTTAACTTATACATTTCTAAAATTCTATTCATATTATTCCATATTAAAATTATTAACTTCAACCTAGAAAATATATATTAAAATATAACATATTATTTAAAATATGATACTATAACATATATTTTTTTCCATTTCAAGATCTTCATGATTATTAACACAATTAAAACTATCAATAATTCAATAAAATAAAAAATCAAAACATATAAATCATAAGAGAGGATTTAAATTTTATAAGGGTTTTATCAACTATTTAATTCATGTAAATTATATTCTCAATTAGGGATTCAAATATATAATAACTTTTACTCATTAAATAAATTAAAAACTAAAATATAAAAACATATCAACATTTAGAAAGTCACATATAAAAATAAAGATAGGAAAATATCGATCCCATAACCTAGATAAAACCTATACTGACAATATAATGATATGGAAGAAGAAATAACAACAATTAGTAAAATTATCCCAATTTGTATCCTTATATATGAATATAGTTTACTAGTGTGCAATAATTAACCTAGCCTAGTAGTATAAAATTCATTTAAATTTTTTTATTTAATTATATTCATTTAATTTTACCTCAAACACGAGCACAATCAATAATGTTGAATGTATCTTTTATAGGAATCTACCCTATATGAAAGACCATTTCACATAGTCTTTTAGAAAACTTAGGTTCCTTGCATCAGGTCATAGGGGACCTAAAATACCATGCCCTAGCTAGGCTCCCAATTGTATTTCAAGTACTATGTTTAGTTCATGTTGTTTTCTTACAAACCCATACAGTCCCCACTAATGACTACTGCACAATCTCTATCATATCTCATCACTATCAACTCTGATACCACATTGTCACCCCCATTGGTACCCCTCCTGTGCGAAAAATGAAGTGAGATAGTGACCATTGAAGATCTCCTCTAATAGTCCATGGGATAGTGACTATAACCGAAGAAATAATCAAAAATGGGAGGCATTACTCTCAATATATGAATTCATAGAAAAGATATAATATATAATTCACCAATAAAACTAAATCATATAAAATAAAACAACATTAAATATAATCCCACAATTCATGAATACGTCAAAAAAATAAAAATCTCTAAACAAAAAAAAAACAAAAACAATGTGCTTGACTAAAACTCTATAGCCAATTCATAGATCTAAGATACTAATGCCAAAAATAATAGGCTCCCTACAACCAAATCCCTACTTGTGTTCCTCTATGTCACCCCATCATTGAACATCCTAATCCTCAATCCCTTCAATATCATATTTCACCTCATGCACACACTACAAAAATTGTATCAAAAGATCACAACAACCTATCCATGTCTCATTTTTACATCATCGTTAATGATAGTAAGGTATTGTAAATATAAGGGACATAAACCTCATTCCATCCTCCTACCATTTATGACCCCCATTATATATACCACATCATCATCCCATCCTTATCACATCCATATCCATCTAAGTAGGGTATCATGAACATGAAAGATATAAAACTCATACCATCTTCCAAACATGAATGACCCCTATCAAGTACCAATGCCACTATGGGATATGCCCTATGAGAGAGAATGGGATATGTTATAGTCATCCATACACCCTTACAAATCTATATATTAGAGAAAAAACTCAAAACCCAAAACATTTGGGTGTTGATATAGTTATCGGACATGGGTGAGGTGCATATTAAAATCATAGAAAATACAACATACAATTCGTGACTAATGGTGCACTGAAAAAAATCTATAACAACTCATTTAATCAACCATAACAACACCTCTACATATCAATAACCATAATTGATTCTATAAAACTACCCATCAAGAACCACATGAAATAGCCACACAAAAATTTTAACCTTATATTTCACACATCCATTTAACCAATTCTAGATCTTATATATACAAATCAATTTATATTACCTAATTCATTTATGTCCATATTTAATGAAAAACCGTTATTGGCCATTTACTTAGTCAATTCCATCCAATTTTTTTTACTATATCTTTATTAACATCAAAAGTTTCTACTATTATGAAACTTCACAAGGAATTGACATTAACCATCTATGAAATTATCAACCAACCACTGAAAAAACCCCACAATACATCTTGTCCCAACAAAACTTTTTCTTCCTTGCCAATACAAGATAACCATCCTACACTAGCAATCATTACTACCCATTAAAACCAAACACATCCCCAATGAACATCAAATTTCATTAGCCCAAAACTAAATAAAATAAATTCCCTTTCAAGGTCATGTGACCACTGAAACATAATAAGGTACAATAAAAACAATCACACCCAATTTCATAAACAATACCAATTCATGGTTTTTTTCAATATACATTTTCACTGGTTAAACATATTTTATATGAGTACCAAAAATTCAATCTATATTTCAAAAACAACTAGATTTTTTACCATCTTTAAGTGATTAACTTTGAATGAATAGTTCCTTAAAAGAATTAAACATGTCACTAACACAAATTTCATAGAAACAAAATTTATTTTCAGTAAAAACATTAACCACACAAATTTTTTGATAATTCACAATATATGGTCTATAGAAAAATTATTTCAGTTCTAGGTTTTTTGACCAATAATTTTTTTTATTTACCATATATTTTTATTTCTCAATTCTTTGAGGTGATTCCAGTATTTAAACACAAAAAAAATCAAGGATTCCGTTGAATATAAAATAAAAATAGTAAAGTATCTCATATCCTTAGGAAATAATACAACAATTATTTAATTTAATGGGTTTAGTTGTTATATAATTTTAATTTTCACATCACACCTCATTCCCATAGGTTCTTTATCACTTTTATCATAATACTCTCCATTATTTATTCTTTTCATTCTCACTAAATAAGTAACAAAAATATTATCAAATAAATATTGCAAAAAAAAAAAAAATATGAAATAATTTTCATCAAATTTATATAACATAATTATTATTTATATTCTTTAGATTAATTATTTATAATTAATCAAAGAAGAAAAATAATTCTAATCCAATGATTTTCACAATATAAGGGAGTATTGAATCCCCTACCTTGATATAATTATTTTAAGAAACATAAATTAAGAGAGAAATAAATATGGATCAACCACCATATAATCTAAAAGTAAACTCTCAAGAATATAACCACATTAATCCACCATCAAGGTATTGTTGGAACATGGCTATATAATAGAGGGAAATTACCAAATGAACATATGAAATAAGAAAATGGAATAAGTAAGGAGGGGTGAAGGGGAGAAAGGAGTGCCTTGAATCAAGTGATATCGATCCCAAAGACACAATGAATCATACTATCCAAATGAAATAGATAAATAATTTTAATTTAGATAGCTGTAAACTAGGGTTTGAAGGGAAATAAGGGAAATCGAATCAAAGGAGTTCCATCCCTCTATTGAGTTTTATTTTTTTCGATATTTCAATTGAAACATAGATTTATATAATCCATCATCTAAATATATATGAATCCTCTTCAATGAATTATTTAAATACATTTATATTATTTAATTTACATATTGAGTTTTAACCTTCATAACACACTTAAATTTTAAAATGTTTCTTAAAAATTTACATTTAAATTAAGTATTTGAATCACATTACCCACACAATACATCCCATTATTATACATATTATGATGTTAAACATTTAAATTAATTAATTAATTAACACCCTATTGAATAAAATAATCATTTTCTTTGAAAATAACAACACACCAAATAAGAAAATGACATAAATTAAATATGTGTTTTAGTTTGATTATTAGTAAAAAATAATTTTCATTAAATTTATTTCAAAAGTTTTAAGTTGAAATGTTATAATATAGAGATGTATATATTCATGTTATAACACAGTCACTACATATTAGATCACTATAGTTGTTCTGATTAATCTCATAAAAATATGTGGAATATATCTATGTCCATCAAAATATGGATTTTAAGCTTTTGATGACATTAAAATTGTTCTTGTAGAGTGTTGAATATGACCAATGGAGTTTTTTTTATAACAAAATCTATAAATATGACTATATCTTTATTGATCATAAGAAATAATTCAATAATTTTTAATAATGAGATTCAATTTATTATTTTAAATTTGATCAACTACTGTTTTCTAATGTAATTTATAATAAATGCAACTTTTCTTTTAGAGTGTTTTGTTAACAGATACCATTAAGAGGATTTTCATTATAAAGACGATAAAAATTTATATTCCAATCATCATGATTATAATCATCGATAAAGAGGGATTCTTGGGATTGGAAGACATAGGGTTAACTGATCTTACATGATCAAGGGATTCTAGAGATATAAATATATAACTTGTTATCATCACTTTGTCGAGGTCTTCTCTAGTTAGAAATATATTTACATTGATACGGGGAAGGGGTAAATCCTCCATTCACTTTTGGTTAAAAGTGTAGTGTTGTAATAATTGCCTTTTTGGATTTTATTTATTTTTATCATTTCCCCACATATCATTTTTTATAATTCTACGTTTTTTAAATTTTCATTGTGTTTTTATATTTATTGAATATTATGATTACTAGGAAGCATAATATTTACTATGCATATTGATCTAGTGAGTTAGTTTTAACTCTGGATAATTCTAGTTTCATATACAAATAAATTTATAATATAATTGATTCTAAATTAATTGGAGAATTAAATTTCATATCAATATACAATTTAAGGTGGTTCAAAATTATAAGCCATGTTTTTTATTACAATTAACCCATCCTATTTTAGTTCCCTGGCTATATTATTATGGTTCATACCACCCTTATTTATTTCAAGATTTTATAACTAAAATAATTAATAAAAATAACGATTATATTAATTTTCTATTGCCGTTAACCAAGCTAGGTCACCATCTGAACTAGGGACCGACCCAATCCATGGAAAGGATAGAGGGGCATTCCCAATCCCAAGAGGATAACACAAGTTACTGGGTATCAAAAATAATATGTGGGAATGATTTACCCAAAACACAATACATAAAAACAATCAATGAATAAATAAATAAAAATATGGAAAGATAAAACCAAACAAGACCTTAAAATTTGACCTGATTAAATGTTTATAAGTCAAAACAAATATTAAATAAGACTACAATGAAAATAAAACTAAAATATATATCCAAACCTTCATGAAACATGAGGAGCCACCTCCTCAAGCCACCATCACCCAACCTGAAAGAGATGGCCACTAACAACCAGAACCACCATCACTAAGAATGTTACCTCAACCTAAAATACAAAAAGAACAAGGTCTATATACAACCAAAGGTGTATGTAGGGAGTGATCCAAAAACCCAGTAGGATACCACCTAATAAAAAAGTTCCATGCTACACCATCAAAGAGATAATTTAACCTACTTATTTAAAACCATACTTTTAAAATGATTTTAAGGAAAGAATTAACAAGTTAAAAGTGAAAAGGAAAATAACACATGAATAAAACTATTACAAAAATACTACTTAAAATGGAAGAGAAAATTTATAATGAACACGCACATACTCAAGTGGTCCTCCGTATACCGATGAAAGGAACCACGTCATGAATAGTATAACACTTTGGTTAAGTCCCCTTAGGTATCTAGTACGTGTGGGATTCTAGAGACATCATACCTCGATGTAAACATGGCATAGGAACCACAATGATCTACATTTTCATGCACAATCCACTAGTAGGGAAACACATCCATAACATAGCAGTCTCCAATCATCAAAAAAGTTTAGTTAGTGTTGTAATATAAATCCTGCTAGATGAGACCGAGATGAACCCCTTACGTATCATCTAACATACTAGTCCTAATCCTCCAACCTAGGTAACCTGGGTTTTCCCTTGTGCACAATCAATTTACACATTTACATAATGTAGGAATTTCACATATTACAAACCAAATAATAAATTACACAAAAAATCCACCACTTGCATACCCAAATTTTTTTTAAAAACACACACACATAAAAATACATTTCTAAAATACATTTTTCATTACTTAATCATTTCACAAATCCCCATTTGGAAACACTAAAAGAATAACATAATCAATTTTCACAACTTAGAAAACATTATTAAATAACAAAACAGGAGCTTACACAATATATATACCAACTTACAAGTAGGGAATACATTTTCAAACCATTTTCTTAACATATTCTCCTTAAAACTAGTTTTGCACCACTTTCACAATTAAATGAACTATTTTCACCACTTATAAAATAACACTAAGTGACATAAAGAGTGTTTGCACCAAAAAAATGCCTCAAACATACAACATTAAAAACAAAAACATATTCAACTCTTCCAAAATACTACTTTTCACCATCTAAATAAATCCATAAATCATTTAAAATATTTATTAAATCATTTCAAGAAAACCCAATAATACTTTACACCAAAAACCACGTGATTCCATATAAATACATCACTTTAAAACCAAATACACAAGGTAACTATATAAAATAATTTTTTACCTTGTTTAAAAATTTGTAGTTCAATTTCAAAAGTGAACAACAAGGAAAACACACACAAAGTGATTCATTTTTATTTGAAAATCTCCATTTAAATATACACACACCTCAAATACCTTGAAAACACATTTAAAATCATATGAATAACCCTTATAAAATATTCTAGGAACATTAAACCAAAGAACGCACCAAAACACATCCAATCCCTATATTAAAAATCTAATCCCAAACTTTAAACACATAAACCACTTCAAAAACACCATACACACCACATAATTATGGTAATAAACCTTTTGAATAATTTATAAAACATCCAAAAATGGTGAAACCAAATTTTAATCCAAAAAAAAACCCAGTTACACATAAAAAGAATGCCACTTTAAAACTAAACACACAATATCACCACTCTAAAACATGATATACACCCAACAACCAAACCATAAAACATTTTATAAAACAACACACCAAATTTCCTACACAAAACATAGTCTCTTTTTGTTATACACTATATTATCAACACATAAACATGTCAAACACCTTGAAATTATATTTCTCACTAAGAAATGAAACCATAGAAGACTTTAAAAAATTTAAACAAGAATAATAAAATTATCAAATAATGTTAAAGAATGGAACCACCTACCTCGATGTCAAAAAACCGTAACACTGGTGTGAAATATTTAAATTCCAACGTGAAACATTAATTGTGTGCAATTTTCACCACAAGAAACCTAGCGCGAACCCAAATTCATGTATTCAAACCAATAACATCAAAATAGAACCCCAAACAACATGGAATCCCAAACCAAAACCCTAAGAAGATATGGAAAAATCACATGGGGTAGAACTCAATTGCAATGGAGGGGAAGAAGGGCGACAAAAAGGTTATAGAGGTTGGTTATGCAAGAACACGGTCATTATAGGCGAGGGAGGAGGGCACCGGTCAGGATTTTTTGGAAGAGGTGGAGGATAGCGGTCATGGGGGAGGTGTGGCGCGAGTAGCTGGTTGGGAGGGAGGCATGACATGAGTCCGGTTATCTGAAGGAGATGTTCGTCGATGGGGAGCAGGGGCACCAGAGAATAATATAAGGAGAAGGATGGAGGGGAGAGCGGTTGGCCATGGGGAGGGTGAGGCATGACGTGGAAGGCAGGGAGGGTTGGGTAGGTGCAACCCAAGGGGGAGGAACCCTATCAAAAATAATAATAAATAAATAAATAAGTAAAACAAAATAAATATAATAATAATAATAATATTATTATTATTATTAAATTAAAACATTAGAAATAATAATAATAAGAGGAAAATGAAGGATAGTAATATTAGCTTAATAAAAATCATATCCTTAAAGCTAATTAAAATAATAATATTGTTAATTAAAATATTAAAATTTCCAATGACAATAATTAATTATGATAATAATAAATATTTTTTGGTGATAATAATAATGACATTAATGATTTTAATAATTTTATAATAACAATAATAATAAAAGTGACATTAACTTAATATAATATTAACAATAATATTAATTATTATAATATTAATAACAACAGATTAAGAATTTATATTCTTAACACTATTTATAATAATAATAATATTCTCAAACAATATTATTATTATTATCATTAAAACAATTCCTTAATTATTTATCACACTTATTATTTTTTTATTTTATTTTATTTTATTATTCATTAAATTTTATTTATTTTCCTTGAACACGAATAAGGTTGTGTGGTGTACCAGGTGATGTCATGTGGTGACTCAAGAAAAGCTGCACAGCTTTGGCCACAGTGCACTAAATGCAGTCAAGGCTACAACATGCATTTTTTAATCAGAACTAAAACATTTTATGTTGGTATTCAACCCGAACTACCCGATGCCTATAAAAATTAATAAAATAAATAATTTAAAAATGGCGGGTGTGACAATTCTCCCCAAAAAATGCTTTTTGTCCCCAAAAAGGCACAACTAAGACTAAATCGTAAATCAGTAACTGATACACCATTTTGGTTCAAAGAGTATCCCTATGAAAAACAAGGGAAAAGAGGAAAAACACCATGCTCAGAGAAAGTGACTTAAATGACAACCTTATTAAACCCATAAAAGGACTTTCCACTATGTTTCACCCTTCCAAAAGAGCTAGGACACCTCTAGTTGAATAATCAAGGAAAGTCACTCTCATACCGACGGAAACCCACTTCTCAAATTGAACACCTCAAGTACAACAAAATGAAAACCGCATTATTTTTATGGAAGGAACAAACAAGACTAAACCACATCCATTGAACACTCTTTTAACCTAACACCGGGTCTTCTATAGGAACAGAACCAAAAGTCCCACATGGGGAAGCCCAAAGGGGATCCCCACCATTGGAAACCTACCAACGCCCAAGAAAAGTACCAACTGCCTGACACGGGGAGGCCTGAATGGAATCCCTACCATTAAGAAAAAAACCAATAATGATTCATTCTGGAAACATCTGAGTGAGAGCCACTATGGGTCTCCCCACCACTAGAACTGCCCTAAGATACACGACAACAAAATTTTCCAGTAGTGACCAAACACCCTACCACAAGGAATGGGGAGGGAAGGGTCCAACTACAAAGGAATCAAAACCCCTACTGAAGAAAAACCAAATTCTTCACATGCCTGGGTAAGAAGTTATAAAAATTGAGGCTAATTTACCCAAATAGACTCCATAAGAACCACTAAAATAGATTTAATCTGGTGGGACACAACTACTAGGACTTTAAGGTAGTGAGACGACCATGCCTCTTTATAGCCACAAGAAACATCATGTACCCAAACATATAAAAACATGGAAATGAGGTTCTCCTACCTCCGTACACCGAACCAGAACAACTAAAACATGTTAACAACGTAGGAGGTTTTAAAATATCTATATCTTCCACCCTGAGAACAGTAATTGACCAAAGCCTTTAATGACCCTAGTTTTTCCCTGACTATGCAACAACTTCACTCTAGGACCTATGACTAGAGCTTAGATGATTAAAGCATCACATGTCTCATTGTCAGGCTGTAAAAAACCTCGAATGTAACTTCTTATTTTGGTTCCACCTGAAACCACACCATAATCGAGACAACACCAACATACACAACACACCACAACATCCAACTACTTCTTCATGGAACATCCACCAAGAAATGGGGTTTTTATGATGCACATTAATCACCTCTTCACCTTCACCAAGAAAAAAAATAAGGAAAGACTCATGAAAAACAATCCCCATTGAACAGAAGAAATTATAACTCCCTAAGAGGAGGACACACTCCTATGAAAACAGAGATTCCAAAAGGATTCTTTGAAATCCACCCTTCCTCTTCAAAGAGAAAACATGCTGCAAGACATCACCATACATGAACCTTGTAGATGATGAAAGCACTAAAATCCATTCAAGACATTAGTCAGCACTGAGAACATTGAACTGCCTTCACCCTTCCCTGCTGGAATGCCTTTCACTATTTTTAGGGGGAACTTATGTCAAAATGGTGTCAAACTTCATACCCAATGACTCAGACAACTCAAGGAGACCAAAAATCCCATCAAATCCCCTTGCATCTTTCATATTGCAACAAGATGATCCTCTTAACTGAAAAGGAAAAGGGATAGACTTGACAATATCACTCAAAAGGTAGAGTACTTACTTTAATCAACTAGAGGGATGACCAATGGAAAATTTCCCATGTATGAACTTCAATCGCATGTTAACACTTTTTAGAGGAATACAATAATCATGAAAGAAAACCATGAACCTAATGAAACTGGTCCAATGTCCAAGACAATCCAAACGAAAACACTGAACGTGTAGGGGGACCACTTCAAGGGCTTCTGGAAGCACTTTTCAAAAGAATCCACCAACCACACACTTTCACACCAACTTACCAATTAGAATTCAAACACAAGACACAAATCATCCAAAAATGATTCTCAATTCGAAACTCCTCACATACAATATTTACAAAATACAAGGACACACCACACAATCAATGGTTATTAAAACACCAAATTTTCATTTAACAAAACATTTTGAAAAGAAATGAATTTGGTGAGTTTCACAAACACCAATGGTGTATGATGGGCCTCACACATGCATGTTCCCATTTCACACTGGGCACCCACCTCATGTCCATCCCTACACTCATCCGCTCATACCATTAACCAATTATCTTTCCATATACATCCATGCATGTAGTTTCCCATGAGAGAACCAAGGATCAAAAAATACCTTTCCAATTTTTAAGGCCAAAATATTCAACCCACACTTTTCAAACCTTACAAATTAGTTTCTTTTTAAAGTGCTTCATTTCAAAAAATTTTCCAAGACCAAATAGTTTTTACTTAAAATTAATATTTACATGATTCCAAAACAAATAGATGAGGAACGATGAAATAGAAAACTAGTGTCAACTGGTGATTGAGACATATGGTTTCTGGCTATACGCCAATCATGACACTAAAAAAAAAGTATTCTATCACAAATTCCCTAGCTCCACATGGCTTTCCAGACTCTCTGTTCTCACTGTGACCACTGACCCTTCTCCCTTTTCATTTCCCCCTAAATAAGATTAACCACAAGGACCAAAGACTCGAACAAGCCTCAACTTTCCCTGGTAACCTGAGTCCCGCCACAAGGTGTGCTGGTCAGGAAACTTACTCATAGATAGGATGGCGAGTCCAGAAAACCAAAAATATGGTCTACTATGACTCTCCCAAAAGGAACATGACCTAAGAGAGAAAACCTACTTTGATACCATTTTGTCACGAACCAAGCCAGGTTTCCATCCAACTCGGCGCCTGACCCGGTCCGCGGCAAGGTCGGAGGGGCATTCCCAATCCTCAAGGGATGTCATAAGTGCCCGTGTATTAATAATAATACGTTAGATGATTTACCAAAAACATGAGACATAAAAAACAACAAATGAATAAATAAACAAAATCTGGAAAGACAAAACCAAACAAGCCCTTAACATTTCACCAGATTTAATGTTTACAACTCAACCCAATGCTCAAAGAAGAATGTAATGAAAAGAAAACTAAAACATCTATATGAAACTTCATGAAATATGAGGAGCCACCTCCTCAATCCACCATAAACCAACCCTCAAAATAAGTCCACTAACAACTAGAACCACCATCACAAAGCCTGATGCCTCAACCTGAAATACACAAAGAACAAGGTCTACATACACCCAAAGGTGTATGTAGGGTGTGATCCAAGAGCCTAGTAGGATACCACCCAATAAAAAGGTTCCATGCCACAACATCAAAGAGATAATTTAACCTAATTTTTTAAAACCATACTTTTAAAACTCTTTTAGATAAAACATTTACAAGATAAAAGTAAAAAATGGAAAAGAACACATGATGAAAAACTATTTCACAAATACTACATTAAAATGGATAATAAATCTCATAAATAACATGCACACACTCAAGTGGTCCTCCATATACCGACGGAAGTCACAACATCATGAATATTAGATTGCTATGGGTAAATCCCCCAAGGTAGATAGTACGTGTGGGATGATACAGACATCGCACTTGAGTGTAAACATGGAATAGGAACCACAATAATCTATGTTCACGTACACGATACACTAGTAGGGAAACACATCCATAACATAGTGGTCTCTAATCATCAAAAAAGTTTAGTTAGTGTAGTAACGTCAATCCTGCTAGATGAGACTGGGATGAAACCCTTACATATCATCTAACATACTAGTCCTAATCCATCCACCTAGGTACCTAGGGTTTTCCATTATGCTCAATAAAGTTCCACATTCACATAATGTATCACATTAACATATCACAAACCAAACAAGACATTACACCCAAAATCTGCCACTTGCATACCTATCACCATTTTAAAAGCACACACACACCAAAATACCTTTCCAAAATAAATTTTCCATTACTTAATCATTTCAAAAATCCCTATTTGGAAACACTCAAAGAAGAATATAATAAATTTTCAAAACTTAGAAAACATTATTAAATAACACAACGAGGGATTAAATAATAAACATAACAAATTCCAAGTAGGAAACCCATTTTCAATCCACTTAAAGAATTATCCTTAAAATTTGTTTCACACCCTTTCACAATTAAATGAACTGTTTGCACCACTTATAACACAACACTTAGTGACTGAAAGAGGGTTTACACCAAAAACATGTCTCATTTAAATAAAAATATTAATTTAAAAACAAATCTATATTCAACTCTTCCAAAATACTACTTTCAAGCTGTCTAAATAAATCAATAAATAATTTGAACTATTTATGAAATCATTTCATGAAAAAACAAGAAGATATTACACTAAAAACCACTTGATTCCATATATAGATGTCACTTTAAAAACAAATACGCAAGGTAACCAAATGAAAACCTATTTTCCATTGTTTAAAAATTTTCAGTTCAATTTCAGAAGTGCACAACAAGGGTAACACACGCAAAGTGATTCATTTTTCTTTGAAAATCTACATTTAAATATACACACACCTCAAGGACCTTGAAAAAATGTTTTGTATCATACTAACAACCCTGAGAACATATTCTAGAAACATTAAACCAAAACAAATGCCAAAACACAACCAATACCTATTTTAAAAATCTAATCGAAACCTTTAAACGCACAAACCACTTCAAAAACACCACACACACCACATAATTAAGGTAATAAACCATTTGAATAATTTATAAAACATTAAAAATGGTGAAACCAAAGTTTTCACCAAACACACCCTGTTTCACTTAAAAGGAATGACATTTTAATACGAAACACACAAAATCACTACACTAAAATAGGTTATTCCCCAAACAACCAACCCATAAAACATTTTTATAAAACAACACACCAATTTTCCTGCACAAAACATAGTCTCTTTATGTTATAAACTCTATTATCAATAGATAAATATGTTAAATACCTTGAAAATATAATTCACACTATGAAATTAAACCATAGAACAATTTCTTAAATTTAAAACACATAGTAAAATTATAAAATAATGGTTAGGCATGGAAGCACCTACCTCAATGTCAAAAACCCCCAACATTAGTGTGAAATCTTCAAATCCTACTTTTAAATTTCAATATCATGGAATTTTCACCACAATGAACCTATCCTGAACCCAAATTTACAAATTCAAACCAATAAAATCAAAATAAAACCCCAAACAACATAGAATCCAACACCAAAACCCTAAGAAGAGAGGGAAAACTCACCTGGGGTAGAATGAAATTATGGAAGAGGGGAAGAAGGATGACACAAAGGTTCCTGAGGCTGCTCATGTGTGAAGAGGGTCGCCAGAGGTAAGGTAGGAGGGCATTGATTGGGGTTTTTTAGAAGAAGAGGATTCTGGAGGCCATAGGGGAGGGGCAGTGTGAGAAGTTGGTCGGGTGGGAGGCGCAACGCGAGTCTGGTTCGTTGGAGGAGAAGGCTGATGATGGAGAGAAATGGCGGTGGAGTGTGAGAGAGGGAGGAAGTTGAATGGGAGGGCGACCGGCCATGGGGAGGGTGAGGGGCAACATGGAAGGTAGGGAGGATCTGGGTAAACACGACCTAAGGGGGAGGAACCCTACAAGAAAAATAATAATAAACAAATAACTAAGTAAATTCAAATAAAGATAATAATAATAATAATAATAATAATAATAATAATAATATTCTTACATTAAAACATTATCAATAATAATAATAATAGGAAAATTAATAATTGTAATATTATCTTAATAATAATTATACCCTTAAATATAATAATAATAATAATATTGTTAATTAAATTATTAAAAATTCTAATTATAGTAATTAATAATGATAATAATAAAGATAATTTATGGTGATAATAATAATAATAATGATTTTAATAATGTTATAATAATAATAATAATAGAAGTGATAGTAAATTTATATAATGTTAATAATAATATTAATTATTATATTAATAACAATTTAATAAAAATTTATATTCTTAATACTGTTCATAATAATAATAATATTCTCAAACAATATTATTATTATTATCATTAAAACATTTTCTTAAATTTTTTTATCACACTTCTTATTTTTATTTAATTTTTATTTTATTATTCATTACATTTTATTTATTTTCCTTGAACTTCGGGCATGTTGTGCAGTGAACTAGGCAAGGTCGCGTGGTGAATCAGGTAAATCCACACAACTTCGATCGTGGTGAGCTGAACATAGTCAAGGCCAAAACAATCATTTTTAAATAAGAACTCAAAAAATTTAAGTCGGGATTCAACCCAAACTACTTAATGCCCAAATAAATTTATAAAATAAATAATTTAAAAATGGAAGGTGTGAAAATTATCAATTACATTTTTCCATATCATCATGGTCATTACATTCAAAATATAGATATATTTAAATTCTACCTTGAATATACAACTCTCATTGAAACATTGAAAAAATAGTAAATGATTTCCCCCAATTTAAAATCATTAATAGTAAAATTATACTATAATATTTTAGTAAAAAATTTACTTAAAATCCTTCCCGATTAGTTAATATGTATAATTATCCCAATAGATTATCTTACTTTACTCATCATATCAATAACTTTTTTATTTCATGAATTAAAATTCATCACATTTTTTAAAATTATCTTTATTTGATAATAATATTTGATATATTTATCACAAAATAAATTAAGTACCTTTTTAGTAATTAACCTCATTATCTCAAGCTCATATACATTATTAAATTAAATCACAATTTATGAGTAAAATATGTTCATCTAAAAACATAAATATAACAAATCCAAAAATTAATAGCATTTCAATAAAGGAATTTTTAAATTTTAACGCTTATAGATCTAATCAACAACCAAAATCTATATTCAATAGACTCGTTGTACCATTGAGAGGGGGCTGAATTAGTGATCCTTTCATATGAATTCTCTTTATCCCAACCTCTTGAAGATATTATTGTTCTTGAACCACTCAATAATTACTCAAACCTCACATCATGTGCAATAATCATATGAAAGATATTAACACAAAATACATACATGGTTTGCCTAAAATACTACTCCTTCCCATGTTTTATATTGTCCCCAAAATGGATTCTATACTATGTTCAACATTTATAACATCCAAGGAAAATACAGTCCAATCTACACAGAGTCAATTATTCCTTTAGTCAATAATTGTTTCCCAACATAGAATATACTATGTTTCCTTTTCTTCTTGAATCTAATGGAATGGTTATTTAATTATTCAAGGATGATAAAAAACTATAAATATATTTAACCTTATTGTTTATATACATCCAGCATGAGTCTACATAATTAGAGTTTCTCATGTAAAATTCCTCAAGGTCTTCAAGAGCTACATGTTGCATGTTTATTTTCTTTGAAACTCTTTCGAAATCATGAATGATCTAATAATATCAATATTTAAATACTTATTTTTGTGTTCTTTATATAATCCTAAAATCCTCTCTCTTTCTTTTCTTGTTACTTTGGTGTATCGGACAATCTTACAATATTCACAACAGTTATTTTTTTCTCATCAAATTCGCTTCATAAACTAAAATTTACATTCGTATTGATAATAATATCTTGAATATTATCCTCATAATAATAATTGAAATTATTTACATAATTACTAGAAACACCAGGGTCATTCACAAAATTTGTTTTTTATCTTATTTAAATTTGTCAAGGAATCCCAACATATTTCAACATTTATTGTAGATATTAATTTTCTTTAATGTCCATGAATTTACCCTCACCAAATGTTGAATGAATAATGATTCATGTATCATGATAATATTTATAGATTGATTACCTTAATTTAATATTCATAAATTTTCACTAATACCTTATTATCATGGTTTTTATTTCACTATTAATAACCTATAATAATTAATTATTTATTTCATGATAATTATTCTCCAAATACTTCCATAATTGTTTATATTAAATATCCCTGGAATTTGGGAATTATAATTTCTTCTTCATGTGGTTAATTAATAACTTAGTTCTCATTATTTTTTAGACACATTATTTAATGAAAGCTTCACAATTATTTTTTAGAATTGAAATTTATATATTTTGAAATAATTCAAATACTTACATTGTGTAAATATAAACCCATACCATAAAAGAAACATCCCTATAAAATGATGGGTTTCTAATTATTTATAATTGAGTTATACAAATGAAAGTGAAAGTGTATGTTTATATCAAAACAATGTACTCATAAAATCATTATTCAAGAGCTTCTGATTTATTTTGGTTATCATGGATTGATATTCTAGATGATGCATATTTCCTTTATCAATTGGTTAATCCTCCAATGGCCCAAAGTCCTTCATTTTTTTTATTGATTTTTGATATTCCACCTTTCAAGGGGTGAGGTGGAAACCTTACAAGTCCTGTAGGCGTAAGTATTACATGGCCCATAGGCCTTAAAGGAATTCGTTGCCCATAGGATCCAAACATTACATGAAACCCAAACTAACTACTTGGAACTGATCCTCCCCAGTATCTTCATCATGAAATTAGCTCTCCACCTTTGCATGGATGTACGACTAGGCTTCCCTATACATACACAGGCTTGTCTTGATGGCAGGTTCCATACCCTCTCATTATTTCAATTTGTTTAGCCTCTCTTATGGTGAAATCTCCTTGCTCATCCTCTTTATAAAGCTTGTTCCTTTTAGGTTTTCTAGTTTTCATCTACACTTAAGGTGGCCCAAAGGCCTTGAGGTGGCCCGAAGGCCTTGCAGACCCGAAGGCCTGGGTGGCCCGAAGGCCTTAAAGGACTTGAGGACCAAATTGGTGGCCCAAAGGCCCAATGTGTGTATGTTCACATCATAAAATATAGTTGGAAACTTATAATCATGGATTCATTTGATTGATATGCATGTGGTCACTTCACTAAAACATAAAATCAATTTTTCTTCACCAATATAGTTAATCATACATGGAGTAGTCAACTAAAATAAGTCTTGTGGTCAATACATATAAATAATTATTGTCAATTAAATGATATTAATTTGTTTAATTCTATAAATAACATATAGTTGATCCATCTTAACTCATATATTCATTCACACTAGGAATACTCATTCTAATATAGGGTGTGACCACTTTGTAGTTGTCATACGATCAATAAAAAATTTATGGTCAAACTGTAACATCACATGTGGTCAATTAGAGATTTTTCATTTCTAAATATCCTGAGGAAGATGATTCTCCTTAACTTTATAAAATTGAGGAGATAAAATAATCAGATAACTAGTGTGCTATCCACATTTTTAAAATATCAACACTATGTTAGTGCTTCCATTTTCTAACATTAATCATCCAAAGGCATGAGGGTTACTAATAATAATCCTCAACTCCCATTTCTAACATAACATTCTTTTTGGGTTCTAGAATCCACCCTATAACCTCAAAAATCACCACACATGTAAAGTATAATGTCTCTATCTTCACAAAATAAATTTTTCTCATATACATACTACTTGTGCACACCATTAATTATTTATTCTTATCAAAAAATACCTCATAGTTTGGCTAATTATTGTTGAATATGACCCCTCTTGGTCAATATTTTTCCCAAGGATAGCTTAGGATGTCCAATTCTTTTCTGACACTTATTTCAATACTTAACCACAAAAATAAGTTTAAATCATAAGTATCCTCTTCATGAAGATTCTATTAAACATATCGACTTTTTTATCAACACTTATTCTAAAATTTATAATTTCTTCTTTAATTTTTATCCTTTACCGGAATTCACCAACTCAACACATATTGAATCATTAACAACAAATAAAATAATTGGGATAAATAATCTCTCCCGTTATATTTTCTTACCAATATTAACACACATTCTTAAGACTCAATATGCGTTCTCATTTATTTCTAATTCTAATTGAAAATAAAATGAAATGTAACTAGAAATATGTTTTCCCATTTCATATCCTATTTTGAGGAACACAAATATTCTTCCATATTTTTAAGAGAGAAGGATAATACCATATGGTTTTCTGATTAAATATCATTTAGGTGGTATAATATAAGAATACATGGGAATTAATTATATATAAAACTATATAGATACAACTAAGGATGTATATATTTTCTATAAACTACAATTCATGTGATACCATGACAAAAAATTAATCAATTCTCAAATAGGGGTTGTATAAGAGAATTATAATCATGTGAAATTTATAAAATGCACAAATCTCAATAAACCCATCTAAATAGTTCATGTTACAAAAAATATCTCCCCCTTAATTTTATATTTTCATTAACCAACACACCCCCTTTATAAATATAAAAAAACGAATAGATGAATGTTTTTTTGGGATACTAAATTATTCATATTTGTTTATCTATTTAGAAATTCTAAATTAATTGAATTCTTGAGACATGATATTAATTCCTCAAGATAGATCCCCCTTAAGGGTTATACTTATTTACTTCTCTTTATAATACTTGTGATACTTCATGAAGATTAATCTTATTTTATTTGAAAAAGTTACTAAACTTAACGTATCCTTAAATACAATTCATTTTAGATCAATACACATAAAATAAAATGTAATAAGTAGAAAGCTATGGGTTTGTCAAAATTAACATTAGGGATAAGAGTTTCCTCTTAACATATTCAACTATTTCCTCTAAATATCAACATTTATTTTCAGTGATAACTCCATTTATACTACTATCATTTGAGCATATTAAATTTATAGTGTTTTCTATTTATTTAAGAATAACTCCCAATATTTAGATATAATCCCCATATAGTTGTGTAGAGTATATCTAGATTTACTACACCTTTCAAAAAAGTCAAAATATTTCCATAAGTTTCCACTAATTGGTATCTTTCCTTTATTTAACTTCTTTTATGTTTTTTGATCCTCACTTTTCTTTTTTTACTCCTTAAGGCATTCTCATGTTTCTTATATTTTGATTCTAAATTTGATTCAAAATTTTTCACCTTTGATCATCCATTCTCAACCTTATGATTGACCTTATACGATTTTCATAAATTTTAAATTTATCCCAACATTATAATTATTTGTTTCAAAATTTCCAAAAACACCAACAATATCCTATGAATAATATTTTAATATTTTTTGGAATAATCTATCCAGGTTTCACTTGTTTTGAACCTTGATATATTTGGGTGGAACAACCACTATTTTACACACTTATTTGGGAACATATATTCTTATATCTTCTCTCATCCACCCACAATTATGTGTTATATTTATCATTATTTTTCAACAACCATATTTTCATTGTTTTTTATTTTATACCTATGATATAAAGTGGAGTATTATTACTTAAAAAAGATATATTTTTATTATGGTTTACCATATTCTTTAATTATTTTACTTCTGATTAGGGGATAAAATAATATATTTATTTTTACTATAATATGTTATAATGGATATATTATTCCTAATGTAAATTTTAGTTAAAGCATTTTTCTTCTTAATAACAAAGGAAGTTACAACTTATGTGGAAAAAATAATTATTATACTTTTCTCAATATTAAGGCACTTCATGTTGAGGGAGTTATTATTATCCTTAACTAATAATATTTTTTCTTCTAAATAATATTTTATCTTATTGATTTTTTATTCATGTACCATTTTTAACTCATGTAAAGAATTATCAATATCTTTGATTATTTTTTCCATAACCTCAAATGGAGTATATATTACATTCATAGATATTTTATACCACTCTTCATGTTTGTGGAATGTTTCTAGAATAATAATCATATAGATACATTTCTCACCAACATAAGTCTTAAAATATATATTCCTTTCATTTCAATATTAGTCTATTTCATCATTTTCTCTCAATAGATTTGTGAGAGTGGTTTATATCCTAAAATTATTGTCCAACACATATTTTATTTCATTATCCTTTTCTTCTAGTTATTATTTCTCATCTGAAGTACCTTAATAGTTATAACTCTATATATTAATAATTATTTAATATTTTTCACTATATTATCTTAAATATATAAATGAAGAACACTAATTGATACATAATCATCACATCTTGAATAAGATATATAAGAATAGTCATAATCATAATCAAAATTTGTACTTATACCACCCTGATTACCTTCAATTAGTGGTGCTTCTTCCATTACTTTTGAAATCTTATTAATCTTCATTTCCTCTATTTATTTTCATTTTTATAGGTCTTGGAAAAAATAACCAAACTTGTCTCAACAGAATCATCTTCCCTTCTATCTACCTAGGGTAGTTTAAAATCAAATTCAAGTCAATATTTCATTAAGAAATTAAAAAAAATCCTTGAAATTCTTGTACCACTAGAGGAAAACTCTAATTGATACCATGGATGGGATGTACCACTAAGGGTGTGGTTGAATTAGTGATCCTTCTTTTAATTATATTTAACTCAACCTCTTGAAATTTTTAATGTTCTTGATACATCAATAGTTACTCAAAACCACACATCTTGTGAAATAATAATATAAAAGAGATTAGAATACAATATTTTAATGTTTTGTCCTGAAATATTACTCTATTCAATGTTGGTTATTCTCCCAAAAATAGAATTTCCAATATCTTTAACAATTGTTACAACCAAGAACAATCCAATCCTATCTATAATGATGACATTATATATTCCTTCAATAATTTTTTCTTGAAATATAATCTATTGTGTGTTAACTACTTATAGAATACACTGAAATACTTCTTCACTTAATAAAGGATTTTCCAAAACTATAAATATCTTCAACCTTGTAGATGATAAAATTTCTCCACAGGCCTATAAGATCAGGTTTTCTCATGAAAAATTCATTGAGGTCTTCGATAGATAAATATAAAATGTCTTTTGGGCTTAAAACTCTTATCAAATATGGAATTATCTAATTCTTTAAATCTTTGAATACTTAGGTGTGTCTCCATCATGGACTCCTAGATTTTCCTATCTTTATTTATTTGATACTTTATTGTATCGATTTCTCTGAGATGATCTTAAAATATTAACCATAGTTCTTTTTTTTCTCACTACATCTTATATAATAACTAAATATTACCTTTATATTTATAATAATAATGGAATGAATATTATTATTGTGATTATATTTGAAATTATTTCAATAATTCATGGAAGCACTATGATCATTTACTATAGTTATTTTTCCTCTTTTTAAATTTTGTTGATGAATACTAAAATATTTACATATTTATTATAGACATTAATTTATATTTAATATCATAGAATTCTTACTCATTAAGTGTTTCATGAATCATGATTCATATATCATGATAATCTTCGCAGAAATAATATCTTATTAAATCATCATAAATTTTCATTAACTCATTATTATCAATGGTATTATTTCACGATTATTATCCCATAATACTTTAACATTATGTCCATGATAATTATTCTCAAAATATTTCCATAATTATTTATATCAGATATATAATTAATTTTGGTATTCCCCTTTATTTTTCATATGGTTGATGAATAACCATGTTTTCATCATTTTCACAGGTCATGATTTCATGTGATATTTACATTTCATTATGACCATTAAGTTATATAAATTATTGAATAATACATAAGAATTAACTACACGAATATCACACATACCATAAATTTTAATTCCCTATAAAATGTTCCATTTTCTATTATTCATAATAGATTTATATACATCCGTACAAAATTACATGTATATAATGAATCATTTTACTCACCGAATAATTATTCAAGATCTAATTCTTGATTTCCATTCACATTTATTAAGATTCAATATGATGTATATTTTCTTTATCATTTGGTTAATAATGTCGGTAATTTCACTTTAAAAGATATCAAATATATGTTGATATCTAGATCTACATATGCATCAATTCAAATTTCATTTATCATAAAATATATATACTTGTAAATAACACATTTTATATACTCTCTTTTCTATTATTTTTATTTCATATCATATAAAATATCTATAGACATATTCATAATAACAGTTCATAAATCATGTTCATGAAGTGTATCTGTTATGATTCGATTGATGGTACGTATATATATGATATTCTCATAAAATCTATCTTAAAATTTATCATTTTTTTGTCATTTCATAGATAGGAATTTGGTTTCTTTGATGAAATGTACATTAGATGTATCTTTTCTCATTTAGTCAATCGAACTAGGAATGTTCAATCTAAATAAGTATTTTAATCAATCTATGTAAATTTATTAAATTGATTTTGTGATCACCTTGCAGGAACTTTAATGGACTACATGAAGTTAATCTATCTTCAAAAATTCGGTCACCCAAACCATGAATGGACATTCCAATAAAGGGTTATGTCACTTCATAGACATAGTTTGGTTAATCCTAAATATGTGGTTCATCTGTGATAACATATGAAGTTAATTCAAGTGTTTTCATGAAAAAATGTTCCATTGATGATGATGATACTTGGATTTCATGATGATGGAGATAAAATGATCAGACATATTATATTCTATCCAAATTTTAAAAACACCTATACAGTGTTATAAAGTCCTTTTTCACACTAAATTCTTCTAAATGGATGAGGTAAAATTAATAATAATTTTTACTAACCATTAATGCAATAAAAATCATGTTGGTTTTCGAATTCCTCCCTCAAGACTCCTATATCAAACCACACATGAGAGGCTAATGTGACTCTCTTCAAATTAGCCAACATTATCACATGTTCACAACTCATGCACACAATTTTAGGTTATTCTCCCAAAAACTTTACCTCCTAGGTTGGCTAAGTGTGGTTGAACTAGCTCCCTCTTGATCAAGATAGCTCCCAAGGATGCCTTATGATAGCCAATTCATTTGAATATACTTATTTTAACACTTAACATAGAAATACTTGTGAAAAATATGCATCCACCTCATCAAGATACCATAAAACACATCTTCTTATTCTCAAAACTTATTTTTCACTTCTTAATTTATTCTTCGAATGTACTTTATTTACTAGAGTTCGCTAACTCCACACATATTATCACATTGTAAAAAAAATGAAATAATTTGGATCAATACAAAAATCACAAAAATAACTCAATAATATTATTTGGGGTTTGTGTTTTTGATAAATGTCCAATTAATTTTTCTTATAAAAAATAGACCTCCCATACAGCCTATATGTGGCACCTCCTCTCTTCTAACCATGGAGTTTGATATTTCACCCAATTATCTCCCCTCATATTGAACATGCATGTCATGAATCACCTATAAATAACCATTCAATATTTTGATTGAATAATAACCCATTTATTTAGTTTCACCCTCCATTTCTTGTAACTAAAATCAACCATAATCATTCTATTATTTGATCAAATGATTACTTAGCATGTGATCCATGTTTCTATGAAACATAAGTTCCAAATGGACTATACTCCACAATTTGATAACATATTGGATGGTTATCCCTAATACATTGTTTCCTCATTACTTTTGAATAATTCACCACCTTTAGCATTGTGTGAATCCAAAAACCCAAAGAAAAAAAAAGATAAATTTCACTGCCAAAATCATACAACAAATTTATCTCCTTACAAGGATCTCAGAAATATATTATTTGAGTCATGAATTAATAAATTCAGACCACTAAAAGTTATACTAAATATGAAATAAAAATAAATTTATTACATTGATATATTGTGATTTGTTGGTATGATCATCTTTTTATGGGTCTTGTTCGATTCAAGTTTTCATACCTTTATAGTGATATATAATTTTAAATAATATTTTTCATCATTTTAATTAAATAATAAAATTATCAAAAAAAGGGCTAAAATAATAACTCTAAAATATCACTAAAAATATATATGAAATTTATACCATCGAAACATTAATAAAAATGAATTAAAATATTGGAACCAATTGTCATTAGCTTTTTTTCTAATCTTTCAAAACATAGACTGAAGTTTTTATGTATCAAATTTGTTTATTGGTTTAACAAAAATACATTCATAGAATTTTGATTAAGCTAATTCAATTATAATACTTATGTTTTTTAAAAAACACAGACACATATATATATATATATATATTATGTTAGGAATCAATGATTAATAGGTGGAATGAAAAGAGAGGTTTTAATCTATTAAAGTTATCATAAAAATTTGAATAAAAAAACCATATTTTTTTCATAAAATCTATGAACTGTAGAAACTATAAATATTTATAGGTGTCCCCCATGTTTAGAGAAATTATAAACCGTTTAACACCACTCAAGTCATCTAATCAATAAATATATAATAGAATTTTAGATGAAATAATAATTTTTAAATGATTGAATAATTTTTTAAAGGCTATCATCATTGATACTAAAATTCAATATTCAAATATAATATTATAGGTATTCCATCCTATAGGGAAAACCCCATTTTATGCATAATGGTGAAGGTTGTTTTTTATTAAAGATATTTTTCCATAAAGAAATTTTAGTTTTAAAATTCTATACAATAAATTCAAAATTTTGATGAAACCTTATATTGTTTTAAATTAAAATACTCAAAACCCCCCTTTTAATTAAAATGGTTTATGATATCTTCAATATAATTTAAACAAGTTCCAAATTTCATATATATGAAAATTAACTCTCATAATGAAACCTATACTTTTACATTCTCTAAAATATTTTCCATGATATAAAATTCTATGGTGGATTTGTTTTTTCAAAATCACATTTAAATTAAAAGAATAATTTAAATACAAAAAATACTATAGTGAAATGAAAAATGGAATTATCACTCCCTTGATATTATGTTTAACCTTTATTAACATTTAATTTGTCTAACTCAATAAATCAAATTTTTTTACATCATTTAGGTTTATCCTATTTTATCCAATTTTATTTTTACAAAAAAATAAATAAAGTTAAAACCTTAAGATCATACATAGATGTTCAAAAAAGATACAACCTTGTTTTAATATAAGGAAGTGTTATTGAAATGAATATATAAACCCTATAATAAAATATTTTGTTGCATTGAAGTTGTAATCGTTGTTATATGGAATCATGTAAAGGTTTATCAGATAGATTGTTTCATTTTATTACCCAATAAATTATATTATTTTAGTTCTACTAATCTTAAAATATATTATTCTATTAAATTTTTTTTAATATTAATGTTTCCAGAAATTTCTTTAATCATTTCATTTATTCTATAAAATGATACATAAGGAGATGAGATATAAAATATCTATATATAAATACAAAAAAAATTATTAAATATAAAAAATAACACTATTGAAAATCATTTGTTTTAGCCCATGTAATACTGAATTTATATTCTTTAGTCAAATACACTTCATGTATTTATTGAAATAGAAGATAGAAATAACACCTTATTTTTTCATTTACCTCCATTATATAAGCCACAAACCATTAACCATAGATAACTAATTTTCCTATTAAAATGTAAAATTAATCTATAATGGATGTTTTTTAATAGTATAGAAAATTATTATATTTTTTTGGCCCAAATTTATATTTAGATATATAAAAATAATAATGAGATTTGAAAATTTATACCACTACTGTATTGACATAAAATCTAGATACAAAAATTATTCCTATATAGCATAAACACTTAGGAAACCCATATAAAATTTTGTTTGTTTTCTATATTAAAAATATTAAATTCATTAATTTTTATCAAAACCATTGAGTTGTATTTTACCCTTACCAATATCAATGATCAATCCTTTCATATAAAAAATAACTCGAATAATATATTTGATCCTCCCTTATCACTTTCACTATCAAGACTAATGAAATATTTTTTGGACACAATTTTACCACTCAAAAATATAATTGATTTACCCTTACAATGGGTTTAATAATTAAACTATTAATTCATGGGAATGAAAATGGTTTCCTTTAACACTTTAATTCTGAAATTGTTGAAACTGTTACAATATAAAAAATATATTGGTTGATCCATGTTTGAACAAATATTTTTCCACTTTAGTATCAAAAAATTTGTATAAGATAAATAATATACCAATTTCTTATAATTAAGGTGTAATTTTAATTTTTAGAGAAAAATTACACCCATAAATAAAAGTTATTTTTTAAATTTCTTCCAATTTCTTTGATAGAAATTATTATTTCTTTGGAATATAACATAGGATGAAATTTAAACTACTAAATTATTAGTGGGTTTTTAATTGATGTTTCATAAACATTTTAATAATATTTTTGATGTTTTTATAATTATTAATTAATTTTATAGATTTAGAGTAAGGTATTTTAACACACATGATATTTTATAGTATATTTGTTCTTAAATAAATTTAATCACTTCAATAGCTTGAGATGTGCGAAACCTTGAGATAAATGAACAATAATATAGTATACTGTTATAACCTTATTAAATTGGTGGTTATGAATAAGAGTTTCTAAATTATTAAAATTATATATTTTATACAAGTATAAAAAAATTCATTTTTTATCAATTGATTATAAATGAAAATAAAAATCATTTGAAAGTAAAAGAAATGTTCTTCTAAAAAATGGTTTTTATGAATGCAAAGTATTTTTATCATATAAATTAAATATATAAATATTTTGGGATTATTTTAATAATATATATATATATATATATTATTCAAAAAAAGTTTTTCATTCATTTAATATTTTTCCTATGCATCAGATAACAATAAATCTATTTTTATGTTTAAAAACTGTATTAAAATAGCTTCATTATGTTTTATACAATTAAATTAAAATAAATTTTTAGACACTCTAAGAAAAATAATTGAAAAAAATAAATTCATTTTTTAAATCATCATTTAAAAATTATCTTAGAGTGAATTTTTAATAATTTTATTAAATGATTATTTTTTTTGTTGAATTGCGAAAAATACTGATTTTTATTAAAAACTACCTTTTCATTTCTAGAATTCAAAAATTTACATTTTGTTTAAAAATTGATTTAAAAGTAAAATTACATAAATGATATTATTTTTAATCTAATTTAATAATTTTAATCAATTTTATGTTGAAATTTGATATAAAAAAGTTTTATACTTAGGGAAACCCTTTTTTTGGAAAATCACTTTTCATCATGCTTGTAGGATTGATTTAAAATTATATTCTTCCAATTATATGAATTGAATTTGGTAAAATAGATTAAATATTTTTAGTTATAATAATTAATAATATTTAATATTTTTAACTTAATTTCTTATCACAATTAATCGGAATAATAGAAAATATTTATTTCCTCTGTTAAGGTTTAAATGAGTTTGCAAGGGGTTAAACAAAAAGATAAGTGTATATTTTATAATTAAATATATATAAATCCAATTGGGTGGAAGTATTAATATATTATACTATCCAAAATTGGAATATATTTCATTTTTTAATCTTATTTTTGGTAATTATTTTATTATTTTGTATTCTTTTAGAAAATTTCCAAGGGAGACCCATATGCCAATAATAAAAGGACACCTCGTCTAATCTTCTTTACACACTTCAAGATCCATTTTGTGTAGCTAGTAATTAACCAAATCCACTACTTAAATATTTACGCATGTCTTAGAGTCATTTTATTTATCATAAAACCATCCTAGGTAGGAATTAGGTATAAACATAAATAGGTTCTTTGAAGAAGAGGAATAGTTCATAACCATGCATATTTGTTTTATTAATTTATCAACCCACTTAAAATCTACATAAAATTTTATAAAATAATAAAAAAATTATATTTTATATACTTATATTTTATTATTTTAATAAAACAATATATACCCATCCCTTATTCAATAAAATGGGAAATGAAGTCATTGATCATGTGTACGTTGGACTACTACCTTGTAAACTGTTGTAATTCGTTTTCCATCACCACCAATCATAGATGTATATAATTATGGATTTAATTTATTTATATCATATTTATGAAATAATTATACTTCTGAAATTATAATATCACATATACCTTTTTACCTTCCTATCTGTTGGAAAATGATAACGCCGCTCATGTGTGCCGACGGACTACCGCCTCCACAAAGTGATGTGATATGTTTTTCATTTTTTTAAAAAATTTATGGTAATAGGGATAGATTTAATGAATATATATTATATATATTATATATTAATGGTTTTTAAATTTTAATAATTATTTATATTTCTTCCATTCCATCTATCAAAAAATGTAAACAATTTTCAGGCATACATACGACATACTATCTCTATGAATGGTGTAATTCATTTTTCTATCTCTAAAACATATGTATAACTCTAAATACTTATATAATTAATATATATGATATTTAATTAATTATTAACATTATATTGAGGATGTAATCACGATAAATATATAAGGACCAAAACTATCAATCCAAAACATAAATGAAAATGAAGTAGTTATTAACCATAATAATGAATTTAATAAAGGATTGTTAATAAATAGGTGATAAAATATTATAATTAAATAATATAAGACATTAAATATATAATTATATTTATAAAATAAATTTATAATATATAAATATTTCTTATTTTTTAGGTTTAGACACATTTTAAGGAATTCAGGCCTAAGGTAATAGTTTATTTTACAATCACATCATTATTTAAGATTTTTAATATAAAGTATTCGTTAGGGGAATTATTTGAATATTTTTATCATAAAACCAATATATTTTATTATCCTATATTTACTAATTTAAATTTTAGTTAATCCTTTACTTTTCACTCTTTATGAACTCAAGATTCAGAAACCATGTATTTTTTTTGGGAAAATTGACCTTTTTTTACTCGATCGGGAATATTTTTTTCCAATGTAAATATATTTTCTTGAAATTATTTAAATAATATTTTTAATTTTATCCAATTATTTATTAACTAAATTTATACACATGTTTTTTTATAAAAAGGGTTAAAATGAATCTTTATTTTTCTTTTCAAATGAGTTACTTTTTAACTTTTTTCAAAAGTGTGAAAGGGATATTTTTTAACTTATATGGAATGAAAATAATTTTACACTATCACTACCCCAAATTTATTTAATGTTTTCTTGTATAGTTTCAGAGTTTCCTTCTACATAAATTCTATTACATAATATTTTGGGAAATTTTTAGATTTTTAATATGTTGTTTCAAAATAAAATGGTATTTCTCCCAATAATTATTCTAATGAACTTTTTAAATTATATTCATCTATATAAATATTATTTTGTGGATATTTTGCTTTATTGAGAATGTAATATTTTTAATGCATCCATAATATTAATTTTATGTTTTATGATTTTGTTTATTGATTAGAGAAATTATTAACATTTTTTATTCTAGTTTTTCAATGTGAATGTTTACATTGATTATGTTTTACCCCTTTAATATAAGGAATCTATTGAAATTAGTAAGTGGTTATTGGGTCCCATTATAACCCTTCAATGCATAAATAGGTCTCATGAGACTAAATATCTTGGGTATTTTTATGAGACCTTACCCATTTATATAAGTGTTCTTAGCATGAGTCATTGATGGTATGTTTATGATGTTCTACATTATGTGTCCCCTAATTATGAGATTAGTTATTGATGTTCATGTGATTATTTAATCAGTTATGAAATTCTTGGATATGTTTCAAGATCATGTAATTATTTATATGGAATTATTTTATCATAATTTATTCCTAACATATTATTCTTTATTCTCAATTTATTGATTAAATTAAATATGTTTCTATATAATTACCTTTTCATATTTATTATTCCTTATATATTCATGGTACTTATATTGTATGCATACTCTTACTAAGCATCAGATCTCACCTCTTTCTCATGTTTCTTTTCCAAAGGATTTCAGTAAATGTATTGTGAATGATATATAGGGATATTATAAATGGAATAGGGGTGTTCTGAAGAAAATAATATTTTTTATTTTATGTTTTAAAATTTAATTAAATATTCAAGTATGTATTTATTTTTTCAATACTAGTAAACTATTACTTCCTTTAGGAAGTTATCTCTTATTTATAGTACCAATATAATAAAGCAACCACCAACTCTATGCTATTAGAGTGATGATATTTATATGTTTGGGTATGAATTTTTTTTCTATTTAATTTATAATAATATCATATTACTCATTAACTATTTTACTCTATTTATTTATATTTAATATGTGTTTATTTTCTTCTTTAATTTCAATGAGGAATGTATGATTTTTTAAATTATTTCTTTGTTTTCCATTATTTTATGATCTTATGATTCCTAATTCTCTTGTCATAATTTCTCACATTTTTTTTTTCATTTTTTAACCCAAGTTTACTTTTATATTTTCCTTGATATTTTAATCAATTTGTAATAGTAATAACTTCAAAAAATCAATATGTTTTACTATATAACTTTTAATAAATTTTCCATTATCCCATACATTAATATTTTATGAGTCATTTCCTAAATAAAACAATATATTAGGGATAAACAGTTAAATTTATTAGATATTACAGTTTTGGGAATCTATATTTTTTATATTCAATGTTAGATTGATTGTATTAAAATTTATACATGATTAGTTTCATCATTTACTATAAATTTATATAAGAATCAAAAGGACATTACCAATTTTAAAATTTATTTATTGGTTGATTTAAAATTTTTGGTGTTATTAGTTTCTGAATTTTTTTCCCTTTTATGAAATATTTTAATGATTCTTATTAATTGGATAAAATATATTCATGAAATGAAACAAAAAAAATTACCCAAAAAATAGTATATATCACATTTTCTATGGGATTAATTAACATGAATAAATTTGGATAACAGGAATCATTATGCCCATATAAACAAATTTTTTTTTAATTTTTCTCTAAGATATTTTTTTATTTTTAATTAAATGTTAATAAGTTTTTTGAGGAATTAAAGCTTATAACTAATCTTAAATGACCAAAGGTCAAGAATTCATTCTTGAACATGATTTATTTCATTCTTAATAGACTTTATTCTTCTCATAGATTTTAATTGTGAATTAAATAAAAATATATTATAGATTTATTTGGCCCTCTAACTAGTTTGATTATAATAATTCACTATAACATCTTGTTTTACTCTGATTTTTCATTATATAGTTAAATATTAATTAAAAAAACCCTTCTATAAGTGTGAAGGAAGAAAATTCTAAATAAAAATCCTTTTTTGTATCTAAATATATCCCAAACATTATGAAATGGTTTTCTTTAATCCCATTTAACTCATTTAAATTACTTTTTAAAATCCCCTATTAATATTTTGGGATAATATTTCATGTGGAAGTCGTTATATATTTTATATAAAGTATAAATTTTTGTTACATAAATCTATAAAAATAATTTTTTATAATTATTATTAAAATAATAATTAATAAATTATCATTATCACATCCACGGTAAGTATTCTTAAAGGTATTAAATTTACATTATAGTAAAAATACCAAAAATAAAAAAGATAATATTCATAAGGAATCACATTTAATATAAATTAAAAAAATATTTTATAGGTTTAAATAAACATTTGTAGATCTTTTTTATAGTTTAATACTTCAAGAAATTTGTAAAATTATGGTATTTTGGAAATCTCTCAATATTGTCCTTTAAATATTGTCATTCATTAGATTTTTATATCCATGAGGTTAAATTTCATCCAATTTACCAAAATAATTAACCACTATAACCTCAAGATTTATCATAAAAAAATTAAATTTTTTATAGGGGAACTATAATAATATTAAATTTCAAGGATTAAGGGTTCTAATTAAACAGTAGAATAATTTCTAATGTTTATGATGTTTCTAAAAGCATCAAGTGTAAATATTAACATTAAAACCCCAATACAAATATTTATTCGTAAAAAATATAGTTCTATAAAATAATATGATCAAATAAATATGTTGATTGCCTTCTCTAGAAAAAACACCAAATTTATTATACATACTGGTAATTAAAAAAATGTAAACTTAAATTTATAAACCTGCATTCTATACATGGAAGTACTGTGGTAAAGGGTTAAAGCATAGAGAAATGATTATTATCCTTTGTAATAAATAAATTAAAAATAAAAAAAAATTATGAAAGAAATAATTAATATTTTATAATGATTGGTATAGAAATTTAAAATAATATCTGAAAAGTAAACAAAGTGAATATAAGATTTAAAAATTCAAGATAAAATTAAAAACTATCATAAAAAATAAATTATAAATGTTATTTATGGTTGATTTAGTTTTATTTAA
The DNA here is from genome assembly GCA_963277665.1 of Viscum album. Taxonomy (NCBI): domain Eukaryota; kingdom Viridiplantae; phylum Streptophyta; class Magnoliopsida; order Santalales; family Viscaceae; genus Viscum; species Viscum album. Next base: position 1,358,925,434 of record OY728150.1, on the reverse strand, counting down.
TATATTTCCATTCTTATAATTATTTTTAAGGAATACTAAACTAGTTTTAAAATAAATATTTATCATGAGTTATTTTTTATTTAAGTTAATTATTTTATCCTTTCAATTTATATAGATAACCAACTATTAAAATTTGTGATTTAGTAAGTCATTCATGAGCCACTCTAAAAATAAATATTTGAATATTTATTCTTTAAGTAGTATTTAAATTCAATCTATTTATTTATTACTTGAGGAGTAAAATAAATCACATAAGATAATAAATTAATAATATTTTATTATTTTGGAGCATTAATTAATATCCACAATAAAAATATATAAAAAGGTAAAAAAGAGTATAAAATTTTATCATCATTAAAGTATATTAATATATTTTTATAAAAAATTGAAAACAACATCAAGAAAAAATTCATTCATGATTTAGCCAAAAATAGTTTTTAAAATCATATACTATCATAAATAGGACAATATAATTGAAAAAAAAATTAAATTTAAGAGGAAGATAGAAAAGATGAATGTGTTTTGTTTATTTATCACACTATTTTCCTTTTTCTTATTCTTTTTTTACTTAGTGTATATTATTCTTTTCCCTATAAAGAATCTAACACTTTTTCATAAAAAAATTTAGATCTCACTGTATATATTTGTTACCTTATTTTTTCATTTTCTTTTCTTTTTAAAAAAAATAATAATATCATTATCTATAAAATTATAGTAAATTTATTACTTCATTGAAGAATAATAGGTTGTTAAAATGGAATAATAATAATAATAATAATTAATCTTCACTTCAAATATTGGTTAATACCGATAGTGAAAGGAGATATAAACATTTAAAAAATTCCACATTAAGTAAATAACAAATAGTAAATAACTCAGAGTTAGAGTGGGTAAATGGTAAAACTAATTTAGAATAAATATTACATAATATAAAAATATTTATATCATGGTTTATTGTGTGTAAAAAACCATTTGAAGGTAGAAATAGAATGATATATATGAGTTATCTCTAAAACAAATTCAATAATAATTACAATAATTTTTTTTAAAAACTAATTCAATAAATACATGGATTCAATTAAATAACATTTAATTTGACCTATAAATAGAAATAAAATAAATATAAATGTGTTTTGATAATATTTATTTTCATTTTGTTAATATGAAAATTATAATCATCCATTTATCTTTGATAATATTTATAATGTATATATCTCCATATTTATATAATGTTGATTAATCTTCTTTCTTGGCATGATCTGATAAGAGTTATATGAATTATTTTTTGGTCTATCATCTTCTTTAAAATCATTATTTGTATCTTTTTCCATATCGTCATTAAATATAAAGACTATATTCCTCTTAAATAACATATTTTGTCTTTTAGAATTTATTTTTTTTCTAGATTTTATTATTCTGTAGTCATATTCATATATTTATTCTTTTTTAGACTACAACACCATTTTTAGAAAAATATTGAGAACATTTTCCCCATTCCCCATAATTAAATTGGTGAAAATGTAGTTTAATTTTTTTATATTCAATTTTTTCTTTGTATTTTTTAAAAAAATATAAATAACCCTATCAAAATAACTATTATCTTTTTTGGTTTCAAAATAAATAGAGAGATAATATTCAACTGCATTTATTTTTTTGTTCAATGAATTGAAATATATATAATTATATTTTTAATGACTAAATACTTCCCATTTAATATGTAATGATTAAAATTTAACAATCATTTAGAGGTATAACATATTTATTATAATTCTCAAAAATATTTTTTCATATTAGATTCTTCAATATTTACTGAAAAATATTTATGTGGTTTGTTTTTTCTCTAACGTTCATGTTATCATGGAAATAATTTCTAAAGTATGGTGTCTACTATGTTGGGTTTGTATAAAATAGGTTATTGTGTGTCAAAATTGAGAGAATAAGAGGTTTAATCATCCCATGAATGATATTTTTGTCTAGTTTTAGACTCTCTTATATATTTATAGTGTATTCATGAAATCCATTCTTGTAATTATACTAGTTACTATTTTTGATTAAATGATCGATTGATACCTTTAGTTAATAAAGAACACGTATGATAGGTTCTCTATGTTTATCCATTTATTTTTTGGTGTTCTATAGTTTAAATCCATGTATCAAGGTATAATAGAATTAATTACTACTTAAGGAGGTGATATGATTTTTGTAGTTTATATTGGGACTATGAGAAGAGATTATTATATTTACTTATAGTGTAAATAAAAACCCACATATCTTTGTGTTGTTTAATTAGAAATGACATACCTTTTAAGCTCATTTGATAGATACCATAGTGGTTCCTTTTAAATTCATTCATCCATGACCAATAACATGACTTTTAATGTTAATTTTCTATAACTAAAATTTATTATTGTTTATGTTCATATGAAAATTACCACTTTTGAGTAGTAAATTTAATGTAGAGTGGACTACCATGTGATAGGTACCTAGAAATGGATTATTTTGGGAGTTATATATGATCAACCCATTCTTTTTGGGTCTTACACCAAGTCAGAGTCCCATTATTTTATATATTTTGAGTGTGTAACTAGGAAGAAGGGATGGAAAGTTAATCAAATAGGTGGTATGATAAATTTGAAAAGTGAATTGGGACTTATAGCAAAATAGCATTTTTATACCTATTTCACTAGTTATATAAATATAGTATAATCAAATTATTAAACTAGTTCGAATCAGATTTTTCATCAATTTCTCTTATTTCTCTCAACTGGATCAAATTAGGCTTGATGTTGGATGTGTGGGTCATCCATCATTTATGGTAGGTGGTATAACTTCTTTCCAAATGTTGTTTTGTCTTTTCAATGGTTCTCCATTATTATGTGCACCATAATCTTCCAAAAATTCCTCTATTCTTGTCAAATAATTTAAATTAAACATGTTATCACTTTTAGTATGACCCTTATGAGTGTAAAATAAACACATTGGTTGATCGCCTTTAATCTTTCCACATTGATGGGAATGGTTCCCCCTTTAGATACATGTTCCCTTAATCCTTGAATGCTTGTGCACCCCATGGTGTTTGTCTCACCCTTAATAACTTACTTATAATAAATAATTGAGTGACGATATATTGTTTTCCATGTGTTAGGCCCTTAATATTAATGTATATGATTCATTCCATGGTTTAAATCTTTTATTGAAATGAGTTTTATTAAATTGGTTTAACGATACTAATGCAGTGATTTATTATTTATACTTATTTATTATACATTTTTTCTTTTTCGTATTCTTCTTTTCTCACACTTAATACTAACTCCCTTTAATGTGTTCTATCTACCTTATTCAATTTTTTTAAATACTTATTCTTTATGCCTCCATATGCATTATTATTACTTATTCCTTTCCATGTGTCATACACCTAAATATTATTTCTTAGTGCCTTGAGCTTAATTAATTGTTCCATTATTATTGATCATGAATAAAATACATGGAAATCTTGATTTAGAAAGTGTCATTGAAATTATTTGACGATGATGTGTGATCTTGTTTTCTATTTCATGACTAATTATGGCCTAGAAGAGAATACGAGTCCTAACTTGAGGATGTAATGGATGAAATCATTATTCTTTACTTGGTACTACTTGATTCACCAGGAGCGATACTGTTCTTTCCTTATACGAGCTATTTAGGGGAATTATTCATACTCTGGGTTGACACTAGTTCCCTAGGGGAGAAATCATAGATAAAATCATTGGAAATATGTCTATGACATTCCTCGGGTGATACTTTTTCCCCAATGTGAGATACTTGGTATGGGCTAAAAGTTTACCATACCAAGAGTGATACGAAATATGCCGTTACGGGTCTTCTCGGAAAGACTCTATAGTATTGGTTGTATTGAGATATCTTTTATATAAACTTTGGATTCAAATATAGATCACCTTATATGGGATCAAGATTCCATTATTGGATTTGATGGATTATTTTCATAGATTACTTATGATTCCTTGTTATAATTACTAATATTATTGCAGCATGAGAATGTTTGAATGATGTCCTAGGGGTGTGACCTCCAAGACAAAGCACAAGCTTGGTTTCGACCAAATTCTGTTTCTTTATATATGATTAATGTATATTTAATATTACATATACAGTTTTTATTTGTTCAGAATCCGGATAAGGCCAAAGCAGATAGAATCATTCAGGTATCCATTTAGGAACTTGGATTGAAGTGTTTTTTATTTTATTATTTATCACCTAGTAATCACCTATGATGGAACACTATTAATTTTATAGTGCATTATATTAATTTATCTAGACACCATTATTGGTGGACTACTAGCAGTTTATCTCACACCCTGCTCGGGCCACCATTTCACTTAGGTACCTGAGAATATCTTCATGTTGAAGGAATTTTTATTCATTTATTTTATTGTGATGTGTACTTGGGAGTTAGTGATAACATAACTGAGCTAGTTCTAAGGATGATCATGGAGTTATAATTTGGGATATTTTTCTTTTTATTGAGTTGTAATTCCTATTATACCTCCTTCTTGTATCCTTTATCTCTTATGGGCATGGTTGAATTATTATTCAGATTGGATTTGTCCATTTACTTTTATTTAGTCATCGTATTTATCTTCCATAGTTTTCCATTTATTATTACTACTTACAATATGTTACCTTTATTTACACCTGATATACAATTGTGTGACTCTAACCATGAGGTTATAGTCTCCCCACTATACAACCATTAGACCCCCACTTCAATTTGGGAGCCTCTAGCATATGGGAGGTGCACTTGAGGCCATGTAGTGACTGGTCCGGCTACTGGTATAATGGTCATTCAATTAAGTATGTTACTAACTGGTGTCAAAGCATACCATTCTTTTTTAATATTATTTCAGGATATTATAACAGAGACTAGGAATGATTCGATGCATGGTTAATAGACATGCCTCTGAGTGATCTAGCCACATATAGGGAAAGGTCAAAGTAGCTATGGATGGGATAGTTGTTTGTATTGTTCATTATTATAGTTGATTTTGATTTCACTTTTAGTGATTAGTGTATTTTATGTTGCTTACTATTTTATGAGATTTATATTATTCACCCTCTGCATGGTATGTAAAGTATTTATCATTACATGCATTATGATAAGCACATAGGAATTTATATTACATGCATATGTTATACCATGTAGATTGATTTGTTAGGATATTTAAAATTATCCATGTTCCATATGTCTTATTTTCCAACCTTTTATATACCATGATAGGTGATTTTTGTAAAATTATTAGATTTTACATGCTTAGGTATTGATTTTCATATATGTGTGTTAAATTTTTTGTGTTTTATTTATAATCTCTTCCTGTGAAACATTCCTCATGATTCATTTAGTATGCCTATATAATACCATGTTTAGATAATTAATTAGTGTACTTTTCTAACAGGCCACGATTCTATTCTTATTCAACATGTTTACTTTTATTTATTTATAGTGTCCCTTTTTCCTGGATATGATTAGAATACAAAGGCGAGTTAAATAAAATGTTAGCATAAAACCTTATTTATTTTTTATGATTAAATGGGATCCAATTTGTAATATATAAATTGTATGGAGTCTTTATGAATTGGAATAGGGTGACCCATATAATAAAACAATTTTAGATGCACTTTATATGCTTAAATTATATATAATAAATGTTAAGGATTTTGAATTTTCATTTAATCTAAGATAAAATGGTTGCATTTAGATGGGATACACCTACAATTTGTAAAGTCATGTATGGGAACTTTATAAATTGAGACGTGGTAACCCATATAACCGAACAATATATTATGATCCTTATACTTAGATATCTAAGAATAAATATAAAATATTTTGACCCTTAAATTAATTGGATTCCTTAATAAGTCTTGTACTTCTATTACATGGGTATAATGATCCATATGAATAAAATTATTTGAGGAACAAATAAACTCAAGTAGGTCAGTTGGGTCATGTTTCATATATAATGAACCAACTATGGGTGTTTTCTTAAATCTAAATACCTAAATTGTTTGGGTTTTTTTAGTTGAACCCATGATGGATTGACGAGACCCTGTTATATTTTCTTTTCTTTTGGTATGAATTTGTGATTAACCTTTTGGGGTGTTTTTATGCTATGTGTTGAGGGACGTTTAAAGTTTTTATACCCATTTATATGGTTTTACATATAATTGTATGGAATAATATTATTTGACTTGTAACTCTTTAATTAGCATAATACCTTTTAATTTTCTTTGAGCAATAATTGAGTGAGGGATTATAAATAAATGAATGGTGTTAAAAATGGGGTTTATATGATGAAATGGATATATTATAACGGTATGATAATAAATTTTAGTGTTTAAAAGAAAGATAATATAACTTTCTTACTTTTCCTTATGGCCATAGCTAAAAAGATTATCAACTAAAATTATCTATTGACTGGTATCTAATGTTCTAAAACTGGGGTATTAAAATGTTTAGGTTTCAAATGTAAATAAATGAACTGTCTCAACAAAATATTATGGTGTATTTTTAGATTTAACTATCATGTATGGGTAGTTTAAATACATTCTAAATTTTTCCTTTAGTATCTTCCTTGAAACAGGAACCTAATCATTACTTGTAGGCCTATTTATTTATATATTGAACCTAAATGATATGCTCTTAAGACTAGTTACTTTTCCTAGGTGTGAAATAAATTTGGTTCGATGGTTTGAGCTTTAGTAAGGGGTTATCCCATTATAGGTAGTGCCCTCAACTGCTTAAAATATTTTCTAAATTCTATGAGTTTTTGAAAGTGTGGTATTATTCAGGTGTTGGTGTCCATATATGACTCTTAGTTTCCAAAATGAAACTCTTATTTTTAAGGGAGTTCATGTGTTGTTTTGACCTTTTCTACAGTATTTAGAATTAATAAATTCTCAATTCTAGTGGGATAGACATTCAAAGGGAATGATGGACCGCTTATTAGGTTATGTGAACCTTCTTTTCCTTCTCTTTTAGTGTTGGGAGACTCAAGAGATCATAATATTTTTCTATAGTCATATAGTGCAATGAAAATATGAGTTCATTTTTTTCAGGACATTAGATACTAGAATTCATAGAGCTAATAAGACTATGGATAGTATTAGGGTTGTTTCGTTTTCTCATGTAATCTTAGGGTAGTATGTGCTGGTATAAAAAATACTGTCAAGTTATTAAATGGTGAAAAGAATCATTTGGTTTTGGTTGAAAATATTAAAACCTTGATCTATAACACAATAATCATAGATTATATATAAATTAAAGTGGCTTAGGAAATAAGGAAACCAAACTGACCCAAATGTTGGGGATGGAGTTTGAAAAGAATAAGGTGTTTGACATGTTGGTCAGTCGTTTTGGCTTTTATGCCTAATTTTATGGTGCACGTGTACCTAACTCTAGATGAGTGTCACAAGTATGTATAAACATGAATATAATATAGTCCCTTTATGTGGTTGGATTTATATATCTTTGATTTAACTCTATGTAAAGAATTATTTCCACCTATAGGACCCACGATCAGTGTTCGATGGAGCATCCATCATTGGATGGGATCCCCTTTTCAGTAGATCCAATGATTAGAATACTATTAAGGTGGGGAGAATCATTTTGGTTGTTTCATAAAATGTCTTAAAACTAGAGGGAGTGAAAAAATATAAATACCATTTTTAAATGGTTATTTTAACATAAACTTTCTTATGGATGGTAATCTTTTGTTTTGAGTTGGTGTTTGAAAGAGAGCATGACAATGTTGTTATTCTTTGTATGTGAAACCTTTTTAACACCATTGGTCAATGAAAAATTTCATTGGTTTTTCTTTAGTGGCCATGGTATTCCATGGGTGGGGAATGTGTCATGGTCAAGTTGCTGATTTATTAGAAGGTGAAGCCAAGATTTTTTCATAAGAAGTCGAGCATTAGTGGTTTGATTGTTCCTATTTTTAATGGTTTGGTATGATTGGATGTAAACCATAACTAGAAAAAAATTGATGTAGATTAAATGTCACAGATACCTTTTTTTGTAAATCTTCTTATACTCTTACTATACTCCTAGTTAAATAGTGATCATGTCCCCTATCTTGACATCATCAAAGGTTTATTGAGAGAGTATCAGTTATACACCATACTAAAATTTTACAAGTCAATGGGTTTTTTAAGTAGTCCCTATCAGAGTGTGATTAGGAAGAATAGTTGTATTTACAAGAATGTTTAGTAGTGATTCATACCTATGTTACCATGTAGTAACTCCATATTTTGACTCATGGACACCAGATTTTTTCCATTGACTTGATCACTAAGCGGATGCTGCTTTGGACTCAGTAAGCATTCTTGGTATGTGGACATTCATCCTTGTACCAATGATTCCCTTATAAATTCCATTTATTTTTTTTCCTAGAATGAGGTTCTTGGACTCATATTGATTATTCTATGGTTACTCATACTTTAATCGATCTCGGAATGGATGGTCAGAAAGGGTATTAATCGAAGTGTGTTAGACTGGGCATGCACACATGTTCTTGTCGGGCCACTGCAGCTTGAAGTGGGTGTTTTGTCTAGGGACATCACTAGAAGATTATTGATGGCTCTAATTATTTCACTCAGAGAAATATAGAGGTACCCACATAAAAAATAATATTAGTTTTGAAGTGAACCAGTCATCTAAGACAAGTATTTTGAGAGTGATCAACCAGAGATGGTTCAACAAGTTTTTCCTCTCTCTTATTGTATGTGGTTGGTGGGGAACCACTTAATATAACATTTTAGGTTTGAGTAAATTACGATGAGTTTATAAGGATAGGTTTCATGAAAATTAATCTCAATAATAACTTTGTGTTTGATTGGGATTTGATGAATCATTTAAGATGAGAATCGTGAAAAGTGCATTGTTGGAGTGCTAAGGGCATGTTTAAATTGGTAGTTCCATTAGTGGAATACTATGACTCGGTTTTTCAAATTAAAAATTATAGAACCAGGGGATGAAGAAAATTTTGATGTGATACTGTCTTGGGTAATATGGTCTTAGGTAAGCACAATCTCGGCAATGTAGTTAATAAAAAAACAAGCATTGGCTTGAGTTTCTACATCTAATCTGTCGTATATTAAGGTAATTCTTGGTGGTGTGTAGGGAATTTGGTAATGAAACATTGACATTTGAATAATAAATCTTTCCCTATGTAGTTCTAGTGATGTTAAAATAATTCCCATTATTCCTTTAAGGGATGATATGTTTTATGGTGGGATGATTGTAGTATCATGTGTTTTTGGACAGGATGAAATTCCAAAGGAATATGAATTTTCTCATTTGGTGGGTGGTCTATTTTCTAAACTAAGCATCAGAATGGAATTATAAGAATTAGAAAACTTATTGGTGTTTCTTTAGACATTTTTTGAGGCCTAAGTGGTACCTTGAGTGTTTTGTCACGTTTTAGGGGTTCCAGACCCCAAAACCTCACAATTGGAGAAATCGGTCAAGGGCACACTGTTTGTCTAAAAACATAATTCCTTAATGGAAAATAGTGAGGTTCATTCTAGTGGAACCAGAGGGATCAAATGGTTTGGTATAACCATACAAGTTGACTCACATGGTTGTGTGACCGATTTTAGGTTGTTAATATAACCATTTTTCACAGTCTTCACATGGTTAGGAAAACTGTTCACCTATCTCATGTGAAGGGGTTCATGGGTTTTTTCCTTAAGCATGGGTTTTCGATGATTTTGAAAACCATGTGAACAAACCATACACCCCAATTTTATTGGGTTAATTTAAAATTCCACCCTTAATAATTTTAAAAATATTACCCTCTATCCTCCTATCTTCTTTCTGGCGGATGAACTCCTCCTCTCCTCTCGCATGAGGCTTCTGCCAAGCCTATACTAGGCTTGGCCCTAACTCCTCTATCCATTATTGGAAGCAAGAATTTTCAGACCCTATATATTCCTATCAGTATGATATACATTCTTAGATATCCTTATTATATTAATCTACCTCTTGATAAAGTTATTTTGGTGGAACCTAATTCACCATATTTTCATGGTGTTCATCTGTTTCTCTAATTTCTATCAGAGAAGAAAAAATCAGACATCATTATTGGACATGTGGGTTGTCCTTGGATTATTATAGGTTTCATATCTTCTTTCCCTAAGTTTTATTGTGTTTTCTATGGTTCTCTATTGTTCCATGCACCAGACTCTTCAGGTGATGCCTCTATTTTTGTCAAATAAATTAAATTGAACCATTTATCATGTATGGTATGACCCATGTGTGTGGTGAATCAATCCATTGTTTGATTACCTTTAATATTCACAATTTTATTGGAATAATCCATCATTTGGGACCAAATTCCCTTGATCCTTTAATGTTTAAAATCCCCTTGGGGTGTGTGGAACCCTTAATAAGTGACTTTTAATAAAGAATTAAATTATGTTGTATTTTTGGTCATGTGTTTGGCCCTTAATATCAATTAATATGCTTCATGACATTCATCAACTCTTTGAATGAAAATAATTTTATTAAATTGGTTGAAAGAAACTAATGTAATGATTATTTTTTTATGCTTATGTATTATACATTTTGTCTTATGTTTATTCTTCTTTTCTCACACTTACTGCTTATTCCCTATACCATGTGCCATATACCTTATACAAGTTGTTAAATACTTATGCTTTGCGCCTCCTTGATCAGGATTATTACATATGACTTTTTAATTTCCATACAACATTAGATTATTTCTTAGTAACTTATGCTAAATTCATTTTTCCATTATTGATGGGCTTGAATAAAATTCTTGGAAAACTTATCTTGGAAAGTATCATTGAAATTATTTGAAGATGATGTGTGATATTGGTTTCTATATCATGACTACTTGTAGGATGTGACATAACATAGGTATTGACTTAAGGATTACATGGATGAATCCATGCTTGTATTGGTACTACTTGACACACCAAGAGTGATACCTGGTGTTCCTTGTATGAGCTATTCAGATAAATTATTCATACTCTTGGGTGACACCTGTTCCCTAGTGGAGAAACCATGCACATAATCATTAGAAATATGGATACTCCATGCCTTGGGAGATACTTCATCCCCTATGTGAGATACCTAGTACGAACTCAGATTTTACCATATCAAGAGTGATATGAGGGATACTGTTATAGGTCACCTTAGATAGACTATGTGGTATTGGTTATATTGAGGTCTCTTATAGTGACCCTTGAGATTCCATTATGAATCGCCTTGGATGGTCTTAGGATTACATTATTGGATTTCATATATTTTTTTCATGGATTAAATTTGATTCCTTATTAATATTATTATTATTATAGAATTAGAATGCTTAAATGATGGCCTAGGGGTGTGACTGCCAAACTAAAGAACAATATTGGGATAAAACCACTTTTGTTGCTTCATATATGATTCCATGTATATACCATACTACATATATAGGTTATCTCAGTTCAGAAATTTATCTTAGGCCAAACCAAGAAGAATTGGTTGTGTATCCATTTAAGAACCCATACCAAAGTTTTATTTATTAATTTAATGGTATTAACCTATGTTGGAACATTGTTTATTTTATTGTGCACGAACTATATTGATATAGACAATATTGGTGGTGGCCTACTGGGATTATATCTTACACCATTATTGGGATTCCATTACATTAGGGTACTCAAGAAGTTCATCATTTTACAGGTCTTTGGATTCATTGCTTTTGGTATGCTTTGTACTTTGGAGTTAGGGAGAACAGAACTGAGATGGTACACCAGATGATTATGGATTTATCCTTTAGGATATTTTTCTCATTATTATATTGTATTTTATATTATAACTCCTACTTGTGTCTTTTAAAATCAACTTTATATGCATGAATTGTTATTCTTATTGGAATTAGAAATTTATATTTATTCAGTCATTGTATTTATCTTCCAATGTTTTTCTATTTATTATTATTTATTTTTATATTATACATTAATTTACACCCAATATACCACTATGAAACTATAACCATGAGAATATAGTCTTCCCACCATACCACCATTACATAGTCAATAGTAGTCGGCAACTGTTGGTGTAAAGGGGGGCATGCTTGAGGCTATGTGGTGACCAATCTGGCTTCCATTTTAATGGATTGTTGGGTCAGGATGTTACCAAAAACCTCCATGGAATGTCTCTATCATGTATGGATGTTATAGAAAACAATTCATCATTTTTTATAGGTATGTGATACTGAATGTACATTTTAAAAACTGTTTTAAATATAGAGGAGTAAAAAATCAAAGGAAGAACTGATTGTGATTATAGTTTATATTCATGAGATGTTGAAAATAGTTACTACATTGAGGATTTGAATATAAAGGATTTCATCAAACTAAAATTAATCCAAGTAAAATATGTGTATCATTATCTCATTTATCTTATATGATAAGATAAATTGCAAAATTAAAAATATTTATAGTTAAAAAAATATGAGATTGTTAATTGTATACTCATGGTTTATGATTAATCAATTTATTTAACAAATTTTGAGAATGCGATATGGATAAATGTGTTTATCAAGGGTAAAAAATTTACTAAAATGTTTATTAAAATATGGGTTTATGTGTTCCAAATACCCATTAGTGGTATATTTTAATAAAGTATTTTTTAAATTAAAATGTTTCCAAATACATAGAATACCTTATATAATATGGAAATAATAGTTTATTTGTTAAAAAAATACAAAAAACTAAATATTATTTATTAATAAAAAATTAATTTTTTATCTTTTTAATTTATTAGGAATAAAATATATTGTATAAGAGGTTAGTGGGAGTATATTGATACTCAAAGAAGTATAAAATTAATAGAAAAAGGATAAAAACAATCTTAAGTTAAAGTGTTTTTCACTTAATATCCTAAAATGGTTTGGGATATGGTATGGTAAAGAAAAATGTAAAGTGTTTCATTTAGTTTCCATTTAGAATTGGATATCACTTTTTTATAAAGGATTATACCATTCTAAAATTATAATAAATTTTCAATAAATATCCTAAATGATTTTATGATATATATTGATAATGGAAAATATAAAGAGTTGCATTCAGTTATCATTAAAATGAAAGACATTATTCCTTGAAAGGTTATACCAGTAAAAATGAAAAATGAATTACAATTGATATCAAAAAATAGTTTAGGGTATGGAGGTAAAGTGTAATTTAAATAGATACATTATTTACTATAACAATGTTTTATAGATTTATCCTAAAAGAGTTTAGAATGTAGTGTTAAAGAGAAATGTAATAATTATATTTATTTAACATATTAAAGTGACTGTCAGTTTATCCTAAAATAGTTTAGGAGGAATGGTAAACAATAATGAAAGAATTTATATTATTTTAAGTAAAAGGTTTCATGTAATTGGGTTCTAAAGAAAATTATGGTGAAAATATAAAGGAATATAAGTCGAAAACATAATTAGACATCATAACATTAGATGTTTTGAAGTTATGATGTTTGAATATGTTTAACAAGTTGAAAAGTTATGAATACGATTCCAAAATATTATCATTATTCAAATTGGATTTATTTATATATGATTCTCAATAAATATTTAGTGTGGGAGTTTTATCATATATTTGTTTCCTCTAGAAATGGGTATGACCTCATTGATTTAAGGTTCAAACATTCAAAGTGGTTTCTAATGTGTTTGTTCGTAGAACCAGAAAACATCCAATGATTCCACATCCATTTGGACATACTTTCCAAAGGTAGGTGCTCATTAGTTTTGGACTGATGAGGCTTAAGAATTTGCATTGGTCTAGAGTATGGAAGGTTAGACTCATCACACCTTTTTTTGGGGGAATTATTGTCTACTCAGGGACTCTCTTTATAGATTTAAGTTATGTTCGTGAATCCTTATTACATTACCAAGTATGAAAACGAGCTTTCCTTTAGATCTGACAATCAATAATTAGTATGTATGAGATTTAGAGAATATTTTATATGTATTTGAGGTTCTTCATTGATAGAGAATCATCTGTATTTTTTAGAGATTCTTGGTCGATGGTATCCTTCGACACATTATATAGAAATCTCTTGGTTATTATAATAACCATACTAGTTTTAAAGCCACTCAGTGGGGTACTTGAAGTTTATTTTCATTCAAAAGAACATGAATTATTTCATAGTTGGGATCATACCCGCAGATGGGCTACCTACGTATCCTTTGTTTTGGAAAAGGAATCAGAACCCACATAGTTCGAGTAAAGAAGTATGATGTTTTATGCATGATTGATGGCTCAAAGAAAGATGTCATAATTACTTTTACACTCTAAGATCACATTAGTCATACTCCATGTGAGAAATAAGAGATATTGGTAAATCCAGACAATTGTGCCATGAAAGATGAAATTATAAGAAATGAGTGGGGTTTATGCATGTATGACTGCCCAGATAGATGAAGATTAGGATTTACTTTAGGGAAGAAACCCAGGAACAATGTCCATAAAGGTATATGTACTTTATGTAGATTTGGATACTCTAACTTGGGGATTATTCCTAAGGAGGATTCCCAAATTAGGAGGGGACTTATATTTGGGTTTTACTCCTAATAAGGAAGCCCAAGTCAAAAGTAAATTATGTTTGGTTAAGAGAAATCATGATTGGGGATCATTCTTAAAGAAGAGGCCCGGGTTAAAGGGGATTATGACTGAGGCTTACTCTTGAAAAGTAATCCTAGTTTAAGGATATTTTGATTTTTTTGGGAACTCAGGGCTTACTCCTAAAGAAGATGCCCATATAAAAATAATTATGGTTGGGGATTACTCCTGAGGAGGATGCCCAAAATTAAGGGCACTTAAATACTGGGACTTACTCTGGAAAAGGAGGCCCAGGTTAAGGGAATTTGGAAGATTGGAGCTTACTCTTGAAAAGGAGGCCCTGGTTATGGGATTTGAGACTTAGGACTTATCCCCGAGAAGGAGGCCTAAGTTTAATGGAATTTATGAGTGGGGGCCAATTCCTGAAGAGGATGCCCAAATTAGAAGAATTATGACTGGGGATTAGCTCTGAAAAGGAGGCCCAGAATTAAGGGGACTTGGGGATTACTCCTGAAAAGGAGGCCCAGAATTAAGGTGACTTGGGGCTTACTCCTGAAAAGGAGGCCCATAATAGTCTTCTCATTTTAAAGGATGAGGTTGAATGAATGGAATCTCTAACCGTAGTGATATAAAGATATGTAAATCCCTAAGTTTTGAGAGTTGTTCCATAGAATTCCTTTCAGACAAAAATTCCAACAAAGGAACCATGCCATAAATGGCCATAAAGATGGTTCTGAAAGATAAATCTTGAAGAGGAGAGGTTAATTTGAAGAAATCAAATAAATAGGCAGGAGGGCCACCCAAAAAGAGAGGGGCACACAAGTCCTGCGTGGGCGCACAAGTCCTAGTCGCGCATGTATACTTGCACGACACATGGGTACTTGAACGACGGTTAACCCTTATGGTAATACTTTGGAGGTACTTGGCTCAAGACTTTAGTATTATCACTAGGGGTTTCCAGAAGGGTGGCGCGAAAGTTCTTATTGAAGGGTTAAGGTGGCGCAAAAGTGTGACCATTTCCCATAAGGGCTGGCCACTTAGGAGTGAAAGTGTTGATGAGTTTCAACACTTAGGACTTACTCCCCCTCTTTAGATCTTCCGTTCTAGGTAAGAAATTACCATAGAAGTGTTCGAAAGCTTTGAGAAGAGACTAGGGATCCAGGAGCTCAAATCTGAGTTTCTAGAATTTTTCCGTCCCAAAATGGGGGCCCATCGTGGGTATTTATAGGCTGGTGAAGAGCCTGGGCGAATTTCGAAGAGGGCGCAAAAGTCACCTGCGTGACCATTGGGTGATGCACAAGTATACTTGTGTGACATTGGTGGAACTTGCACAACCCAAGTGCATTTGAATCTTTGTTCATACCTTTGTTAATTTTTGATGTTTCTTCAAAGGATGAATCACTTTGGGTTTAAGGTATTTCCCTTTTCATTCGTTTAGACTCTGTGATGGAAAGGAGCATAAAAAAAGTCCCCCCCTTAGAGTTGGATCCAGAGAGAAAAGAGGATTTGACTCTGAGGAAAAAAGAGAAACCAGGGGTCTTTGTGGTTATTGGCAGTTTAAAGTCATGCATGTCGGACATAAAAAAGGCTAATGTTTAAGGTATAAATAGATTTGACCAAATGGATTAACATTGACTCAATTCCTTGATAATTTATCTGAAGAAATATTACCATGTTCAAGTATGAGGGAAAATATGTAAACGATGACTTAAGAAATTTTGAACTTGATGAATGATATGAAAAATGGCTAAAAAGGCATTAGAATAAGTAGTTCCTAATAATGAAGTTACCAATATTTAACAAACCCGTTAGGGGGTTGAATTATGCAGGGCCTCCTAAGGGTATTGGCTGCATAGTTAAATAATAGCATCTTTTTGCTGACAAGTTTGTTATGTAGACTGTTTATGCAAGGCCTCCTAAGGGCACATGCTGCATAGTCAGGAAAAAGAACTCTCAGAAATTTACCTTTCTACTGCTAAAAATCTAGTGGAAGTTTATAAGGATTCAAATTTCCATAGCATAGAGTTTTCTATATGGAGAAAGGTACTTGAATATGAAAAAGATATTTCCAAATAGGATTGTCTAAGAACTGGATGAATGTCACTCCTACAAAGGTCTGACCCAAACGTAGGGAAGGAAAATATAAACCATAGACTTGAATATTTTCAGATCATGAAAAAGAGTATGGGATAGATATGTTAAGGATGGCCATTGTTTGCGGATCCCTACATATTGTCATTAATACAACTAAGGACAAAATATATTTTCTTCCCAAGAATGAAGTTACCACTATTTGACAAACCCGTTAGGGGGTTGAATTATGAAGAGATACCTAAGGTCATTGGCTGCATAGTAAAATAATAGCATCTTTTGGCTAACATGTCTGTTATGTAGACTGTTTATGCAAGGCCACCTAAGGGCACATACTGCATGGTCAGGAAAAATAATTCTAAAAAATTGGACATTTTGTGACCAGAAGTCAAGAAAAGTGTTATAGATATCTTGAAGTATTCAAGGTTAGGAGTATGACACATAAAAATGGGCATTTGTTCAATGCATGTAGAGATACACAGACCAATGCTAACTATAATCATGTTGTGGTTGGGTCCTGAATTGAAATGTTGGACTTCACTACGTATCCCATAAGTATAGGAATCAGGCCATACGTAGTTCTTGAAATATAGTTTAATGTCATGTGGGATGAGAGTATAGGAAATATTCGTTTAGGGTCATAGAGCTCAGACCATAATAATGAATACACTATGTGTGTTTTCATAGGGACTTTTTAGCCAGGGGACTGAAAGTGGAATTTGGGGTTAGGCCCAAAGACTTGGGGCTGGATTCAATGGATGCTCAAATGTTCCTACATATCCCATAAGGATGGGAATCAAGCCGCACATAGTTCTTGAAATAACCTCTGTGCAGATTTTGTTTGTACATATGAAGGGTGAAAAGGGGACTTTAGTGCAATGATGGTTTGACCCAAGATAAAAGGTTTGGGTATTCCCATGTATGTAGGTAGTCTATGAAATATATCATGATCAGAGATCAATGTAAATAATGATTCTCTATCAGGTGAGGGTATCAAATAATGTTGTAGTTTATTATCGTATAGGACAAAAGTGTTATACAATTTAATGTCATGTAGCAAGGAAAAAGGTGAACCAATTTGAAGAGATTGGTTTTGGGCTTGAACCTCAGGAGGTTGCCTACGTACCCAGCCTAGAAGGAAATGATCAAAGTCAACGTAGTTCAATTAAAGAATGAATTAGTGATCAAGTTGTTCTTGGGGAAAACGACCTAGAAAATGGTGTTGGGACTTACGCATGGTTAGCGGCCCAGAGAGGGTGTTATGGTTGAAGTTTACTCTAAGCTCACGTGAGTCATACTCGATGTGAGAAACAAGAGGTAGAAACAACCTTAACGATGTACAGTTTAACGTCATGTAGGACGTATGAAGGGACTATGCAGTTTAAAGTCTTGCAGTGAGGACTATTTGTGCTACACGATTTAGTGTCATGTAGTAGGGACAAAATACAGTTTAACGTCATGTATGACATATTAAGGGATACCATTTAACGTTATGTTGGACGTGAACACAGTTTTGCATCATGTTGGACAATAAGGGTGTTGTACAATTTAGTGTCATGTAGCTAAGACGATGGGGACAATACAATTAAATATAATGTTGTACGAAAAGGGGACTGTGCAGTTTAATGTCATGCAGTGAGGAAAAAAGAGGACACAATTTAATGTCATGTTGGATGTATTAGGGACTTTTTCATAGTTTAACTTCATGTTGTACGATGGTGAAAACAGTTTAAGGTCATATGCGTGGACCAGAGATTATGCAGTTTAACGTCTCACTGGACGTAAGGGACTTTTGTACAGTTTAGCATCATGTAGTTAGGATAACCCAGTTTAACATCATGTTGGACGATATCGATGAAAATAGTTTAAAGTTATATGCATTGACCGTGGATGGTGTAGTTTAACGTCTTGCTGGACGATATCATAGTTTAACGTCATATTGGACATTGGTATTTGTGTTACACAAAATAATTCTTCAGAAATATAGCATTGGTTGGAGTAGTGTTGATTTCTACATCCATTGAGATTAAAGAATATGCTCCATTGGAATAGACCTTATGTATTGAATAAGGTATTTCCCATTTTGTCTCCAGATTGGGAGGTTTCTTTCCTGGTATCATTGGATTTATAAGAACCAATACTAATTCTCCCTGAATGAATGAATGAAGATGAACTTTTTTGTTGAAAGCTCGTGCTATTCGATTCTGGTAGACTTCCAAGTGGTGTAGGGTGCACAACCTTTTCTCATATAACCATTCCAATTCATCCAATCACTTTTGAGATTGTTCATCTGTAGATGACTGTTCACAAATGGCTACTCCAAGTGAGGGTAATTGAACCTCAGTAGGCAAGACTACTTCGGTTCCATATACTAATGAATATGGAGTTGACCGCGTTGCAGTGCGGGTGGGGGTTCGATAAGCCCATAAAGCATGAAATATTTTATCAGGCCATGATTTCTTATCTTTATCCACCATCTTTTGTAGTATGTTTGAAAGATTATTGTTGAAATCTTCTATTTGGCCATTGGACGCTGCATGATACCGAGAGGAATGATTGGATTTAATGTTGCATTCTTGATACAACTTCCTCACCTCGGATGAACAGAAGTTGGTTCCATTGTCCGTCAATATGGTATGAGGGACACCAAATCTGGTAATGATGTTAGACTTGATGACGCTAACAATGCATTTAGAACTGACTTCTTTGAGGGGTATTGTCTCTTCCAATTAAGAAAAGAAGTCAGTAGCAGTAATAATGTACTTAAACTTCTTGGATGTAGCCAAAGGATAAGGTCTCACTACGTCCATTCCCCATGTGGAAAATGGATACGTGTATTTAGCTGTATGAAGAAACTCTGGGGGTTGATGAATGAAGTTGGCATGTACATGGAAAGAATGACACTTCTTTGTTAAATCAACACAATCTTGTATCATTGAAGGCCAAAAGTATCCAAGCCTTCAAATTTGATCAGATAGTCTATGTCCAGACTGATGGGAACCACAGACTCCTGAATGGACTTCTTTCATGACAACCATTTTCTCTTCGCCATCAATGCATCTGAAGAGAATTCCATCAAAACCTCTTTTGTAGAGAATTTTTCCTAGGTGATCCGGGCTGTCATAAAGAGTAAAATTGACCACACGTCTTTAGACTTGTTCTTTCCCGGCTCTATCGGGTGGAAGTGTTCCATTTTGAAGGTATTATATGATAGGTGTCATCCATCCTGTAGTATAACCATATGGTTCAGGAATGGGACTAATTGCATTGATTTCCTCTGTTCTGGTTTGAACATAAGGTGAAATTATAAAACAATGGGCAATACTGATGGTTTTCTCATCCTGATTTTGATTTTCTAGAGTTGTAGCTATATTAGCTAGTGCATTAGCTTGGGCATTTTGTGATCGCGGGACATAAGAAAATGCTGGTTCTGTAGGAAATTACGCCATTAAATCTCTAACATAATCATACAAAGGGATTAGTTCTCTTTTTCTGATTGCATAATCCCCAATGAC
Source organism: Viscum album (assembly GCA_963277665.1). Lineage (NCBI taxonomy): Eukaryota > Viridiplantae > Streptophyta > Magnoliopsida > Santalales > Viscaceae > Viscum > Viscum album. Next base: position 1,358,905,197 of record OY728150.1, on the reverse strand, counting down.
TTGTTTGATTACTAGGTCTGAATCACCTTTCACCTTTAAGTGATTCACTTATGCTTGAAGTGCCAACTCCAATCCTGTGATAAGAGCTTGGTATTCTGCTTAATTATTTGTACCGCCTCCCAAAAATGAGAAGGAATAAGGTAGAAATGCATTTTCCAGGGAAATGAGTACAACTCCTAACCCAACATTGTTGAACTTAGGATCTTACATTTTCCTCCCTCTTGGACTTCTAGAAGCACCATCAAAGTACATTTCCCATGTTTGAAGACTACCTTGAATAGAAAAGACTTCCTCATCAGGAAGTTCAATATCTGAAGATGTATCTTCTGCTAAAGGATGTTCAGCAAAGAAATCAGCCAAAGATTGGCCCTTTATTGCCTTTTGTTACACATATTGAATATCAAATTGCTACAAAATAACTACCCACCTTGCGAGACGTCCTATAAGCATTGGACGACTAAGGATGAATTTGAGCGGGTTATTACAAGATACCAATTAGACCTCATGATATTGTAGGTTGTGTCTCAACTTCTGAACTTCAAAGATTAATTCTAGACAACACTTCTCAATATTTGAGTATCAGGTTTCTGTATGAAGCATAGTTCGACTGAGATAGTAGAGGCTGTTTTCATTCCCATCAGCATTCTTGTGATCAAGAAAGTCACCCAACGATCACTCTAAGGCTATAACATAGAAGAAAATTGGTCTTACTTCAACAAGTGGCATTAATACTAGTGGACTTAAGAGATACTTCTTGAGAATATCGAATTCTTCTTGACATTCTTCAGTCCACTGGTAAGTGACTCCATTCTTCATCAATTTGGTGAAGGTTAAACTTTTGCCTGCCAAATTGGAGATGAAACGCCGAATATAGGCCAAGTGTCCTTGAAGTCCTCTAAATTACATTAAATTTTGAGGTGGTGACATACCATGGATTGAATTTTTCTTCTTAGGATCGACCATGATACCATGATGGCGTACAACAAAGCTGAGAATTTTTCCGGAGGTTACCCCAAAATCACATTTTAAGGGGTTCATCATCAAATTATGTTGCTGAAGTTTGTCGAATATGATTTCCAAATCACATAAGTGATTAGAACAGTGTTTGGATTTAACCACCAAAGCTTCCACATAACATTCAACAAACTTCCCTAAAAAGGGTTTGAAGATACGATGCATGGCACGATGATATGTTGAGCCGACATTCTTCAAGCCAAAGGGCATTACCCGATAGAAAAACACACCCTGAGGGGCTCTAAAAGCTGTAGATTCTTAATCTTCTAGAGCCATTCGGATTTGATTATATCCAGAATATCCATCCATGAAGGAAAGTGCTTCATAGCCAGCTGTTGCATCAATTAAGAGTTCTGTAATTGGTACTGGAAAATCATCCTTAGGACAATGCTGATTAAGATATCTGAAATCAATGAAAACTCTAATTTTCCCATTCTTCTTTTTCCCTATGACAATATTAGCCAACCATTTAGGATATTGAACTTCTCTAAAAAAGTTATCTTTGATAATCTTATCCACTTCAACTTCAATTTTGGAAGCATAGGTTGGGTGTGTTCTTCTAGCGGCTTGTTTGAATCCTCGATGTTCTTTTGGGAAACCCAAACTATGAGTGGAAACATCATGATCAAGACTTGGCATCTCTGTATATTTCCAAGCAAATATATCTCAATTTTTCTTTAAAAAGGAAATATACATCTCTTGCTCTTCAAGAGTCATGGACACACTAATTAAAGTGGGGCGTGGATCTTCTTTTGTACCCAGATTTATTTCTCTGAGTTCATCCATGGTGTTAGAGATACCCTCTTCAAATGCTGGAGGAGCATCCCTAAGATCTTCCTCTTCTTCTTCAAAATGTGTTATTTCTTCTGTTTCTACTTGTATAGTAGATGATGAAGTATAATTTTCATGATCAGAAGAGATGTTAAAATTTGAACATCTTGAAGAAGAATCTTCCATTTCCGACCTCATTGATGATGAAGGGTCTTCCTTGGGTAATAAAGAGGAGATGGCGGATTGAGAATCGACATCACCATTCACCTCTGACATTGCTATAACATCTTCTGGCCTGATTGGTGAAGTATAGACTTGATGGATTTCGACAGATGAAATGAAGACATCTCCATTTGAGATTTCATAATTTCTTGGTGGATCACCACTTTCTCCCATGTTGTCTGGCTTGATTGCCATAATTGACATTATGGAAGTTTCCATAAGAGTATTTTGATTTGGGTCTATCCTATCAATTTGAATGATAGGAAATACATAATTTGTACTCACATGTGTAAATGGGTTTACTGGAATCTTTTCCAAACCATATAGAGCATTAACTTTGGTAATCTCCCTTGTTGTGGATTTCTCCTTTCCCTTCATGTGATAGATTTCTGCCTCAATGTATTGAGATTCACATGTATTGAATGGGGACTTATCACCATACAATATCCAAATTTGACAAACGAAACAATATTTGAGACATTGATGGTATGCTGAAGGGATAACCGCATGTTTATGTAGCCAGGGTATACCAAGAAAGATGTTTAAGGCTGAGTCTTGATCAACAACCATGTAATAGAAATTGGATAAAAGATCTCCAAACTGAGTTCTGAGTGTAATCTTTCCCAATGGTTATTGTTCATTTTTATCATATCATTGTAATGTCAAAGTAGAAGGAGATAAATTAGATTCTGTGAGGCCCAATCGACGAAGTGTATTAATGGGGATGAGGTTGACTCTTGAACCATTATCAATGAAGACTCTTCGGATGTCTACACCATTGACCTTTCCATATAAGTATAAAGGTCTGATATGTCCATGCACGACATCATCTTCATCTTCTTCTATGAAAGATATCACTGCATGGCAATCTGCAGGATTATTCTCAACATGGTAGGCTTCAACCATAGCAATTTCAGTTTCAAACTCCTAAGGACTTGAAAAAGCCTCGATGAGTGCCTCCCGAAGATCCTTTGATAAATTCAAGGCATCTAGAATTGATAACTTGGCTGGTACATGGGCCAAGTGTTTCAACACATCATACTTTTGATCCAATGGTCTACGTTTTCCAATAGGAACATGTGGTTTCACAGGTGCCTTAGAAGTTGATGTTTTGGAAATTGATGCATCTTGTACTGGGATAGGAGTTGGTAGTACTCCTGACTTTGGAAGACTAGACCAATTAGGTCTATTTACTTTCTGATAGAAAACAGGTGGAACCTCCAACCGATCTTCCTGAATAACTGTGCCAGGACTGAATCTGCCTTGTGTAGAAGAACTTGCTTGTCTTGTTGAGCTCGTTGAAGGGCTCTGCCACGAGTTTTTTCTTCATACAAAGTTCTAGCAGGGGTAGAATTGGAATAATGGTCTCTTAAAGATCCACATCTTCCCCTGTACCCTGAGCCTCTAGAACTCCCTCTAATTCCTCTATTTGATATAGGGAATTCAGTCTCATCAAGGTCGAAACTGTGATTGGAATATGGATCTGTTAAGTGAATCATGTTAACAAAACCAAATATCAACTCTTCGTCTAATTAAGACTCTACCTGATTAGCCGGTTTAGGCTAATCCATTTGGTTGGATGGTGTCGGTTTCTTCGAAGTAGATGGCATAAAATCTTCTAGAGTCAAATACAATTTGGGCTTTGACACTATCTCATCTTCTTCTGATTGTTCCTCTTTCTTCAAATTATGTCATTTCTTCGAGGATTTTCTCACTGATGAAGAGGTTTTTGCTGTGGCATTCATTGCGGAATACAAAATTGGTTTCTTCAATTGCGTTCGCAAAATGGCATGAGTTCGGTTGATCGTTATTATGACCATCCAATCATCATATTTTTGCATATTTTTGTTCTTGAATTCTTTCCACTCGCTATCTTCCTCTGGATTCGTAGTAGTTACACATGCTACCTAAGCTGAAAAACCTTTCAAATTGACTTGTCCCGAGTCCACCATTTTTTGCAGGAGGTCTTTGAAGAAAAAACCCTCCTAAATGGGATGCCCCAACATCTGATGAAATGGGTAATAGTTGGGATTCTCTTCATCTCCTTCCTTGTTCGGCCTTTTGGGACTTGGAAATTGAACCAAATTATTTTCCAGAGCCTAAATGAAGTAACCAGGAACTTTTTCATTTCAGAAAGAGTAAATTTTGCTCTTTAAATCCTCAAATCATTTTCGTCTTTGATCTCTTTGGTCATATTGATGAAATGGCCTATGTTGTTGATGCTCAGGAGGTGGAGCCCTTTGAGAAGATGAAGGCCTTGAAATAGAAGCAGGTATAGGTGCTTGTTTAAGCATAACTGTAGCAGTCTCTGCTTTACCCATTCTCCTTCCTAGAGATGATGAAATTACACGAGCTTTATCCTTAGCCTTTATAATATAATCTTCAATCTGTTGAGCGATTGAAGTAAGGTCTCGAAACCCTCATGTGTATTTCATAGGGATCAATGACGTGCATAATTCATCACAAAATTTTCCACACATATTGGCAACAATTCCTCTCGAGGGAGTGCTAAGCTCAGGGAATATGTTAATCCCTTACAATGAGCAATGAAATCTAAAACCCTTTCATTCTCCCTTTGCTTACAGTTTGTAAGATAAAAAACTGTTGTCTTTGGAAAAGTTTAGTTGAATTGAAGAAGGAATTGTTGACAAAGATCCTCCCACCTGGTAATTGACTGGGATTGCAAGCTTGTATACCAGACAAAAGTAGGCCCTTGTAATGAATGTACAAAAAACCTAATCTTAACTTCTTCTTGTTGCTGAGGGGTTCCCATCATAGGATCGCAATGAGAAAAAAATGTGTTAAGTGTTTCTCTGGGTCTCTTAAACCATTAAAGATTTGGAATGTGGTACTTGAAAAATTTTATGGGGGAGGAATTACATCTACCCATTTAGGGTAATCTATCTTCTTCAGTTGAACCGGTGCATGATTTCCTTCTATAGCTTCCAACTGAGCTGTTAATGATTCAATGGTAGTCATTAACTTTTACGAATCATACGGTTGAGCTGGGACCTATGCAGGTGCAATAACTGGAGCTTGGATAGGTGTGGCGACTGGTACCTCAACTGAGGATAACACCACCAGTTATTGTTGCGCCTGACCCATAAGTGAAGACCTATGAGGGTGTACTGGTAAAGGAGGATACTCTTGATCTATCTCAGTAGCCGAAACAAATTACCAAGGCTGACTGACTCCAGCACGCTTAAGAGGAAGACTAATTTGAAGTAGTTCTGCATTCAATCTCCTTAATTCCTTCATTTATTCCTCTTTTTTTGCGAATCTTTTCTCTAATGAGAGCGATTGGATTTCTCCAAAGGAAGGGCATATAACATGATTCTTTTCTTTCCCCTTATTGGACACCTTTATTAGAGGGGGAAGTGGGTTACTTGAAGGATTACCTAAATTCCGGGTAATCCTTTGATTTTGTGTATGGACACCTTCTTCATTTGTTTATATGCGTACAAAATCTTGAGTAGGAACCTCTTCATCTGATCCCTCTGAGTGAGCCTCATATGGGGGATCAACAACAATGACATTGATGACATTAATTGATGCATAATGCATTGCATATCTTTTATCATCATTTCTGTGATATTGTCTTCTTCCATGTCCTTGTTGAGACACTGCCTTTTGCTGATTTAATTCCTCAGGAACTTCTTGAAGAATCGTAATTTGGAGGGAATCTCATAATAATTTGGCTATTCATTCCTCTTGGGGATTCTTCCCTAATCGAGAGAAGACTGACTTTCTCTAAGGTGGATATTGAGGATTTGAAAAAGTCCTATGTCCTGTGGACTGGGGAAGCTCCTGCTGTTTCTGTTCAACTCCTCGAATCCTATTTGTTGATTCTGAGGGTTGGGTTAAAAGAGTCCCCAGTCTGGGAAGTTGGGGTGGTTCTTGAGTTGCTATATCCGAGACCTTCTTAAAATCTCTCCTGATTTTATAGACTTTAGTCTGGAAATTGGATGGATGCATTAACCTTCATCCACTCTTCTCACCCAGCTCAAAAGACCGTTGGATGATTTCTGATACTTCTGTCACTTGATTATTTTCTTGCTCTAAATGAGAGGCCTGTTCAATATTCTCGTTTGCTTGATGAAGGAGTAATTCAACAACTTGTTCTCTATATACTTGATTTTGAGAGGAACTAGTTGAGGTATGTTCTTGAGTGAGCCTTTGATTACAAACAAATCCAATTGGTTGTGGCCGGCCATGTGCAATAACATTATATGAAACCATTTTTGGCGGGATTTGCTAACTGGAGAGTACAGTGAAATGTAGTTCTCCATGAATACCCCATCCTCTGATATGAATACCATATGGGTCATTATCAATTAACTGGCGCAACCTTCTCAGTGCGCTAAGGCATGAACGCTGAAGGGATCTCTGCTGCTTTTCAGTCTTTGGATATCAAGAAACTGAGAGAGATGACAATTCAATTTGGCATTGTAACCCTTCTATTATCTTTACATGATTTTCATATTCATCATAAAATAATATTATCTTTTTCAACTGTAAAAGAGTTTTCCATATGTTAAGATGAATATCATGAATTCCATCTTCTGTCAAAATCTCCGGAATATCATACTGAGAATTAGCCAAACGCCAAAACATAACTGGTACTTCACCTTTCTCCAGTTGTTTTCTCAAATTCTATAATTCCTCTTTATCATTCAATGAAGATTCTTCTACCTGATTAGACCAGATCTGGTGCTTACTTGTTGCTTCATCGGATTCATAAAAATTGGTAGAGAATTCACTGATCAAACTAGAAGATGCATGACTCGGGGGTGGTTCGAAGAATGACCTACACCCCAGGCTATCTCCTGATTGAGAAAGTGTTTCACCTGATAGTGGTAAAGCATCAGACATTACTGGATTCACATTTGCAAGTGCCTCAAGATAAGAGGGATTCTCGTCACTACATTGTCCGTTGGAGCATTTTCCAGGCAATGTGCATTATTACTACGAAGAGGACTTTCTCAGATAAATTCATCATCATGGGGAGGACCACCATGGTGGGTTATAGAAAAAGATGAAACATTTTTCTCCTTGGTCTTCTGGCCACATAGAGGGTTCTTGTGGCTCTCATCTGAAGATGAAACTTTGAGATCGACCCAATTTTCACGAATCAAGCCTTCATGAAGAATTTTCTGGTGTAGACCTTCGGAATTAATGTTCCCACTATTGGGAACTGAGAGAGTAGAATCTTGAGTTGCAACAAGTAATTTTCTTAGTGCATCAAGAACTCCAGCATCGACTAAGGCCTTATTACAGATTGGCCTTTGATTTCTTGAATGTGTTGGGCGAGTCATCTTCTTAGACGCCTTTTTACTCACTTTAGAAACCACTTGTTGACGAAAGTGGTCATTATGGGCAGGTGTATGTGCCTGATCAGGAGAAATGATCAGGTTAGGCTGATTATATCCACTCAAATCAAGTGTATGTGCCTGACTTGGTTGTCCGTATGATATGGGGGAGTATGGCCCACAACCCTCTTGGACTATAACATAGGAGTGTGCCTATTCCGGAGTGAACTGTAGATGTGTCACTCCACTGGTAGGGATAGATTTTCATTTATTCCCTTGTGATTCTACTGAAGCTATTATAATATCCTTGCAGACATCCAGAATATGAGCAGGGATTTGCTTCTGCTCTTTCACCCTTGACAGAATATGCTTGGTGACTTCAGCTGTAGGAACAGGAATATACGTCCATTCTATGCTTGGAGTAGGTGTGTGTTCCTGATCTTATCCTGTTTTTCTTGTCAATGAATTCTGACAGTACTCAAGTGTGGGGGCAGAGAGTTGAGTCTGCCTCCTGTTTGTCATCAGAGATTTCTGACTGACTTCTCCAAATGCTACCAAACGAGATTATTAGTAGGCTTGATCAATACTAGTAGGTGTATGTGCCTGCTGATTACACTCCACCGAACATGGTTGAAAATGTTCCTTCAATACTGACAGACGAGGCTACTGGCAGGACTGATGAGTGTAAGCAGGTGTATGTGCCTGTTTACCAGTTGTCAACACATTGGGTTGGCAGACTCCATCATATGTAGTCAGAAGAGCCTGTTGAACAACTGATGATTTATAAATAGGTGTATGTTCCTATCTGTAGTACTCCTCCGGAATTGCCTGGCGGGATTGGCGTGCTGCTGCTAGATGAGTCTGCTGGACAACAGAATTAAAATGGACGGGTGTGTGTGCCTGCTCGTTGATTGCCACCAAGTTAGGTTGGTGGACTTCTTCGGAAATGGCAGATATAAGAACCTTCTCACTGTTAACCGTTTGTCACCTCTGGTGGTTTGTCTTGCCTACTCGGGTTTAAGGAACCTGAGCCGAACGCATGGAGACGACACCCTAATCATGTTGAGGGTGCACTGCCGCACGAGTCTGGCAGTGATTGCTGGTGGGAGCCCTCGGGAAGGAATCCTGTTTTCCTTGAATTAAGGCCCTGAGTGGCCTTCTCATTCACCTCCTAAGAATATGGGAGGGAATGATTGTTGCATTCCGGGGATAACGACCCGAAACGGTTGGAGACGGTGGTTAGCACCGCCTGCTTCTTGATCACTGGTCATCGCTGTCCGGATGACCAGGGTGAGTTTTTGACTTGGAGGGCTTGTCTAGCATCCTTTAGAGTCAGAATAGTACTGTTTTGATGGTACTCCTTAACCAGCGCATTTGATACCCATCATTGAATACGCTGAGTAGGTGATGTCATCCTCAGAGTGGACGACAATCCATCAGGAGTAGTAGCAGATGAATTCATAGCAGAGGTTTTCACATCATAGGCATTCACAGATGTGAAGTTAATAAAATCCATTCTTGTAATGCATAATATCTTGGAAAAGAGTTCCTGTTTGATATAACAAACATAATCAAGATAATTTCAGCAGATTCATCTTTTGGATGAGCACATATGTTATTGATTGCTTTGTTGGCCCTCTTATTGAGTTTTAAATAGGGGCCTAACAAATAAGTAAAACATCATTTTATCTTGGTTAAGGATTCATGTCGGGTTCACCATTTTTTTTCCTCTAGAAATGGGGATGACCTCATTCATTTAAGGTTCAAACATTCCAAGCAGTTTCTAATAGGTATTTTCGTAGAACCGGAAAACATCCAATGATTCCACATCCTTTTGGACATACTTTCCAAAGGTAGGTGCTCATTAGTTCTGGACTGATGAGGCTTAAAAATTTTCATTGGTCGAGAGGATGGGAGGTCGGACTCATCACACCTTTTTTAGGGGGAATTATTGTCTACTCCGGGACTCTCTTTATAGATTTAAGTTATGTTCGTGAATCCTTATTACATTACCAAGTATGAAAATGAGCTTTCCTTTAGACATGACAATCAATAATTAGTAAGTATGAGATTTAGAGAATCTTTTATATGTATTCAAGGTTCTTAATTGATATAGAATCATCTGTATTTGTTAGAGATTTTTTGTAATTGTATCCTTCGACACATTAAACAGAAATCTCTTGGTTATTATGATAACCATACTGGTTTTAAAGCCACTCAGCGGGTCACATGAAGTTTATTTTCATTCTGAAGGACATGAATTATTTCATAGTTGGGATCGTACCCGCAGATGGGCTACCTTTGCCTCCTTTGTTTTGGAAAAGGAATCAGAACCCACGTAGTTCAAGTAAAGAAATATGAGGTTTGATGCATGATTTATGGCTCAAAGAAAGATGTCATAATTACTTTTACACTCTAAGCTCACGTGAGTCATACTCGGTGTGATAAACAAGAGGTATTGGTAAAACCATAAAATTGTTCCATGAAAGATACAATTATAAGAAATGAGTGGGTCTTATGTATGTATGGCTTCCCAGATAGATAAAGATTAGGATTTACTTCAGGGAAGAAACCCAGGAACAAGGTCCATAAATGTATATGTGCTTTATGTAGATTTGGATACTCTAACTGGGGGCTTATTCCTGAGGAGGATTCCCAAATTAGAAGGGGACTTATGATTGGGTTTTACTCCTGAGAAGGAAGCCCAAGTCAAAAGTAAATTAAGACTTGTTGAGAGAAATTTTGACTAGGGATTATTCTTAAAGAAGAGGCCAAGGTTAAATCAAATTATGACTGGGGATTACTTTTGAAAAGGAAGCCCAGGTTAAGGAAATTTGGATTTTTTGGGAACTCGAGGCTTACTCCTAAGGAGGATGCCCATATTAAAAGAATTTTGGTTGGGCCTTACTCCTGAGGAGGATGCCGAAAATTAAGGGAACTTAAAGACTGGGACTTACTCCTGAAAAGGAGGCCCTAGTTAAGGGAATGTTGAAGATTGGGCCTTACTCATGAAAAGGAGGCCCAGGTTAGGGGATTTGAGACTCAGGACTTATCCCTGATAAGGAGGCCTAAGTTAAATGGAATTTATGTGTGGGGTCTTATTCCTGAAGAGGATGCCCAAATTAGAGGAATTATGACTGGGGATTAGTCATAAAAAGGAGGCCCAGAATTAAGGGGACTTGGGGCTTACTCCTGAAAAGGAGGCCCAAAATAGTCATCTCATTTTAAAGGATGAGGTTGAATGAATGGAATCTCTAACCATAGTGACATAAAGATATGTAAATCACTAAGTTTTGAGAGTTGTTCCATAGAATTCCTTTCAGACAAGGTTTCCAACAAAGGAACCATGCCATAAATGGCTTTGAAGATAGTTCTGAAGGCTGAATCTTGAAGAGGAGAGGTGAATTTGAAGAAATCAAATGAATAGGCAGGAGGGGCACCCAAAAAGAGAGGGACGCGCAAGTCCTAAGTGGAAGTGCACGTCTTGGTCGTGCAGGTATACTTGCGCGACACATGGGTACTTGCGCGATGGTTAACCCTTAGGGTAATACTTTGGAGAGACTTGGCTCAAGCCTTTAGTATTATCCCTAGGAGTTTCCAGAAGGGTAGCGTGAAAGTTCTTGTTGAAGGGGTAAGGCGGCGCGCAAGTGCGACCATTTCCCTTAAGGGATGGCCACTTAGGTGCACAAGTGTTGATGTGTTTCAACACTCGGGCCTTACTCCCCCTCTTAAGATCTTCTGTTCCAGGTAAAAATTACCTTAGAAGTGTTCGGAAGCTTTGAGAAGAGACTAGGGCGCTGGGAGCTTAAATCCGAGTTTCTGGAATTTTTCCGTCCCGAAATGGGGGGCCCATCGGGGGTATTTATAGGCTGGTGAAGACCCTGGGCGAATTTCAAAGATGGCATGCAAGTCACCTGTGTGACCGTTGGGAAGTGTGCAAGTATACTTGAGCATCCTTGGTGGAACTTACGCGACGCAAGTGCATTTGAATCTTTGTTCATGCCTTTGTCAATTTTTGATGTTTCTTCAAAGGATGAATCACTTTGGGTTTAAGGTATTTCCCTTTTCATTCATTTAGAATCTGTCACGTAAAAGAGTGCCAACAATATTTATATAGAAACATTTAAGAATGTTAAATCACCGTTTATGTTTGGTTTGTTAAATATTGATCAGTATTTTAAGAATATTAAAATGTATCAAATTAAAGGAAACCTCAAATTTATAATTATTTCATGTTTATTAAATAACTATATATAAATAAATATACATTTTGTGAAGTGAAATGATAATTTACCTCTAAAAATATGACTGTGAGTTTATCCATAACTAATATTTTTTCATTGAGTATTAATTGTTATAATGGAATTTTATGTTTAGTATGAGTATGATTATTGTATAAAGATAAATAATATGCTAAATTAGTACAATAAAAAAATGTTATTCTTTTTCTTTGTTAGATGACCCACTAAATATACCACATGCAATTTCCTACATATTTCTTTTGTATACCAAGGGTGTAAGGAACATATTTGAGTCCTCAATACCTGAGGTTGGTGAGATACCTAGAATAGAAAAATTCATAATTTGATACACTAATGAATGTATATATATAGACTTAGATAATACCAAGGGGGTTGGTCGTGTTTTTTATCATGTCATTGGTATGATTTTAACCAAGGTGGTATTTTTCCTCTCATACAATGAATGTGACATCTGCTACCTCAATTGAGATAGATTGTGGGGGTGTGTAGATACACTTTTATATTGTATATCTATTAATATAAGGGAAATCTGATGTGATTATACATAATAATGAAGGATATGTAATGTATTAATTGATAAAATCATTATATTCTTTGAGAATCAAGAATAGATTGGTTGGCTATATAGGATTGACATGATCCATGTTCCAAGGTCACTCGATGTCTTATAAAAATTGAAAATACGAGAATGAACATTTTCATATGATGAATAATGGTGGAAATACATATTTATATCTATGTGTTTAATGGTGATAGTTCCAGATATCATTATAGCTTGAGTAGAATTGACACTTATCTAAAGTATTCTTGTTTCTTACACTTTTGTTTCCAAATATTTGTATTTGTTAACAATTCTATAAAGGCACACGGGGTCCCAAATTGTGGTTCCTTGAATGGGTATTGATTTTGACACAAATATATACACTAAAAGTTACTTAGAGTTAATCCAAATGTTTTTTGGATGGGTATTGACAATGTATTTCATATGATGTGATAAAGGATAAAGTTATTTATAGCTTTCTAAAAGTGGGTTATAAGGTATTCAAAAGGATTTTTGGATATTATTTCATTATTAATTATATATGATACAATCTATAGTGAAATAACACAAAGTCTATAATGATTTAGTGTATGTGGGAGATCGAAATTTATATTTATTAAATCCTTGTGTATATATATTTATCATATATAAGTAGTTTTATACTACATAAAAATTATGATTTTCATGCATGATATATCTACCAATTAACATAGAGAAAAAATGTTAAACTATTATCATTTAATATTCTCCCATATTAACTATTAGTTATTATACCATTTTATGAGTTAAAAAATTTGGGGGGACTCATGTTCATATATATGATACATGAAACATCCATGATATATATTCATACATTTCATTTCATAAATAAATGGGAGGATACTCAAGGAGAATCTTTGATTTCCTATTTAACTTCTAACATGTTATGGAAGTGCATGGGAATTCCAAAATACTAGTAGGAACATCCTTGAACCTATTTATCTCTTTCTTCTTCTTAATTTTCATGCCAAGATGTGAAAAGAACATGATAGAGGATAATATTTAATATAAGACACACGATACATTGGATCCATGGATAATCATAGAGGGGGGATGTTTTTGTATTACATATTTTTGATCCTTACCAAACATATTAGATGAAGATAAACAAATCTTCATTGGATCTTTAGTATAATTTACACATATTTATAGTGGTTTTTTATTTTGTTATATGTAGTTTCATATTATCATTCATGGAAATTCTTAGAAAAGGGATTTTAATCACTTCTCCTTGATTTGAAAAATCTTATTAGACTATAAAAATACCATTCATACTCAATGAATATAATTTTTGGAACAACATATCTCCCCTTGGTAATATGAATTATTTATGGTGGAGAAAAAGTAGAAACACGGTGATTAAATTTCTTTAAGATTCATTGAAAAATAAAATAAAATTCACCATATGTTTTACTTTTTTCAAAGAAAACTGGTTTTATTATATAGAGGAAGTTTTTGGAAGGTGTAACCAACTTGGTTACTATGATAAGGAATGTATGCCAATAATTTTAGAACAAGTTTCCATTTCAATAAAAGAAAAGGAAGTTGGGAAGAAGAAAATTGATGAAAGTGATTTTGTTATTAAGACTAACATAAAATATAGAAAAAAATAACACACCATTTATTTTTTATAGTGGGTTTTCCTCACACATGATAGGTGATATAAAGATATTTAAGGATATTAAGTAACATGAATGAGGAGTAGTTAATTTTTGAAATAAATGTTCCTTGAAATTATAGGAATATGAATGGATGAAATTGAAGCTCAAAAACTAAATTGGGTAGAAGTATTATTGGTTATTGTGATTAAGAAAAACATGATGAGTGTTATCCAAATATATTATATTGGTAATGAAGTTATCTTTAAGAAATATTCTTGTATCATCAAATGTTTGAAATATGGAAAAGCTATTATTATGGTAGAAAAAACTAGTGGAATTATATACTAAGTTGGAGATCATTGTGACTCATCATACTTAAGTTTGGAGGATGAAAATAAGTTATTACATTGAAGACTAGGTTATATTAAAGAAAACAATACTATAATACATTCTAAAAAATATTCTATAATAAACTTACCACAACTAAGAAGGAAAGATGATGTTTGTATAACATTCCTAAATGTAATTATGGTTAGTAATAGACATAAAAAGGTTAAAATGAAATCCAAAAAACCTCTTGAGATCATCCATGCTAATATTTATGCTATTATGATACATAAATCAATAAAATGTGATCTGTAAATTATAAAATTAACTAATTATTTCACTCATATGATCAACATAGTGTTTATGAAACATAAATCATAGGTTGTATAGATGATCAGTAGTTTGAGAAGGGTTGTTAAGAAATAAATGGGTGTTTACCTACTAAATATAGGAAATTAAAACATAAAGTATTACATAGGAAATGATTTCAAGTTCTTCATAATGAAATATGGAATTAGACAACAATATATTTCTCCCTACACTCCAAAAAAAGAGTATCATAAACTAAAAAATGTATATATAAAATCAGTAGATATATTCACTGTGAATACAATATTTCTCAATTTTTTTTGTAGAGAAGCTATAAGTGAAAATTATTTATTAATAAAATATATGTTTTTTAAGGATTGAATAAAAAAGGATTCATTTTACAAGTTTTATAAGAAAAAACAATTGTTAAATAATTAAATTTTTTTAGGAGTCCTTGTCTTCAAAATATAAAAAATAATTGGAAAGATTGATGAAAATTAAAACGTAGGAATTTTCATTAGATATTCCTCTGATGGAAGAATTCACAAGTGTTGGAATAAATTTACACAAAATTCAATTGATTCTGATGATGTGAAAGTTATTTAATATAATACTTCCTTAACAAAAGTTTTAGTTGATGAAAAGGAAGGTGTTGCAAAGATGGATTAATAACTTCAAACTAGGATAATAAAATAGAAGATAAACACCATCCCACACATGTACAATATGATTAATATTGTAAATATTAAAAAGATACTATTATTAAAAGAAAATATCTTATGTTATCTAATTTATGAAAATATGTGGAATATGAAAACATAATTTAAAATAAAATATCTCAAGATCATACCTGAAGAAAACTGAGATTAAAGAATCAGACATCAATTATATAACATATGGAGCCACAATCATTTTTCAGAAGAAGTATGATATAAATAGTAGGAAAATATAAGAATGAAGATTTAGATAAAATTGATAAAAATGACACCTACAAACATGTTATAAGATCAGAATACAATAATGTTATTACAAAAATGTGTGTTTTCAGAAATAATATCAATGTACATGGAGAAATTCCAACCGCAAAATCTTAACTTTTTTTCAAATGTTATACATAGGTGGAACGGGTTGACTTTGAATAAATTTTTTCCCCTATTGTAAGAATGGAAACTATCAAAATGTTCATGGTATTTTTTGTACATTTGTTTACAAATTCTATCATATGAATGTTAATTAAACTCTACAAAATAGTGAGATTGAAGAAGAATATTATATTATCAAATCTAGTGGTTTCTTATTTGGTAAATATAGAACCATGGTGTGTCACCTGGAGAAAGATATCTATGGTTTGAAACCAGATCCCCTATCAGGATACTCTAAAAATGATACACATCTAAATTAATTTATCTTCTTTAAAGGAAAACTTTATATCAAAATTATATTATATAGATGATCAAAGGTACCCAAATTGTCATTATTTATGTTGATTATGTAATTTTTCTCATTTATAAGGATAAAATTTGTGAATAATTTTAGAGAAAATGATGAAATTTTATTTTTTTATACTTAGAGAGTTAACATTATTTTTGGGTATAAAAGTTCAAAAAATGGAGATACATCAATATATATCAAGAAATATATTCTAGGATGTTGTTAAAAAGTTTTTCATGGATGATTCCAAGGAGTTTCCCACTCCTGTTCTTGTTGGAATGAGGATAATTAATGATGGTGTTGGAAAATTTATGAATTAGAAAGACTTCCAAAAGTTGGTAGGAAGGTTACTAAATCTTACTACTTTGAGACCATACATTGTATATGATTTTATATTATGTGCAACACATTAGAGTGATCCAAAGAAATCAGACATGTTGGTAGGTAAAATAATTCTCAGGTATGTTAAATGGATGTCAAATTATTATCTGATATATAAAAGAAATATTCTGATGAACTTTATTGGGTTTACTAATATAAATTATGTTGTATATTTTATGATCGAAAATCAATATTAGGAGGAACTTTATTTTTGGTAGAATGTTTTGTGATATACAATTTTAAGAAACAATGTTTTGTTACCTAGTTCATAGATTATTAAGAATATATTGTTTCCAATAAATATTGTACACAAATGTTGTGGATGAAAGTTCAAATGGAATATTCGAGATTTAAAATTCATAAACCATTAAAATTTATTTTTCAAAATTAAATTTCCATTGATATTTCCAAAAACCATGTAAATAATTCTATGTAAAATAACGTTGATATTAATTATTATTTCATAAAAGGGAAATTTTATAGTGTAGATGTTATACTTGAGTATATTTCAACAAAGTATCAAATTGTTGATGTTTTTACCAAATTTATCCCAAGGTAATTATTTGAGTAAATGATGCTGAAACAATATATTTATCCTCCATCAACAAATTTATAGAGGTTTTAATGAATTTCCCATCTTTATTTGGATTATTTTTTCAATGGAGGAGAGAGTGTAAAACATTGTATTATGGTTTAAAACTCTATATTTTATGAATTTAAAGTCATTAATATCATAAAAAACGTGTGGAAAAAGGATTATGGGGGGGTATATATTATCTTGTCAACAAAATGTATTTTTAGAGAGATGTAATTCCTTTAAAAACATTACTTTATCTTGGAATATGGTGTCAAGACATTCTCGATGAGAAAGGATATGGTTTTATATACATTTGAGAAAATAGTTTCTTAAAAAATGTTAAAGTTATTGAAACTTTTTACAGTAAAACCAAAGGGGTGATTAATGATACATTAATATGTTTGTTAATGTTTTATTCATTTGTTTCATCATATATTTTTGTGAATTTTTTTATATAAGGTAATATATGGTTTCAAATGTAGTTAAGAAAGTTTTATTATGATTTTATAGTGTAGGATAAAAATATTTTTTTAACAACCTTTGGAAAATTTACTTATGTTAGATGATATTATACCAATATCCATGTTCCTAACATCATAAAGAAAATTATAATCCAAACCGAGTTTATAAAAAGATTGAGTTCATACAATGTTACTGGATAAACAAGGGATAATGTTAACCAATGAAGGTTTTCAAGAAGACTGTATTACTGAGTTAATACGCATTAGTAAAAAAATGAAAGAAGTGAAAATAGGTGGAGTAAAAATTGTGAGAAATCATTTTTTATGAAAAAGTTTTAGATAGGAAGGTTGAACAAATTTTAATGTGTAAGTATTAAAAAGTCGAATCTATATTATAATTTATGAAATCATATAGAATACTACTAAATAATGGTTATCAAATCGATTCAATTAGATGTAGATCTATTGGATTGAGTTTTGATTGATATAGGATTTACTAAACCTTGTAAATAAGATTTCATACAAATCTTTATGAAGACAATCTGATAGAAAAACTCTCAATTACATGGGAAAGAAATGTAATATGTCCAACGACTGGCGTTATACCATATCTAAGTGAAAAAATTAGAAGGTGACAAGTTTTGTTAAAAGCTATAATTAATTTAATATCATAAATTCATGAAGAGATATGTGGTATATATGTTATTATATTGAATCTATTAGTTGTATTTACATCGATCGAATAATTTGGTCAGTCTAGAATAATATAACAATTCATCAAATGGATGAACATCAGATAGATCAACACGATATCTTTTTATGGATGATCCAATAATTTTGTACCAATAAATGATTTTTTAATAATATATATTGTTTCGAATGAATTAGGGTGACTGGAAAAAATCATAACAAGTCATCTCTAAGAGGATTCAAATTAAAAGCACTGGATGGAGAGATATCGACTCATCAAACTAAAAATACGAAACTAAAAGAAGTGAGTACATCAGTCGGAGAAATTATATGAAGATAACCAATCAAAGAAGTGTTGAATCCATCAAACCAAGTAAATTGGTTAATAAAAATCAGATATAATGGAATTATGAATAGGAGAGTTAGATACAGAAGTTCATGATAAAGTCATTATACAATCCTTTATTGAAAATAGTTTTAAGAATCTTTACATATGTTTGTAAATACCATTATAATGATAATGATAAGTTTTTTTGTTTAATGTTTTTTTATTTATATAATGTAATGAAAGTTTTAAGAAGTTTCTTAACATTTATTTCAAGCATGTTCAAATAGATGGAGTCAGTGCTAAGTTTTTAAGAAGATTCAGGAATGTTCTATAATATTATAGATGAATCATGTGAAGTTGGGTTGAGAAAGAGATTTGAATTTGAGTTTTCATTGAGTGGGAAAAAATTTGAGATCCCTCTTTTTTTCTCCTAGGTTTTCACATAGATACATGGATATAAATACAACTACTAATAACACTATTTATATGTTTAAAATGATAAGTGATGGATAATTCTAAATTTTATGAGTTTTCAACCATGTAAATACATGGTTGGAGTTGAAGTACACGAGACATAGGTGCAGTGAGAAGTTGTACCAGATAGAAGTGCTGATTAGAAACACTAATCAGAGTCATCGGTTAAATATACCTAACATGTAACACCCTATTACCTTTTGTTCAGGTATGTTTTACCCTTTTATTTTTATTTCCTTTTTCATTGGTTTAGTACTGATGAGAAGGAATTAGGAGGATACCTATAATGGTTATGTCAGGGATTTTAAGAAATTTATAGTATAAACCTATAATTTCTATATCCTGATGGGATATTACACATCATGAAATGGAAATACATGATGTGTAATGGCCACTGAATTTATCCCATTAATTGGATAGAAAGATGATAATTTTACATGTCTACTAAAGTTTATAAATCATTTATTGATAAAAATTTGTATTTTATTGAAAATACGATAGGGTTTTTAATATATATGGGACTCAAATATGGAATGATGTGTAATGATATTACACGATCTTTAAATTATAATGGTTTGATTTTAATGATGTGTTTCATCTTCAAGTATCATTTTATTCATACATCCATCCTTTTTCTTGACCTAGAGACTTTTCCTATGTGATTTTCTGTTACTCAATCCCATCTGAATCTCTTTGATCAATGATTGATCACCATTATGGTTGGATTTATTATCTTTGGGTATGTGATCATTCTATATCTTCTTTGTTTTTGGTTTCATCTATGTTTTGGCTATGAATTTGTCATTGGTTACTATTTTCCATTGATACTTTTTAATTTCATGGAATTCCTTATCTTTCAAAAGTTATTCTCTTAGTTTTTTTATCACTGTTGAGGAAATTGTCTAGATTTCTATCATGTTGAGGTAGGTTTTTCGATACAATGGATTAATTTTATGAATTTCATGTTTTTCTTGATAAATTTATTGGGGGTTTTCGTTGATTTTAAGTGATAAATGGTTTCAAATTATTTCATGGAATTGAAAATTATTTTAAAATTGGGTGTTCTTTGAAAATGTATTTTTTGGATTTATAAAAGGGATTTTAAACTTTTAAGTGGATATTCTTGTCTTTGAAATTGTTTTATAAAATTTAGAGCATGGTTTTGAAAATGTATTTGTAAAAATTCAAATTGGGATCCTTATGTGCATTGAGAAAGACACACGAGTGTCCTTAATGTGTGTTTTACCACTAGGAGGTAACCTTTTGGGATATAGAAAAAAAGGAATTGATATTTTTTGGATCCAAGATATGAATTTTTTGGCATGTGAGTGTTCAGTAGATAGTGTACTGCAGGATATATACCAACATGTGAGGTTCTATTTCATTTATGATTATTTATTTCATGATTTTTTTATCATGGATTTTTTCTAATAGGTTTTTTATATGAGGTTGTATCACATAGCTTCGCATGATAAGTTGTTTCATGGATATGTGTTTTCATGTATATCTATTGATATATGGACATTCTTTCCTATTTTTATCAATTATACTTGTCATGTTTTTTGATTGATAATATGAAGATATTTTAAAAAACGTATAAAGAAAAAGGGAAGTTGATTTATAAAGGTTTTTTATTTATAAAAATACTTTGTAAAAATATTTTGTTTTAAAATCTAGAATTATTTAATTCTTTATATTAAACCTTGTATAATAACATTGGTGGTATCCTATTGGGCTTGGGATCACACACTACTGGTGAATTTGGGTGTTTTAAGAATCTTTTTACATGATTAATGTAAAGGTAAGAGTGCCTTGTAGTATGTTGGTTTCTCTTGTTGTTATTTATTTTGGTACGGGTTGGTCTGAAGGTGATTGTTGGTCCCATGGGGACTTGAATTGATTTTTTAGACTATTTGGCTTAGATTATATGCCTCTATAGTATCTAATCTATTTCTTCTTCATAGTTTGGTTGTATTTATTACTTTTCTTATATCGAGGACTAATTTTTTACCCCGTTTCACCTATAATATATCACAGGTTAGTTTGGGTGGCTTGTCTAGTTAACCCAGGTGGGTTCTTTACAATTTTGAATCAAATTCATGCTCAAACTGAAGTGAGTTATCAATGCCTAATTTTTGTTTTATGTCTTGAGTATTCATGAGTTTGTACTATTAAAATTATAATAGTTGGTGTGGAAAAGTTTAGTGGTCGGCTCACTTCCACTATTGAAACTGAGATACCATGGTTGGTTAGGGACTTTTACTAGGTTTGATACTATGATTTTGTGGTCATTTGAATGAACTATGAGGGAAGATTATTTAGATTAACATATTCCTTTTAAAATAACGTTTTTCTGTTACGTTAAATTCTTAATATTTTAAATCTTTTTTTCAGTACCAGAAGTTTGTCCTATGAATTTGGGAATTTTCACATGACTGGTTAGATTTTTTTATGTCGTTAGACAATTCCTTCTAGAATAGATCTTCAAAATGAAAAAGAGGAAGCTGTGAGAAAGGTTATGTATGTTTATATTCCAATAGAATCATATTTGGTCGAAGTTGTTATCTACATTGTTTAGACTCTTAGTAAAGAGGGTGTTGGGGACCCAGGACACGTAGTGGATCATGGAGCTGAATTTACTAAGTAGCATACACCCATATTTCATGGTGTTAAAGGACCCTATGAATTTAAGGAGTATCTTGAGAATATAGAGAGGATATACAACCTCTTGATGCCTTGTAAAGAATCTAAGGTGAATTTACCCACATATATGCTTAAGTGATCGGGAAGGGGATAATGGGAATATGTTATGATAGTTATGTTAAATAAGGATCATACATGGGTTTATTTCAAGAAAATATTTATCCATAAATTTTATCAAGAGACGTTGAGTTTGGAAAATACCTAGGAGTTTCTAACCTTAGAGTAGGGGATAATATTATTATGGAGTATTCTGCCCATTTTTTGTTGAAGTGAATCTGGTACTGGAACTTATCACTAATGAGTACCTGATGGATCATAGGTTTAAGTTAGGACTAAGGATTAATATTCTGTCAATATTGTTGACAAGGCAGCTTTATCTGAGGCATACATAGCTTGGAATACTGGTTTGGGTGGATCTTCAGTTGTTTTAGTGTTTATCCAAAGTGTAACTTCTAGCCAGAGAAGGAATATAAAGGGAGATCATTTTTCCTTAGGACCAGCCTCATGGGAGATAATAGAGTAGTAGGAGGTTTTCTGTTACCAGTGTTGAAATATAAGTCATACCAAGCCTAACTATGTGTAATACCCTTAGACTTTTCATATTTATGGATGTTTTTTCCATCTACTGTTCTTTTTTGAAAAGATATCACAATATAGTAGGAAAGGATCCACTTGTACAAAGGGTGTATAGGTTCATGCAGATGATTCAAAGGGTGGTGGGTCTAACCCTCAAGGTAAGGGATATGTTCATGTGTATTATATCATATGACTTTATGTAGTGTAGTATGCGCTAAAGTAATCTGAGGTAGGTCCAATGATTGTTTGAGGTATAATGTTTATTTCATCTTCTATAGTGATATATTTGTTTGATATTAGTTTTACTCATTATTTTGTATCATCAAATCTAGTTTATGTGTTGGGATTGAATTCATAAATTATTTAATTCTTTTTTGATCTTTACATGCCTTTTGTAAAGATGTATGAATAGAGTTTTAAATGTCCCACATGTCAGGGGATGATTGCTAACTTTGTGGTGGAGTACGGCTTATTAGTGCTTGATATTGACATCATCAACTTGATTATCAGTATTGATTGGATGATTAGTGTTAAGGAATAAATATACTAATATCATATTTGATTTTAGTTTTTATATATTGTTGGGGTCACTCATATTTTTCAGGGTGAGCATGACTCTATATCAGGAAGGGAATGGCCTACTATTCCATATGTTGGGGTAATCTCATGCCAGTTGTTAGAGATGTTTCTTGATATAGTTGAACATTTCATAGATTTTTTACTTAATATAGTCATGTGTGAGTGCCCTAACGTATTTTTGGATGATTTTTTCGAGTTTTATTTCATAGAGAGATGTCAAGTTTACTATTGAAATACTCCCTAGTATGCTACAGGTTTCCATATAATTTTATCGTATGGAACCTGCCATGTTGGTTGAACTTAAGGTTCAGTTTGAGGACCTAGAGGCTACATGATTTATTCATCCAAGCATGTCACCATGGGATTTGGCTTTCAACTTTTCTAATAAGTCATACATGATTTTTAGAATTTGTGTTGATTATCAAAAGTTCAATTTAATGACCATTAAAAACATATATCATTTTCTAAGGATTAAAAATCTCTTTGATCAACATAGATGGGATAATTGGTTTTCTATGATAGACCTATGATTAGGGTCCCACCATTTAATATTCTATTAAGAGGATATATTTAAGACAGAATTAAGGAGACTATATAGTAATTTTGAGTTTCTAGTTATGCCATTTGGTCTCACTAACTCTCATGTCATGTTTATGGAATTGATTAATCAGATATTTCATTGTTTCATGGAAACTTTTGTTGTTGTGCCCATGGATTATATTTTTTTTACTCAATGTAAGAGTTGGATTATATAGACTATTTGGATATCATTATTACAACCTTAAATGAATTTTTTCTATATGTTCATCTTTCCAAGTATGAATTTTGGATAAAAGAGGTAAATTTTATTGGTCATGATATATCTGAGATGGGAATCTCAATAGATCGTAAAACATTATAAGTATTTTTTTCATGGGAGAAGCCAAAAAAATGAGTTTGAGATTCTGATCTTATTGGGATTAGTTGGTTACTATAGACAAATTTTCAAGACTTATCCAAGATTACTTCTTTGATGACATAATTAATCTATAAGTGTGTATATTTGAATAGAATAACAAGTTCAAGATATCTTATGTGGATTTAATGTGAGGTTGGATTTAGCACTAGTTTTGATTCTTCTAAACTAGGTTTGGTTTATTGTGTTTTTTTTATGCTTTTGGAATGATTTTGGTATGTTTCTTGATGCAAGGGAAAAAGGTGTTGCCTTATAGATCTCTCTATTTATGACCTAATGAGAATAACTACCCTACCCATGATTCAGAGTTGGAAGTTTTTATGCATGCATTGAAAATGTGGAGTCACTATCTCTTTGGGGAGTTCCTTACAATTTATTCTAACTATAAGAGCCTCAAATATATTTTTACTTAGAGGGATCTGAATTTGAGATAATGATATTGGGTGGGGTATCTTTAGAATTTTGATTTTTATATTTCTTATAACACTGGGAAAGGGAATGTGGTTTGTGATGTCTTGAGCATAAAATTAACGACATTATCTTAGAATGAATTAGCTGAGGAGTGATCTTTAGTTAGTCTGTTTTCTAATACGAGATTGGAAGTGAAAGAGATTGATGGAAATGTGTTCTTGGATTATATGAAAGATGAATTTTCATTTGATGAGAGACTTTGTCTTGAGAAAGTGATATAAACATAGTTCTAATTATTAAGTAAAATCCTTTATGGTGGGGAGACCTCAAGTGAGTGGTCTTGGTCTCCCAGTGGAGCTTTCTTCTCCCATAGCAGGTTGGTTGTTCCTTTTTTCCTTGAGACATGACTTGTTGGAAAGTGTAAACTATTCTTATTGGTCTATGAACCATGGTCATACCAATATGTATCACAACATGAGGCATTAGTATTGGTTCTAAGGTATGATATGATCAATGACGTATTTTTTTCGTGAATCCTTACTTGTAAGAAAATTAAGGTAGAGCTCCAGAGACCAGCATGGTTTTTGCATCATTGTTGCATTCCAACATGAAAGCGAAATTATATTTCCATAAACTTAATTATTGGTTTTCCAAAGAATCCTAGTAGGAAGGATGAAATTTGGGTGATCATTGATCAACTCATGAAATCAGTGAATTTCTTACCTATCTAGGAGGCGATGAAAGTGGAACAACATAGAGACATGTATGTCTGAGAGATTGTGACACTTAATGGGGATCCATATGTAGTTGTTTCTAAAAGGGGTTTAACGTTCACATACAGGTTCAAGAAAGGTTTTAAAGAGAATATGGGTTCCCATATTAAATTAATCACATCTTATAATTGTAGGATCCTGAAAAATCCACAAAGGAGAAGGAGAATCCCCTTCAACATAAGGGAGATTCTACCCAATTTTCCCACCTAAAAGAATTGGGGGAAAGCGTTGAGAATACTCAAATAACGGAACAAGCCAAACCGGTCCACAGACCGGTCTAATGATAACGCCACGTGGCTGGTTCCACAAACCACCCCCTCTGCAGACCACCGTCGTTCGCAGAATGGCGGTGGAAATCCTCCGCGGTCGCGAAGTAGGATGGGCACCGTGCCGGTCCACCATCATGAACTGCCCTAGCCGCGGACCACATTGCACGACCTAAGCCGCATCCACTGTCATTCACGGAATGGAGGCGGAACCCTGCACGGCTGCGAATTTCTCCCCAAGCTCGTTTGGTTCGTGGGGGAGATGCGTTCAATACCCCCGCGAGTTGCGGATTGACTGAGTCATCTGTGAACCGGGTCTCCGATCATGGGCCTCCGAAAAAAGAGCCGAATGACCACAGATATATCTCTTTCCCCACTCTATAAAAGGAGATCAAGGATGAAGAGCCAAGAGAGGCAATTTTGGAGATCAATCAGATTCGGGTGGAAGAATTTCGAAGGAAGGATCTTAGGATTTCGCAAACAGTGAAGTTTTGGTTCGCGAACCAGAACAGGTATGAAGCTGGAAGCGAATTAATAAGGAACTAAAAGCGCATAACAACTTGGTGAAACATGAACCTAAAATAACAAAGAAAAGAAGATTGTGAACCATGGCCCCTCTACGGACGCACCCACAGTGGACCAGGGAGTTTATGCCCCCTTTCTGATCCATCGCGCCACGTAGCACCCTCCTATGCGGGTGAAGCCTCGACCGACGAACCCCCGACCAGCGTCGCCCTCGGCAGCAGCTACTCGCGTGGACCCCTCCACGTACCAACCTGGTACATGGGCTGAACCTAAACCTACGAACCACCCTGGTTCACGGGATACCTACCAAGCCGTGAACCACTCTGGTTTGAGGAATTCCCATCAGTCTGCGGACCACCCTAGTTCACAGATGACTTCTCCAGCTGTGTAGCACCTCCCTACATGAAGGTAACCACCACTCATACACTTGTGTGGCCCACCAGATCCTTCAGGGATCCCATTCCCTGAGCCAGATAAAATCTTTCTAATCTGACCTCATCATCCACAACCACCTCATTGGACCATTCATCGGCCCCGAGCCGAGGCCTCCACCAGATCCACTGGATCTGTGTGGTGTAACCCTCAGAAGCATCAGCACGCCGTTTTGAGTTAACATACCCACTATAATTGAGGGGGAAGGGGTTGATCTGGACCTTGAGTGGATTTCCGAAGCATCCCTGGGTTCACATTCCCACGGTAATGCGGAGTCTGAGCCCAGGAGTCCCCTTTATGCCCCTCCACCTGTTAGGACTGGGGAACTTCTCCCCTCCGTGCAGAGTGGTGGACTACCCACCCTAAGGAATCCCCCATGCACCTCCATACATCCCCACGACTATGGACAAGGAAGGGCATAGTGGGGAGGGGTGTTTCTCCATCCTTATTTGGGGTCAAGTCCCTCTCCCATTGCGCTTTGTCACCATGGGCATCCATCTCGGAGTAAGCCCTGACTTTTTAAGCCACTCCATGCATAAGCCCCACTCGACTTCCCACAGACGCACCTTTCACGACGTGATCGTCTTGTCTCTGCTGCCTCTTGTTTCTCACATCAAGCATGACTCACGTGGGTTTAGAGTAGGCATCGACTATGACATTATCTTATGGGCCTCCTCGGAGTGTAAGCCCCAATCCATCGCCATGGACCTCCGTAGAGTGTAAGCCCTAATCCATCACCATGGGCCTCCCCAGAGTTTAAGCCCCAATCCATCACCATGGGCCTCCTCAGAGTTTAAGCCCCAATCCATTGCCATGGGCCTCCTCAGAGTGTAAGCCCCAATCCATTTGAACTACGTGGACTTTGATTCCCCACCATAGGGATACGTAGGAAGCCTCCAAGAGGTTCAAGCCTGATCAGCATTGGACCCATGGGTCCACATCCACGTTGGTTCCCCGACATTTATATTCGAACTACATGGACTTTGATCCCTGTCTCCTAGGCAGGGTATGTAGGAAGCCTCCCCGAGGTTCAAGCCCAACAACCGGTTGATCCGACTATTTTCACGTCATTTCACCGCACCAACCCCGGGCATCTTGGAGTGTAAGCCCCATACCAAACCGAACTACGTGGATGCTGATTCCTCTCATGAGGATACGTAGGAATCCCGTATCATGGGTTCGATTTAGACACAAAAGTCGGGATCTGTCCCCCCTGGATGACAGTAAACTCTAGAGTGCCCAATTAAGAGGCTTTAAACCAACACCGTCTCAATGAGTCAAAACTCCTCAGAGTCATTAATACAATGGGGGATGGTAAACCTCAGGCCTAAATGATTCTGAACCCCTACGTCTAGCTGACCATTGCCATCCAGGAGGAATCCGTGGATACTATGCTTGGGTATAAACCAAAGATTCGCGAACATATGAATACGTCTTAAATATATAAGAGAGTCCTAGAATAGGAAATAATTCCCCCCAAAATGGTGCGATGAGCCCAACTTCCCATCCTCTCAACAAATGTGAGTTCTAAAGCATCGCTGATCAAACCACCCAACGAATGCCTGCCTTTGGAAAGCTGGTCCATGTATTATTGGATATGGAACCGTTGGGCGTTTTGAGGCAGAAAATAGTGTACTCGTTATGAGTGATTAAGCAGAACCCAATATTCTCTAATCAACCGTTGGGTAGCCCACGTTTGTTCCCCATGACCCCGTCATGCACCGCGAGACAAAAAATGGTGAACCCGACATGAATATTTAACCAAGCATGACAGATTTAACATAACCTCACTTTGTGCCCCCTTATACTCACCAGGAGGGCCAAGTAGGGTCATTAATTATGCATAGGATCATGAGATGTTGCTTTGATGGGTTTTCTGTTTGTATTTGTTAAATTTTTTATAGGTACCACACAGAACTCCCTTCGATCCAATGATGTCACGAAGGAACACACAAGCACATGCTTCCAACAATGCAATGACCAGGCTTCCTCCCCAACGGGGGACCCTTTCACCAACTTAGCATCTTTAACTCTGGGTCTCGGATGCATTGATCCAAGAGTACCATGTGAACGGTACTCTCCCAACGATGGAGGTGGCCATGCACGCCCTCCAATCTGGCAAGACCCACTGGTCGCCCGCCCAGCAGCGACCGCGAAGGAAAATCCAGACGGCCCCTGTTGCTGTCTCCAACCATTTCGGGAGTCTATCCTAGGAATGGTACAACGCATACCTCCTTTATCTTAGGGAGGCGGATGAGGTCGACGCTGAAGAATTCATCCCCACTAAATGGGGGATCTGCTTGAAGGCCCTCGTTGGAAGATGTCATCGTGTTCATGCCACGACTCAACATCATCCCATCAAGGAGGATGTAGCCCCAAGGATCCAGGCCCATGCTCCCTGAGCTCCAGCCCCTCGGACCGCCCGATAATGGCAGAAAACGTACAACCAGGGACCAGTCGTCAACCTTATCCCTAAGTAAGAGCTCTACTTCCTAGTCACGTAGACGTACCACGAATAGGTACATACACATGTTCTCCCCTCTAAAGCTCGCCATCCAGACATGGAGGCATCATACGAGTAGGCGTGCATCCCCGCCGGGCTCCATCAAGCTTGTCGCTCACGCAGGATGACACCTACCTAGTAGGAACCTCTCCCTTCCCAGGGCTGTGAAGCCCACCAACCCGACATGGTGGAGACCCAGTGCCTGCAGGACTAGATCCTAGCAGATTCTCTTGATGCCTACCATCACGATGTGGTGGAAATCAATAAACCCCACCATCCAGATGTGGCGGCAATTAATAGGCGGGCACGTCTCCCTGCCAACAAAGTCCACCGACTTGATTTGGTGGGAAACAAACATATGCAGGGCCATCTCCCTGGGGATGCAAGTAAAGTATTCCATCCCGATGTGGCGGCAAACAGAGAGATCAATAGGCATATCCCGACCCAGGGGAAGATTTGTTCACCTGCCCTGACACAGGATAATTTGCAGTACCCACTGACCACCGGTGGACTGAAGCAAGATATTCCTACTCTAATACCAGAATCTTCCTTCATACCCATTCTAGACAAAGATGTCTCTCTGCATATCCTGGAAATGATGGAGGAGTAGGGATCGATCCTAGATCATATCTTGCAGACTTCCCAAAATGTGATTGCATCAATGGCAACAACAAGGACTCGGGCCCATGATCCTGTCTCCCCAATTGAGGCGACTCATCTAAGAGACGAGATAGACACCGTGGAGTAGATCTGTATCCCTGATTCCACCCAGGAAGGTTGTTGGCTATATTCTGTGACACAAGGGCAACCGGAGCGAGCAACTTCACTCGTTACAACTGGGGGACACCCGTCCATCACCGTGGATGCTCCAAAGCATGAATATATCCTTTCTAAAAGTCAAGATGTTTGTCGAAGTATCCCAGTAGCATCACGGGACCCAATTAGACTGGGACCCAATGGTGAATGTCATTGTCAACAGCAGACAGTCCCCACTACCTGTAAGAAATTGCCCCGAACGCACCGAAGGCAGCTGAAAAATAAAGAGCAGGTTCATGACTCCACTCTACTGGAAGCTGGGGTTCCCAACACCACTAAGATCATATCGAAGGATCATAACCCTACCCACCCATTACAATATTATGGGAGCAGTAGTAGCAGTTTCGAAGGTCCCCCCCCGCAATGTCGCTACCAGTAGCTCTGAAGGTCCTCCCCAGAGCACCCACGGGGGCCTCCTCCGCTGGCATATAATGATCGATAAAGAGAGCTCATATTTTGATGAGAGTCACGGAAACCCTCCACGTGACGAGAAGATCGAGCAGCAAGAAGGTCCTCCACTTTCTACAGTCCACCCTGAAGATCCACCCTGGGGTATACACTGCAAACACTCTCCATATAGTGGGTGTACAGATTATGATAGTAGTCCTCACTATCGTAGTCATAACTGCGGAGGCCCTCCCCGCAGTGACATCTCATCATGGCAAGAAGGACCTCCCCTTGTCGTAGCCTACCCTGAAGGTCTTCACTAGGGGTTACGTTGCAACAAAACTCCGCGTAGCCGGGCATTAGATCACGGCAGTAGTCCTCACCACCCTGATAATAGAGGCCCTCCCCGTAGAGACGTCAAGCAACGAGAAGGGCCTCCTCTCGTTTTGGTACATTCTGAAGGCCCTACCTAGGGTTTACCCCACAAATATTCTCCTTGAGGAAGTTGTAATGATATTCCTCACCATTGCACCCGCTATGATGGTAGTCCTCACCACCATGACTGCCATTGTGAAGGTCCTCCCCACAGTGGCCCCAAGAAACAAGAAGGTCCTCCCCTTGTCATAGTGTGTCTTGAAGGTACTCCCCAGGATGCACATCGAACGTCAAACCATGATGGTCATCCTCACCATGATGGCGATTGTTGCCAAGCCCCTCCCTGTAACAACGCTATGCAGCAAGAAGGTCCTCCCCTTGCTGCGACATGCATTGGAGGTCCTCCATAGGGTATGCACTGTAAAAGTCCTCTATGCAGTGAGGCATCAAGAATTAATGGTAGTCCTCGTCATTACGGACACCATTGAGAAGGCCCTCCCCACGATGACATATCATATCGACAGGAAGGTCATCCCTCTGCTGAATCAAGCACAGAAAAGCCCTTGTATGCCGAGGCACGCAGAAGGATGGGAGCAAGCATGTCAAATTCCCAGTCAGTCATTAACGACACCCTTCTGAAATCAAGAGACGTTCCGGGGCCATGTTCATCATCCAAACCACCTCGGAATCGGCCACGTGACAATTCAACACCTACCGTTCCCACTGCCTCTGACCACACTATCGACGAGCATCTCAGTTGGGCTGACCAGGTAGAGGAATCACTAGTAGAGGAGTGTGAAAACATGTTGCACCTGAGGAAACGACTAGCTAAGGATGATATACCAGTTATGTTTTGGCCCACGTCCACCTCTCAATTCAACATACCCAGAGTGTTGTCGGAATAATGTGTGCATGACATCCGCTACAATATATGGACAACCCTCCGTCGACTGAAATAAAGCTTCCTGCCCTACGATGGGTATATAGACCATGTCAAGACAACAGGAAACCTCCTGCATCACATTGACTTGGAAGCTCTTCCTTCAGCACGACAACGACGACCCGAGAGGTGTAAAGGAAATTTTGAGATAGCTTGCCTCCGTGCGCTACACCAGTTGTGCCACCTCATCGGCGACGCCCCGACGGGAGTCCATATCAGAGGATGGGTAGAACATGGAGCTCTGTATTTCACTCTGATTCCTTCCCAGAAGAACCCGTTCAGCATGGTATCTTGCAACACCATCACATCAAGATGACAATCGAGTGGGGTCCCTGCTCAGGAAAGACAACACACCCAACAGATTCAGGCCTTGAGTAAGTCCCAGAAGCGTTAGACCCGATGAGAAAAAGTCATCCAAGAACTCCTGAATCAAGCCACCAAGAGAATACAACAGGCCTCTTGCCTTAGAGAGGCCAATCAGCTGTCATTTCCTGCCTCCCCGAAATGGGTCAATTCACAGAAGGACTAGACACCAAACCCAGTTCACCCCCGAATGGAGGCAAGCAAGATCAGGCAGGTAACGATAGCAGCAAGCCCTACCGCAATCCAGGTTCAACCCTATCCTGCAAGGCTAGGGGAATATTTAACAACAAATTCCCCCGTAAGACCAATAAAAATTGAAAGATACTTAATGTACAAGGAACAGATCCAACCCCATCCCTCATGGCTGGGGGAATTTTTACCACCTCAACAACAACCTCCCCCACGAGAATTAGTATTCTCTCATCTAGGGAGGATAGTTAGAAGAGGAGGTTCCTGCTGTATCCTGTCGTTCGAATCATCATCCCTGTCAAGAGGAAAGCATACCATAAGGTCGCATCAAAGAACTCCTCGCGTCACCCTTCATTAAGGAACCTGAAGGAAATCTCGGTACAAAAGAGGGAAGAAAAGTAAAAGACGCGGGAGATCCTATTATTGTTTGTAGGATGACATCTTCTCTGCCCCGCAATATACATCCATCAATGCCATATAGGTTAACCCCATGGGTAACACAGAAGATGATGCAAATCCAGATGGATCGGGAGACGATGGTTCTGGTCAGGCTGCAATCTACAACGAGCCACCAGGTGTCCACACCCATAACCAGAGGGCTACTCTAAACCTAGCCGCCCCTTCAGCTAACCTTCCTATGCTCACCCTGTGAGCTTCCAATAAGGATAAGAACAAAGGACCGGTTACCCTTAACCTTCCTCCTTCTCTTGATAAAAACGAGCCACTTACGCTCGAAGAGAGATTTGCTCAACAGGAAGAGGAAATGAAAGAATTGATGCGGCTTAAATCTGAGCTAATCCAGAGGAACCGTCTTATTGAAAGTGTGTCTCAAGAGGAGCCACATCATGCACTCCCATTAAGTGCACCTCAAAGACCAAGGTTTTCCCTGGAAAATAAAGCATGGTCAGGGCTCCTGCCCAACGAGGTGCCCAGCCCATCCAACTACCTAAATGAGGATCCGGATGAATACCATGACTTCCCTCCACTCAGGAAGCAATCGGAGCGAGTACGACTGAACCCTATGAAGGTGTCACAGGCGGCACATGAACCCCTAGTGCCATCCGAGATGGATACTCAAGCAATGCCTTGGGCTACAGTTTCTCAGGACCGAGCCCAATAGGATGTAAACCAGGGTCTCACCAACACCATCGAGGCACTGACAGCTCGATTAGAAGTAATGGAAGGTCGACGTGCTCTGCTACAGCCAGAGCGGAAGCACTACCCAGATTGGGTGAGCAACACACCACCTCCACCCAATTTTGGGAGCCCTTTATTCCCTATCTTCAATGGATCAGGCGATCCAGAACAACACTTGATGCACTACGCATCTTATTGCGACCTTATGATGGGAACTCCAGAACAGAAAGAAGCAGTGAAACTCAGATGCTTTGTACGAACCTTGCAAGGATCTGCCTTCATCTGGTATACAAGCTTACCAGCCCTGTTAATAAAAAGCTGGGAAGACCTTCGGAAATAGTCCATATTCCACTTCAGCTCAATGTTGCCTAAAGAAATGGTCAGCGACCACATGAACTGCAAGGAGAGGGAGAACGAGAGGGTCTCATATTTCATCCCTAGATGGAAAGGACTGACCTAATCCATGAACAGGAAAATTCCTTAAGATGAGTTGCTTTCCATATGTATTGATAATCTTTGAGATAAGTGGTGAACACCGCTCATACCGGTGGAGTGCACCACTGGCTTCCACTATCTCTCGGCCATTGAATAGAGAATTGAGGACTCTTTGCAGCAGACCAACTTGAAGTCCCAAATAGACTCACATGCTTCCACAAAGAGAGAAGTTAGAGCTGAAGCATCCTCTATCATGCTCAAGCCTCCCCCTGTGCCTGCTCCACATCTCAGGCCTCCACCAAATCGTCAAGGCCCCCCTGTATATCAGCAACCGCCTCTGCCTAAGCGGGACGATCAGAGAGGGTCGAAGCGAAACCAGCATGAGGAACATAGACACAAAGTATACTCGTTCCGAGAGGACCAAGTCCGCGACTACTTGATCGTCTCCATGAATTAAAACCTGCTCCGACTCCTGGATCCAAGAGAACCCAATGAATTCGCCTATGATGACAGGACAGATTACTGTCCCTACCATCGATTGTTCTGGCACAATATTTGGGAGTGCTTCATTTTCAAATATATCTTGCAAAGGATGGTAGACTCTGGGCAGGTCAAGCTAGGACCACCCATAGCACATGTGACATATATTTCCACCACCGACTCTGACTAGGGGGAGGGGTGGCAGGATGTTACCAGCAATAAGGGGCATAAATTTGATAACTAGATGACTCGAAAGACTATCAATCGAGCCCAGGGTATACTCTGAGCTCAACTACAATAGCCAATGTTGCCTTCCACAATCCCTGATACCACACAACCAACAATATCGGCCTCACAACACTCAATAAGCTGGTCGTACAGGTGTAATAAAAAATGGAGGAGACAAGCGCGAGAGGAGTAGTCTGCGACAAGTCCAAATTTATCCCCAACGATGTCAGATTTCATGCCCTCGAGTTTAGAGCCACAGACACCGACCCACCGAACAGAACCATCAAGGACAACCAACCTATTTGACTTATCAGAGGATGAGGATCCAATTTTTGGTTCCATCAACATCATCCATCTTATGGAATAGTTCCCTGACAAAGGGTATGGTTACAGACCCGAGTTTCTGACGTAAAGGGCCAGGAGGGGGAATTGCAGAGGCAGGGGATATCAGGGGAGGTACAGTCGAGGCCGAAATCAACCCTACAATTGGACCTCTTCCAAAACCGCCAATATCACAGAAACCCTTGGGAGATCCCTTCAACGAACTTATCAAGAGAAATAATACCCCTCCGCCTCCACAAGAGGCCACTCTGCCCTCATCATTCTGCAGTACCCATCATAGTAGGAACAAGTGTCTAGACGCCTAGTGCGCGCAAACAGACCGGCTGGGCAGAATCCGAAAAGCGTGGGGATACCGTCGACATCCGACCCCGCGGCCAGTCCCTCCTCATCTCACATTCCAACTCCCAAGATGCCTGCTAAGAATTCCCCACCAACGGAGAAGCGTCGGCCATTGGAACAAAAATATGACATCCTTAAGCAGCTGGTGTCGGTACCAGTCAAACTGTCGATCCTGGATGCCCTGAGTTTGTCATCAGACCTCAAGGAGGTTCTTATAGAAGCATTGCTTAGCCCCTAGGAGTTTCAAGCTAAGGTAGCTGCCGCCGAGATTTACTGAACGGAGACTGGCCCGACCGAATGTTATGTGGTTATTTCCTTCACCGATCAGGATGAAGATGCCATCATGTAGGGACACATCAAACCACTCTATATGTCTGACACACTAAATGGTGTTGAGATCCACAAATTATTTATTAACAACGGCTCCGGAGTTATCCTCCTTCCCCTATAGACACTCCAAAAGTTGGGATACAGTGAGGATGACCTAATCCCCTCATCCACAACCCTATTGAGTTATGAAAAAATTGAATAGAAGCCAATGGGAAAAATTAAGCTAAAGACCCATTTTGGTGACCTTGTGGCATATTCGGAATTCCCGGTGGTTCGGCAGAACACAACATTAAATGCCCTAATAGGAAGGTCGTGGCTCCATAAGCAGATGGTCATTCCTTCATCCTACCACCAGTGTATTAAATATTGCGTCAATGGAAAAAGTTGGACATTGCACGCCGACAAGGCCCCTTTCGAGCTCTTCAAGTCACACTACATTGACACCGGGTTTTATGAGCAAAAGAAGAAGAGGCCTTTGGTCAATAGTATTGACTGGATTCCCACTCCAAATGGTCTGGAAATGGTTACTGACGACCCCCTCAGACAGCTTGGTAGAGATTACGTAATTCCCATCAACCATATAGAGAGAAGGGGTTCCAGTTTAGACCAGCGCTCAGTTGTCCTAATGACCTCAGCCATAATGACAGAGTGTGACAATGCGAGAATGTCTGCCAACCCTAAATTTGGGGGTGAATACTTGAGCGAGGATTCCCACAATGCCTCACCTCCAGACTCCCAGGAGCCGAAGTCAAGAACTCTCCCCCCCATTGGATCAAAAAGATGAGGACTTGGGAGATGAAGAGGAGGAAGATCTCAGGGATGCACCTATCGCATTTGAGGAAGGCATCTCCACCACTGTGGATGAGCTCAGGGAAGTAAACCTAGGTACCAAGGAAGACCTGAGGCCCACTATCATTAGTGCATCCATGTCCTCCAAGGAGCACGAGGTATATACCTCCTTCAAGAGACAAAACCAGGATGTCTTTGCCTGGAATTACACGAAAATGTCGGGACTCAATCCTGAAGTGGAAACACACCACCTAGGTCTTCCAGAAGACCAGTGGGGCTATAAACAGGCCGCCGGAAGGACACACCCCTCGCATTCTTCCAATATAATGGCTAAAATCTATAAGATCATTAAAGAAGGATTCATTCAAGAGGTCCAGTACCCCATATTGTTGGACAACATCGTCCCTGTCAAGAAAAAGAATGAAAAAATCTGTGTCTGCATTGATTTTAGATATCTCAATCCGCATTTCCTGAAAGATGATATATCGGTCCCGATCACCGAGTTGTTAATCGATGCAATGGCTGGGTATGAGGCTCTATCCATCATGGATGGCTATTCTGGGTATAATAAAATCAAGATGGCTCGAGAAGACAAAGAATCCACTGCCTTCAGGTCCCCTCAATGAATATTCTGTTATAGGTTTATGATCTTTGGTCTCAATAATGCTGGCGCCACATATGAACATGTCATGCATCATATCTTTAAACCATTCCTGGGGAAATTCGTCGAATGTTACGTAGATGAATTGGTGGTCAAATCCAGAAAGCGGTTAGATTACTTGTTATACCTTGAAGCCATCTTCAACAATCTTCGGCAGCCTAGCCTAAAGATGAACCCCTTGAAATGCGCCTTTGGGGTTACCTCAGGGAAATTCCTCAACTTCGTCATATGCCATCGCGGCATTAAAGTCGACCCTAAAAAGACAAAGGATATCCTTGATCTACCACCTCCCAACAATCTCACTGAGTTGATGGGACTCCAAGGACACCTGGCCTACATAAAGCGATTCATAGCCAACCTGGCAGGCAAATGTTTTCCCTTTACTAGGTTAATGAAGAAGGGGGTTACCTACCAATAGAAAAAGGATTTCCAGGAGGAATTTGACAGCCTAAAGAGGTACCTCTTAATCTCGCTAGTGCTCATGTCCCCGGTTGAAGGAAGTCCTCTTATCCTATACATGACGTCCCTAGAGCAGTCATTGGGAGCCTTCCTCGTGTAGAAAAATGATGCCGGTAGTGAAAATAGTATCTATTACCTCAGCTGAACTATGATTGATGCTGAGACTCAATACTCCAACATCGAGAAGAGTTTTTTGGCCTTGGTCATCGCAGTTGAAAAGTTGTGACATCATCTGTAGCATCATGAAGTCCATTTGGTTTCACGTAATAACCCGCTCAAGTACATCCTCAGCTGCCCGATGCTGACCGGGTGCCTATCCCGATGGGTAGTCTTCCTGCAACAGTTTGACATTCGGTTTGTGCCTCAGAAGGCCATAAAAGGCCAAACATTAGCAGACTTTATGGTGGAGCACCCTTCAATAGGGACTACCGCACCAGACGTCGAGCTACCCAATGAGGACATCTTCTCGGTTCAAGAGGAGTTCTCAGCATGGCAAATGTACTTCGACGGTGCCTCCCGAAGCCCAACCGGGAAAAGGATGGAGGTCC
Source organism: Viscum album (assembly GCA_963277665.1). NCBI lineage: Eukaryota > Viridiplantae > Streptophyta > Magnoliopsida > Santalales > Viscaceae > Viscum > Viscum album. The sequence goes on along the minus strand of OY728150.1, from coordinate 1,358,867,919 downwards.
CCAAATTTATCAAGGTGGGTTTGGGGATAATAATCATGTCCCCAGAAAAGGCAGTATTTCCATATTCCTTCCTCCTGTCAGAAGGATGTACAAACAATGAAGAGGAGTATCAATCCCTCATTATAGGCTTGGAGATCGCACTCCAAGCACATGTACAACACCTTACGGTAAAAGGTGACTCAGAACTGGTCATCAAGCAAGTCAATGGTGACTATGATATTAAAAAGGAGGAGATGATTCCCATATTTGACCATTTCTGAGGGTTAATGGATGAATTATCCACAGAACTAATATTGACCTATATTCCCCACTCTCAGAATGCTCAGGCTGATGCATTAGCCAACGCGGCCACAACCCTAGCTGACCCAAATTGGGATGAAAAAAATATCAGAATTTCCCATCGTCGAATGTTCCTACCATTTGTTCAGGCCAAGATGGAAGAAATCAATGAAGTCAGTCCTGTCCCTAAGCTATATGCTCCTATCACCAGCTGGATGACCCCCATTGCAAACAACCTTCAACGAGGGGAACTTTCATCAGACATGGCTGGATGAGAGCAAATACGGATAAGGGCAACCAACTTTGTCCTATATGGCGGCATGAGTCAGCAAGAGGTCCACTACAAACGAGGCCTCGACGTAATCCTCCTCAGATGCATTGATGGAGAAGAAAATGTTTCTTTCATGACTGAGGTACATAATGGAGTATGTGGGGGCACATCGGTCGGGGTCCAAGCTTTCCCATCAGGTATGAAGACTTGGGTACTATTGGCCCATAGTGGCACAAGATTTCAAGTGATTTATTGCAAAATGCCACTCATGCCAAATTCATGCCAACTTCATACACCAACCCCCAAAGTTACTTCATCATGCCAAATACTCCTGGCCATTTTCCGTCTGGGGAATGGGCGTCGTGGGACCATATCCTCCTGCCAGAGCCAAAAAGCTGAAGTATATCCTCACGAAAACCGGCTTTTTTTCCAAATTAGCAGAAGTAGTACCCCTTAAGGAAGTCGGGGCAAAAAGCATTGTCAACTTTGTGAAAACCAATATCACCACCAGATTTGGTGTCCCTCATAACATACTGATAGATAACGACACAAACTTCTGCTCTACTGAATTGGAGAAACTATACCAAGAATATGGTATCAAGGCTAACCACTCATCCTACTACCACACAGTGGCCAAAAGAAAAATAGAGGCTTTTAAGAAGACCCTATACAACATTCTCCAGAAAATGGTGGACAAAGACAAGAAGTCATGGACGGATAAACTCCTTCATGCATTGTGGGCTTACAGAACCACAATCTGCACCGCTACTCGGGCTACTCCGTACTCATTAGTATACGAAATAGAAGCAGTTCTTTCCATTGATCTCTAATTTCCCTCACTCCGTGTAGCCATTTTTGATCAATTATTTGATGATGATCAATCAGAAAAGCAGCTAGGTGAATTGGAATAGCTAGACGATAACGGTTACACACTTTGCACCATCTGGAAGTATACCATAATCGGATTGCACGAGCCTTCAATAAAATGGTTCGTCTTTGGTCTTTCTTGGAAGGAGAATTGGTGTTGGTCCTCTGGACACCAATGATACCCAAAAATAAACCTCCAAAGCTAGAGAACAAGTTAGAGGGACCATATGATATACACAAGGTCTACTCTAACGGAGTATATGCCTCGATCTCCATGGACGGGCAGTTCACCACCGCTCCTACAAATTCGAGATTCCTGAAGAAGTATTTCACATAAATAACTAAAAGCACTTATCTTCTGAGGTTCAGGACGTTAAACTTCCAAGAAACCAACGGTCAAAACTATATGACCTTAAACTAAGAGTATTCTGTCCTCACCGCACATCATTAAACAGCACGAATTTCAAAGAACAACATACAGCTTGATTTCTACCTTTGCAGGATACGTAGAGACACCAGGGTTCCACATCCTCACCCAACCATCCCCAAATAAAAGTAAAAAATTCCCCTTCCCTGTGTACAGGACATCCCTACATGGGGTGTACTTCTTTCAGAGAACTACGTACGTCTTGATTCCTTTCCTCGCAGGATACGTAGCGACTCCAGGGTTCCTTATACCGGCCCATCCATCCCCATATGAAGGTTAAAAATTCCCTTTTCCCCTATGTATAGGACTATCCCTGCACAGGGTGTATCTTTCCTCCTTACCGCATGACGTTAAACTGCACAGATAAGAAGATTTAAAAATGCCCCTTTCCTCCGTGTTTGGACTAGATCTACACGAGGTGTGATCCAAATAGAACTACGTGAGGCTTGATTTCTACCCTTGTGAAATACGTAGTGATGCCAGGGTTCCCCATATTGGCCCAGCCAGCCATTTGAAAAAAAAATTCTCTCTCCCCCCGTGTACGGACCAGATCTGCATGGGGTGTTTTTTCATCCCCACCGCACGATGTTAAACTGCACGGACTTCAGAGAACTATGTAAGGCTTGATTCCTGCCCTCGTAGGATATGTAGTGACACCAGGGTCCCTCACCCTGGCTTAGCCGTCCCTTAATGAAAGTAAAAAATGCCCTCTTCCCCCGTGTACATACTAGATCTGCACGGGGTGTATTTTTTGTCCTCATTGCAAAACGTTAAAACTACACGGACTTCGTCATCACTGACGATGTTAAAACTGAATGGACTTAGTCCTCACCATATGATGTTAAAACATCACAGACTTCATCACGACCCACCCAAGATATGTGGTGAAATGAGATGGAAACACTCCTTGCGCATTTGGATGCATCCCCTCCATACATCAGACTCCACGTCCCAGATAATTATGGATCTTCATAACCAGTCATGGCCATCAGAAGTGGAAAGTTATCGACCCTTGGACACCTTTGAATGACTATGCATACCATACCCTCAGTAGCTCTACATATTGATAGCCCCTGGCCCATCTACCAAAGGCAAAATTTCCTTAGGCGATACTCTTCCTAGCTCAGTACTCCTATCGGCCTCAGAGCCCCCATATCATATTTCCCGATCCAGAAATTTATGGCACATTGGTTTACAAGTTCATCCCATTTTTACATCCAAATGTTGCTAGGGTATCCCTACCCGGTTAGCCTATGTATCCGCCCATGGTTCACATGACGACTTGCATCAACAAACAACAAGCCAGGGCTAGGCTAATTTGACACAACAGACAATTGCAGTGAAGATCATTCTTGTATGCTCGGACACCGTTATCCCCACATGTCGAACTCCATACTGTGAGCAATCTCGGGTTTTTATAATCATTCATGGACATCAGAAGAGTAAAGTCATTGACCTGGGGACACCTTTTCAGGACTATGCATACCATGCCCTCAACGGATCTGCATATTGATATCCCTTGGTTCATCTACCAAAGGCAAGATTTCTTTAAGCGGTACTCTTCCTAGCTCCATACGCTTACCGGCCTCAGAACCCCCACACCACATCTCCTAATCCGGGAAACCTCAGAGTTTCAATTTACAACCTTCATCCCCCACCCTTTTCAGAGTATATCAGAATGTGGTAACTCAGTTATCCTTCGAGTTACTACAACAATAGCCACCCAATGGTCCGAGCTCTATGACTGCTAAACTAGGATTACTTCATCCTTACCGCATGACGTTAAACTGCATGGAGTGAAGGTACACCCCTGCGTGCAAGATAAATCAGCGCAGGGAGATCTCTAAGTTTTAACAGCAACTAGCGCTGAATATGCCCGACATGTCCAGATATTTTCTTACTAGATAACATACTTCATGGCTCGGAAAATTGTGGATTCTCATAACCATTCATGGCCATTAGAAGTGTAAATTTATCAACCTGTGGACACCTTTGCATGACTATGCATACCATTCCCCCAGCGGCTCTGTATATTGATATCCCCTGGCCCATCTACCAAAGGAAAGATTTCCTCGGGCGGTACTCTTCCTAGCTCCGTATGCCTACCAGCCTCAGAGCCCCCATATCATTTCTCCGGATCCAAGAGGCCTTGAATCCATGATTTACACCAATCAACCCCTATCCATGTCTTGGGAATGCCGAGATGTTCAAGACCAGTTACATTCTGATCAAGAGCGGCCTTTACAACTACGTCCTTACCGCATGATGTTAAATTTCACGGAACATCTTGGCTGACTGTCATAAAGCAGAAAAGACCAAGAATTAAACATTCAGGGAAATTCCCCCAACTACAAGCATTTCCACTGGTTTAAAAAAATGCCCCATTCCTCGCTGCATGACATTAAACTACACAACATCCTTTAATAATGCTCCTCGTATTTACCACATGACGTTAAACTGCACGGAAGCCATCTTTACCACATGACGTTAAACTACATGGCCAAACCAGACATGGGTTCAGTAAGGAACGAAGGCTTTTCTCTATCCCTCAGTGCACGTGTCAGACCTGCACAAACCACTGTCTCACGCTAGCTTGACAATGGATGACTTCACCCATTCTCGGGAAATTTAGCATAGATGTTTCTCCCGTATCCAGGCACCCTCTCCTCATAAACCATACTACTACCACAAAACTGGGCAAGGCATGCGCCTGCCTTTATCAGCGCTAACGGAAAAGCGCTGATAAAGGGCCGGACCTTTATCAGTGCTTACAAAAGTGCTCATAAAGTTCCCCTTTATCAGCACTTTTGTTAGCACTGATAAAGGTTGTATTTATCAGCGCTTTTAATTTTAGCGCTGATAAATACACCCTTTATCAGCGCTTTTTACTAGCGCTGATAAAGGGTCCCGCGGATTTGTTAAAAACCCGCGGGTCCTCTTCCTCCTCCCCGCACACAATAAAGCTCTCACGGAAGCCCTCATCTGTGCCGCTGCCACCGCCTCCTCCTCCTCCGCCGCGGCCGCCGCCTCCTCCTCTACTTCTGCTCCTCCTCCTCCTCCTCCACCGGCCTCATCCTCCTCCTCCTACGGTGCCTCCGCCCTGCCTCGGCGCTGCTGCCGCCGGTGCCTCCTCCTCCACCGCGGCCTCCTCCTCCTCCGCCGGTGCCTCCTCCTCCTCCGCCGGTGCCTCCTCCACTGCGGCCTCCTCCTCCACCGCGGCCTCCACCTCCTATGGTATGTTCTACTATCACATGTTTTGGCAAGGTTAGAGTGGGATTATGAGCCCTGTTTGATGTCTCACCCTACATCAGTGTATGCTGCTAATCCTCCCAAGTGGAATAAAGAATGTAGGATTTCTCCAGTAAAACAACTTGATAATGATAATCAGAGTGTTGAGTTGTCTTGGCTATAGGGATAAGAGTATGCAGTTATCCCATCACCTCCAATAATGTTGGGATATGTTGGTGGGGCTCTTCAGCTGTTGTTAAAATGTATTGGAACTTTAACAAAGTGTGTGAATAAATATAATATTACATTTTCTATGTTTCCATAGCCTATTGACAGATGTCTTTTATTGAAGTGGGGATATGTTCCCACATTAATCTTCCATGTTCTATCGAGATATGTCGACAGGATTCATTCATGTGGGGAGCAATATGAGCATCCCCCATGTGTTCTGCAGGAATATGCCCATATACTTATTCCTAGGGAGTAGTGATGTGAGCCTGATGGTGGTTCCATGATAGAGTATGTTGGCGGGTGTTGTTAGTAGGAGCGGTGATATTAGACCTCTCCTAGATATCCTATGCATTCCTTTTCTGATGATTCTTCCTCAGTGGATCCTGTGCATGGGCATCCGATATGGCTATCTGTCATGAGGTGCCCTCACCAGAAGGTTGATTGGTACCTGTATGATAATCCTAACAATGAAGGTTAGCAGGAACCCTCCTTGGAATTGATTGATCTGTTTGCGATCTGAATATGTCCTCCTGATACACCTTCATTAGGTAAGGAAGGTGGTGGTTTTCACGCCGCGGTCACGCCGCAGTCATGCCGCGGTCACGCCGCGGTCACGCCGGTGCCTCCGCGGCCGCCTCCTCCTCCTCCTCCGTCGCGGACGCCGCCTCCTACTCTGCTCCTGATCCTCCTCCTCCTCCACCGGCCTCATCCTCCTCCTCCTCCGCTGCCTCCGCTGCCTCCGCCCTTCCTCTGCGCTGCCACCGGTGCCTCCTCCTCCACCGCGGCCTCCTCATCCTCCACCGCGGCCTCCTCCTCCTCCTCCGCTGCCTCCGCTGCCTCCTCCTTTGCCTCCTCCTCCTCCTCCGCGGCCGCTGCCTCCTCCTCTGCTCCTGCTCCTCCTCCCCTCCACCGGCCTCATCCTCCTCCTCCGCTGCTTTCACTGCCTCCGCCCTGCCTCTGCCCTACCTCCGCGCTGCCGCCGGTGCCTCCGGTGCCTCCTCCACCACCGCGGCCTCCTCCTCCTCCGCCGATGCCTCCTCCTCCGTCGGTGCCGCCAGTGCCTCCACGTCTCCTCCTCCTCCGCGGTCACGCTGCGGTCACGCCGCGGTCACGCCACGGTCACGCCGCGGTCACTCCGCAGTCAAGCCGCGGTCACGCCGCGGTCACGCCGTGGTCACGCCGCGGTCACGCCGCAGTCACGCCGGTGCCTCTGCGGCCGTCGCCTCCTCCTCCTACTCCTCCACCGGACTCATCCTCCTCCTCCTCCGCTACCTCCGCTGCCTCCGCCCTTCCTCTGCGCTACCGCCGATGCCTCCTCCTCCACCGCGGCCTCCTCCTCCTCCTCCACTGATGCCTCCTCCTCCTCCGCCGGTGCCTCTGCAGCCGCCTCCTCCTCCGCGGTCACGCAGCTGTCACTCCGCGGTCACACCGGTGCCTCCGCGGCCGCCTCCTCCTCCTCCTCCGCCACGGCCGCCTCCTCCTCCTCTGCTCCTGCTCCTCCTTCTCCTCCTCCACCGGCCTCATCATCCTCCTCCTCCGCTGCCTCCGCTGCCTCCGCTGCCTCAGCCCTGCCTCGGCCCTACCTCTGCGCTGCCGCCGGTGCCTCCTCCTCCACCGCGGCCTCCTCCTCCTCCACTAATGCCTCCTCCTCCTCCGCCGGTGCCGCCGGTGCCTCCGCGGACGCCTCCTCCTCTGCGGTCACTCCACGGTCACGCCGGTGCCTCCGCGGCCACCTCCTCCTCCTCCTCCGCCACAGTCGCCTCCTCCTCCTCTGCTCCTGCTCCTCCTCCTCCTCCTACTTCTTCGCTGCCTCCGCTGCCTCCGCCCTGCCTCCGCCCTGCCTCTGCACTGCCGTCGGTGCCTCCTCCTCCACCGCGGCCTCCTCCTCCTCTGCCGATGCCTCCTCCTCCTCCGTCGGTGCCGCCGGTGCCTCCGCGGTGGCCTCCTCCTCCGCGGTCACGCTGCGGTCACACCGGTGCCTCTGCGGCCACCGCCTCCTCCTCCTCCACCGCGGCCGCCACCTCCTCCTCCGCTCCTGCTCCTCCTCCTCCTCCTCCACCGGCCTCATCCTCCTCCTCCTCCGCTGCCTCCGCTGCCTTCGCTGCCTTCGCCCTGCCTCCGCCCTACCTCCGCCCTGCCTCTGCGCTGCCATCGGTGCCTCCTCCTCCACCGCGGCCTCCTCCTCCTCCGCCTCCTCCTCCTCCTCCTCCGCCGGTGCCGCCGGTGCCTCCGCGGCTGCCTCCTCCTCCGCGGTCACGCCGCGGTCATGCCGCGGTCACGCCGCGGTCACGTCGCGGTCACGCCGGTGCCTCTGCGGCCGCCGCCTCCTCCTCCTCCACCGCGGCCGCCGCCTCCTCCTCTGCTCCTGCTTCTCCTCCTCCTCCTCCACCGGCCTCATCCTCCTCCTCCTCCGCTGCCTCCGCTGCCTCCACTGCCTCCGCCCTGCCTCCGCCCTGCCTCTGCGCTGCCGTCAGTGCCTCCTCCTCCACCGCGGCCTCCTCCTCCTCCGCCGATGCCTCCTCCTCCTCCGCCGGTGCCGCCGGTGCCTCCGCGGCTGCCTCCTCCTCCGCGGTCAAGCCACGGTCACGCCGTGGTCACGCCGCAATCACGCCGGTGCCTCTGTGGCCGCCGCCTCCTCCTCCTCCGCCGCGGCCGCCGCCTCCTCCTCTGCTCCTGCTCCTCATCCCCCTCCTCCACCGACCTCATCCTCCTAGAATACATTCTGTGAATTTTATGTATTTGTTCCCATAGTCCACACATGGAACTAGTGATACATCAGAGCCCTTGGCCTTATTGAATTGAACCTAAAGTGTGTGAACATCCCCTTGGGGATGTGACTACTTGGGTGGGTATAACTTTGTAAGGTTGTTGATAGGCTGGATGTGTAGAATGACCCAGAACAAACCTATATATTGAAATGGGACATGAGAAATCTCTTGAGACTATTTATAGTATGGAATATTACCATGTAAATATTATGAGGCTATACCATGTAAGACACTGATAAATAATATGATGCTCTCATGCGATGAGTGTTTCACTACATCATGTGCTTCTGCTGGATGGTGACGTTGCAATGATGGTCTTCATTCTTAACAGCTTATTGATCCAAACCTTTAATGGTTTTCCTTTCTAAACATTGGTTTTAATGTATTAAGGTCTTTCTTAGGATTCATTTCAGCCATTCATTTTAAAATAACAACTGTATAACAGCATGAATAACATAGTAGTAAGGTCTATGATACTACTAATAGGGACATTGATTTTGAGTAGTGATTATATTTGTTATGAAAAGTGGATAGGTGAGAGATTTCAGTCCTTATTGTGTATTTGGCATGTTTGGTTGAGTTTCCTGCACTACTGGGTTTTAGAGATCTAGATGATGTTAGGCTTGGGGATTGTAGTGGCTCCCAATATATTTTTTATTTTGGTATTTATTTATTCCTTTATTTCCTTGAAGTATCTTGTTTTTTATCTAAATTATACTCATATTCCTTCTCCTTTAACCTATATACTTATCCTATGGATTTTAAATAGGATGAATATAAATAAAGAATGGATGAATGCCAATCGGTTGACAAAAGAGTATGAAGAAGGCGTGAAAGAATTTATCAAGTTTGTAATAGATCATGCATGTGACTCTTCTCAAATACTTTGTCCATGTTTCCGCTATTGTTATTCAAAACAAATTAGTCCAGATGAGTTGGAAGAACACTTGATCTGTCACAGAATAGATCAAAGTTATACATGTTGGAATAAACACGGGGAAACAACGAATGTAGGTAGTGACTGGGGTGACACTGCGTTTTATGGATCATCTGATATGATTACAAACATGAACAATGAAGATGACCGTATGGAGGATTTGATTACAGATGTGAATGATGATGAAGATCGTATTGAGAAAATGACAAGGACCTTCGAAGATGAACTTCGTGATTGCCCAAAATTGTTTGAGAAGTTAAAAAGTTGTGCAAAGATGCCATTGTATACTGGTTGCACTAAATATACAGCATTGTCAGCCATACTAAAGCTGTTTAATTTGAAAGCAGATAACGGGTGGAGTGACGACAGTTTTACGAAACTACTTGCCCTCTTGAATGACATGCTCCCAGAAGACAATGAGCTCCCGAGCCGAACATACGATGCCAAACGAATGCTACGCTCTATGGGTATGATCTCTGAAAGAATACACGCCTTCCCGAATGACTGTATACTGTTTCGCAAGGACCACAAATCACTTAAAGAATTCCCAAAGTGTGGTGCTTCTCGATACAAGAAAGATGAATCCAGTCCTACTAAAGTTGTATGGTACTTTCAAATCATTCCAAGGTTTAGACGCCTATATGGAAGTGATGAGACTACAGAACAATTAACATGGCATGCAGATACAAGAATTAAATATGGGATACTACGTCACCTGGAAGACTCTCCTCAGTGGAAGAGAATTGATCATGAGTATCCTGAATTTGGAAACGAGTCGAGAAACCTTTGTCTTGCGTTATCTACAGATAGAGTGAATCCTTTTGGTTTTCAAAGCAGCAGTCACAGTACATGTCCAGTTATGTTGATAAATTATAACTTACCACCGTGGTTATGCATGAAACAAAAATAAATCATGTTATCTATGCTTATATCAGGACCAAAACAACCGGGTAATGATATTGATGTTTATTTAGCTCCACTGATTGAGGATTTGAAATTATTGTGGGATTCAGGTGTTACATTGTATGATGCTTACAGAACGGAATATTTCACTTTGAGAGTCATGTTGTATGGGACGATAAATGACTTCCCAGCTTATGGAAATTTGTCAGGATATAGAATTAAAGGAACTCAAGGCTGTCCCATTTGCGAAGAAGGTACACAATCAATTAGGTTGAAACATTCATTGAAAACTGTGTTTCTAGGACATCATAGATTTCTACCATGACGACATAAGTACCGTTCTTGGAAGACATCATTTGATGGAAGTTCAGAAGAACGTACAACACCATCTCCACTAACAGGCGATCAATTCTTTGAGAAACTTAAAAATTTGGACACTACTTTTGGTAAACCGGCTTCGAAAAACCTTACGAAAATTGGTTGGAAAAAGAGATCAATTTTTTTTGAATTACAATACTGGAATTGTCTGTATGTAAGACATTTTATTGATGTTATGCATGTAGAAAAAAATGTATTTGACAGTGTTATCGGCACATTGCTATGTACATCTAGAAAAACAAAAGATGGAATTAAGGCTAGTTTGGACATGGTTTAGATGGGAATACGAGAAGAGTTGGCACCAGTAAAGGGTGAAAAAAGAACATTTCTTCCTCCTGCTGCTTACACTCTTTCCAGGCAGGAGAGATATCGGTTTTGCAACTTCTTGAATGATGTAAAGGTTCCAGAGGGATATTCGTCAAATATCAATAACCTTGTGTCAATGAGCGACTTGAAGTTAAAAGGTCTTAAATCACATGACTGTCATGTTTTGATGCAAAATCTCATTCCAATTACTTTACATTGCATTTTTCCCAAGAATGTCCGCTATACATTAACGAAACTGTGTTTATTCTTCAAATCTATATGCATCAAAGTTATAGACCCGGCGAAATTGCCAGCTATGGAAAAAGAAATTGCCGTCATATTATGTGAATTAGAAATGTTCTTCCCGCCTTCATTTTTTGATATGATGGTTCATTTGATGGTCCACATGGTGAGAGAGATTCGACTATGTGGTCCTGTACATTACAGATGGATGTACCCCATTGAACGGTATATGATGATTTTGAAAGGGTATGTCAAAAATCGAAGTCGGCCAGAGGGTTGTATTACAGAGCGATATATTGTTGAGGAAGAGGTTGAATTCTGTACCGAATACTTGTCTGGTGTGGAGATCATTGGCTTACCGAAATCTCGTCACACTGGGCGGTTAGAGGGTGAAGGAATTTCTGGAAGAAAGGTTGTCACAATCAATATTACAGATCGGGAGCAGGCCCACCTTTATGTTTTGCATAATAGTTTGGACGTTGACCCATATGTTGAAATCCACAAAGAAATTATTAGGCAATTGAATCCATCAAGGGATGAAAAATGGATATCAAATACACATAATCGACAGTTTATAGGATGGTTTCGAGATCATATTTTTAAGAAGTCAGATGAAAATCCAAAGTCTATTTTGGAACGACTTCGATGGATAGCCGGATGACCAAGTGTGTATGCATTATCTTACAATGCTTATGTAGTTAATGGTTATACATTTTATACTAATGAACATGATGAAGACAGTACCATGAAGAATAGTGGGGTTACACTTGTGGATGAAGCGATACATGTTTACGGTGCTAAGGACAGAAATCCAATTTATGCGAATATGTCATACTTTGGCATCATCAAACAAATATGGGAGTTGGATTATACGGAATTTCAAGTTCCGATATTTCAATGCAAGTGGGTTGATAACTGGAGTGCTGTTAAAATAGATGATTTCGGATTTGTGAAAGTTGATTTCAGTAAGGAAGGGGAGAAAGACGAACCATTTATAATGGCATCACATGCAGTGCAAGTATTTTATGTTCCTGATCCCGCAAACCGAAACTGGTCAATTGTTCTGTTATCAACCAAAAAAGCTGAAGGGTCAGATGAAAATTCAACGGAATATGATCCTTTCATTGGGATTTCGCAATCATTTCGCAGTGGTCCCAATGTAGATGACGTTCTGTATGTCATAGGAGACCACAATGAAGGGATATGGATAGTTGATAGAGGGGTCAAATCCCTTCAGCCTTTTAAAAAAAGGGAGTTCAATAATCAGGTTATTGATTTTTATTGTAATATAGACTGTGTTACATTATGTTATTATATGTTCGCTGCTGCTTTTATGTGATCTAACTTAAATTTTAAACCAGTTCTGCAGATAATTACTTCTTCACCTGCTGATGCACCCAATCCTGAGACACAACACGTCTCTCAACCTGTTGCAGATGGTCCCATTGCTGAGAGACAACAGGTCTCTCAACCTGTTGCAGCTGGTCCCACTACTGACGTACAATAGGTCTCTCAACCTGTTGCAGCTGGTCCCACTGCTGAGAGACAACAGGTCTCTTAACCTATTGCAGCTGGTCCCACTGCTGACGTACAACAGGTCTCTCAACCTGTTGCAGCTGGTGTCAGTGCCGAAGCTAGTGCTTCGGAGAAATATAACGATGATGCAGAAACTGAGGAAATGGTAGGTGATGAAACCCCAGCGACACAAAAGAAAACAGGTGTGCCGTAGTTTGACAGTTTTAGAAAAAATCCTTAAGGCAAAAGCAAAAGGCATCAAATATGAGGTGGGATGGAATAAGCTAGGCCAGCATGTAAACCCCAACAAAGCCATGTTTAGTAGCTACATGGGAATCGTCACTCGACAACGCGTGCCGATTGAAGTAGAGTCGTGGCACCATGTTGTCAGCGAGTTGAAAACATTAATGTGGGAAGAGATTACAGTAACATTACAATATCATCTATTTAATTTATTAAAATAAAATAAAATATTGAAATATTGACTAACCCTTCATCATCTCTTGCAGAGTGCATTTATAGTAGATTTTTCGCACAAAGAATATGTTTTCAGACTGGCAGGAAGGATTCATAGAGGCTTTTGCGCCATTTTAACGAAAAATCATCTGAAAGATACCGAAGGGAAAATCAAGCCGCACCCGCCTCCTCTTTATGCACACTTGATATCCCAAGGAACGTGGGATGCGTTTTGCAACCGTCGTGCGGAAAAGAATTTTCAGGTACATTGTGTTTGGTTACACGTTGTGTAACGTTGCTTGTATTCATCACATTGATTGATAGGTTTTTATTTATGAAACAGCAACTGAGTGCTGAAAATAATGAACGGGCAGCAAAACCAGCATACCCCTACCGTAAAGCAAGGTTGGGGTACGCTTCAATTGAAAAACAATTGGTATGTATTTTAAAAGTACTGTAATAATTTTATGTGACATAAAACAACACTGTAACCATGTTTCTCCGTTTATAAGAAGATTGATGAAGCAAAATCTCAAGTCACTTCCATTCCACGCCATGTGCTATGGAAGGAGGCTCGTGTTAATAAAGATGGGAAACTGATAGATGAAAACACACAAAAAGTGTGGGAAACATGTGTAAGTATGACATAATATAAACTTGTTTTGCTTTAAATAACTATTACATAACGATGCTTACTTATTTTTTCATATTTTCTATTTGACATAGTCACAGGAAACATCAACACCCGCACCGGATGCAGAAATACTTTCAACGGCCTTGAAACAACCAGAACAGTATGGCCGCGTCAGAGGTGTGGGTTTTGGGGTGTCACCCAAGACATATTTTAAGAAAAAAAAACAAGAGGATGAACAAACTAAAGAATTGCAGGTAATGAAAGATAGAGTAGCTACCCTTGAAGAACTAATCCAATCTCAGGGAGAGATGCTAAAGAGTTTGATGGAGGAGAGGCGAAGAGAACAAACAACTCAAGAACAACCCCCGCGAGAAGATCCACCCCTCACCAGCTTTGAGGCGAGCCATTCCCCTCAAAGACCTGAATTAACCGAGGTAATCAATGTTATAATATTAGTTTTTGTGAGATGTGAATCACATAGACACTGATACCTTTCATTTAATGATATTCTGCAGGGTGAAAATGACTGTGATTTATATCTGTCAACTCCCACCCATTGCCTTGTAGCGAGGGCTACGGTGTTCAATATGCAGAATGACACGCTACACTCCAGACCACTTCCAACCGGTCATGTCAAAGTGTCGATTAACGTAGCTCATGAGCCGAGCGCCGAGCTACCCATGCCAAATGATGGTTATGACATTCATACGGTGGAAAAAGCTATTGGAACATTCGTTGCATGGCCGTCGAATCTTGTAAAAAAACACATCGAGCAGGAGGTATTCATTTCCAGTTCATTTTTCAAGCAGAACCTTTATCATTAAATTAGAAAATGGCTGAACCGATGAATGTTATTACAGAAGGATAAAATGGAGAAGCTAAAACGAAAGAGCGGCTCCAAGATTGGATCAACCAACTGATCAAAACGATCTACTGAGAGCACGTTCACCCTGCCCGTTCTATATCCACATTTAATATCATTGCAAGATCATGTGGATACGAAAATGAAATACGGAAAGAATCATAAAATTGTTTGTGAAAAAGATATGTACAGAGAGGAAACAATGGATTTCATTAGTGCAGACACTGTTTCTGAGATCATCACATACGACTGGCTAAGTGCCTCAGTTATAAATGTATACATGAGGTATGTTTTCATGATTTGATTTTACATAAGCTGATATACTTTGATAAATATGGATAAATACATCTCATATTTTTCACAGGAGTATATATGAAAAATAGTTGAAGGTATTTTCCCATGAATACAAATTTGGACTCGTTAGTCCTCACACCATTTCTACACAACGAATAGAAATAGATTCTAATTTTCAGGCTGAATTGATGTCAAATTTGCTCAGAACGTTTCAAAGAAGAATTACGACTGACAGGCTCTTTTTAATACCAACGATGCAAGGGTAAAACTCTACATTTTAATCATATCAATTATATTTTCATTTCTATCAGTACTTATTTCTTTTTGTGTTTTTAGGGAACATTGGATGCTCATTGCAGTCAATTTGGATACTCCAAAGATTTATTTTCTGGATTCACTGCATGGATATCCAACTAACCGGCCACACATGATGGCGATTGTCAATTTGTAATACACTAGGATCCAACATTCTAGAACTAAATATCTAGTTATATAATTTATATTATCTTTTAATGAGGATTTTGTTATGATAGGGCGGTGTATGAATATCGTCTAAAGGCTGGAATGAATCCAGGGCGTAAGGACGACAATGCCCACAAGATCTACAAATGGAGAAGTATCTGGGTATATATAATTATATTTCACTATCCAAATACATATCAAAACAAATTACTTATTTTTCTCGATGTTTCTGCAGTGTCTGAAACAAACAAATGACAAGGACTGTGGTTATTATGTTTGTAAATTTATGAAAGAGATCGTATTTCATAGACAAACTAGCATCCCTGAAGAGGTATTTTTGAAAATAATTACTACTTTATTTAAAATAATTATTAATCCTTTGTGTATTTATATTTTTTCAGTACTACTATGACTGTCGCAAAAAATCCTATTCAGAAGATGATATAAATGTCTTTAGAAACGAATGGGCAGTGTACCTGATCGAAGAATGTAAACAAATAGGACAATGAAGGTGAATTCATAATACTTATGTTATCTTTATATGGTCATTGATATCTCCCTTTACACTTTTTGAGCATCTATGATCTCCCTTTCTTATGTTTCATATCCTTAGATTAGTGAATTACTACTACTTAGTTTGAAAATGAGATAAACTTTGGAAAACAACACCAATGACATACACCAAACCGAGAAAACACCTTCGGATTGTTTTGATACTTTAACAAAACGATCCACGAGTCATTTTTGACACGTACGAATCGACCGCACCTCAATCCGACGCACGGTGTGACCAGTATGGCTAAAATTGTCTGATATTAGTTTGAAAATGACATGAACTTTGGAAAACAACACCAATGACATACGCCAAACCGAGAAAACGCCTTCATATTGTTTTGATACTTTATGAAAATGATCCACGTGTCATTTGTGACGCGTACAAATCGACCTCACCTCAATCCGACGCACGGTGTGACCGGTATGGCTAAAAGTGTCTGATATCAGTTTCAAATTGAGATAAACTTTGGAAAACAACACCAATGACATACGCCAAACCGAGCAGACACCTTCAGATTGTTTTGATACTTTAGGAAAACGATCCACGAGTCATTTGTGATGCGTATGAATTGACCGCACCTCAATCTGACGCACGATGTGACCGGTATGGCTAAAAGTGTCTGATATCAGTTTCAAATTGAGATAAACTTTGGAAAACAACACCAATGACATACACCAAACTGAGAAAACGCCTTAGGATTGTTTTGATACTTTAGGACAACGATCCACGAGTCATTTGTGACGTGTATGAATCGACCGCACCTCAATCCGACGCACGGTGTGACCGGTATGGCTAAAAGTGTCTGATATCAGTTTGAAAATGAGATAAACTTTGGAAAACAACACCAATGACATACGCCAAACCGAGCAAATGCCTTCAGATTGTTTTGATACTTTAGTACAACGATCTAGGAGTCATTTGTGATGCGTACGAATTGACCGCAACTCAATCCAACGCACCGTGTGACCGGTATGGCTAAAATTGTCTGACATCTATTTGAAAATGACATGAACTTTGGAAAACAACACCAATGACATACGCCAAACCGAGAAAACACCTTCGGATTGTTTTGATACTTTAGGACAACGATCAACGAGTCATTTGTGACATGTACGAATCGACCTCACCTCAATCCGACGCACGGTGTGACCGGTATGGCTAAAAGTGTCTGATATCAGTTTGAAAATGAGATAAACTTTGGAAAACAACACCAATGACATACGCCAAACTGAGCAAACACCTTCAGATTGTTTTGATACTTTAGGAAAACGATCCAAGAGTCATTTGTGATGCGTACGAATCAACTGCACCTCAATCTGATGCACGGTGTGACCGATATGGCTAAAATTGTCTGATATCAGTTTGAAAATGACATGAACTTTGGAAAACAACAACAATGACATACTCCAAACCGAGAAACCGCCTTCGGATTGTTTTGATACTTTAGGACAACGATCCACGAGTCATTTTTGACGTGTAAGAATCGACCGCACCTCAATCCGACGCACGGTGTTACCGGTATGGATAAAAGTGTCTGATATCAGTTTGAAAATGAGATAAACTTTGGAAAACAACACCAATGACATACTCCAAACCGAGCAGACGCCTTCGGATTGTTTTGATACTTTAGGAAAATGATCCATGAGTCATTTGTGACATGTACGAATTGACTGCACCTCAATCCGACGCACGGTGTGACCGGTAGGGCTAAAATTGTCTGATATCAGTTTGAAAATGACATGAACTTTGGAAAACAACACCAATGACATACGCCAAACTGAGCAAACGCCTTCGGATTGTTTGATACATTAGGACAACGATACACGAGTCATTTTTGACGTGTACGAATCGACCGCACCTCAATCCGACGCACGGTGTGACCGGTATGGCTAAAAGTGTCTGATATCAGTTTCAAATTGAGATAAACTTTGGAAAACAACACCAATGATATACTCCAAACCGAGCAAACGCCTTCAGATTGTTTTGATACTTTAGGACAACGATCCAAGAGTCATTTGTGACGTGTACGAATCGACCGCACCTCAATCCGACGCACGTTGTGACCAGTATGGCTAAAAGTGTCTGATATCAGTTTGAAAATGAGATAAACTTTGGAAAACAACACCAATGACATACGCCAAACCGAGCAAACGCGTTCGGATTGTTTTGATACTTTAAGACAATGATCCACGAGTCATTTGTGATGCATACGAATCTACTGCACCTCAATCCGACGCACGGTGTGACCGGTAAAGCTTTTCATTAGATAAAGAATCAGTAATTATTAAATGAGATAAATCAATCAAAAAAATTTTGATTTTACATTATTCCCTTTCATTGTTATGAAAATGAAAACTTTTGAGTTTAAAATTTAATATTTTAGTTTCACATTTCCATATTAATGTATTCTTTCATATTACTATTTTAATTTCTTTCATTATTTCATTACTAACATAATATTTGTTTTCTTATATAGGTGAATTTTTTTCCTTGAGTTCGGATGCTTTGTTCGGCAACAAATACCATCGAGATCGGATCACGGATATCAAAGGATGAAACATGAATTTTTATAACTGTTGTTGAATAATTGAAAATGTAACCATGTAAAAAAATGTTTGAAATGTATATAGCAATGCGTTTTTTTTTGTATTCATGATGTTAATTAAATGTATATACCGTTGTCAGTCAAAATATTGGGTGTCGGTGCTATGGTGTGCAGGTTTGCATGTGCTACTTTGTGCAGGTATTCTGGTGTGCAGGTGTGCAGGTACTATTTTTTAGGTGCAGGTGCTGGGGCCTTTATCAGCGTTTTTTTAGCGCTGATAAAGGACACCTTTAACAACATTAGAGGAGCGCTGATAAATGAACCCTGTATCAGTGCTCTGAGAAGCGCTGATATAGTTGACCTTTATCAGCGCTCCACCACGCGCTGATAAAGGGGACCCCCATTTATCTACGCCGGAATTAACAGTGCTTTTCTAGCGCTGTTAATGCTGGTTTTTAGTTCTGATAAAGGCGCAAGTTGTAGTAGTGACTCTGTACTCATAAAAATCCGAACTCTCATAAACCACCCCTAGCAGTCCCAAATTTCATCTTCCCAGAATTTTCTCAGCTATCAGGAGAATGCAATCATTGAACCAAGGACACCTTTGCATGACTATGCATACCCTGCCCTTAGTGGCTCTACATATTGATATCCCCTGGCCCATTTACCAAAGGCAACATTTCCTTAGGCAATGCTTCTCTTCATATGCTTCTTGTCCCCTAAGCCCTCATGTCCATCCCGGGATTTGGAAACCCTCTGAGATGCAGTTTACCAGCCTCTTTCATGACCCTACCCGAATATGGTGGAACGTCTCTGGAGAGATTACCAAGAACTAGGAGAATCCATTCCATTCTAGATAATGTCCCAGCTGCATAACTTTAAACTGTGCCAAGCTCCAACCATCCTTTATGCTAGATAAATGCGTAGGACAGGGACTCTGTGTCCACATTCCTAATTAATACAGATGTTCTCAAACCCTTTCAGATGACACACAACCTTTCTAAGCCACCCCTGGTGGTTTTTATAATTCTCTAAGCCACCCATGGTGGTTTCCATAAGTTGTACTTCCATGAAATACCTAGGCCATCAGAAATGGAGAGTCATTGAATTAAGGACACCTTTGCATTACTATGCATACCATGCTCTCAGAGGCTCTGCATATTGAACACCCCTGGCCTATCTACCAAAGGAAATATTTCCTTTGGCATTTCTCTTCCCACTTATGTACGCCGATATGGCTCCCATGCCTTGAGACGTGCCCTGCATGTCGTTCAAATTTAAACATACCCCCCACGTGCGTCTGAAGGATATCAGGACATCTTTTGATCAACCAAACCTCATTGGGGCCCTTTCCCCACCATACTAGTCAAATCTGTTCGACCTAAAACATCAGTAATGATAGTCTTGATGGTGGGACTTTATAACACTCACAAAAAGAGGCACAAAGCCTGTTAGGCCGAAAACCCAAAAAGGGAGACCTAAGAAAAAGTTGGGGCATACCCGCCGGGTCCACACTAAATGGGCCTAGGAAATATTAGGACATTAAAAGAAAAGACAAATATTTTTTTGGGGTTTTTCTTCAAAACCATAGCAATAGTCAAACTATGCTCACTGGATCTCATGATCCAGGCAAAAGTTAGAGTTTGTTTCTATTTTCCTTAATCATGATTAATTTTGATTCAGTGTGTTGTTATTTACATAACAATTGTTCTGGTAACAATTAGATTTTATAGTAGGGAAATATTGACAAAGATTGTGTTTTGTTTGAACAAAAAGGGAGAAAGTCCACAAGCTGGGGCCTCTCCCTCGCAGTAAAAAAAAGAGAGAAAAGAGGGGGGGGGGTACGCAAAACGGAGTGTACAAGAATGGACCTGATCATCCCAAAGGATCCTGGCTCACTCTCTCCATCAGATCTGTAGCCGTGCGACGGAGGTTGTTGTAAGTCTGCTCCAGCACGACCCTCTCTCTGGCCTCAACCACAACCACCGAACGAGTGCACCCCACTGTTGTTTGGAGATTGTTTATTCCTTTCCTGGTGAATTCAAGGCTACCAGTCAGAGCTGACAACTAATCTATCAACATCGCCACTCGAGCTTCGCATTTGTGAAACTCGGTAGATAGGGTGGTCTCCTGATCTTGAGAGCCCACCTCCTATGCCATCAGATGGTGAAGCTTCATCATGGCCTCCTCAAGGGCTCGAGTCCCACAATTAGAGGCAACAAGGTGAGAAATCTTGTGGTCACCAGTAGCAACTTCCCCAGGGGCGATGAAAACCTGGCAAGCAAGAGAGTGAAACTGCCGATAGTCAAATCAACACGACCCCAAACCCAGGAAGAGTTGTCGGAGAGATTCAGTTTTAGTTTCCATATCAGCCAGAGGAGTTTCGGCAACAATCTCGCAAATCTGAGGCTAAGCCCACCTGCGCACTGCTCGGTGGTCCTCCATTACATGAGGATCTTTGGTATCCTCGTTATATAACATGGGAACTAAGTCTGGCATTGTGATCAGTGCAGATATGTGCACACTAGAATATGGTTCCGAAGCTGGAAGGTCTAAAACTTCTAAGCTCGGTTCGAGCATAGTAATCAAGTTTTTAAGACTGGTATTGGCCATCAAAACTTCAAGAATTGCACCACTAGGACCCGAAGCCACAGGGTAATCCTCGTACACATCAAAGAAGGATGGATTCGTCTGAACTTCATCCATAGAGGACCTAGGAGAGGAAATTCCCCTAAGTCGCTTTGACCGACGAGCCATTGGTCTGCCCTCCCTGAGAGCCAATGAGGAAGGTGCAGTAGGCACAACAACCGCAGTGACTCCTGATTTAGGAACTTTCCAGACAGCCTTCCCCAAGATTCCATTAGGATAATGTTTCACCCACATTCTTGCGTACTCCAAGGATAGGCTGGTAGCTGCCCGTATGCCAGGAAAGGGGGTGCTTGTGTCATATCCCTCCCACATCCGCATTAGCCACCATTGATGGATAGTGGCCAGGTGTAGTCCTCGAGCCTGAGGAGGAAGAGAAAATTTGAGTTTCATACACCCAAAATGGTAGAAAAACAATCGGGGGGGGGGGGGCATACAACTCACATAGTGAAACCCTGTCGATCCGCGCAGACAGAAACCCATCCCACAATGAAATCATGTAAGAACGCTCCTCCAGGATTCCCCTACGGTTGTCAACTACGATACTGGAAGGGGTGGGGTAGGGAGAAATAGAAAACTAAGAGAATCACTCAAAAGATTGATGAATTCATCAGAACTGAGGGATTTCAAGCAAACCCTGGCTACATCGACCAAGATAGGATGAAAGGTAGGAAGTGGAATGACTATGTTATGAAAATACTAATAACAGTGGCAATGATTCGCTATCCAGCCATATAAGAATTGAAATGGCCCACTCAGACGGTAGGGTGACCCTCCCTCCTGCATGTGGCTTAGTAATTCATAAATACAAGCCAAAGTGGGCACAAACAAATTCACTGGGAGGCCCTCTTCTAACTCAGCTTCCATCATCAAGGTTCAAGCCCTGACGCCTGGGTTGATATCCAAAGAAGGGAATAGCCACCCGCTCAAAAACATGGAGAATAGACCTGCCAACCTGATCATAGGAAGTACACCGAGGTGCACCTTGTAACCCCATGAAAGGTAGTCTCCCACCTCCAGAAACGCCCAGTAGGAACCTGGGATGGTTCGTGACTGTTGAGAAGGATGAGTCCTGCGGTGCTTGATCTTCAACACAGGACTAGTGGTGTTCAGAAATAACCATATCCATGTGCTATAGGGGATAAGAGAGAGGGAACACAAGGCCTGACCCAATGACTGCTCCGCTATAACCAACAGACCCCTCACCAACCAAGGCACTTGTTCGACATCATCCCATGCATTAGGGGTTGGCAGAAACACGTCATACATTTCACCAATGATCAGAAGCCCTAAAGATTAGTATATTTCCCATAAACTAATTCCAAATTCACCATAGTCTAGGTGGAAAGTATTAGTGCTTGAACACCAGTGAATTAGTAGGTTAGGAAAGATCAAAGAAGGGGGGTAAATGGAAAACTGGGAGGCCCACACTGCGGAGTACATATTGACTGCTTCTATGACTCGGGATATTCCCGGCAAGGATGATGGACCCAGAAGGCCCAGGCCCGGTCATTTGAGAAAATCCCACCAGACCGAAGATCCCACCTCGGAATCACCCCATGTCAGGATCCACTTGATCAAGGTTGATAATAGAGGGGTAATTCTTGAAGAAAACTTCTTGAGAGAAGTCTTGAGGGAAATGTTCACTTTGGGTCCAAATAGAGCCTCTTAAAATGAAAGTGTCTTTCGGACCAGGATCAGAGGTTATCTCCCCCAATGAGGTAAGGTTTTCCTAAATGCACTTTGGTGACGCTTCCATGAAAGGAGACAAAATACCTGGGAAAGTAGGAGGAATAAGGACGTCGTCTTGAAGACCGAAGCCATAAAGCGGAAGTCGATTTGATAGTGGAAAACCCATGATCTCAGAAGAGAGTAAGCCCTTCAAGACACTATCATCGGGGATGATAGACCGACTAGGGTCCTCTTTGATGCTCTTCGCTATACGAATCACAGATATACGCGTCCCTGAACCAGTTGAGAGAGGCTAGATAGCAGACTTGGGTGCATGGCAAGGGGGAACAATGTTTTCCCCCTGCATTATTAAAACTAGGAAAATAGTTAGTACAGAATAATAAAATCTAGAAAAAAGTACCAAGAATATGGAAAATGAGTCAAGAATCCATCATGATGAGGTCCACGAGAAGGCCTCAAAAGGTGGTTCATGATGACTGTATCCCATGAACCAACCCTGCGTGGAAGCAGTCCGCAGTACCCTGGTCCATCGAGCGTTGGCCAGAAAACCACGAACCAAGTTGCTCCGTGGAATCTTAATCTCGAATTTAAATAATTAGATTAGGAAGACTTAATAAATTTTCAGAATTTGGAAGATTTTAGTCCACAAACCATTAAAACCATGAAGATAGTTCCTCCGTGGCCCGGCGTGACTTATGTTTTAATTAATTAAAAGTATTGGTTTGCGGTTGGGAGGTTGGTTTGTAGATGAAGGTGACCACGAAGGAGGAATGGTTCATAGAAAGTGGCAGTCAGTTCGCGGACGAGGCGTTTCACGAAGGAATGAGCACACAGAGAAAAGCGAAAGGGCTTTGGTTTCGCGAAGAATCTGCTAAAAGACAAATGAAGGGCCCCTGTATTTATAGGTTTGGTCCCCTACTGGGTCCACTTTTCTTCCACAAACCATCCATGTTTCAGGACCACTCTGCATCGGAATGGCCTCCTCTTCGTTCCGATTGGACCCCATTCTGATGGGGGGAATTTATAGTGTCTTGAAAAATCCGAAAAGGAGAAGGAGAATCCCCTTCAACATAAGAGAGATTCTACCCAATTTCCCCCCCAACATATTTGGAGAAATGTGTTGAGAATACTTAATGGACGACACAAGCTGAACCGGTCCAATGATAATGCCACATGACAATTCCACGAAGAACCCCCCCCACGGACCGCCGTCTTTCATGGAATGGAGGCAGAGATCCTCCGCGGTCAAGAAGCAGGACGGGCGTCAAGCTGTTCCACCATCACGAACTTCCCCAGCCATAGACCGCGTCGACCGGCCCAAGCCACATCCGCTATCGTTCATAGAATGGAGGCGGAACCCTGCTCAGCCACAAAGTACTCCCCGAGCTTGTTTGGTTCACGAGGGAGATGCATTCAATGCCCCCACGAGTTGCAGATTGACTGAGTCAACCGTGAACTAGGTCTCCGATCATGGGACTCTGAAAAAAGTGCCGAATGACCATAGATATATCTCTTTCCCCACTCTATAAAAGGAGATCGAGGGAGAAGATCTAGGAAAGGCAATTTTGGAGATCGATCAAATTCGGGTGGAAGAATTTCGAAGGAAGGAGCTTAGGATTTCGCAAACAGTGACGTTCCAGTTAGTGAACCAAAAAAGGTATGAAGTTGGAAGTGAATTAATAAGGAACCGAAAGCGCATAACAACTTGGCGAACCACGAACCTAAAATAATAAAGAAAATAAGACCGCAAACCATGACCCCTCTATGGATGCACCCACCACGGTCCATGGAGTTTATTCCCCTTTTCTGATCCATCGTGTTGCGTAGCAACCTCATATGCGGGGGAATCCCTGACCGACGAACCCCCAACCGGCATCGCCTTCGGTCGCCACTGCTTGGGTGGACCCCTCCGCATACCAACCTGGTACACAGGCTGAACATGAAGTCACGAACAACCCTGGCTCACGGGATACCTGCCAAGCCATGAACCACATTGGTTCGCGGAATGACCATCAGTCCGCGGACCACCCTGGTTCGCAGACGGCTTCTCCAGCCACGTAGCACCTCCCTACGTGAAGGGAACCACCACTCATACACATGTGGGTCCCGCCAGATCCTTAGGAGTTCCCATTCCTCTAGACAGATAAAATATTTCCAATATGACCTGATCCTCTGCAACCTCCTCATTGGTCCATTCATCAACCCTGAGCCGAGGCCTCCACTAGATCCACCGGACCCGTGTGGTGTAACATTCAGGCGCATCAGCGTGCCATTTTGAGTTCACATACCCATAGTAAGTGTGGGAAAAGGGGTTTCTATGGCCTTTGAGTGGATTTCGGAAGCATTCCTTGGTTGAAATTCCCACGGTAATGCGGAGTCTGAGCCCGGGAGTCCCCTTTCTGCCCCTCCACCTGTTAGGACTGGGGAACTTCTCCCCTCCATGAGGAGTGGCGGACTACCCATCCAAAGGAAGCCCCCATGCACCTCCGTACTTCCCCATGGCTACGGCCAAGGAAGGGCGTTGTGGGGAGGGGTGATGCTCCGTCCTTCTTTGGGGTCAAGTACCTCTCCCATTGTGCTTTGTCTCCATGGGCATCCATCTCTGAGTAAGCCCTGAATTTTTGGGCCACTTTATGCGTAAGCCCCACTCCACTTCCCACAGACGCACCTTTCACGGCGTGATCATCTGGTCCCTGCTGCCTCTTGTTTCCCACCCTAAGCATGACTCACGTGGGATTATATTAGGAACCGACCATGACATCCTCTTATGGTCCTCCTTAGAGTGTAAGCCCCAATCCATTTCCATGGGCCTCCTCAGAGTGTAAGCCCCAATCCATCGCCATGGGACTCCCCAAAGTGTAAGACCCAATCCATCGCCATGGGAATCCTCAAAGTGTAATCCCCAATCCATTGCCACGGGCCTTCTCAGAGTGTAATCCCCAATCCATTCGAACTACGTGGACTTTGATTCCCCACCACAGGGATACGTAGGAATCCTCCAAGAGGTTCAAGCCCAATCACCATCAGGCCCCCGGGTCAACATCCACATTGGTTCCCTAAAATTCCCATTCAAACTACGTGGAATTTGATCCCTTTCTCATAGGCGGGGTACATAGGAAGGCACCCCGAGGTTCAAGACCAACAACCGGTTGATCTGACTATCTTCACGTCAGTTCACCGCATCAACCCTGGGAAGCCTGGAGTGTAATCCCCATACCAAACCGAACTACATGGATGCTGATTCCTCTCATGAGGATACATAGGAAGCCCGTATCATGGGTTCGATTCAGACGCCCAAGTCATGATTTGTCCCCCCTGGATGACAATAAATTCTAAAGCGCCCAATTAAGAGGCTTTAAATTAACACTGTCTCAATGAGTCCAAACTCCTCAGAGTCATTAATCCAATGAGGGATGGTAAACCTCAGGCCTAAATGATTTCTAACCCCTTCTTCTAGCTGACCATTTCCAACCAGGAGGAATCCGTTGATACTATGCTTGGGTATAAACCAAAGATTCGCGAACATATGAATATGTCTTAAATCTATAAGAGAGTCCCGGAATAGGAAATAATTCCCCCCAAAAGGGTGTGATGAGCCCGAATTCCCATCCTCTCGACCAATGTGAGTTCTTAAGCATCGCTGGTCAAACCACCCAGTGAATGTCTGCCTTTGGAAAGTTGTTCCATGTATTACTGGATATGGAACCGTTGCGAGTTTCGAGGCAGAAAACGGTGTACCCGATATGAGTGATTAAGAAGAACCCAACGTTCTCTAATCAACCATCAGGTAGCGCAAGTTTCTTCCCCATGACCCCATCATGCGCTATGAGACAATCATCGACATATGGATGGAAATCTATAGAGGTATGTTCAAGTTCTAGAGGAAATAATTTGGGTTTATGTTCTTGATTCTTGGTAATCTTGAAAAATAATTTTCTATTGATTGAGTTTTCCTATAATAATAATTATTAAGATTCGATAAGAATGTCTCCCTTAAATTGTTTTTATAGGAGGCCATGTAGATCTCCCTTCAGATAGTCAGATTTGGGAGAGCGGTCTTTTGTTAGTATGAGTTTTGTTCAGAAGCTAATAGAGATGGTGCAGTTGATCCGGAAGAGTTTGACCATGAAACAAAGTTGTCGGAAATATAATCCAGGCCATTGGGATCATACACTAAAGTTTAAGGTTGGGGATTTTGTATTTATCATAGTTTCTCTACTATTTGGATATCATCAGTTAGTTAATTAGTGTATGTTTTCTTTGAGGTTTATGTGCCCCTTTGATATCAGGGCATAACTGGGGAGGGTGTCCTATCAATTTCAATTTTTATCGATTTTTATAGCTATCCATTAAGGGTTTCATGTTTTCTAGTTGAGGAGGTATATACCATATCCTTTTCATGTGATTAGATGGGAGGATTTTGATCTTGATCCCGCTACCACTTTGGTTGAGAAGCTAGTTTAGATTATGGATCTCTTAGATATGGTGTTGTGTGGTAAATAGATCCTCATAGTCCAAGTAGTATGGGAGTTTGAACAAGATATCCCTGAGACATGGTATCATGGGTCATTGATGAAGCATCAGTGACCTTCTCTTTTATTGATCTAGGATCTTGAGGGATTTCTAGGGGAATAAAGTATTTTTGGTTGGGATACTGTAACACCTTATTACCTTTCTATCAGGTTCATTTTATTGTTTATTTAGTTTCACCTTTTTTGGTTGAGTAATTCTTAGAAAAAATTGGGATGATACCATTAATGGTGAATTTATGGATTTCTTGTAATTTCTTGTATAAACTTGCAGTTTATGAAAACTACTGGGATATTACATGCTGTGTAATTGTAATAAATAATGTTAAATGGATTCTGGAGAAAACCCCATGAAATGGATACAAAACATGAGAATTTTACATGCTTTGTAAAATTTACATGTCGTATAATTAAAAAAATATAGTTTTTAGTTAAAAGACATCATATTTTTGGCATATATGGGACTCAAGTATTACACAATGTGTAATGATATTATACAACATGTAAAATCTCAAGGGTTGGTTTTAACCACACCTTTCAGATAAAAATCTAATTTCTTTGAAATAGGTTTCATTTATCTCAACCAAGAGGATCTTCCTCAGTTATGTTCAATGACTCCCACCAATATGGATCACTTCTTTTAGTGGTTGGTCACTATTTTGGTTAGATTTCTTCTCTAAATGTATGTAATCCTTATGTTTCTTCTTTGTTATTGGTTACAACTATTCTTTGGCTGTGGATTTTCTAATTTTCCAACCCTAGAAACTCAAAGGCGGTGTATTAATTTATTACGTTTTCATGATTACAATGGATCAAATCCCAAAGGACCAAATGGTTTAGTAGTTTTGGTAAAATATATACATACTTGAAATTAAAATTATAATAAAAAACATAAAATACAAAAAACAAATTCTTTGAGAACTCCCTTATTCTTCTAGCATGACCCTACATACTAGTCATAATAAACTTCTTGGAAACCTATGAAAAAATAAAACATATGAAATAGTAAAGCTCTAATGCTCAATAAGGGTATGATTACAATATAAGAAATGAGTAAATATGTTATAAAAAACTTGACATGGTAAATAACTAAAACATATTCCATTTAAATAATCACATGTTCTAGGAAACTTAACCATGGATATTCTACAAGTGAAATAAACACATGGAATATCAATAAATAATCTCACAATGATAGAATGAATAATGTTGGACATCTACATGATCCTAATCTATCCCGAAGATAGTTAATGTCATGATCTATACTCATTATATTTTATGTATTGGGGTAGAAATCCATCTGATTTGTGTCAAGATCTATCCTTTTGACAATTTAAAAATGCTTGGAAATAAATGAGAAGAGTTTGTTTCCAATTGATTTTGTCTCCTGAGACATACTACTACACCAAGGGGATATATTGGGCCATATCCATCAGTTAATATGTCCAATGCATTCATCATATGAAAACATAAAGAACATAAACATAATTATTGAAAAACTATCAAACATAATGTGAATACTTTAATAATAAACCATGCATGGTATCAAAATAGAACATCCACACAACAACTAATCATAAAACCTTTAATAAAATAAGGTATATTTTATCATAATAAATCAACATTAATCTAAAATAATATTCAAAAATGTTTTTTTACATAAATGAATTTATTCTAACAAAATCATTAGAAATATCTTTTGAAAAGTCTCATTTTTTACTTTGAAACCATTTATTTATATTTCATACATTTATAAAAAAACATTTTATTTAAAAATAGCTTTGTTAACATTTAAATTAATATGAAAACATAAGGTGTTATAATGATGGAAAAATTCAGTCACAGAGTATAAGTTAAAAATAATCATTCTTTCAAAAAATTTGACCGAAATTCATAAAGAAACTCATTTGGAAAATGATAAAAAAGATTCTTTTAAAACCATTTTTTGAAAAGTCAAAACATGGGTTAAAAAAAATTAAAAATTATAGGATAATATTGAAATAATTTTTTTAAAACATTTATATAAATCATTGACGCATAAGAGAAATATTTCCCAATGGAGACTTAAATAGAATAAATCTTGATTAATGATGAGATTATGAATTAAACCCTTACATAAAATATTAAAAATATTCCTTTTGAATTTTTTAAATAAAATTAAAAAAATACATAAAATTTTCATTAATATCAATTTATATCCATATAAATAAGTACATAAAATAATATCAAGAATATTTATAAGGAGAAAACTTATGGTAAATCAATATTTAAATTTTCAAGGTATCCCATACCACTCTGAACATTTTAATATTATTACTGAAGATAGAATAAAATTTAATTAAACCTAATAATAAATAAATTAATCAAATTATAAGTGAAATGTGTTTTATATACACCTCATCCAAGAATGTGGGTGTATAACATCAAACTATGCCTTAAGGAAATGATATTGAGACGAAGTCTCTTAACTTGCATTTACATTTGGGTGAATTTATTTTAACAACCTATATACTGGTTTAAAAAAAGTTATTAACTTACAATAGATTAATAATTATATTTATAGTACCATATATGATCCTATAAAATTATCTTATTATCCATTTGTTAATAATATTTCATTATAAAACTTTTTTCGGGTGTTAAATGCTTCATTTTCCTATAAATGTTTTGTCGTGAATGTCCAGGTTATTTTTAATAACATATAGATACAACATATTTAGAATGATATTTAGTTCATAGATGTTATATTTACTCATTATATATATTTTTATAGTCATTCTTGAATGGTTAACGTGGGTAATTAATCTCATCACATCGTCGATACGGTAGGTCGTACGTATGCACGAGTGATGGTATCATTCCCTTAATGGTAAAGTGGTATTGAATTGGATAGTTTATTAATTATACAGAATCAATATCATGTCATATTTATTATTTATTTCCATTATATTCATCATTATGCCCATCCAAATAATGTGTTGATGAAAAAAATTACACCACAACGTGGAGACAGTAAGTCGTACATACGCAAGCATGGTGATATTGTTTTTCATAGGATGGAGAAAAGAAGG
This sequence comes from Viscum album, assembly GCA_963277665.1. Lineage (NCBI taxonomy): Eukaryota > Viridiplantae > Streptophyta > Magnoliopsida > Santalales > Viscaceae > Viscum > Viscum album. The sequence goes on along the minus strand of OY728150.1, from coordinate 1,358,837,819 downwards.
AATATAATTTTCACATAATAATAATAATATCTCATAATATATATTTTATTTTATTTATTACTTTAGTATAGATACAACATAGTAAGAGTATGTATATGAAGAGTAGAACTTGAATGAGTTGGTAAAACAACTACCTCTTCTTTAATGGTCATCCTTTGGATCTCCTATTAGGGACACTAGGTTTTGTCTTTCTAGAAGACCAGCACCTAAATAACATAAATAAAGATATTTTTATGAGAAATTTTCATGCTTTTTGGATCCATAAGGCTCAATTTAGTGTGAGGAAGTGAGGTAGGATGTTTCTTTTTTAAGATATGTGAAGGGAACTTTTGGAATCCTTTAAAATATTAAATTAATATAAATTAATTTTATGTGAAAAATGGCTCCAAATTGATTTATTTTAAATATAATATGATTATGTGTCTAAATAATCCTAATAATTATTTTTAGATAAGTTTTGGTCAAATTATTAACCTTATCTTTTGTCTTTGACCCTTTGTTAAACCTATTAACTCTTAATGTGACAACATGTCTTTTTACTCCTTAGGGTTAAAATAATTGCTATAATATGAAAAAATAACCTATAATGGATCATTTATAATATCATTAACCTTATTATAATTTTTTGGACGAATTTTATATTTTTACAAATTTTAAATCATTTACTAAAGTATAATTTATTTTAAAGTATAATTTATGTCAATTTTGATACTATTCATTATTTTTATTTTTAAAAATATCATAAGAACATGATAAAATAAAAAACATTTATAATATATTACTAAAATTTCTAAGTTATCTATATATTTTTTATGTCATTAATTATGTCAAATTATATTTATTATAAAATTTTTAATATAATTTATTTTATATTTCTATAGGGTAAACAATTACTCCATCATTATTATGGAAGTCTTTAAATAAAATTTTTATTCTCTAAAATTTTAAAAAAAATTATCACGATGAATGAAAATTTATGATATTTCAAACAAATATTTCTAGTGGAATTTATCTTATGTATAACCCTATATTATAAATGAATTATTTATTAAAAATATGATTAGGACATTTTTAACTTATCTTTAGATAAAATATAATAAATGTCATATTCTTATCCAAGTTGATTAAAAAGGTTATAATTTATTCTTAAGGTTGTTTTTGGTCAAAATACACTCATCTAATGAAATTAGGAAAAGTTTTATGGTAATTTTGTAATATTAAAATATCATTTTTTTCCTTTAATTACCCGATTTACCCTTATCAGTGGTAATTAAAAATTTACTAAAGTAACTATTCATAATATCCAAAAAAATTGAACCTATTAAACTATTAATATCAAACTGATTACAACTATGCATTTTCATTTTTTTAATTCATTTCACAAAATCAAAAAAATTAAGTTTAATGCTAGTTTTGTAGGCGTGGTGAGAAAGTGGGTTAAAAAACATTCAAAAGTTCAATATGTTTTTATATAAAATATCAATATAAAAATGATTCCAATGAACTAAATTGGATTAATATATGTATTATTGAACTATCATTATTTTAATAATCAAATTAAATTACTTTTACACAAAAAGTTAGTTTTTAACTACAATGACATATTTTTAACTATTCATAAAAAAATGAAACCTCTCAGAAAAATACCAAAAAAATCACCTAAAGTAAATTTTGATACCTCTATCTGAAGAAGATGTTTTTTTACTCAAATAAAAATTATAAAATTATCAAAATTTAAATTTAAAATGGTTCCACTAATAAAAGGTGGTAAAACTAATTTTATAAAGATATATTTTTTTGTGTGTAATATTGAGTTTGTTCTTCACTTATTCTGATAAAATATATTTTATGAAGGTAAAAATATTTTATTGGATATATAACATATTAATTTACTATATTAATTCTATAAAATCAATAGAATTTAATTGACTATGCAAAATATGACTAAATTGTGTTTTGTTTAAATCAGATATTGTGTGCATTGTAAGATATTAACAAAATTAAATTTATTCTGAAAGGAAAATATGGTAAAGTCTTGGTTTGTTACATTATACTCTCCTTCAAAAAATTTAGTACTCAAGATTTTAAATTTCACTTCTAAAATCATTGATTTGTACTTCAAAATTTCTTAGTGCGAAACCCACATCAAAAATAGGGTTAACAAAACATCCTCTTAATAAAATGGAATGAGAAATGGGAAGGTCACCACCAATTTAGGATTTTGAATTGGATAAAATTAGTTTAAAGTGAAAACTTGGACATATAAGATAAATATAAGTATTAAGTTCTGATGGAGAGTGATAGAAAACATGTTCAGCTGAAATTTGATGTCCACAAAGTCATACATCAGAGATAGAAAAAAGTTCATTGATATCATAAAAATGATGATAATAGAACAAATATTTTGTTTTAAGACCCTTTTTCCTAGAGTTTAGGGATTATTCTACTATCCATAATTACTAAATAATACTTTATTCCTTTCCATTTCATAATTTCATCATTTGGTTGTTCTTTGATCTATTTCCACCTCATTTTTTAAATCAATAGATGGATACTCAATACGAATTTTATGCCTAAAGCGCCTTTATCAAAAAATATATAAGTTTTTCATGTGATCTTTAAATATTTATAAAAACTAAAATTGTTATCACAAGATATAAATTATGATAAATCATACTTAACCATCAAAAAAATAATATCAAAAGTTAAACAAAATCCATTCCATAAGTAGTTACATTAATAGTTATTCAAAATACTTTTGTCAAAATTCATTGTCCAAAAAGGTCTCTAAATTTCCAAAATAAATCTTAAAATCAGATTTCTCAAATAAGGTATTTTATCTCTTCTTTTCACATACCAAATATTTTAATACCTTGATCACCTTAAAACACTTAATGAAAATTTCAATTCTTCCAAATCATTAAATAATATGTACTACAATACAATAATTATATATCTCATTATTCTTATAACCAGTATATAATAACATAATTTTTGAATCGAAAAACACAATAACTTTAATCATTATAATTCATTATTAAACCAATAACTATTCTTGATCATCTTATTCTTTAATACATCCTTCCTTTAATTTTCTTTGGTAGTCTATTCACCATCAGTAGAATAACCACTACGTGTATAACCTTGATGATTTTATCAATTGACCAAAACCCAAGTCACAAAGTGAGAAACAGTAATCGTAGTGATATAATCCTTAATAATAATTTATAGTATGTCTAAATCCGGAATTTTTTTTCTCAATATAAGATTACATAGTTTTAACTTAGGTTATTTGTTGTCATTACCAAATCAATAGGATGATATCCTCTAATTTGGGTTATCCTAAAATTGATTCACAGGGTTGAGTTTTCTAACCAATGATTTCATAAATCTAGTATCCAAAGATTATTCTAATATTCCTTTGATACCAAATATAATGCCCCTACCCTAGAAACCCAGATCTGGTGTATTACTTTATTATAATAAAATGGAAATAGGGAATCAAATCACGAAGGACTAAATAATTTAGTAGTCTTGGTAAACTAGATACATACTATAAATTCAAATTACAATCAAAAACATAAAATACAACAAGAATCTTCTTTGAGAATGCCAATATTCTCTTATATTAACCTTGCATATCAGTCATAATAATTTTTTTGGAAACCTGGATAAAAATAAGAAAATCGAAAGGGGTGAGCTCAAATTCTTGGTAAGGGAAAGTGTACAATGGTAGATATGAGTAAATATGGAATTGTAAATAATGGAGACATTTAACTATTAAAAAATAACATGATCTAGAAAACTTAACCATGGATATTTTTCTATTCAAATAATCATATGGAATATCAATAACTATTCACACATTGATGGAATGAATAATTATAGATATCTAAATAGTCAATATCTATATTAAAGATAGTTAATGTCAAGATATATATTCATTATATTTTATGTCTATGGGTAGAAATACCTCTGATTTGTGTCATGATTTATCCTCCTTGCAATTTATAACTACTTGAAAACAAGCTTGAAAGGTTTTTCACTAACTTATTTCATCACATGATACCAACTAATGCATCTAAGGGCCAGGGAGGGTCCACCCATCACTTTATAAGTCCAATTAATTCCTCATATGAAAAAATAGACAATCCAAACATTCATATTGAAAAACTAGCATATGAAATGGGAATACCTTAATTATAAACAATGAATGTAATTAAAATATAGCATATAATCAAACATATCATAAAACCTTTAATAAAATATGGTATATTTTATCATAATCAGTCAACCTCAATGAAACATAATATTCAACAAAGTATATTTACATAGATGAAAATATTATAATAAAATCATTTGAAATATCTTGAGAAAAATCAACTTTTTTACTTTGATATAATTTATTTTAAAGCCACAGATTTATAAAAGAGAAAATTTTATTTAAAAATAACTTTTTAGACTTATAATATAATCTTAATAAATATCATATCATCATGATGATTGTAAAATCTACTCAAGCTATATATGTTAAAAATAATCATTCTTTCCTTATTTTTGTCAAAAAAGTTATAAATTACCTCATTTGGAAAATGTAAAAAAATATTACTTTCAACCTATTTTATAAAAATTCGAACATAGGTTAAAATAATTTAAATATTTATAGCATAATAGTAAAATCCTTTTGGAAAAAAATTTGAAATCATTTACATATAAGTTAAATATTACCCAGTAGAGACTATAACATAATTAATATTGATTAATGATGAGATTGTAAATTAAACCCTTACATAAAACCTTAAAAAGAATCAGTTTGAGAACATTTTAATCAAATAAATAATAGACCTAAAATTTTCTTTAACATCCTTTTATATCCATATAAATAAATACATAAAATAATATCAAGAATATTTACATGGTGAAAAAGATGTAGTAATTAAATATTTAAACATTCAAGGTGTCCCATGACACATTGAAAATTTAAATATTATGACTCATTATAGAATAAATTTTAAATATAAATGATAATAAATTAATTAATTACGTGATAAGTGAAATGGGATGTATCTACAGCTTATAAAAAAAGATGGGGGTATAACATCAAATTATACCTCAATGATAGGGGATTGTGACGAAGTTCCTTACCTTGAATTCCTTTTGGGTTAACATATTTTAACCTGTTTTATAATGGTTTTAAACATGATATTAACTTATACTATAACCATACATATATTTATAATACCATATATGATCCTATTATATGATCTTATCAGCCATTCCAAATAATATTTCATTATTACCCTTGTTTCAGGTGTTAACTACTTCATTTTCCTATGAATGTGTTTTCCATAAATGTATTTGTTATTTTGAATAGGATATAGATAAAAAATCTCCAAAATGATATTAATTTCATATATATTATATTTAATCATTATAAAAAATTTTATAATCATTCTTTAATAGTTAACATGGAAAATGAATCTCATCATGTCGTGGAGATGGTAGGCCGTATGTATTCACGAGCAGTGATATCATTTCATTAATGATAAAGTGTTAAATAATTAGATGATATAATATTTATAAATAATAAATATCATGTCATATTTATTATTTATATCAATTAAATTGATCATTATAATCATCCAAATAAACTGGTGATGAATAACAAATTACACCACATTGTGGAGATGGTAAGCCGTACATACGCACGCATGGTGATATTTTTTTATAGGATTATTAAAAGGAAAAATTTGGAATTCCCATAATCATAATAAAATATAATAATATATATAATACTATGGTCATTAATTTAGTATGGAAACAATATAGGAAGAGGAATTACAAGAAAAAAATAACTTGAATGAGTTGGTAAGACAGTTACCTCTTCTTCAATGGAGTTCTTTTGTATATCCTCTTAGGAACAATGGGGTTGGTATTTTTATAAGACCAATATATGAATAACTTAATTAATAATGTTTTTTGGATAAATTTTCAGGTTTGGTTGATCTACAAGGCTCAATGTGGTGTGAGTGATGGAGGTGTTTCCTTTTTAAAAGAGAGTTAGAGGGCACTTTTGGAATCCTTTAATACATTGAATTAATATAAATTAATTATATATTAAAAATGGAACCAAAAGTGAGATATTTAGAATCTAGTATGAGTATGGTTATATATAATTCTAACCAATTATTCTTAGACAATTTTAAGGCTCATTATTATCCGTATCTTTTGGCTTTAACCCTTTATTAAATATTTTAACTCTTACTCTGACAACTTGTCCTTTTTCCCTTTAGGGTTACTATAATAAACTTAAAATGAAAAAATAAACAAAAACTGATAATTTATGACATATTTAATATTATTATAGTTATTTTCACTAATTTAATATTTTTATTAATTTTATATCATTTAATATAATATTATTTTATTTAATTATCATTTATGTCAATTTTGTTACTATCCATTATTTGGATTTTTAAAATCATCATAACAACTTTATAAATTCAAAAAATCACTTCTAATATATCAATAACATTATTATGTTTTCTATTAATTTTTTTATGTCATTAATTATGTCATATTATATTTATTTTAATATTTTTAATATCAATTATTTGATATTTCCATTGATTAAACAAAAACTGCATCATCATTATGAAAGCATTTGATTAACTTCTTTCTTCTATAAATATTAAAAATAAATTATCATGATTAATATAAATTTATTAGTTTTCAAATTAATATTTATATTCGAATTTATCTTCTATATGACCTTAAATTAAAAATTATTTATTTATTAAAAATATGAGTATGACATTTTTTACTTATCTATAAATAAAATATAATAAATGAAATATTCATACCGAAGTGGAATAAAAAGGTTAAAATTTTGGACTAAGGTTTATTTTAGTCAAAATATACTTATAAAATGAAATTAGTACAAGTGTTAGGATAATTTTATAATGTTATTATATCATTTTTACATTTAATTACCCAATTTACCATTAACCATGGTAAATAAAAATTTAATAAAGTTATTATTAATAATATCAAAAAAATTAAATTAATCCTACTAGAATCAAAATATAATACTAATTATAACCTTTTATATACATTTTTGTAATTAAATTCATAGAAGAGGAAAAATTAATTTTAATGTTAATCTGGCACTCATGGCAAGAAAGAGGGTTAAAAAATGTTCAAAAGTTCAATAAGTTTTTATATACAATTTCAATATAAAAATTATTACAATTACCTAAATTTTATTAATATATTTATTATTGATCTATTTTCACTTTATAAATATAATTAAAATAATTTTACACAAAAAGTCAATTTTTAACTACAATGCAATATTATTCATTATCCATAAAAAATAAAACCTCTCAGAAAAATACTATAAATTCACCCAAAGTAATCTTTGATGTCCCAATTTTAAAGGATATTATTATATTCACATATAAAATTTATAAAAGTGTATAACATATATTTAAAATTGGTATTTCAATATAATGTGGTAAAAATGATTTTATAAAAATATATGTTTTTCTATTTAATATTGGGTTTGTTCTTATCTTATGTCTATAAAATATATTCTAGGAATTTAAAAATATTTTATTGGATATATAACATATAAATTTACTATGTATATTCTCTAAAAGAATTATAATTTAATTGACTATGAAAAATGCGACAAAATAGTGTTTTGTTTTAACCTGAGGTTGTGTGAATTGTAAGATATCAACTAAATTAAATTTATTTTAAATGGAAAATATGGTAAAGCCTAGGGGTGTTATATATTTGATATCAAATAATTTTTTGATAGATTATTTATAGTTCTGTATCATGACTTGTCTTTTAGAGGCCATTTTCACAGTTTCTTGGTCACCATTGTCGAAAGACACTAGGTTTCTACAATGTTAAGTTATGTGTTTCTATACAATGGGTTGATTTAATGAATTGTATGTTATTATTAATAAATTATTTTGGGTTGTTTATTTATTTTAAGCGATAAATGTTTTCAATTGATTTCTTATAAAGGAAAATGTTTTCAAAAATGGGTTTTTCTTTGAAAATTAATTTGGTTGATTTGAAAGAATGGTTTTTAACACAGAAGTAGATTGACTTGGGTTTGAATTTTTTTTGTAAAGTTTCGACCATGGTTTTGAATATATATTTATAAATTTTAACATTAGGAACCTTTAGTACATCATGAAAGATACGCAGGTAACCTTAGTGTGTGTTCCACCACTAGGAGGTAACCTTTTCTGATATCGACTAACATGACTCAATGTTTTTTGGATCCAATATATTCCAATTTAAGCATGTGAGTGTCTATTATGAAATTTACTATAGTATGGATCCCAATATGTGAGGGTATTTATTATTTATGTTTATTTATTTCCTTGTTTTTTTATCATGGATTTGTGCTCATAAATTTTTATATGAAGGTGCATCACATAGATTCACATGATATATTGTTTCATGGATATGTGTTTACCTGTACACCTATTGATTCATAGATATGATTTCTTATTTTTATCACTTATACTTTTTATATTTCTATGTCAAGAATATGAAATTAGTTTATGAAAAATAGAGGAATTAAAATGGGAAATTAGTCATAAATGGTTAGGAGTTATAAAAATGATTTGTAAAATTGTTTAGTTTTAAAGGCTAGAATTGTTTCATTCATGATATTAGACCTTGTATAGAAATTATCTTGGTATCCTATATGGCTTTTCATCACACCCTTCTTATAAATTTTGGAATTTTTAGATGTTGTTTTATATGATTCATGTAAAGTGAAGAGTGTATTCTAGTATATTTTTTTCTATTAACGTTGTTGATTTCAATACGGGTTGGCCTAGAGGTGTTTGTTGGTCACATGGGTACTTAAAATGCTTTTTAGTTTAGCTTGTTTGTTATAGATTTTATTCATTTACGACACCACATCTTTTTTATCTTCATACTCTAGATGAATGTCTTGTTTTTCTTATATTACAGACTAGTTTTTGTTATCATATTTTACCTATATTATGTGACAGTCTAATTCAGATTCCTTTTATATTTTACCTAAGTTGGTTCGTTACATGAGATAGGTTGTACTGGATAAATATTCAAAGCATTTTGGGAGGTGTAGTTGCTTTATTAATGGTATAGAACATATATCATAGTCATAGTATTATAATCTACACCGAACGAATCATACCAAAATAATGAAGAAGGTACATTAGAAATAGATACCATATAGAGACAATGGATGAAGAATTTCTCGATGAATTTTAGTGAGCTGATAAGAAGTGTTTCTTATATTTTTTTGGTCACCTTTATAAAAAACATTATTAACCAACAACTGTCAGTTTTATTTCTATTTGTGATATAGAAGGATCTTAATGGGAGTAATCATAGTTGTATTCACTTCCAATGATAGTAGATATCTATGGACCTATGATAGTTTCCAGGGAATGGATATAGTCACCCACACTGGGGAAGAACCCTGTAAATCTTGTATTCTCTTCCTTACTTTCCTAACATAGTATACAAAGTGTGGTTGAGTTTTATAAAGTTTTAAATGATATAATAAACTAAAAAAATTAGGTTTTAATTTCAATGAGGAAAGACATTTCAAGATATTGCAACTGATTCAACCCCCACTTTCTTGATATATCTTATGATCCTAAAGAAATGTAGTCTTAAATAACTAAAAGGGGTTTTTCATGGAAGGGGTTACCCAAGGAAAAATATTACACGTAACACCTCGATTTTTTTATAAAATATTTTATTTAAATAATTTTTATTCTTTAGTAGCTTGTGTTTCATGAAATCATGAGTTTAAACAAACCATGAGATTCCCTTAGTATAAAATTACCAGTATAGCCTAGCCATTAGGTTATCAGGAATAAGTATAACTATCTTATGAAAATGCACTGTGAATTCATTAGAAATAAATTATTTTTGAAAATATAAATTAGATATTTGTATTTTTGAGTGAATTAATATTGGTAATGAAATTAATTATATATATATATATTTTATATTAATCTAATGGATATTTTAATAATAGGGTGTGAATAAACCCTATTTGTTAGATAAAAACATATATATTTAATGGGTAATCTTACACCTTTGAATGAAGAACACCTTTTAAATTAATATTATGACACATTAATAATTTTTAAATGAAAATATAAACATTTTCATTTAAAGTGGGATATAAAAATTTACTTTTGATTAATTTTTGATATTTTCTAACAACATTCAAGTTTTGATGAATAGTAAAAATGCACTAACATTTAAGTGAAAACAACTTTTTTATCAAAATAATTTATATGGTTAAATTATAATATTTAATGATTTTAATGTATAAATAGAATATATTTTCACCATCAAATATAATTTATGTCATTATCATTAATTTTATATTGCATTCATCTGAAAAAACATCTTAATCTTTTGCAATGTTTGAACTTTTAAAAACATGTTCTCTCATTCTGACGACATCATTGATTTTAAATTAATTTCTTCCAATTACGTATTTTGAATTTATAAAAATTGATTCCATATTTGGAATCAGAAGGTCCAAATTATGTAAATAGGTAGCTTTTAATTTTGGACATTATGAATAGTAACTTCTATAATTATTTTTATTTACCTTGGTTAAAGGGTAAATCTGGTAAATTAGGGTATACAAATAATATTATAATAATATAAAACTCTGATAAATCATGTCCTAATCATATTTTATGATATAGTACCGACCATGGTCATATTTTGGTCGATTTTTAGACCCCATGGAGCCACTTGGGTGTGATAATAACCTTTTAGAATTTTTAATTTAAAGTAAAGAGAAATATAACATAAACATGTATATTTAACTAAAACATTTTTAATATAGGGTTACATTACTGATTTCTTTGACTATAAATATTAATTATAAATCTAAATATATTTCCTAAATCAAGATATGTTATTTATAATTTTAAGTCATTAAATGAATAAATATACGTATGACACAATAATGTTGTAGTTATTACCTTATTATTGAAAGATTCAAATAAATGATATAATAAATATTATAATAAATGTAAATTAATCATTTTGATGTTATAAAATAATTTTCTGGATGATTATGAAATTTTATATTTGATTTACTGTTGTTTTTTTTAATGAATAAAGTTTTTATGACTTTAAAAAAAATCAATTACTTAATAGTGTCAAAATTGATAGAAATTAGTTTTTAAAACAAATACTATTTTATTAAATGATATAATAGCCCTATAAATATAATATTCGGTAAAATGACTTATATAATGTTAAAAATCTCCTTAATAATCCAATTTTTGTTCTTTTTTCATTTTATAGTAACTATAGTAACCATATATTATGAAAATACAAGAAGTCATGGTAAGAGTTAATGATTTTATTTAAGGGTTAAAGCTAAAAGTTATGGTTAATTTTGTGACCTAATCATTTATAAAATCTATTGTATGAGGGGATTTAGAAACTTACTCATCATAGACTCTAAATTTACCACTTTTAAACTATTATAATTCTAAAATCATTTTATAATAATATAATATTTCAAAACATTTCTAAAGTGCCCCTCCTCCTTTTTATAAAATCCCCCCACCTCTTCCCACTTACTCACACCTCTCAAGACCCTTGGTTCATCGAAATTATACTCAAATAATCCACAAAAATCCTTCTATTCCACTTATAGGTCACACATTGGGCACAAATCCATCCTAAGGATACCTTTTGTGAAAATCAAAAGGAGATACTCGAAAACGAGGTAATTGTTTTATCACCTCTTTCAAAATTCTTTTCTTCTTCTACTTCCCCTTATTATGTTTTTCCTATAATAAAATAAAAAATCCTGTATCTTATTCATTATGAGATATTATTATAATTTTTAGAAAACTTATACCTCTTTTAATTCATCCTATGAATAACAATATGACCATGTAGGCGTACGTACGACTTACTGTCTTCATATCATGGTGTAATTTGTTATTCAACAATGATTTATTTGGATGGGTATATAATGGATGTAAATAATGAATATAACATGATAATTATTATTTATAATTAATATAAGATCCAATTTCATATCATTTAACCATTAAGTGAATGTTATCATTGCTTGTGTGTATATACGGCCTACCATCTCCACGGTGTGATGCGATTCATTCTACATGATATTCATTAAACCATGATTATATACATGGGTGTAATGAATAAATATGATATATATTACACTAATATAATTATTGAAATGATATAACTATAACATAAGAAGTGGAACATGAACTTACCTGACAAAACATGCACTAGAACATAAAGCATTTAATATCCAAATAACGAGTGACAATGAATTGTTACTGACAAACAGATGATAATATAATCATATATGATATCTTAAAAATTATTATGATTATAGAATAAGTCAATAACATTATTTAAATCATTATATTGTAGGTTGTGATACATACAAATGATATCGGACCGAAGGTATGGGATAATTTTGTAATCTAATTATTATCTGAAATTGTCTATACGTAAGTATTTACTGGTGTATATTTATCATTCACATCCATGTTTCTTAAGTATGGAATATTAATTATAGTATTATAATATTTTTTAATTTAAATATTACTATTTTATAAAATTTTATTAAATTATATGAAAGGAATATTTTTTTGTTATTCGATTTGAGGTACTTTTTGACTTTTTCAGAAAAAGTATGAGGAGAATGTTTTTTTAACTTATATAGCATGAATGGATTTATAAACATCCATGATTCCTTAATTACATGAAGCATAATTTAAAATACTTAAATTTTATTTTCAATTAAATTCTTTTCTTTTAAAATTTAGTGGTATTTTGAGAAAAGAAAACATTTCTGAAGAAGAAAGGATATTATCTGCAAGAATTAAGTTCAAGTGGTTTATCAAAATTATTTTTCATCTAAGCTAGAACTATTTAAATAGAGTTATTTTTTATCTCTATTATTAATATTATTTGATTGTGTTAATGATGGAATGATATTTAATATGGTTATGTTATGATAGAATGATATTTATGAAACCCATTTTATTTCATGGGTTATGCTATGATGAATGATTTATGTTTTTTTGGAACATGTAAGAATGATTTTATTATGAGATGGGTGGGACCTATATATCCATCCAATTAATTGGGTAAGATTTATATCTCTTGATATAGACATGAATGAAATGAAAAGTAAATATAGTTCAGAGATAAAAGGCTATAATGACAAGTAAACTGGGTTCAGTAATGGACTTTGTCCGCTGTGACGATCTTGGCTATGATCCTTGGCTAATATGGAAAGGATTTTGTATGATTTTTTGTATGCCACAAAACTTCATGTATTATTTTTCTAATTTTTTTATTATGTACATTAATTTTTATGAACTTTTATCCCATTAAATGATATCACGATCTTTTATATGTAGGATATGACCTCCAAATGTTATGTTCTTATGTCTTATGATTGTGATATGATTGATATTCTCCCTTGATTACCCATACTGATCATTTGATCTCACCCTTTCATATTTTGCTTTTCCCCTGGTCAGGAAGAAGGGTATTATGTATGATATTCCAATATGAATTCTAGTTATGGACAAATAGGTAGGAGATAATGTAAATGATTTATAAACCAGTTGTTTTTGTTTCCAAGTTTCTAAAGACATTATACCTATACAATCCTATCATGGATTTATTATATGTTACAATGAATATACTTCAATTATGATGTAATATCAATTTTTTAATGTATGTGTCACTATATTATGTGTATATATATCATTAGATAAAGGTAAACATTTTATTTAATAAGATATAATTTTATATAATATCGTGGGTTTTATGTGAATAATTGGGGCCAGAATGTGTATGGAGGATTAAGGTTATCCACCACTTAAGTATTATGTGGTGAGATACCCTCCATGAATTATTTAAGTTAAATTGTCCATAAATATATTGCATGGAAAAATCTATTATAATTTTATTTGGATGAAGGATACCTACAATGTTTTTACATAGATGTTATCCCCCACTTTAGACATAGATTTAATCTCTACATGGGGGATCAATCATTCAATAACTGTCTCATGATGATCTTGATCATAAATAATGTGATTTCTCAAAGTGTGTGCCTCTCAAAATATCAAAGTTAATTTAAATTCATGATTAGGGGGTCTATTTTTGGATAATAATAGGTATTTGTTAACCTGTGAAATACATGGTCTTTATAAAACTTAAAATATTTGGCTTTCACGAAATTATATAACCAACCCCAAAAATGATGATGAATTCTTAGAAAGTATATAGGTGGTATGAAATAAAAACCTTCAGATAGCTAATGTTGGGTGTTCCCCATGAAGTCTTCGATCCAAGTGTAATCTCAATCTTCATAACATAAATGACAACCCCAATCTATAAAATCGATGTGGATAAAAAAGAACTCATTATTGTGGCCATAAATTATAAAGGTTATGTATAGAAACAAAAGAGTTTCTCTATACACATATTATATTTGGGGGTCACATATGTTTTATGGGAGAATATAATTTATAAATGAAAAACAAAATTTACTTAAACCTGAATTTATAATTTTACACTTATGTATTTTGATATTATTTAATAAGTGTTCATCGCTTTTCTAAAGGCAAAACAAAAGTGCCCCTTATAATTCAATCTATTTGGAACAAAAATGATCAAGTTATATAGAAATATTATCCCTTTCATGTAAATTTATTATTTGAAACAAAATTAGGGTAGCCGAAGTTTCACTCTAATACATAAAAATATGACATAATGGGGGACCATAATAATCCTACAAATTACTGGTTAAACTATCAATTTTTGTTTAAAAGTTATTTTTATGGACCATAATCATTACATAAATCAACCACCTTATAAAATTTAATTAAAAACTCCATTAAATATGATCCTAAAAAATATTAAGAGATCTCCCTTCTATTATAAACTTTTCTCAAGAGAAATCATTAGCCCCATAAAATTAATTCTAGAATTTATACTTTTTTGAGATTTTTATAATCTCTAATGTTTGAAAAGAAAAATATTACTTATTTTTGTAGGGATAGAAACATTTTGATCGACTAAGCTTTAAAATTTGATGAATCTTGATAAAACTAGAGATATCATTGATAAAAATATTAAGGCTATCATGGGATACCATATTTTAACTCATAATGGGGATATCATACATCTCCCTGGATTAGATATTCAGTATTATCAATTTCTCAATGAGTTTTATTTTTATGACTTTAGACTTCATGAGGACATACCAATTTTTTCCTTAATCTATAAACTACCATAGATATGGTTTGTAACATCTCTTGAGAATATTCAAATGAATAACTCTCATGAGGGTTAACCAATCATGGAGGTTTGTCAAGGAATGTCATACATTTTAAACCATTCCTCATTAACCATGGATTATGGAAACCAAATTCATTTGTCTATAAATCAAAATTACTCAAAAATTCTTACCACATTACTAAAGAACCCTAATGTGGGATGGATCCCAAAATGGTATATATGTGATGAATAAAATGTCTTTGGGACATGGGCATGTGTTTTTATGGTAATTATAGTTTCATGGAGTTCGTTTCATGATTATGAATCTTTTACGTATACCAAGAATTTTGGGTATCACTATTCATGGTATATTGGTATATTGATCTCGTTCATGAACTAATTACTCAATGGTTTAGGGAAATTAATATCATTGATCTACCACATGGGAAGGTAATGATCATCTTGTGGGATATAAAACAAATCAGCTAGGTCCTAATCTTCGGGGAAATTCATGATGAATTTCTTAAAACATATATTTCCTTTAAAGATAGAGATAAGACTTATCACCTTATAAATAAATTATTTATAAAGGCCAAAAGATGGAAGGGGGTTAATGTTAACGTCATTTGACCATTACATTAATTGAATTGATGACTAATTTCTTGTGATCAAATATGAAGACCAACCTTTTTCAAACATGATTTTGTAACAAAATTCCTTAACAAAATAATTCATTAATACTTTCATGGACCTTTTGAGGTTTAGTGACTTGGAAATTGGGTAAATAATACATAATGTAAATAAAGAATATATAACCATAAAATTTATTTAACCATGTAGAAGGAATCATTTATTATTACATCCTTGTTCACCTCATAGTAAGTGATATCCTAAGGACATAAATCAATAGAAAAATGTGAAGATAAATCCCAATAAGGGATAAAAAAAGGAACTAGAACATATGTGGTCATCATGGATAAAACTTGGTGTGTAATATGGGATATTAATCATAATTATATGATACATAACATTTAAATGTGGCTGAAATAGAAAAATGAGACATTTATAAGTGTATTATAAAGGTTCAACATTAAGGTGTACCAAGTTTATTTAACAACGTATTATAAAACATGTCATCTATAGAGATTAATTCTTTAACCAATTAATTGGGGAACTATCAGGGTGTTCCATTAATATGTATAAATTCATGTGTTTAGTATATATCATAATAAATCAATTTATCATTAACATGTGGAGGATAAATAATGGGTTTCATGTAAAATCATTGACTACATAAGTGTTTAAACACTTGAAGTTTTCAATATTTTAACCCACGAGAAGGAAATGTGGGTATAATATTTGGAAATACCCAATAAGTGAAGTATAATTACATCTATGTGAATACCATTGAATAAAAATAGGATTGATTATTAACCACATGAAAAGGGAGGCATCAAAAAAAATAAAAGAATGATCTTAGCAGTATAATACATATACCAAGTGGTTTAAGGAATGATATTTATGAGATAAGATAGAATTCACTCATTGATAGAGAAATATTTGTTAATTAAATGACAATATATTCTTGAAAATATAATTACATGGAAATTATAATACTAATTATAGAGGAAGTACTTTGATAAAAAGGGAGGGGAAGAGAATCCCTTACCTTAACTATCACTTTCTAAAAGTGGAGGAGTGATTATGTTAGAACTTCAAAAAATGGGAGAGTGGTAGAATACGAGAGGTAAAGATGTTATAAAGGTATTAGGAGTGAATTAAATTGGATGTATATGAGAGTATATTTATAAATTTAAGAATAATTTTTTTATAATTTTTCAAGTATATCCCTTGGAATTATAGGTTTTGGAAAATAATTATTCCATGGGCCACCCATGATTTTGGATCATGTTTTATGAAATAAATATGGTTGTTTTAAAAAAACGATTTTGAAAATTAAAAATAATTTTTTATAGTACTTTTTCTTAGGGAAAAATTATTCAACAAAAATAATGGTTTTTAAAGTGTCCTTTCCATGTTAAAATTTGGAAAGTTGTTTATAGATTTATAAAGTCATTTAAATTAATTAAAATAAATTATTTTACTAAAATAACATATTTTGATTGTGGATTTACTTATTTTAATTATTACATAATTATAAAATATTTATGAATGCATAAAACATACATAAAACACACAATTGTAGTTTTACTATTATTAGAAAAATAAAGGATTTTATAAAATTCTCAGAATTTCATCCAAACCTAAATCCAATGTAATGATTTAAAAAATAATTTTTATTTTTTAAAAATATATTCCTAAGTATGATAAAGAAAAATTTAAAATAAAAAATTATTCATTTTCTATAAAATACTATTTTTAGTGGGAAACATATTATTTATACACTTTAGGGATTTATAAATTTTATAATATCATATGAAATGGTTCATAAAGATTATATAGAAATATAATAGTATTCTTAAAATATAATAAATAATAATTTTTAATGTAATTTTAAAATGATATGTTTTTCATTAAATTGGATATTATTACTATTACAATAGTCATATCACAATCACATTATAATGGTCATGTAAAGGATAAATCCTAGCAGTCACATTTCACCCAATATATATTCTACCATTATCATACCTTAACATTCACTACATCAAAGTGGTTATACACATCCCGTGATAATTTTTATCATATTCTTACATGTATCCTTCTTTTCATAGTCTTAATGATATGAGTGATCTTCATGGTAGAATTAAATACTATAGAGTTTACATTAGTGTGTGCATTAATCATTTTTTTATCCCCATATTATATAATATTATAGTAAAAATTAATTCATTATTTTAAATGAAATTTAAAATTAATTCTATGGTTTCTATTTTAAAACATAATTAAATAATATTATGATACCAAATTTCTTTTATTAAGATATTTTGGGCTTTTATATTATCCTACTTAAGAAATTTCATCCTAAAAATTTGTTTCCCACGTAACAATAATTGTGGGTATTTATACTTCATCCCCTTTTCAGGACCCTTGGTTGCTTCTTTAAACTTTTTATTTCTCTATAAGACTTTCATGAGTCATATTTTATTTTTCCTCAACCCTTGGTCAATCTCATCAAAATATATATTAGTTATTTTTTATATGACAAGTTAGGTTCAAATTCCACAAAATATTTTTCATGTTTATGTATTGGGTAAAACACATAATTTCTTAATAGGGTCATGTAAAATATTTCATGGACATTGGAAATATTTTGAGGTAGCGCAAACTATTAATAATATAATCCTACATTATCGAGAATCTCATGTAGTTCAATGTACCTTAGACTCATTTTTTCCTTATTTATAAATACCATGACTCCCTTACATGTATATATTTTTAGGAATACATGATCCCCCATATGAAATTATAATCCTTATTTATTTTTTCATCATAAAACATTTTTTAACTTTGAGTATATTTAATATCTTTTTTGAAAACTTGTATCTTTTTTATAGTGTCTTTCAAAATGTCTAGTCCTAACACTTTTACTTCTTCAACATTATACAATAATATTGGATTTATAAACCTCTTACTATAGGGTTCTTCACAATGTTCCATTTGAATACTATACTGCAAACTTTTTTTATAGTTTAATTAGATATGTGGTATATTTTGGTCCTAACTCACTTGAAAATAAAATGACCCATCCATTAATCTATATTTAAATTATTTAATAAGCCTCTCATACCACACATAACTTTGTGATTGAGAGGTTATTATATGGTTTAATTTTATATTCATATCCTTTTTAAGGCCCCTCTATAGAATAAAATTAAATCTTAGATATCAGTTTGAAATAATTGGTAGTGGTTTCCTATATAGTGTCACAACTTCTTGAATATAAAGATAAGTAAAGTTATGAATTATGGAATCCTATCATATTGTGATAAAATGATAAGTATTTTTTAGTCTATCAATAATTACCCAAAAGGAATTATTTCCCTTGGTTGTCTTATTAAGTCTAGTAACAAATTCCACTATGATTTCATCCCTCGAATATACAGGTAATGGAAGTTGTTATAGCACTACTTTTGATAGTTTTTAATCTTAATTCAATTTCTAATATACCAGACATATTATAGTATAATATAAAATATTCCTTTTAATATTATCCCACAAATAATGACCTCACAAATAATTAAACATTTTTTTGATTCCATGTTTTATAAAGAAAACAAATCTATGAGCTTCATCCATCATCTCTTTTTTATAAATCTATAATAGATGAGTCATATTTACTTATACCAAACCTCAGAAATACATCCTTATCAACATTTAACTTTATAAACATCCCATTATACACAGATTATATCTTCTTTTATAACATTGTATCATATCTTTATGCTTTATTAATCTTCTCTAGTAATGATGGTAGGGAAATAATTTAGGATAATATCGATGATTTCAATTCACTTATAAATTAAATTTCAATATTTACCAAGTACATGATAAATTGATTTCCTTAAATATTCATCATTTCATTAAATCTATGGCCTTTTCTACTCAATTCATAAATGACTTTTTTTTACATTTCCTACGAGATAATGAAAAGAACAATCATAGTCCTTAAGAATATCCAACTATATATTATTTTACATGATCATTTCCTTTTGTGTTAATATATTCTTAAAAAAATAGAGAAAGGTGTATATATATCACACATCCACCCATAAATATAGTGTATCCACATATTTAATGAATGTATAACTTCATGTAACTCTAAATCATGGGTTGGATTATTTTTTTCCTGATGCTTTAACTACTGAGATACATAAGTAATCTCCTTGTCATTTTTCATGTGTATGCATACATGTCCCTTCAAGGATTAATTAATATAAATGATATACCCTTCCCCATCATAGGTAAAAGTTAAAATATTTTCACCAACCAATATATACTTTTTCTCTTGGAAATATTCTTCACACTCCTCTATCCAGATAGACTGAACTCCCTTTCTAGTTAACTTGGTTAGTGGGTTAAAATCCTTAAAATGTTTTTCAAAAACCTTATATAGTATCTTTATAGACCTAAAAAACTAGAATCTCAGTTACTTTTTTTGAATGAAAATACTCATATACAATATTTGTATTTTCTCAGTCAATCAAGATTCCTTCACTAGTCAGAATGTGTCATAATAATTCTACTTGTTGTAAACAGAACTCATATTTACCAAATTTATCAGAAATTTTATATTTCCTCATATTGGGTAATATTACCTTTTTATGACCCTTATTATAATCATTAAATTTGGAATATATAATAATATTTTCATTAAATACCACCACCAATTTATCAAGGTTTCCCACAAAAACTATATTCCTCAAGACCATAAATATAGAAGGATCACTAGTCAATCCAAAGGGAATAACAACAAACTTGTACAATCAATTTCTTTTTTGAAAGATATTTTTTTAGATATATTTTTCTTCACCATTATTTAATGATACCATGATTAGAGGTCAATATTGGAGAAGAATTGTGGCCCATGAATCTGGTCGAACAAATCATTAATCCTTAGAGGAGTGGAATATTTCTTCACTATAATTTCATTATTTTTTCTATAATAAATACATATCTGCATTTATCCATAATTATTATTTCCAAAGATAATAAATTATATATATGGAGACACAATTGATTGAATAAAAACCTTCTCTAACTGAACATATTCCATTCTATATTGTGCCTTTGATATAGGGTTGGATCTAGGTATCAGTTCAATTAGGGGAGGCCTAGGTAATCTTAATGAAACTCAGCAATGTATTCCTAAATAATTTCTACATATATTATCTTAATACATTAACTATATTTATTTTATTCATCAATAATTTTCCAAATGAAGGTAATATAAGGTGGTTCTAGGCAATAATAGAGTTGTGTTATCCCTCATTTGAAGATAATTATAGGTTTTACCTTCAAGATATATAATACTTCCATTATTATATAGTTTATCTTGGAATTATACTTCAAAATAAAATCCTACTCAAGTATTATGTCAAATTACACTATTGGAATAACCAGCAAGATTGTGGATCGACTAAAACAACTGAAGTTAATTGGGTAATACATATATCCATGATGCATGAATAGTTCGTCCAAAAATATTTACTAATAACTCTACCACAAGTATTTTAGTGTTTAATTTTATATAATTTGTAAACATGAATGAAACAAAAGAATATGTATAACTATAACCAAACAATATAGTTTCTATATTTGAGTGTATAATGTGTGTAAATACAACAACATCATTAAAATTCATGACTTCATCCATCATAACTATAAAAACACAACCTTTCTCTTTTCCCTCTTTTAGGGTTGATGGTGTTATTCCTCTATTTTCTTTTGATTTCAACATTTCTTGGAAAAATACCCATGATTCTCACACATGAATCATTATACTGTAGGCTATGCTTGCACCATTTTTTCATTTTCATTTTCATTAAAATGTTGATGCTTTGTTTCTCCATGGTAGTTTCATGATTTATGTCCATCTCTTCTACACTTCTATAAATTTTCAATTCTTTGGATAAAATTACCCAAATGATTATTTGCACCATTTTTTTACTTTGGAAGATTTTGTCTTCCCATGTCATTAATGATCAGAATTCTTCCCAACATTTAAATCTATCATCCTCTTCTTACATTAAATTTGTGAGACCACTTAAAATGTCCATACTCTATATGCACTTTGAGAGAACACCGTACTACCTCCTCATAGCTCCCAAAGTCTCTAATTTCCATAGACATATATAAATGATTAATTAGTCTATTATATAATTAGTAAATCTTCCCATAAAAATCATTGATAATTCTTGAAACATATCATTAAATCCTTGTAATTTTGAATTCATAAATTATGAAAAAATTATTTTAATTTTGATTAATTTTGTGTAATTCCATTTTCATTATAATTAAAAATGTACAAGAAAAATACATGTTGAAAAAAATAAGTATTATTAGTCCATGTATTCCACCTCATCCTTTAACATTGAATTCCTAATTATTATCAGCCACTGATCGGTTTCACCCTCTAAGTAGAATATTTTACCCATAATATTATATTTGTTAGAACAAATAATTATAAAAAATATATTTTATATAGTATTGATCTATTATTCTATGATTATAGAATCATACATTCCACTAAAAATAGGTAGTCATTAACATATGAATGTTTCAACTACTAGTTATTCCTTCTATGGTGAAGTCGGGTGATCCACATAGTTTAGGTTGTTGTTAGGACCTAAGTTAACTAATTCATCATAATCACGATGCTTTTAAATTCATCTTTCATCACATTAATAAGATCATCATTTTATTTTCAATAACATATGTTATTTTCTTGAATCATTTTATTTGCTACCATTTGATAAAATTATAAAACCTAAGTGAGAAATTTTTAATATTTTAAATATTATAATAATTATTATTAGGGAAAGTTTAATACTAAAATTTTCTATTGACATGATTCTAGGATGTTATACTTCAATATTTAAAAAATAATAATCCATATATCCTTCATAATAGTTTGTAAAATAATTATGATTAACTAAATAATAACCTATAAGAGTGTAAAACTAGGTTGGTAGTAAGGCCCACTAGTCATTCCAAGGGTGAAGATCAAGTTATTACATATCCATCCCCTTTTGCGATTATTACCCCTAGTTGCATATTTTTCTAAACCACATCCAATTATAGTATCAATAAAGAGATATCAATTCTAGGATACCATAGAAACTATACTTTTCTAAAAAAAGAGGTTTTACTATATTTATAATTATTTATAGGGTTATAAATAATGTTTTATATCCATAAATTCTAAAAATAACACAGTATTTCTTAGATACCAACTATGTTGACCCACCTTTTTCATACATGATTTTTTACATAATTCCTTAAACAAATATTACATTAATACTTATAAGGTTACTTTTAGGTCTAGTAACTCTTAAATTAGATACATAATAAGTGGATTACATAAAGAAAATATAAATATAAAATTTTCGAAATCATCCTTAAATAAATATTTGTTATTCAATCATAGTCCACCTTATTACAAGAGAATTATTTGGGGGAATTTATCATTATAGAATGGTGAGCATAAATCATAGTAAAAGATAAAAAATTATATTAAATATAAGTGATAATAATAGATAAAACATGAGGCATACAATGAAAAAATAATTATAAGAATGAGATACATAACAATTAAATTTGGATAAAACATAGAAATGATACATTCATAAGAATATCACCAAGGTTTAACCCTAATATGTAATAAAACATATTACCATGGTTATTTTCTAAGGTGTTATAAAAAATATCATCTATTAAGTTTAATTATTTACCAAATTAATTAGAATTATATTAGGGAACACCATTTATGTATTTATTTTATGTGTGACACATATATCATAACAAAACATTTCATCAATAACTTATTGAGGATAAATAATATGTTTTATATAAAATAATTTAGTAAATAAGTGTTTAAAGACATGAAAGTTTTAACATTTTTAACCCTTGAGAAGTGAATGTTGGTTTTATAAATGGAAGTAAACAAACAATTAATTATAATTGAATATATAAGAATACCATTTAATAAAAATAGTTGTAAGCATTCATAATATAATATGGCGGGTATAGAAAATCAAAGAATGATTTCAATAGGAAAATAAATATACCAAATGGTTTATGGAACAAGTGTTATGAGAGGGAATGGAAGTCCCTCATTGATAATTGTTTTTTAAAAGAACCTTGATGATCATTTGTGTATGATAATATAATAATAATAAAATTATAATACAAACTAAAATGTAAGTAGTCAGATAAAAAGGGAGAAGAAGAAAATCCCTTACATTATATATTGATTTTTAAACTATTACGAGTGATTACTTAAGAGATTGAAATCTTATACGAAGGTATTAGTGAAATAATAAGATATATGTGGATGTTTTAAAGATACTATAAGTGAATTAAATGAGGTTGATAAGGGTTATTTAATAAATGTATGGAGAATAGTTTATTATTTTTCAAGTGTAGCCCTTGAAATTCTAAATTTTGGAAAATAAATTTCCCATGGGCCACTAGTGGTTTTGGATATTCGGTTATGAAATAAATAAGGTTATTTTTTAAATTTTTTAGTTTTATAATAAAATAACACATATTATTGTACTTTTGGCCTGAAAAAATAATTTCTCCCCTAAATAATATTTTTAAAAGCATAATTTTCACACTATACTTTAATTTTTTATTCGTATAGAAATTAATTTCAATTTAAGAAAATACATTATATTTATAAAAATACTTATTTTTGGAATTTTATTAACTTATATTAATTATTTTATCATTATTAAATATTTATGAAGTTATAGAAAGTATAAAAAACACAAAACTATATTTTTACTATTAACTGGAAAATAAATTATTTAAGAAAGTTCTTATAATTTCACCTTAAACTAATAAAGATATGACGATTTCAAAAATAATGTTTGTTTTATTAAAAATATTTAATTAATATGAGATAGAAGTATTTTAAATAAAAAATTATGTATTTTCTATAAAATACTATTTTTAAGGGAAACACGTTATTTATTCACTTCAAGGATTTCTAATTTTTTTAAAATCATATATTTTGGTTTTAAAAGACTATATAGTCATAAAATAAAATACATGAAATAAAATTTTCATACCTTTAAATTTCATTTTAAACTATTATTTTTAATACTATGTTGGATATTTTTACTATTATAATGGTCATATAATGGTCACATTATAATGGCTTGGTCTTAATGGTCACATAACATTTTACACCATTTATATACCTCACCATTCTCATACCTCAACCTTCGATACTTTTCAAAGTATCTACACTTACCTTGGTAATTTCTATCATATCCCTAATGATTCTCTTCCTTTTTATATTTATCATGGTAATAGTGTTATTCATAGGATAATTCAATCCTATATAGTCTATATCATTTTGGGAACTATTCTATTACATTTATCTTCTTTTATATTCTTATTTGTTATATTAAAAATTATTTCGTGATGTGTACTAAGATAAAAAATTCTCTTTATGGATTCTATTGTAAAAAATTATAAAATATTCATTTTTTGACATAATTTATTTTATTAAAAAAAATTGGGTTGTTGCAATAAGTGGGTATATGTTTATGGGAAAGAACCCAAAAAGACACCCTTTTCAGTGATATCATAATGTTGAGGGTTTTTATTTGGACACATTAAAAGGAGAAATATATAATGTTGGGATATGAAATTCGATCAAAGTTTCCCCTAAAAATATGATCTATATGATTTTTAGACATGTTTCTGAGTGGATAGATATTCCCAATAGGAGGTACTCCCTCAAGAATCAGATTAGGTGTTTTTAATGGACACACTAATTGTACAAGGAAAAATGGTCAATTTTACTTTGCTAGTTATTAAAAATATTTTCCATATGCTATGACATGTACAATTGAGAGACAAACTATATTTGATCATCAACCTTATCCAATTCCAATATGGCTTGGTGGATGGGTATTTCAGGTTTTCTAATTTATCACACCCTATATATATTCATATCCCATATTACACCTAAATCTAATCAACACCACTGAGTTATGACTAATATCATTTAACACTATATATGTTCTTATATATTATTTTATCACTTTAATTTTACCTTTATTATTTATGGGGGCCCTTCTAGGATGATTATTGGAAATGTTGGTGGTATTCAAGGTGAACATCTCTTTTCTTATATGATTATGAGATAAAATATTGGCATCCTGAATTAATGAATAAGTTATTCAAAAACCCTATATAACATACCAAATTAAGATATATTTTATTTTCCTATAGCGATTATCAATAATTCCTAGTAATGGGGTTTTCGGTGAATGGAATCCCATTATCATTCATCAATTTTAGTAGATCACACCATGTGAGGAAAAAAAATTCTTGAATCACCTTGTTTATCTATGGCTATCTAAAAAAATATTGTGGGATTATATCCAAAACTATAAAAAGTGTTATAAAAATAGAATATTGGGGAAGAAAATCCAATGGGTTCACAAAACACTGACATATTTTGGTCCACAATTTGAGTATTTTTTGAACCAATTATAGAGACAAGAGATGATTTAAACAAAAGTAGAAAATAATATGGGAAGTATTTGAATCTAGAAGTTTCCCTATATATCATGGGGTTTACCTAGCTTGAGGAATTGATTCATGATATCGGCCATACCCCTAGTATTGGTACCAAAATTCCCAAGGTGTGTGGTCTATCAAGGAAAGTATCCTCTGCCTGGTCAACCCCATAATCTAACCAAGGGTTATCTATTGAATATTTCCCTATATATACCATATTATATAGGATGGTTTTACCTATAATTGAATTAATTCCAAAACACATGGCTATTGTAATAATAGACATAGTATTAGATCATGAGACTACTTATAAGAAATAGTCAGTGAGGAAGTATACCTGAATTAATTTTCAATACAATATTACTAAGACCCAATTGGTGGAAATTGGAAATAATTTCAAATTTAATTATCATATTTTCCAAGGACGAGACACAAGGGTTTTGAATACGAAATACATTGTTTAAACATTAATAGGATTTTCATGGTTAGAGAATAACTATAAGTCAAATCAACCAATTGGTTTTAGGATAGAATAAGGGATGTTCATTCCAAACTATTAATGAATTTTTTTTGATAGTTAGATCAATAAGATATGCCTAATATAAGGCTTCATTCTTAGGTTGATGGTCATAGGGCCAATATAAAACAACTCAATCTTAAATGTTTCTTTAGTTAGGGAAGAATTCATTGAGACCAGAAAAAGGGTATATCATTTTAGTGGGACTAGGATAAGTTAACCTTGTAAGTAGACTAATTTCATACAAAAAATAAGTCTGAATATTACAATTTATAAGCAATCCAACAATAGTTTTATTATTCATATAAACTTATTGATGACTAATGGTGATTTTTTAGATTGGAGTGGATCATGAACCCACATGAGGGGGGTGAATCAGGTGTCCCCTATTACCAAGTTTTCCCTTCTTTCTAAATTATCCCCTTTTATACATGAAATAATATCCTAGTTAATATATATGGATTTTTTTTAATTCATGTTCAACCCTCACCTTCGTATTAAATGAAAAATAATAAAAAACAACACATGAGTATCTTTATAAAGTTTGTCTCATCTTGGAAAACCTACTCCTTTCTATGATCAAAGTTTTTCAGGTCAGGAATTTTATTATCGCTATATAATTTTAGTGATCACAAGGGTAATTATAAGTCTCAAACAATATTCCGGAAAGTATCATCCATTTGACTTTAACTATCTTACATAGACTAATCCTCTTGACTAGACAGTGGAATTGTTTATTCTAGAACAAATAGATTTATTCATTGTTTCTCAAACCATAAAACAAGTCTTTAACTATAATTATTTGAGCAATAAAACATTATACATATTGAACTTTTTCCCTTTACATGGCCTCACTATGATTTCAAATCATAGGAAATATTCTATCTTTTGAGATTCTTGATACATAGCATGAACAACAAAAATAGCATTGGTATCTTCTTCTCTCACATTCTCATTTATTATTCTATTTATTCAATACCTATGAAATATTAATGTGACATATGTATTAGGTTTTCTTTATTCAAATGTATGGAATATATTTATAATTTCCTCATCATTTAAAAGTATCTCAATTATCTATATATTTATCTAAATTTCATACATGTATATATATATTCACATAATAACCATGAAAAATATTTCTATAAAAATTTATAGAAACTTTTTAATATTCTATCAAAATATTTTATCCATTAAAAGGCATTAAAATTGATTTTAATACTCATTAAAAAAAACAAATCTCGGTATTATATTAAAATCTATTTAAGAATCATCTCAGTTATTAACATGCAGTATTTTAATTATTGAATTTTATATTCCATAGATATGGTTATAAAAATATTCATTAAAATACTTACACATATTTGGATTGAAAACTCAATATGACATAAACAATATAATTCCTCTTCTCCACTGATTAAGTGGATTTTAATATATCCACTATTCTCTCTTCTCATTAAAACTCTTTTAAATACTCTATTAATGTTTTTTTTGTAAACAAACCCCACCGTAATTATTTTTTTATAGATCATTAAGACATGTATGTGACATGTTCTCTTTATTATTCATACATGGTTTGATGTATGAATTAATTTTATACTATATATATATTTATATAGCATGAATTCATGGTGTGAATTAATGATAATACATGGTTTACACACAAAAACACAATTTTATACATGGGATTCATATATGGGCTTCATACAAGGATAGATCTTAGGTGAGCATCATGGATTGAGCTTAGATTAATATTTCTCTTTCAATAAACTCATCTCAAGTCACATTAATATAAGTGGAAATATTTACATTATATATAATATCCAACTAATATTACTCATTACTATCTCTATTACTTCACATGAATCATGCAAAGGGCTCACTATATACTTCAATTTGCACTGTCACTATTTCCCACACAATTGTAAGTATGTGATAACACCTTCTCTCTTAACACATGTCATGGGGTGAGGGAATTATTTTGGTTCATATCATAAGTTTAAAAACATATGGACCTTATACTTTCCTTTCACTATCAATCAATAAACCATGTGATTCTCATAGTAGGCCTTGTGATGCATGCAGTCGATCAAAACCTTGCCTCATGATTGTAACACCATAATAGATAAATATACTAAAATGTATGATGAGAACATAGAACTTGTGGTAGGTCTTTAGGGTCACTCTATTTATCATATAATATTTCATTTTATGGTAAGTATAGCTACCTTACTGATGCTTGTGGATAATTAATACTTGTGTCAATAATCATGTATTCTTATGGTTGTTCTAGAAAAACTTGGTTATTTCATGTTGTTGGTGCACTATAAATTTAGTTCAACACTCCATACCTCATAGTTAGTGTATTGAACTTGAGAGGAAAGATCACAACATAAACCTTGATATTTCATATAATCACTTTCCCATATAGTAATTATTATATTTATCATTAGATTATACTGAAACATTGTCATAAAAATAGTATATGCATCCAACTTCTTTTTTTTCATAAATGATGATATCATGAAGTAATATACAAGTTCAATATCATCCTATGGAATCAAAATAATTATTATGTGGTGTAGAATACCATGTAAGTATACCCATTATGAAATCAAAACCCTTTCAGTGTAAGGGTTATAGTTGCGGGAAAGAAAGATCATTTGAAGTCCAGAGGGTAGAATACGACACACAGAGAATCATTTAATCCAGAAAAATGATAAATCTATCTTTTTAAAATAAGGATGAATAAAACCCAATTTATATCAATTCCATATTGGTTTTAATCTTTAATTGGAATCAATTAATAATACTCAGTGTGCTGTACTGGTGAAAATAAAATCTACTAGGTGTTATTTTTTCCCAAGTTCAATTACATTTCCCTAAATTACTAAGGCTAAGAATCCATTCGAACCTACATGCTGACCTATGTACTCCCATTCACCAATGAATATTCCATAATGTGTATTCACATTCCTAATCTATATCCAATATCAACTATTATCCACTATGAATTCAAATCTAACATGGTTGAACTAGATCCCATGTGTTTGATTAGGCTCTTACACTAGTAATTGACTTGGTTCCTTGGATGGTAGTGGTTGGCCATATTTTTTAATAAAACCTCATCAAAAAACTTTTGAAAATAGAGCATTAAAAACCTTGATATTTTTTCAAGACACAAGAACCAATAATTCATAATTTTTAATATTAATTCGTTTTCTCACATCTCAAATCTTCTAATGAAATTAATAATTTTTTTCATGGACTTCTCATAACATCTCAATAATCAATATTTATAAAAAAAATATTGTAGATAATGTGATTTCTTCTTAAACCCTAATTAGAAGATGTAATTAATTAATTTTATCACTCCTCAAGTCTCTTCATGAAATTTGTGAAATATTTCATGGTATTCTCATAATATATCAATCATTAATATTTCTTAAAAAAACATGTTTTAGACAACATGAATTCTTTTTCAAACCTCATTGGAACATGATAAGATAATTACAAGATAAGTTCAACTAACCCTCAAATTTCAAAGTTTCTTTATTCAAATAAACCTACTATTTAACATTTATTTTCCATATATAATGGAAGCATCTTACTCATCATGTCCACATGCCTCCAAAATATATTGAAAATCTCATCACATCATGGAAATCTTGCTTATTTAAAAAAATGAAACTAATACATGGGAACTTCAATCTTCACCTTTGTTCTTATAGTCAATATATCTAATGTTTTTTATCAATATATGTGTATTTTTCTTCTACCACTCATTAAAAATAAATTCAAATGGAATATACGCTGTTAAATCCCACTCACTTGTTCCTTATTCTCCATTTTAGGAACATGTTCTATTTTTAGGAAAATAATATTCTTTAATTTTGAATTACATGTTATTTAATTTATTGTGAGAATAATGAAACCACAAGATAATATTAGCATTAATCCATTAATAAATCACTATAAGTCTGTATGGGCTTCCTAGTATGGAAAACAAGAGATCATAACCTAAACATAAATGTTATCTATAAAAATTCCTCACATTTTATATCATTATCAAAAATTTTGATTTATGGGGGTTTTCGAACTGATTTTTACAAAATTAATTCATCCATATCACATCTTGAAAATCACATCAAAAAATTTCAACTAAAATATAAATTACTCCCCATTTCTCTCAACAACTAACACTACCCATATGTAAACATGCCTAATATAATCAAAAACAAAAAGTGTGATTGTGATACCTGAATTTTAACTTCTTTATAGGGATTGAATTTTTTTTATATTCTATAAAGATTGATAATATTAGTAGATACTCTTCATGTCTTATCCCTAAAGGGGGATGGACTTTTCACATTTTATTTATCATATAATTAAATATGTTTTATGATTTAAAACTTCTCATGTGGTACTGTTTTGATAGCCTCATCAAAATAACCATTATTTTATTTCTTTTAATTACATAAAATTTATCATTTAGATAATAAAATGGAATTTTAAGGGGGTTTTAATTTTTAATTAATGAGAAAATTGGGTTTGATACTATTATATCAACATGGAAAATATGTTTTATGATGTTATAATGTGTTTATACATATTCATGCTTGAATTTTCCTTAGGTTTCTATATCTAAACACCTTTAGTTAGTATGGATTTAATATTTGGTTTAAGTTTAACCTTAGTTAACATAGGATTATCAAATTTATCAGTCACATTAGTTTTATTATACTCATCCTAACCCACCCTATTGGCCTCTTTTGATTGGTAATCTCATAAAACTATTCTATCTTGAGTCATATATACTTCAATGTTCTTTGGTTTTGACTGATTTTTGGTTGATTTAATATTTTTATCCATTTAAAAATTCCATTTTAATTTCGTTTCCCCAAGAAATAATTCCTTTCATTTGAAAAATTTGTTTCCTACCAGGTTTCACCTTCCATACACCACTTTGAAGCCCTTTAACTTTTCCTGTCCTAAAATAATTTAATACACTTCACAAGGAGTGCCCACCACCAAACCAATATTTATTTCCCTTTATTTAATTAATATTGTTCTTTTTTCTAGATTTCATCATTTTACTATTTGGTTCGTGAATATATTATACAATGGTCTATGATGTAGCTTCTCTTACCAAGATAAAATATTCATCTATCGGTTTTGACATCCTTTTCTCTATCCATTGAACATTCATTTATTTTTAAATTTAAATATTCCATATATGTAGACTTCCCATTTTTAATTTCATACATCATTCATTATTTTAGTCGTTTAATCACTTCAACATGAGGGATCTATTGGATTAGTATACAATAAAACTCCTCATAATAGTGGACACTTTTTTTTAAATACATAGACTATTTTTTATATTATATATATATATATATTGTTTAAAGACATATTATCCTTTATCTATGAAATCTACTTGTGGATAGTAGATTGTCCTATCACATAAATCTTCCCACATTATCTAGGGATTATCTAATAAAAAAATACATACATATTGTTCAAAAAATTGATATCCATGTTCCCAAACTCAAAATAACAAAAACACCTTCTGATTGACTGAAAATTAAATATTTTTATTATATGAAAAATCCTTACAAAAGTATCCACCAAAAAACACACAAGAATAAAAAAAGGAAAATTACATACTCTTGTAGTAGTGGAGACCCAAAACATAACCTTTTATAATTTTCTTGCATTCAACTAGTAGAGATACAAAGGTCATGTAGATAATAAGATCTTCACTTGCTCTACTATCTCATGCCAGCCCATATGATGAAAAGCTCTACTCTCTCCACACATGATTAATAGTGTTAACATGCCTGATAAGAATTTTCAACTTTCTTATATAGTAATCCCACTACCATAGAGTGTCATCTGTCCCATGAATGATCTGAACTAGGGGTTCATAGTCCAATTTAATTTCCTCATCCCAAAATTTAAACCTTTCACAGGGAGAAATACCAGTGATTAAGGATTTAGCCTTTTTACCAATAGAGATTCCAGAACTGTAATAAACATTAAATCCCAAGAGAACTAAGACCATACCATTTCTAACCAGGAAACCTCCCCTCATCAGTCCAACCATGAAGGATCCATCC
Organism: Viscum album; assembly: GCA_963277665.1. Classification (NCBI taxonomy): domain Eukaryota; kingdom Viridiplantae; phylum Streptophyta; class Magnoliopsida; order Santalales; family Viscaceae; genus Viscum; species Viscum album. The sequence goes on along the minus strand of OY728150.1, from coordinate 1,358,804,606 downwards.
ATATTAAATTTTAGACTCGTATAGGGTGGGATACAACTGACCTAGCAACCCAACCTAGTTGCAGGAATACCTGCTAAAGTTAAAAGGCTGGAGAGTCGATAAGAACCCAACTAAACTCTGGATAAGTGTTTCATCTTCGCTGCCAACATTCTCAACTGGATCTATAGTTGAATGGTGGAATTCCATTATTTATCCCTTGAAGCATTATGAGCCTCCCAGAGAGTCCATCATATATCCAAAAGAAATAAATCATGAGACTGGATCTTCATCTCCACATGCCCCACATTGTGCATCCATTCCATAATAAAGTCCTTTAAAATTTTCCCTCTTCCAAGATACTAAAACCAGCCAATCCCCAAAGACCCTTTTCCCATTCACATTGAAAATTGAGATGAATGGTGGATTATATCTGGTGGCTGAAGGAGAAAAAAATCCGGAGACAACAGTGATACTTTTGTGATGCACGTTATCATCCATAGGAATTACTTGATTCTAGATACGCCAAGTAATGAAGTTCATTTTGAGTGGTAATTATTTTTTGTACAGATTCAAATCAAAACATCAAGAATGTTCTAAGAGTGAAATATGATTCTATAGACGAAGCTCGTAAACCGACTAGAAGAAGATCCAGTGAAACAATATCTTCCCAGAGCATCAATCAAAAAAATTCATATAAAAATTACCTTATATTCTTCATTAAGAATAGAATCCATAAAATACAAGTGTTTGTTGTCCCCATTAAAACAAATCATGTAGGGATAGGTAACCCTAGAAAATACATTCTATCTCCATCCCAGTTATCCTTCCAAAGGATAAGGTCCCCTCGACCAATAACCCAACAAGTGTGATCCTGTAGGTATTCTAAGTGAGTCAATATACACATAGCTAGTCTAGACATCATCCTCTTATCTATCCAATCCTCCCATATTTCCCCATATATAGCTCATATGAATGTAAACCATAAGTAATTTCCTTCGATCACTTCCCTTTCCAATCGAGCACGCATAGAACGCATGGATTCAGAGATGTTATAAACACTGATACGACCTTCTTCAACCATCTTAGACAAATGCTTCCGTGAATCCCAGTGATGTCACCCATCTTTATTATCATCCCAAAGAAAAGAGTTCATAATATTTTCCATTTTGTAAATAGTCCCTTTGGGCAGTATTATGATCAAGAGAACATGCATCAGAATGGAGGTCAGCACATTGTTATTCAATGAAATGAACTTATTCATCCAATTATAGATCCTTCCCGTGATCTTTTTTATAAGATTATCAAACAAATACTTATTTATTTGACAATTAGATTTGTGGGCTCTGAGATATGTCATTGGAAGTTATCTCATGTGTATCCCTAAGATCTCCTCAAAATCTTTACAATGTTAACCCAAGCACTTGTTAGAGATGAACCATTTTCTTTTTTGTAAATTAATCCTTTTTCTGATACTTCTACCATACAAAGACATGATTTTCATAAAATTGATTAAGGATCTTATCCTACTATTTGTAAACACAGGTATGTCATCAATAAGCATCAAGTAAGAGATCAGATTACCACAATTTTTGTTAATGAAATGCTACATCCTCCCCTCCTCCACATTTTTATTGATGTTCATGGATAGTACCTCTTGATCTAATAAGAAGAGGAATGGTGATAACGGGTCTCCCTATCTATCCCCACGCAAATTTTTAAAGAATCCAAAGCCTTTACCATAAGGGAAATAGTGATCCATGAATATGAGTAACACCTAAAACACAGATCGTAGAACTACTCCTAAAATCCCATACTTCTTAACACACGAATGATAAAATCCCATCCATGTGGTACTAAGATTTTTCCATATCAAGATGAATGATGATATTGGATACAGTGGCACATTTTTTAAGGTCCCCAACCATTTCTTGAGAAATAGCAATCTCCCTCTGGGTACCCCGACCCTTAATAAATTGGTGCTTATCTTCTGAGAAAAGTCTTAGGATGACCACAATCATCCTTTTTCCAATTAGGCTGGAAAGAATCTTATCGGAAAATTTAAAAAATAAAATAGGTCAAAACTGATCATCCCTCATTGGATCTTTAATATTTGGAACCATAGCCACCATAGAAGCACACACCTTTCTCGAAAGAGGACCACCTCTCAAAAAGTCCCGTATTACACCCACTATTTATTGTTTCATAAAGTACCAAGCCAACATATAGAAGGCACCAGGAAAATCATCAGGTCCTGGAGAACTATCTAGTTTCAAGCTGAAAATTATTTCTTTCACCTACTCCTCATTAGGAATTTAGAACATAAAGTTGTTTTCCCTGTCCATCATCAGCTTCTAGATATAACTCTGAATTCTATCTTCCTCATTGGATCTATTCGAATATTCTCTTCTAGAATTACTTGGTTCATCTACAAGATCATCAAAGTGATTAAGAGCCCTACACTATGCAACCTACAAATTTAAAGAAAATTAACCATCTTCTAGCACCAAATTAATTTGAATATTCCTTTTCATTTATTTCAAACAAGAATTAAAGAAAGTAGTATTTTGATCTCATTCCTTCAACCACAAAGCCTCAATTTTTTTCTATAGTCCATCTCAACCTCTAAGAGACTTTCAGCCAATAACCTGAACTTTTCATTGAGAGTATATAATACATCATCATCCCAATGATCTTGAATACCCACCTCCAAACTTCTTATATCATGTCGTAGACCCTCAAAATTAGTGTTTTCTTTTGGGTTCTCTGTAATCCAATATTGAATGAATTTTCCAGTCTCCTTAAATGGTTGGACATCCCAATCTAGTTACTCACCACTTTTGCACTTTCCCAATAATCTCTCATCATTTACATAAACCCTTCCTTCCAATACCAGCTAGAAAAGTAGAAAAAGTGAGGTTCAATTGAGGAACTTTTCATCAACATAACCATAAGGGGACTATGGTTCGAGAGGTACTTGGCCCGATGGGTGATAGAGGCCAACCCAAATGTTTCCAAACCCTACATATTGGATAGAAAATAGTAAACATGTCTCAAAATACTACTTTTACTTTTTATATAGTTACTCCAAATGTATTTTTTTCCCATAAATCCCAATCCCAAAAGCCTTGTTATAGATAAAAAGTTATTCAAGTCCTTCATCATGCTGTTAGTACCTCAAGTCCGTCCTTTTTTCTTCGACATATCCTCATTGGAGATAACCCCCCCCCCACGACACCAAAACCATGGTTTATGTGATCTAGAGGTGAATTATTCATTAAATTAATTTAATATCTTATTATAACAAGTTTTAATCTTCGTTGATTAAATAATCATTTCGTGATTCTATTTATTATTATCTCTATTTATTATAATTGATCATGAACTTTAATCTGGTGTAGACTCCAAATTTCACAATGTGACTTCCATCTCAAGTAACATTATGTTTGAGATTAAGTTCTCATCCTCTAATGATATCATCATACCATTCTAATATATTGTCAACCTCTCTATATAATCTTCATTATTTTTTTCTTACTTCTAGTAAATATAATTCAAGATATTTAATTCTTTTTGAATCTATAACTGAGTATCTTATACATTAATAGATATCCTGTATAGATTTTATAGATCATGGATTACTTCTTCAAGAATAATTTCAATTACTTATTTATCATATTAAATTCTTTTTAATTTTTCTTTAATAAATAAAATATTTTCCTTATAAATAGTTATAGATTATTCTTTGGATTTAACAAGGTGTGTGAGAGAATTTCACCTTTTGAATTAATTTCCTAGTGCATACTCCATTTTTTCAAATTATTTTTCCTTCAATTATTTTCCATCTGATATTTCCTTGATAAACCCAATTATATATGTGATTACATAAATATGAATATTCATCACATACCTTTTAATTTTAGAGTGAAATTATTCAATGGTTTTGATAGACTCTTCATTGTCAGACTCTCTACATCATAATTTTTTTTCTTCAAAAGGATCGATTTTAATAGATTTGACAGATGAGCAGTTATTTCCTTGATCAGTTTTAAATTGTGATTAATACTTATTTTCCTTCTTTGATATTTTCATCCATTTATTTTCATATTTCTTCTTTATTTTCATTATAGTTTTTATTGGTGTCTATCACCAATATTTAATAGGTATGGAATGAGATATCTCTATTTGAAGTACTTCTAGACATTCTTTGAATATGAACTTAATATTATACTTTGTAAAATTAATAGAAATAGATTAGATAAAATATTAAGAAAATGTATATTATCCCTAATACCTATTATAGTGTTCATTGTATCATGCACACACTTGAGGGGGTTTGAATATGGTTTCTCTTATTTTAAAGTTTTCCCTTATTCTAAAATTATCTATTGTTATACATTATCAATTGTCCAAGTTAATAAATCTGGATCTATTAATTAATTTACAACCCTCACCTTAGTATGAAATATATAATAAGAAATTAAATTTCATAAAAGGGTTTTTACAAGGTTAGGATCCTCTCAAAAGACCTACTACTTTTATTTATTAGATCTTTTAGAGTCATATATTTTATTACCATTATATAATTATAGTGAATACAAGTGTGGTTATATGTTACACAAAATTTTTAGGTAGGTATCATCCACTTACCATTTGTTTAATCACATAGATAAACCCTCCTTATTAGATTGTAGGATTTTTTATGTTGTAAACACCAACATCAATGAACCTTCCATAGTCCTTTGAACATGTCTTCAACTCCTTATATGTGATCAGTAAAACATCATTAATATTTACCTTATTCTCTCCACTCAATCTCATTGTGATTTGGAATCATAGTGTATATTTTACTTACTAAGATTCATGACGTGTAAGATGAACTACAACAACAACATCAACCTCTTCCCCTCAAACCCTTTCTTTTCTTCTTATATTTCTTTAAAAAATAGTAAATATTCAATTGATAGTAGTGTTGGTTTCTCCTTATTTGAATTTCTTCGTCATAAAATGGATTATCAATTCTCTATTTCATTATATTTGTCTCTTATATGTATATATATTCATATAAAAATCATTGAAAATATTTTCATAAAAATTTATGGATACACTATGAAATTTAGAAGTGATATTTTCTCCTTTGAAATGATATTAAAAGTCATTTGAATTTTCATTAAAAACTCAAGATAGTGTCTTATATTAAAATATAATTAAGACTCAACTAATTAATTCATACATTATATTTTAATTATCACATTTAATTTTATAAATATCCCATAATAAAGATAATTATTTAAATCCTTACTCATCTCATGGTTAAATCCACATGATATAAATATTGTAGGTCATCATATCCCATGATAAATAAGATTTTAATATCTTTATTATTCTCAATTTACCTTAAAACGTATTTAAATATTCTCTTTTTTTGTAAATAAACCCCACCCTCATTATTTTCTATAATTCATTATGAATTGTATACAACATGATCTATTCATTTTTCATTCATGGTTTTATGCATGAATTAATGTCATAATCGAGGTCTATTTTATACAGTATGAACACATGATTTACATGCAAGATCTAACATGGTGTAAACCTAATAAATATTATTTCACACATGATATTTTAATGAATCTTGATCAAAGGAGTACATCACAACTTGAGCTTGAAATAATCATTTTCATTTGAGAAACTCATTTTTATCTCAAACGAATACAATTAAAACTTCATGAAATCCATATAATCTCAAATAGATATAATTGATGGATGCCTATACTCATTACCATTAATCATTCAGCTAAGATCACTATATAATTGTTTTGTGCAATCTCTATTTTCCATGAAACAACATATATGTGGTAACTCCTCTCTTCACACATGTTAGAGGGTCCGAGATTTATTTTGGTTTTTTTATATAAGCTTAAATACATATGAACATTACTCTTTCATGACATGTTTATTCATCCTAATGTGTAAGGGTCATTATAAGTCCTTTAATGCTTGTGGCCAATCAACACCTTACCTCACAATAGGTACACCACAGTATGTCGAGTTACTATGAAGTCCCATGGTCACTCAAGAATTAAACTAGGTCCATACGGTCACTCTATTCAATATGAATTTTCTCTTTTAAAGAAAGGTCTAGATAATAAATTGATTTTGATAATTAATTATAACTCATATAGTTTATCATTTATTCATATGGTTGATCTCAACATTTCTTGGTCAATTCATAAAATATTGTTTTTTATGCGGTCAATGAACTCTATGGTAAGTTAATCACTCCTCACATCATGCTCAATATATGGATAGTGAGAATCATAGTCACTAAATTGAATATTATGGTTCATCTAAACACTTTCCCACATAGATACTATGATATTTATTGTTAATGTATATAAAAAGATCTTCATAATAAAAGTTTTTTCATCAAACTTCATTATGTTCATGCTTGATGATATCATATTGTAAAATAGAGGCTTGAGCTTACCCCATGGGGTTTAACTCCTTGTGACATGGTGTATAAGACCACAATATGAGTTTCCTCATGACATCAACCACTTTATAGTGTGTGGTTCCATTTTAGGAATAAGAAGATTAGTCAAAGGTCTAATAATAGAATACAAAACACATGATATAATTGAATTCAACCATATAGTATCTCTATATTTTTAAATATAGATGGAATATATCCACTAAATCATAATATAACATCTGCCTTTTTGGACCATGTTGGTTGGATGTTTGTTTAAAAGATTAAATATGTTTTTGATGTTTGTTTATTATTTTATTGTCATGAAAAAGAAATAAAATTAATTTATACCTCTTTATTATCCGATGAGAATAATTAAAGGGTGAAAAGTAATCAAGAAATAAGACACATATTTGATAAGAAATTTCATCAAATTTGGTTTTTCTCTTCTAGAGAAGTTTTTTTGAAGAAGCTTTTTGTGAAACTCAAATTGTGTGGATAAAGAAAGTTCTAATTAGTATTCTGAATGTCTCCATTCAAATTATGGTGATGCTTTTATATTTGGTTAATTCTTAAATATCATAATTTAACAATGTAACTAGTGATTCAATACTTATGAAAAAAGGGTAGATGATACAATATTCCATTCTAAGTGGTTCTAATTTTATTGAGGTGTGTTGGAAAGATAAAATATGTTTAAACATAGTAATTTCATATAACATTACAATGTAATCCAGACAATGCAATGAAAATCCTTAGGTTCTCAAATTCATGTATAAGTCATGATAAAAGTAGATTTTTTTGGAGGAAGAAAATTTGGAGAAGAAGAAGTTGTTAAAGTAAAATTGTTGATGAAGAGATTATTTTTCAGTACATCAGATGAGGTATGCCACTAATCCATCAGATCCAAGAAATTATTTCACACAAATAAGAAAGAATAGTTTTTTTGATTGATTCATGTAATAAATTCAAAGACCAATCAACTGGATGATGATCAACTATGTAGTAAACCATTTTTATCAGGATGAATTTCATGTCAATTGGGTTATGTGAAAAAAATGTGTTGTTTGTTTCTCAAGTGGATCATGACTCAATAGAATATATTTGATACCAATCCATCAATTTGTGATAGAGAATTTTCTATCAGACACAACGTGATACCAATAACATCATATAATGTAGGATCACCAGTCTGAGGAAAAGAAGAAAATGAGAATTGTTTGAAGAGTTTTGTGGAAGTGTTTGTCAAAGAGGTTTTAAATTTATTGTTGAAGTGCTTCCAAGAAATGATAATATATATAAATTTTTTGATTATTTTTATTGAAAAATAAAAGAAAATACATTCTAATTAAGTTGAAACTGTATTAATATAATAATGGTTTTAATGTTTTTTTCATCTAGTATGGAGCATCAAAATGTTTTATGTTTTATAGATGATACAAATAATCTTAATGAGGATTATTTAGATCTAATATGTTTGAATATTAATGAAGACATAGGCATGAAAATTGATATTATACAAAAGAATGGTTAAAAATACAGCTTTGAGATGAATTCATAAGATGATTCAAGAAGGTTTCAGAAGAATCAATAGGATTTGAGAAACACTGATGAAGTAAAAGATGTAGTTGAAATGAAAATTAAATTCAAAGTTGAGGAAATATATTAAGGTGGAAGAAATTATATTCCCACTTATAGCACTTTTGGTTCACCTATAAATACTATAAATTACATTGTACTTTTTACCGACATGGGTAATATTCACATGAAGAGTCAAAGAGTATGTGTTGAATGTTTTTGAAGAGAGAAGAAGTTTTTGGATGGAGTTTTCTGAAGAAAAATCTTCAAATAGAAGAAGTATAAGGAGGGAAAGTAATCAGGGTTATCGGATCAGGCCGAGACATAAAACATAGATTTATGAGAAAAGAGTAAGTGGCTTGGGATTTTTTCCCATGCTATTATTTCGAATCTATTTTCTAAAATAAGGTATTAGATAGAGGATTCAGACTGAGCCATTATACTTTCTTTATAACAAATTCCAAAATGATTTTTTGTACATTTTGATGGGTAGTAATGTTAGGATTTATGTTTTTAAGGATTTCTAAATGATTTTTATAAGGCATCATAATAACTTGTTTTGAACCAACTGGTGAAGGTTTCTTTGTTACAAAAACTTGTATTACATCATTCATTCAATAATAAACACATGCATTGTAATATAGATCATAGTTCCACATGAGGTTAAGGGTATATCCAACTTATTGTATCAACATAAAAGGAATTATTTTCTAGTGTATTATGTTGTATTTGATTGTTTCAAAAAAATTCCAAGGACATATCTACTCTTGTTGAGTGGTAAACCAAGTAAATTCTTTTGTTCCTATGGATGGGTGATTTTTTGTTTTTAAAAAGTGATAAATCATTAATAGGAGGTGAATGTTGTATCAATATAAAGGAAACTTAAAATAAAATAAATAACCAATTCACCAACTCCCCCTCTCATTGACACATTTATTCTTGATGGCCAATAACAATTGGTATTAGAGAAAAGGTTCCATTTATTTACTCTTTTCAAATGTTTTTTAAGAGAATTAATTATGTAGAATATATATAGTAAGAATAGTAAGGGGATTCAACTATTTTATGGAAATAAATATCATATATAGAAAGATATAATGTTTTCATATCTTTTGTCTCTGGGTTTTGATGTTTTGGAAGCTTCTACATATGGATTTCCTCCTATTGATGAAAATTTGCTCTTACATATGTAGATAAGATGAATCTTGAAAATTATTGAAGAGATATGAAAGCTTTACTATCATCACTTTATGAAAGTGAGTTTATAATAGTTAAGTGAGTTTTTATAGATAAGGGTATCTGGGAAACATTTAAGAACATATGTGAAGGAAATGAAAATGTGAAGAAAGAAAAGTAGAAATATAGAGGTTAAATAATGAATATCATAAAATGGGTGAGTATGAATCTTTTGGTGACTTTTTTACAAGGGTGAATGATATTTCTAGAATCATACGATTTATTGGTGAAAATTTGAAAGGCTCAACTATTGTTAAAAATATCTTGAGAATTCATCCTTTTATGATTAATTTCAATGTTTCATCTTTAGAAGATAGATATCCAGAAACACTATCTTTGTATGACCTTTATAGTACTCTCATAACATATGAGATGATAAGGAATAAATTTATTAAAGGAAAAAAGCATATAGATAAATTTACATCAAGGATTCAAATCTTGTAAATTATAATAAGTTTCTTGAAGAAGAATAATTTTCTAACTCAAAATCCTAAAAATAATCATGTAACAATATTAATGAACTATTTCCCTTTTTTCTAAAAATTTAAAAAGAGATAAAAATAACTAAAGGGATACTTTCATTAAAAAGATTTTAATGTGGATCCATTTCACACATTGGTATTTATTTTAGCTGAATAAAGAATAAATATGATAGTGATGAAGATGAAAGAATTTCAGGAAGATCTGAAAGAAACATGGTCTAAATTATAAATCCTCCTCAAAAAGAAAGGATTAAATTTCTCTAAATCCAGAAGGAGGATCTATTTTTGAAATATGATGAAGAAGAAGGTAGTGAATCTGAGGAAGAAAAGAATATTTATTTTTTTGGGAAAATTACATACATTGTAAAAATCAATCATGAAGAGTTTGGAAGTAGTAGTTTTGAAGATGATTATACTAAGCTATAATTTCATCTAAAAAGATAATTTAAATAATATTTAAAACTATTTGACTTGAAATAAATACTAAGAAGTTGAAAAAAAGAAATTCCTATAGTAAATAATCAATTGTTTCTTCTTGATTATAAAGCTATGTTACTTGAAGAAATTTATTTACAAAAAAGAATTATCTTATAAAAAAATTGGAATTAATATATTGATGTTAAGTTGAAAGATAAGGAGGATGAGTTGGGACTTGTTCAAAAATATTATTTAAAGTTAAGAAGGAGGTGAAAATTTCTAAGAAATATATCTCTGATGTTAGTGAAATTCCTAGAAAATATGAAGCTAATAAGGATTAAAGGTTACCATTTAAGGTTGACAAGAAAGTTGATGATGTCCTTATGAATAATAAATTTGATAAAATCAAGTATGTGGATAAAACCAATAAAGGTGGAAATTCAAATGTTTCTAAAATTTATGAGTATGAAACAAAAGTATCTAACACATCTAATTCAAATAATGTTTGAAATAAATGTAAATTAAAGAAGAAGATTCCATATGATCATAGAAATTTTCGGACTCAACAAATTTATAATGTAAAATATAAGAAATTTGCAAAGAAAAATGTCCACAATTATGAACAGTGTGGAGGTTATAGAGGAAAGTATTCATTATTTTGGAAATGATGTTATTGTGGTATGTTTGGGTATACAGAAAATATGCTTTTGTTAAACCAAAAACATTATAACTATCCCATGAAATACAGAAATAAAATTTTGAGGTGGAGTCAATCCTCTCTGGGTAATAATCCTGATAAGGTTGGTGTGAAAGTTGAGAATAGGTTCCAGCCTTTGGAAATTGTTTTTTTAAATATGTGAAAACCCTAGATATGTTGAAAAATGTTGTATTATTTTGTTATCATTATAAAAAAAGGTTTATAAAAATTATATGAATATGAATGTGAAGAAATATAAAGGTAATGAAAACGATCTTGTTATAGAAACCACTCTAAAATATAAAAAAGGAGAATGAACTTGGATCTTGGGTAGTGGGTGTTCTTATCATATTAAAGGATATTTAAATTTTTTACAGAATGTGAAAAATCTCAAAGAATGAATAGTGATATTTGGAAATGATGAATCTATAAAAATCAAAAGATTTTGATCTAATATTATTGGGGAAGAAAAATTAGAATCCATGAAAGAATTTTTTAATTATTGGTTGAAAAACAAATATGTTTCACAAAATTGTGATGAGGGTAATAAATTTTTTCTAATAATATGGCTTTTTTGTGAAAATATAGGAAGATGGAAATATTGTTACAAGAGGTAAATGTATAAAAGGGAACTTATTCCTAGTTGGTGAGGTTTAGAAATCAAGTTAATTAATCATGATGGATGAAAATTATTTGTGGAATAAAATTTAGGGACATATGTGTCATAGAAACAAGAGAATGTTGTCAAAGTCAGATAGTTTCCATTGTTTTTATGATATGTCAACAAGAATAGAATGTTGTTGTGAATTTTTTTATTAGGTGAAGATAACAAAACTAGTGCATTAAAAGGTTGATATTTGTTAAACTCAATCCTGAGAACTATTCTATTCTGATATTTTTGGTCCAGTGAGAAAATAATCAAATCACAAAGATAATTACTTCATTTCTTTCATTGATGATTTTACCCACATTACTTGTGTTATGTAGTTAAAACACAAGTTAGATGATTTGAATATTTTTCAATGTCATAGGATAATTTTTGAGAAGGAATGTGGGTATTATATAAATAAGTTGAGAACTGGTAATAATGGTGAGTAAAAGAATAAAGGGCCCAAAATTTACCATTAAAAATGAGGATTTCAGAATGAGTTTAGTACACCGAGAACACCACAACTGTAACACCATAAGATTTTATGAGATATATTATTTTTAATTTCTTTTATGTCTTCTATTGTACACTACACTAGGATTATCTTGTACTATACACAACACCGTATTAGCTTGCAGTATACTCAACACTATTCTTGGCTCGTGTTACACACAATTTCAAGTTTGTTTTGTGGAAATTATTCTACAAAACATTAAGTATAGATTTTTTTAATGTATAAATGAAATAAGTTTTGATTATGTTATATGCAACAACAAAGGAAGTTTTCTCTACACACATCCCTGACTTGGCTTGCATTACACGTAATCACGACCTTCCTCGATAACGTGTGTAGTACGCAATACCGGGTTTCACTAAACAATGATATATTGTTATAATATTATTAGGAACTAGAATTTATGAATATTAGTAACTAAAATTTGAATTTTATGACATTATAATTCATCTTACACATTTTATATAACATGATATGAGAACAAAATAATTTTTTTCGGGTAAAATGAGTATTTTTCAAAAACTGTAGTTTTACCGCCTTTTGATGGCGCACCCACATTAAATATAGTTTTTTAAATTTTTATAAGTTCAATTTTACAATATAAAATTATTATTTGGAATCAGGATATAAAAATTTACTTTAGATAAAGTTTTGATATTTTTCTGATAAGTTTCTTATTTTGATGAATAGTAAAAATATGCTAAATTTTAATTAAAAACCCTTTTTTCATTGAGATAATTTATATGGTTAAATTATGATATTTAATGGTTTAAAAGTATAAATAGAATATATTTTTACCATTTAATATAATGCATGTCATTTCCATTAATTTTATATTGAATTGATACGAAAAAACATTTCAATCTTTGACAATATTTTTACTTTTAAAACTTATTTTCATTACAACAGGATTAATTTTAAATAAATTACTGCAAATTATGTGTTTTGAATTTTGAAAAATGGATTACATATTTGGATTTAGTAGGTACAAATTATTTTAATAGGGAACTTTTATTTTTTTGAAATCATGAATAGTAACTACGGTAATTTTAATTTACTACAGTTAACGGTAAATCGGGTAATTAAGGGTAAAAATAAGATTATAAAATAACCCTAACACATTGAAAAATTCTATTGGATGAATAAAAGTCGACAAATATCACCGAAGTGCCATACTAGATTCGTCTCATGTACTATTGACCAAGAAAATGATATAATTATAATTAAAACCAAAGAATGTGACAACATGTCACTCTCTTATATATTATAAGTTTAATAATTTTAATTTAGTGATAAACTTCATAAAACTTATAACATTAATAGTATAAATAAATACAATAACATTATCTACATCATTTTAATTTATTTATAATTTTTAGGGATTAAATAATTATCATTAATGATGATACAATAGTGATGTTGAAATTATTTTATTGATTGAAATATCAAATAAATGGTTTTAAAAATATTAAAATAAATATTATATGAACTATTTAATGTGATCCAAGAATTTTATAGATTAATATGACATATTATTAATCTATTAAATATTTTTTTCGAATACATCCTCTTTGTAGATTTTATTTAAATTCAAATAAATGAATAGTGTCAAAATTGACACTTGTTATTTTATAAAAACAACATATTTTAAAATTGTTTAAAAATTACAAAAATATTTAAAAATTATAAATTTAAATTTATATGGTCTAAAAGGTTATAAATTATCCAATTATTGGAAATTTACAACATTTAATCATGTATTTATAACAATGTAAAATTTATAATTTATTACCAAAATAAAATTAAATAGATTAAATAATGATAAATCAAGTTGATAAGGTTCCAAATAAACTTAAAAAAGTATAAATTTTATTTTTTGATGATATTACAACACTATATCATCTCATATTCGAATTTTGTCAGTTTTGGAGGTTTTTATATGGGGTTTAAATTTATTATAAATTAATATTTCTTATGTTTCCAGAGGTGCCCCTCTCCTCCCTTATAAAAGGTTACCTACTCCTTTTACTCTTTACACAATTTTGAGCATTCAATCTCGGCCAAACCCTGCCCATTTATCTTCTCAACACCTATAGTTATATCATAGAGGTTCAGGTCTTCTTAAAAGACCAACTCTAGTGCCCTAAGAGGAAGTTTAAAAGAGGCACGTTGAGGAAGATGTAATCTCTTCTACCGATTCTTTCAAGTTTCTTTCTTCTTATACTTCCTCTTATTTTTTTGTTTCATTATAAATTAATAACATCAGTATAACTAAAATACTTATATGGTATTATAAATATGAAACAACCTTATTTTACCTTTTATCCATCCTACGGAAAATGAAATCACTGTGCGTATGTAATCACGGAATACCGTCTCCACGCCGTGGTGTAATCTGTTTTTCCACCACCACCTTACTTAGATGGGTATAATGGTGTAAATAATAACTATATATGGTTATTATAACATCATACTGAATATGAGATATTATATCATCCATTCCAATACCATTCAATAATTATGGGAATGATATCATCGCTCGTGTGTACGTACGGATTACCGTCTGCACGACGCGATGAGATTCATTCTTCATGTTAACCATTCAAGAATGAGTATAAAGTATATATAATAAATAATAATGAAATATATGACATAATAATGATACTGGATTTATCTACATATATTTTTCATTTACATAATTCCATTCAATTCAATAAGGAAACGAATACAGCGTACATGCATACGTACGACCTACCGTCTCCATGAACGGTATATTTCATTCCATTTATTGATATACCATATATATTTATATTCTGAATATATATGTTGTATATAAATCATGTTTTACATTCTAGAATTAATTAAATCAGGATATAAGTAATAATATCAAGAACAAAAAGTCCAAACACGTACGATAAATGAAACGATTTTACCAAAAATGTTGCTTTAACATGGAATTGACAAAAGAACGGGTAATATAATGTCATAAGTGAATAATATAAGATATCATAAATATTATTATGGTTATTTTACAAGTTAATAATATGTTTAAAAACACTATACAGGAGTTTTGGACACGTACGAAAGAAATTTGACCTAAGGTAAGGGATAATTTTGCAAATCTAATTTTTATCCGAGATTACTTATATGTAAGTATTAACTAGGGTTATGTTTATCATCCATGTCCATGTATTCTAAAAATGTCTTCATAAAATTTTTACTATTATTCCATGTAAGTTTAAAGTCATTTTTACCCTTTGTTGACTTTTTACCATATTTGTATGGAAGGAATCTTTCTTTTGGTGACCATATAAGGTACTTTTTTGACTTTTCTGAAAAAAGTACAAGAAGAATGTTTTCTTTAACTTATATGGCATGAATGGATTTTTACAGTTTCATAAAGAATTATTTCAATGAATCTTCCTCTGTAAAATTTCATGATTATTTTCAACAAAATCGTTTTCTTTTAAAATTTCATGGCATTTTGAGAAAAGAAAATGATTTTGAAGAAGAAAGGATATTTTCCTCAAGAATTCATTTCAAGTGTTTTATCAAAACTATTTTCCATTTAAGATGACATTATTTAGTATGTTTATGTTTCAATTATGATGTATCTATTATTTACATGGTTTTATTCTTTTTATGATGAAATGATATCCATTTGTTTTATATGGATTACATTATGATGAGATGATGTTTAGGAAACCCATTTTATTCTTTGGGTTATGATGAATGATTTATGTTTATATTGTGGAACAAGTAAGAATGATTTCATTATGAGATGGGTGGGACCTATACCTCCCTCAAATGCATTGGGTAAATATTTATATCTCATGAGATAGACATGGATGGAATGGCAAGTTAATCTGGTTCTGTGATACAGGACTGGAACGAGGAGTGAACTCGATTCACTAAGGGACTTTGTCCACTAAGATGGTCTTGTCAGCAATGCCCCCGCTACTATGGAAATAATATCATGTTATTAATGGTTTTCTACAATTACATATTTTATTTTATCATGATTAATGTTCCTTTAATATCTATGACTTATGTACTGCCAAGATTTATTTCATTGGTCAAGATTTTGAAGATTTTTGATCATGTTTTTACGTTCAAATGTTTATGGATTGCTTTTAAGTTCTCGATGTTTACCCTTACTAAGCAATTGAGCTCACCATTTTTATGTTTTCTTTTCCCCAGGATTTAAATAAATGTTTTAGGTAAGAAAACCAAAAGGTAAGATCTTTATGGGAGATGTTGAAGATCTTTCACCATGATTAGAAGATTATGTTCTGAGTTTCCAAAGACATTAAACTAATACGGTCTTTGGGAATATATTTTTGTTATGTATCAAGTATTACACCAAAGTAATGTAATGTCTATGTACTTCAAGCTTTTGGTCTCTACAATAACAAAATAGTGTTACTAAAAGTAAAAATATAAGATTAGTTGAAATATTTTAAAAAACTCAAAGTTTGAAACACTTAAGAGTTTTTTTAGAGTCCCTACATCATAAAGAACAAAGGTGTAGACCTTGTAATGTTTGATCAGAGAGGTTAAAATGAAATCTTTCTTGGATATGCTTCATATGGAAGAGGATATATATGTCTCAACAAAGATATTGGGAGATTATTTGATTTCATTAATGTGATAGTTCTTTATAAATCTGAGGAAGATGTGTCACAAAAACATTTAAATGAGTAAGATAAAAAAGTATGAATTATTTTTTTAAGATCTAATAAGTATGAAAAAAATTACAATCTCAAAATTGAAGAATAACGAGATGATTCTATTTACAATTGATGAGGAATAATTTTATACATCTCATCCTATGATAAAGGAGAAAGTTGATGCTCAAAATATAATTAGTGATCAACATCAAAAGGTTCAAACAATAAGAACATCAAAAGTTATTAAACATACTAATTTTTATTAAAATTTTTATCCAAAATATGTTAGAGAATATTTTTAGGATCCGGAATGTTTTTAGGATATGAATGAGGACTTGGATAAAATTGAGGAGAATGATACTTGTTAGCTAAAATGTAATCAAAATGAAAAAAAGTTATTGGTAGAAATTGGGTGTTCTAGAAAAATTTGAACGAATGTGTTGATGTGATACAAAACAAGGAAATGTTAGTGTGAAATGTTTACTCTCATATTAAAGGAATTGATTTTGATGAGACTTTTGGTCTAGTGTAAAGGATAGAAATAATTAAAATATTAATTTTTTATTTTTTCACAATGATGTTAAAAAATTTACATATGGATGTGAAGTTGGTATTTCAGAATGGAGAACTTGATGAAGAATTTTATAGTTAACAACTATGTGGATTTTTTTGGGAATTATGAATGTCATGTCTTGAATATAAATAAGTCCTTTAATGGGATGAAGCAAGATCTAAGGGAATGGTATTATAAATTGGATACCTATATAAGAAAGTTGAATTTTAAGAAAGGAAGGGTTTATAGTAATCTATATTTCATGGAATTTTCAGAGATTTCCATATTTTTAATTTTATATGATGATGATATAATTTTTTTTGGGAGTGATGAAAGAACATGTGAAAGGTTTACTAAAGAGAAGAAAGATTTGTTTGAAATTCCCATGCTGGGTGAAATGAAATACTTTCTTCAGTTATAAATCTTAAAAAATAGGAAGCATATATTTATTTGTCAATAAAAGTATACTAAAGAAATTCTTAAGATGTTTGGAATGGAAAATTGAAATCTTTTTTATATGAAAATTTTAGTGGGAAATAAAGTTGACTAAAGATGAATAAGATATGTAATTTGACTCTAAAGATCATTAGAACCTAGTTGAAAGTTTTTTGTATTAAATAGCCTCAGGACCAATTTTTTTTATTTTTTCACCTTATGTGAAAGATTAAAAAGTGATCCAAGAGAATCAAATCTATTGTATGGAAAAATAATTCTCTCATATATCAAAGGCACAATAGATTCCAGAATTAGGTATGATTTCCAAGAAAGTGTTTATTTTTTTGGCTTCACAGAAACTGATTGGGATGGATGTATTGATGATAGAAGATCAACAATAGGTAAAGTTTTCATTATTGGGTAAATTTTTGTTTGTAGTCATACTAATAAAAAAATTAGTAATTATTAGTATGATTAAAGTCGAGTATGTTTCTTCCACTCAAGCAACAAAAAAAATTTTGTGGATGAAGACTCAGTTAGAAGATATACTTATTGAATTAATGTTAACTCTACCCTAGGGATGTGATAATCAATGTTCTATTAAACATAGAAGAAATAGAAATTAACATTCTCATTAAAAACACATTGATATAAAAAATCATTTCATTAAAGAGAATTTGGAGAAGAATTAACTTAATCAAAAGTATGTTCCAATGTCATAAAAAGTTATTTACATACTCACACAACCTTTACTAAAGGAAGAATATTAAAAACTGATTTTAAACATGGGTGTCCAACTTTTTTCACTCTAGTATTGAGGTATGTGTTTGTTCCCCTCTCTCATCTTGCATTTGAATACTATTTTTAAACAGAATAAATGTTTTATAAATCTATCCATTGATAAGTCCTAAACCTTTTAAGGAATAATGTATGTCGGGGGGTTGTGGGTAAGCTGTGAACTCAGTATTTAAGTGTGTGAAATATTTTAAATTTTTTTCTATGTGTAATTTACTTGTCTCTACAAGAAGGTGAAAGTAAAATAAGTTTTAGACTTTGGAGAAGTTTCATAAGTCATTTATTTTGGATAGCATGGTTTTACTGTCAATGGTTCTTGTTTCCTATAATGATTTAATGCACATAGGCTTAAATTTTTTGATAATTGATATATATATTGAGAGTAAAAAGTTCTTTGATTTATGAACCTTGGTTGACAACAAATTCCAAATGGGGATATTTTTGGGACCAAGTTTTCTAGATGTTGTTTTTGGAAGCTGAAAGAATTTTGCGATGTTTGTTTTTCCTTATGTTTTCAAAAAATGAAATCACAATACTTTGTAAGTTTTTATGATCAGATAAAAATAATAAAGGTTTGAAAATTAATAAAAAAATTGGAGACACATTTGATAATAAAGTTCATCAGCTTCTTTTTTTCTATTTTGAATATATTTTGTAGAAGAAGTTGTTTTTCAGACTCACCATGTGTTTGGAAGGAAATTTTCAATTGGTATGATATAGTATCAGATTATGAATGACACTATACAAAATCTAATGTTTCTTTTTTTGGTTAATTATCAAATATCATAACTTCAATGAGTAACTTTTTGGGAAAACTATGTGAAATAAATGGGTAGAATATGTGATTGTCCATTATAGGTGGTGTCAAAAGTGTTGAGGTTTGGTTGGAAAGAATGAAGATTTTAAAAGGATATAAAGTCATATAAATTTATAATTTTAGTTATATGATGTTAATATGATACTTAAGTTCTCAAATTCATTAAGAAGTAATGATACAAGAATAATTTTATAGAGGATGAAAATCTAGAGAAGTTGATGTTTCTATAGTCGAAGTGTTGATGAAGTGATTTTTGTCTAGTACATCAAACATGGTGTTCCATTGACCTATTGGAGGTAGGAAATATTATTAACACATATAATAAAGCATAGTTTTTTGTGATTTATGAATGTAATAAATTTATAGACAGATCAGTTGGATGACGATCAATAATGTAGTCAACCATTTTCATCAAGTTGAGTTGTTTGTCAATTGGGTTAGGAGAAAAATAAAAAAGTGTTGTTTGTTTCTAAATTGGGTCAAGAATCATTGGAATAGATTTGATACAGATCCATCAGAGTGATATAGATACCAATCCATTAGATGCATAATCATATAAATAAATTTATCTGACACTGGATCATCGGTCTAAGGAGAAGAAGAAAAGGTGAATTTTTTGAAGGTTTTTTTGAAAGTATTTATCATAGGGGGTTTTGAAGTTATTGTTGAATTTTTTTCAATAACTATTGGTATCTATATATGTTGTCATGTTTTTATAGAAAAATAAAATCAATGAAATTCTAACAAAGTTGCAACTATGTTTATGGAATAATATTAATAAATTTGTTTTCTTCATCTATTATGAAGCATTATAATGTTTTATGTTTTATAGGTGGTATGGAGGATAATAATTAGAATTATTTTACTATGATATGATTTCATTATAATCAATAAAATCAAAATAACAATTTTTATCATACAAAAGAATGTTTATTAATCAAGCTTCGAGCTGAAGTCATAAGAATATTAGAGAATGTTTGAGAAGAATCAATAAGAGTTGAGAAGTACGGAATTATTAAAATATATATTCAAAATTGAAATGAACTTTGAAGTTAAGGAAATTTGGTTAAGAGGGAAAAAAATTTAGATTCATATACTCTCCACATTTGGCGCACCTATAAATAGAAGAATGAATATTGTATTTTTTACTAACAATCTTACTTTTCCTGTGAAAAGTCAAAGAGAATGTGTTAAAAGTTTTTGAAGAGAGAAGGTGTTTTCAGACAGAGTTTTCTTGAGAATCATCTCTAGACAAAAGAATAATAATAATGAAGGAATGTTATATGGGTTACTGGATTAGATTAGAACATTTGATGTATATTTTAGGGAATAAAAAAAGTGGTTCATAATTTTTTCTAAGGTATTATTTATTATCTGTTTTCTATAATGAGGTATCAAAAAAAAGTATTTTGAATTATCCATCATACTAATATTGAATAAAAACAGAACTATTGTTTATATCTATTTGTAGTTAGATATTTAAAGATATAAGTATTAAATTTTTCTAATGGAAGTTGATATGGCAGCACAATAACTTGTTTTGAACCAACTAGTGATGGTTTCATTACATGTTACACAAATCTGTACTACATCATTCATGATGGAAGAAGAAAGTAAATTTTTTTATCGATCACAGTTCTACAAAACTGTAAGGGTATATAATACTTGTTGTATCCACACAAAAAGATTGATTTATAGTGGATTTTTTGGTATTATATTATTTCCAAACTAGGCAAAGGACATAACTTCTCTTATTGAGTAGTGAACCTTTTATATACTTATGTTCCTATGAATGTGTGATTGTTTTTTTAGAAAAGTGATAAATCAATAATAAAAGGAAAATTTTATTTCAAAATAAATGAAACAAAAAAGAAAAATATATCTCTAATCCCCCCTATCAGTGATACATTTATCTTCACTAATAATTAAGAATTTGTATCTTGAATAAGTGACTACTAATAATATTCAACATTGTATACTAATGAAAATAAAATCTTATGGTTATCAGTTCTCTCCTGCATTCTTTTGTGTAGCACCTCATTGTGGTGGCTATGAATCCATTCCAATCTACATGAAAACCCTTGTGTTCTTTGGATGGTACTGGTTTCCCCTAGTTTTTAATAAAACCTCATCAATACATTTAGAAAACTAAGAAACTAAATGCCTTGATATGTAACCATTCCCCCAAAACTCATACCTAAAAATTATCAATATTAATTCATTTTTAACATATTAATTCTCCTCATGAAGTTAATATACTATTTTAAGGGTTTTATCATAATATCTAAATCATCCATTTTTCTTCAAAATTTACATTTTATATAGAGTTCATTCTTCTTAAAATATCATTATAACATGAAAATAATTGATTTTATCACCTCTCAAATCTCCTCATGTAATTAATAAAATATTCCATGGTCTTCTCATAACATCTTAATCATCAATATTCATTCAAATATCAATTTATATAAAATCTAATATCTTCTACAAACCTCATTGGAAAATTTTATAATAATTATTAGACCAGTTCAATTAAACGTCACATGTTAGTGTTTCCTCATCCAAAGAAACATCTTGTTTCACATGTCATTATCATATGCAATAGAAGAATCTTTCTTATAATATCAATATTTCTCCAATTAATATTGAAAGTCTTGTTGCAGCATGAAAACCTTCTTTGTGGACATAAAAATTCAACCAACCCAAAGGAACTTCACATTAAATAAAGGGTTTTTGTTATTTTTTCCATTTTGAACAATAATTTTTTTATTTTCTATTATTTTTAGGAGGAGGTCTAGTATTTAGATTTCCCTTCCCTTTTTCTTAATTGTTAAAAAAATTCTCGCATGACCTTGATTGTTTTCATAATCCATGTTATTTTAAATACTAATTCCCAGTGACTTGTAAACATTTACATAGAGTAGTGACATAATCATTAAATATAACTTAAAATTATATGACAGAGAATTATTTTAAACGATAATTTTAAAACACATGTATTAATGATGAAAATATTAAATCTATCCATTATATTCAAAGCATATACTTATATACATGTTTAATATGGTTTTAGGTATAGTGTATATACGATCACCATATGTCAAGGCTAACCCGCTAGATTAAATAGATAAAAAATATGATTTCCTCATAGACTCAATCCCTTGGATGGATATAGGTGATATGGATACACAATTTATAGTGTGCCTCCAAAATTCAAGGTTAGTACATTTGGATAAGTGTGACTGAATGACTTAGTGAAATCAATATCATGAATGTAGTTTTTTTATGGTTAGTTAATGTTTAGTAAAGGATCAAATATTCTAGAAAATATATCATATTTACTTTTGAACAAATAATATAAAGAAATATCTATATTTATAGAAATATAAACTAATTTTGTTTCTTGATCTACAACATATCCTGATTTTTAATAGGTCTATGTTCATGACCCTATAGTCTTTGTTCCTTTTTTTAGTAGGCTTTTACATAGGATTAACTTTGAGGATTTTATACCTGGAATGATTTGTACCTCTTTCCAACATCATGTAATCTAATTTTTGTTTCATTTGTGAAGGTAAAAGGCCTCATATGTGTATAATATAATTTTTCTTAGGATTCACTTTGTGGGTTTTCACCTTGATGAGTACCATGTATCTTTATATTGGGTGTTTAAGGATTTTTAAGTCAGATTAAAGGGGGATGATATTTCTAGGTCATATCAACTTGACTTAAAGTGTATGAAGTTTATATTCATTCAACATTGTCCAAAAGTTTATAATTCTTAATATTATACATCTTTAGCCAAAAAAATGAGGAATCTCATATAGTGATCAGGGTAATTATAACTTAGAGTGAATTAATATCATGTCACTGATATAGAAAACCTCAAGGGAAAAGTGAATGTAGTTTATGGTCATTTAACTATGATCAATGGGTTATGGATTCATATATAGTGATTGATTCATAACTAACCTAATGTGAATTAAATATATACTAGAATACACATGCTTAAAAAAAATATACTCATAGTTTAAGGTCATAATGCTTAGACTAAAGTGTTCCACAGATAATTCTCATGAGACATCATCTGTGATGATGGAAATTGGGGGTCATCTATACACTGAACACAATTAACCAAATTTAAATTGAGTTGATGCTACTGTGGATGATGGAAAGATAAAGAAAATTAAAAATACCATTATGGTTTAAGAATTATAATTTTTTAAACCTTTCAATATAGAACAAAAGGTGATGTAAATTGTAAATTGAGTGACATGATTTGGAAAATGATAAAATGAAAATAGATAGGCTAGTAAATTTTCTATCCATTTTCTAATGGTGGGTCTATTACTATTCCATTAAATAGATATAACGAGGATTATCATTAACCATATTTAAATGATGGTTTACACTATAATTTTGTTGACGGAAAATGGGATTAAAGGATATTCTACATAAGAAAAATACATGACTTTAGTTGGTTATAAATTTTCCATATATATGGATCATATATCTACACAAAGAAAAGGGGTCATTTGGGATAATATGTACACATTTTTAGTTTCCATAATTTTTTTATTTTAATACTAAAGGTTTAATGTATTAAATATTAGAAGGGAATGTTCAGAAGGTATTTAGTACGCACTGACTCAAAATAAACCAAAATTGAATCATCATAGATTATACTAGGGGAATGGAAATGGGTGATAATTTAAATTTATCACCATGATTAGTGGTCTTAAGACCACTATATATCCTATAAAAATTGGAATCATGAAACACATAGTTACTGGATAAAATTTTGTCATCCCCATGTAGTCTTAGAGTAATAAGACTCAACATAAATTAAGTGGTTGTAAAATAGGATGGTGAAAGGGATAAAAAGGAATTTGTGTCTAGGTTAGAAATTAGAGGATCAAAAATCACTATGTATACTATAATAATAAAAATCAAGACATGTGTAGTTATTAAGAATTATGCATCTACATGTATATGTCTCATGAATAGGATAAAGTTTAATGGTTTTATCTTAGCATAGGGTTGTTAGAGAAAAAACTGATATGACTTACTAAATTCCTAAACTATAGAATCAAGATTTGTAGTTTCACATCGGAAAAGGGGTCTTTGATACACCCCATGGTTCCAAAATGTAATGATAATGTACAAATTCTAATTTAAAGGAGGAAATTATTACATAGGGAGGGTTTTTATGGTGATGAAATATAGGGATGGGTATAATATGGAAATCCATGTTTCAATATGTATCATGTTTTGATAGGAATAATTCCACACATAGTTATTTAAAATTTGTCCTTTATATTGATATTTACAAAACAAATGAGGTAAAATGTGATTGTATGAAGGGGTTCCCTGGTGATAGGAGAATTTGGGAAATCCAGTGTAAATAAATAATGGTCTAAATAAAATGACGAAATAAAGGATATGGTGTAGATAAAAGATTATATCTGGGCCTAGGATAGGTGGTATATGCATCACTTTATATCTTATAAAAATAGAAATCACTCCTCATATATTTTGAGTATAAAATGGAATTTTATTCTAGTGAAAATATATTAGAGGAATCCAAGTATGAGTTAGGAGACCATACACTTTAACATCATACTTGGATTAGGTTCTCATATAAGGAGACTATGTCACATGGAATAAAGTCCTCCATGAAGTTTAAGGTTCATGATATAATGACCAAATTCTTTACTATTTTGAGGTGATGTTTTAAGGACCTTGTCTTATGGACTAATATCATGCAATAAGGACTGTGGTGTTATGAAATTTAGAGCAATGAAATAAGGACTCTAGTTACATATAATACAAGTATTTATAAAAAGTAACTTTTGAAGCCTAGGTATATTTATACAAAGTATATCTTGATAAACCATGTTTTGGTGGGAGGAATGATACACTCTCTATCCATTGTAATAGGATGTTTCCTCCATTATAGTTAAAGCTTTTTATAGTATAATTTCATTATAAAAATTTATACTAGCATTGGGGGACTCAAATCATATAACTTTTCAATTCTCAAAGAAAATATCAATTCTATATGGATAAATTAATAGAATGAAACCTTCTTGATGAACACTCATGAGGCATAGTTTTAGGGTAACTCAAGGTTACACAAGGTATGAAAACATTTCTCATTGATCTAATGCAACTCATCAAGAAAGGCTTGGTATTGTTCATATTTAATTTTTTGATCAAATATATCTATGTTAAGTGAAGGAAAATTAACTCCAATTTGGAATATAGCTTTAACCCCATACACCAACAAATATGTGGTCGATTTTGTGGTCATATATGTACTAGTGAAATAATCCCCCAATTAATGGTGCCTTTTATGATAATAATTCTTATTATTGACCACTATATTCTAAAGTATATTCTATAATTTCTTATTAAATGCATCTATTTTCCCATTTTCATCCATTTGGAGGTGATATGAGTAATTAGGATGAATTTTATATCTGAATATTTTTTATTTAGTTCAGACGAACACAAATTATTACCAATATCTATTAAGATTGTATAAGGAAATAAAAATCCTATAATTATATTGGGATTCATAATGTTATTCACAACCTTTTTTCCAACCACCATGAATGATATATATGGTATAAATAAGAATGAAATTTAACAATATGATAGTGTCTAGAGAGTAAAAGGCCATGAAATCAATTTAAAAAATGTATAATTGCTAGGTTTATTTGGGTAGTGCTATAATTTCAGAGGTATATGGATAAAATTATAATGTATTTAATATTTATGAAACCGTATGATGAATTTTAAAAACATTATGCATTTTTGATGAAATAGATACCATATTATCCTAAGTTAGTGAAAAATCAATTTCACTAACTGATGAGCATGACAGGAATCGGCATGGGCTTCCTATATGATAATTAAGGTATCTCCTCTTTCAATGAATTCGAAGAAGACCCCATTAAATCCATATTTTTAGATGAATTCTTATAATTTGGGACTTTATAAAAGGAAAAATAAATTTCTCATCAATGGATATTCTATTATCTATATCAATTTTTTGGAAGATCCCCATTCTACTAATATTTTCCCTTTGATCGACTTTTAGGATACAAAATAGATATCAAATAATATAAGGATAAAAACCCATATTTCTAATAAAACAATAAAAATAGAGTGTGTAAAGATACATTTTAGTGGATCAACATAGTAAATCTGTAATGTTACAACCCTAGAAACCCAGAGTTGGTGCATTATTTTAATACATTGGCATGATTAAAAGTAATCAAGTCCTGAAGTACCGATAAATTTAGTAGTCTTAGAAAATAGATTACATACATGAAAGTCACATTACACATTAGAAAAATAAAACACAACATAAATGATCCTTTGAGAACTCCATTAATCTCACAGCTTAACCCTACTTAGCAAATATGATACACTTATTGAAATCATAGGAAAATAAAACATAAGAAAGGGGTGAGCTCAAATTCTTAGTAAGGGTAAGAAATACAACAGAAGATAACATAAACATTAGGCATGGTGAATAATTTAAAATACATGCCTTCACAAATAATAAACATGAACACTTTATGGTAGGAATATGAGATGAGAAAATAATGTCATAATAAAACATAGTTATGGGTATTATACTAGTCAAATAACCACATGAACCATCAATAATATTTTCATAATGAGGGAATGTATAATTCCTGACATTATGAAAAAAAAATTCAAGGCCTCGGCCAGGACGTCTAAAAATGATTAAGGCCTCGGAAAAAACCATATATCAAATTGGGAAAGGCCTCGACCAATTCCATTTCTAATTGTCTTATGAGACCTACCGATGCATTGAGGAGTAATAGCAGGCTCCACCTATCACTTACTAAGTTCAATACATTCCTAATATGAAAAGGTTGAAACATAACATAAATATTCGTATTAAAACTAGCATAAGAAATGTCAATAATTTAACCATAAACCATGAATGGTATAAAAATAACACATCCATAGTCAAACATATCAGAAAACATTAAATACAATATGGAAGATTTGTATCATAACAAATAAACTTCAAACAAGTGTAAAATTTATCAAAAGATGTCGACATAGATGAAATAAAAACTATTTGAGATAAATATCTCTTTCTATTTTGAAATCATTTAAGAAAAAATTTATTTTGAAAATATTCTTATAATCTTGTAAGGGAAGATTCAAAGGTGATATAACAGTAGAGAATAACCTCACCCACCATATAATTTAAAAAAAAATTCTTACCTTAATTTGTCGAAAAGGTCATAAAGTACCTTGTTTGGAAAACGACAGAAAGATTCCTTTCAAAAAAAGTTATAAAAATTTAAACAAGGGTATAAATGAATTTAACACATAGTCTAGTAAATAGTAAAAAAATTGAAATACATTTTTAGGAAACATGGATGCAGATGATAAAGAGGTCCTGGTAGATACTTACGTAAAACAGCCTTGGATAGTGAAGAGATTGTATAATTAACCCTTACCTTGCACTTTCCTTTGGTCAAGGGTACGTCTATCCTCCAGTATAATGACCATAGTATTTTATTAAATTATAACAGAACCATATTCATATTTATTATATCATACATGATTTATTTATGACTTTATACAACCCATTTAATAATGATTTTACATGTTAAATTAATATTTCGGGTAATAATTTCTTTCTTTGTCATACATGTTTTAACTTGTTATTCTTGATTGTATCATTTAGATCATGATTTACATACTTATAGAATATAACCCATGATTTATATATCATATATATTTAGAATATAAATATGTATAGTATATAGATATATGAAATGTAAAACACCGTTTATGGAGACGTTACAGTGTACGTACGCATAAACGATGTTTCCGTTTTCATATTGTATTAAATAGAAGTAAGTGAATAAGATATATGTAAGTAAATAAAAACATATATATATATATATCTATCAATTCAGTTGAATTATTATGTCATATATTACATACTTATTAATAATATATATTTTTATAATCATTATTTAATGGTGAATGTGGAAGTGAATCTCATCACGTCGTGTGGACAGTAAGTCGTACCTACACACGAGCAACAATGTCATTTCCTTAATGATTAAAAGGTGTGTAATTGGATAGTATATTCAATTTACAGAGATATTATTATGTTATTTTCATTATTTATATACATAGTAATCATCATTATATTCATCCAAATAACATAGTGTTGAATAACAAATTACACCACGGCGTGTAGACGTTAAGCTGTACTTACACACGCATGGTGACATTATCATTCATAGGATGGATAGAATAATGAATATGGTTGTACCATATTTATAATAACATCACAATATGTAGAAGTTATTTTATTTATTATTTTGGTATGGAAACAACAAAGAAACAGAAAGTGGAAGAAGAAAATAATTTGAAAGAGGGTAGTGAAATTAATACCTCTTCTTCAGGTGTTTCCTTTTGAGTTGATCAAAAGGGCTCCTTAGGTTGGATTTACTATCAAATTAATGACTATAGGTTTATTTAAAATAATTTCTGAGGATATTTGGGCAGGGTTTAGTCGAGACAAATGGATTTGTATGTGTGATTTTGAGAGAAGGGGAAGTACCCTTTTATAAGAGAGGTGAGGGTCACTTTAAGAAAATCTTGAAATATTATTTTATAATAAAATCATTTTCGGTTTATAATGGCTAAAAATGATTTATTTCTAGGATAAGTTGGGTATGGTTCTAAAACCACTCATCCAATAGGTTTTAGACAGGTTTAGGTCACCATAATAACTTAATCTGTTAAATAGTTTAACTTTTACCTTGTCTTCTTGTATTTTTTCACTACAAGGTTAATAAACATACTATAAACTTCCAAAATATCATAAAGTGATTCATTAATGAAATATATAATATTATTTAATCCCTCTTCCAGAACCTTAGATTTTTTAGGAATATTATATAATTTAATAATATAATATTTGTTTTGAAAACTCATTTATGTCAGTTTTGACACTATTTAGTATTTGGTTTATGTGAAAGTCATCAAAACTTGATTAATTAGAAAAAGATAAATTTAATCATTAATAACATGTCATATTAACGTATTAAATTATTGTATGTCATAAAAAATTTGAAATTATATTTATTTTAATATTTATAATACCATTTATTTTATTCTTTCACTGGTAAGGTAATTACTGCATCATCATGGTGTCATAAATAAATTATATTATTTAATGTATAAAAATTATAAATAAAATTCTATTATGTATTAAATCGTTTTACCTTTATAATGAATATTTATAGTCGAAAAGATAACTTATATAACACCTTGTAAAAATTGTTTTACTAAAGGATGTATGTTTATGTCATTTTTGTATTTACATTAAATTAATTAATATAAAGTGTCATTATCACTTTCAAGTGGCTACAAGTGGTCCCAAAATCAAACCAAGGATGCCCATGGTCTTAAATGTATCAAAAAATAATAATAGAACACATTTTAGGGTAATTTAACATTATTATAGAAATATTTTTTTACCCTTAATTACTATATTTACCCTTTAACCATGGTAAATAAAATATTTACTGAAGTAAATATTCATAATGTATAAAAATAAAAGTTACCCATTTACAAAATTTGTATCTACTGATTCCAAATATGGAATCCATTTTTCTAAATTCAAAACACTTAAGTGTCAGAAATGAATTTAAAATTGATTCCCATTGTCAAATCCAAAAACCGGGTTTTTAAAAAGTAAAAACTATCAAAAGATTGACAAGTGTTTATGTTAAATTTAAATGTGAAATTAATTATAACGACTGAAATTTTGTTAAATGATAAAAATATAATCTAATTATACTTCAAAATAATTCAAATTCATAATTTAACACTATAAATTATTTCAATTAAAAAAAGTTTTTTTCAATTAAAACATAATATTTTCACTATTCATCAAAATATGAAAGTTATCAGAAAGGTACCAAAAATATATCCAAACTAAAATTTTATATCCCAATTATAAAGGAGAATTTAATTTCATTAAATTGAATATATAAAAGTGTCAACTATTTGTTTTAAAATGGGTTTTCTATTAAAAGGCGGTAACATAACATTTTTTAAAAAATACTTCTTTTATCTGAAAAAATGAATTTGTTTTTATATTATGTTTAGGAAACACATAATATTGATGTTAAAATTATATAGAGTATATATGATTCAAAATTTATTTTTCACTATTCATAACCACTTTTTGAACGACTAGTTTGGTAAGTTGTGGTGCGCTCGAACTCAGTGTTGCGTGTAGCGAAAGCTATTGAATTACTTTAATGAGATAACATACTATGAAATTTTGGGGTGTTACATTATCCCCATATTTAATAAATTGAGACCTCGTAATTTGAAATTGTTCTTCGAAAATAAAAGGTTAAAATTAGAAAAATACCTTTGTGGAAAACCCACATCAGAAATTGGTTTAATAAAATTTAGTCTTAATAATTAGGAAAGGGAAATGAAAAAGTCACCACAAAATTATGATATTGATTAAGAGAACATTGGTGGAAATTAGAGACACATAATTGGAGGGAAAATGTAAATATTTATAGGGAGTGATTGAGGTCATCAATCACTAACAAGTGAAAAATTGAGGGCCTTAAAGCTATAAATCTATGATGATTTAAAATATCATCGGTTCAACAAAACATAAGGTATTAGGATAACACATTTATAGATTTAAGATCCCTTCCCTAAAGTTTAATAATTAATTTATTCATAGAATAAGAGGAAAAAAATATACTTGACAAGTAGAGTATCATCCTTCAATTAATTCCTACAAAAAACTCATATTTCACTCCAAAAGATAATAGAATTCAAAAATATTTTATTTATCCTAATATTATAGGGTTAAAAAAATAATAAATTTATAATTCATTTGTTAACCTATTTAAAAAAACTACATTATACAAACAAGGAAATCATGTAGGCCAGTGGTAGGTGATGCACCCTTGTCTCCCTTCAGTTACAGGTTCAAGTCTCATGGCCTTATCAGACACAACAGGTTGTCACCCAACCTCCGGGTTGTCCTTTTTATAACAATTCAAAAATAATCTTAAGAAATGATTTAAACATAAAAATAGTATCCAATTTCAAACATAATTGTTTCCAACCTTCTGACTTATCCAAAATACTTCTTTCCAAACCCACATTCCTAAATTCATAAGGAATGTAAACACAGTGAAGATCCTTTTTTCTAGGTAATAACATGTGAATTCCTTCATCATGTATTATTTTAAAACACTCTAACACCCTGAATTACTATAAAAACTTATTGATTACATTCTTGCTCCCTTATTTCTTATAGAATACTGGATATACTCCTTCTATCCAAAAATGTTGTAAACTCCAACAATGATGTAATATGCAAATCATTAATCAGTTTCAAGGTAGTCAAGAATATCCAATATAATTTATCCAAATCAATCATATATTATTCCAAACTCACTACCTCTGTATCAAAACCATATTATGGTTTATCTTTCTCTCAACCATATATTTTACAAAACAATTAATCTTCTATTGAGTCACTTTTCTTAGTTCCACACAATCTCAAGTCCTTAATGAAATAGTACTGGAGTACAATCCTTATATACTCTATAATTATTATAACAAGTACACCATTAATATAATTCTCAAATGACACAATACTTTAATATCAACATAAGAAAACTAGTCATTACTCTTCATCTGTGGTAATATCATAACTTGATTATTATTTAAAAACATCATTTGTGGTATACTTTTATGATTTGAAAATTGATTCACATAGTGTCGAAAATTCTTGTAGATGAAGAATTTTACATTTGAAACATTTTCTTACCCTTGAAATCACATAAATGGTGTCTTGTTTCTCCCTACTTATAACAAACTATCATTCCCTTTAAGCATTCACGAAGGTGATTCTTTATATAGTTATCACATATGGGAAAATCCTTCTTTCCCCTCTTCCATTTACCCATCTTTCTCTCTTCCATCCTTTCCATCTCTTATTTCCATTCAAAGCCATAGGACTCAGATAATTCTTTACTTATCTTATTAACACATGATATTATATCTTCATATGATGAGAATACATGGGATACTATTTTCCTCTTAAATTTTGGCTTAATACCATGAAAGATATGATCCTTCTTAATCTTTAGATCATGTGTATTGCTGGAATTTTCATTCTTTCTACTAGGAGACATTTCTAAACAATGGCATACACTAGGTTAGTTTATGAATCGCAATTCATAATTCCAAACTTGTAAAATACCTAACTTAAGTTGAAAAGGTTGTGCCTATAATATATAATCATAAAATGTTTTCTTTGAGGAAGTATTTACTCCTAAATCCTTCATAATGGCTTGTAATGAAAATGTAAATTATCCTTAGCATATCTCCCAGGAGTTTCATAACCAAGAGTGCAGCAAGGCCTGTTGTCATGTACCAGGATACCTCGGGTCAAGCCCAAAACTCCTTTTTGGAGTTTTCACTCCTAGGTACATCTGTGCCAGAGTCACCTCTACCTACTCGTATCCAGACAAGGATGTATTGCTTGAAAATACACAAAATCTCTACATTACCAAAATTCTGGGAAGTTATTCTATATTAATCATCAAATGCCATCTTAGGGTAATGTTCTCTAAATAAAGTTTATCTAAATCTATTTTTAAGGTTGTTGCTAAACTTCCTCTGATACCAACTGTAATTCCCTAACCCCAGAAGCCTGGATCTGGTGCATTATTTTAATACACTGGCATGATTACAAGGAAACATGTCCTGAAGGACTGGTTAGTTTAGAAATCTTGGAAAATATATTACATACATGAATGTTACATTACAAATTAAAAAAATAAAACACAACATAAATGATCTTTTGTTAATTCCATTAATCCCCTAGCTTAAACCTACTTATCAATTATAATACACTTCTTAGAATCCTAGGAAAATAAAACATATGAAATGGGTGAGCTCAAAAGCTCAGTAAGGGTAAGCAATACAATGGAAGATAACATAAACATTTGTCATGGTTAGTAATTTAAAATAGATGCCTTTATAAATAATAAACAAGAACAATTTATGGTAAGAATATGAGATGAGTAAATAATTCCATAATAAAACATAGTCACAGTTATTCAACTAGTCTAATAACCACATAAACTGTCAATAATATTTTGATAATGAGGGAATGTATAATGTCAGAAATTTTGAAACATTTTGTTAAGGTTGCAGCCAAGACGTCTAAAAATGATTAAGGCCTTGGCCAAAACCATATATCAAATTGGGAAAGGCCTCAAACAATTCTACATCTAACTGTCTCATGAGACCTACTGATGCATTGATGAGATATAGCGGTCTCCGCCTGTCACTTACTAAGTCCAATACATTCCTCATATGAAAAGGTTGAAACATAACATAAAAATTAATATTAAAACTAGCATACAAAATGTCAATAATTTAACCATAAACCATGAATGGTATAAAAATATCACATCAATATTTAAACATATCACGAAATCTTAAATAAAATATGGAAGATTTTCATCATAATAAATCAACTTCAAATAAGTGTAAAATTTATCAAAGGATGTCGACATAGATGAATTCAAAAATATTTGAGAGAAATGTCTCTTTCTATTTTGAAATCATTTAAGAAAACATTTATTTTGAAAATATTCTTATAATATTCTAAGTGAAGCTTAAAATTTGATATAACAGTAGAGAATAACCGCACTCGCCATATAAGTTAAAAAACATTCTTACTATAATTTTTTGAAAAGGTCATAAAGTACCATGTTTGGAAAACAACAGAAAGATTTCTTTCATATAATTTTATAAAAAGTCAAACTAGGGTATAAATGACATTAACCCATAGTCTAGTAAATATTAAAAAAAATTTAAAATAATTTTTTATGAAACATGGATGTGGATGATAAATAGGTCCCGATAGATACATATATAAAAACCACCTCGGATAATGAAGAGATTGTAGAATTAACCCTTACCTTTCACTTTCCGTTGGTCGAGGGTACGTTTAACATCCTTTATAATGACCATAGTATGTTATTAAATTATACCAAAATCATATTAATATTTATTATATCATACATGAATCATTTATGACATTATATTATCTATTTAATAATGAATACCATGTTAAATTAACATTTCGTGTAATAATCACTTTCTTTTTCGTACATGTTTTAACTTGTTATTCTTGATCATATATTTTAGATCATGATTTAAATACTTATAGAATATAACACATGATTTATATATCATATATATTTAGAATATAAATATGTATAGTAGATATATATATGAAATGTAAAACATGGTTTACAGAGACTGTAGGTCGTACGTACGCATAAATGCTATTTCAATTTTCATATCATATTAAATATAAGTAAGTGAATAAGATATATGTAAGTTCATATATGTATATATATATATATTCAGTAGTATTATTATGTCATATATTACATAATTATTAATAATATATATTTTTATAATCATCATTGAATGATGAATGTGGAAATGAATCTAATCGCGTCGTGGAGATGGTAAGCCGTACGTACACACGAGCGACGATGTCATTTTCTTAATGATTAAAAGGTGTGGAATTGGATGGTATATTAATTTTAAAGATACATTATAATTTTATTTTCATTATTTATATACATATTAATCATCATTATATCCATACAAATAAAATAGTGTTGAATAACAAATTACACCACAGCGTGGAGACGGTAAGCCGTATGTACGCACACATAGTGACATTATCATTCATAGGATGAATAAAATAATTGATATGGGTGTAACATATTTATAATAACATCACAGTATGCATAAAGTACTTGAGTTATTATTTTGGTATGGAAACCACCAAGAAAGAGTAAGTGGAAAATGAAAATAACTTGAAAGAGGGTGGGAAAATTATTACCTCTTATTCAGGTGTTTCCTTTTAAGTTGATCAAAAGGGCTACATTGGTTGGATTTATGATAAAAGTAAGGAATATAGGTTTATTTGAGGGAATTTGGGAGGATATTTGGGGAGGATTTTTATGAGACAAATGGATTCGGAGGTGTGATTTTTAGAGAAGGGGAAGTTCCCTTTTATATGAGAGGTGAGGGTCACTTTAGGAAAATCTTGAAATATTATTTAATAATAAAATAATTTTCCATTTATAATGGCTAAAAAATGATTTATATATAGTATAAGGTGGGTATGGGTCTAAAACCACTCAATCAATAGGTTTTAGATAGTTTTAGGTCACCATATTAACCTTATATTTTAGATTTAACTCTTAGTTAAATAGTTTAACTTTTATTGTGTCTTCTTATATTCTTACACTATATGGACAATAAACATACTATAAACTTCCAAGAGAACCAAAAGTGGTTCATTAATGAAATATATAATATTATTTAATCCCTTTTTCCAAAATTT
Organism: Viscum album; assembly: GCA_963277665.1. NCBI lineage: Eukaryota > Viridiplantae > Streptophyta > Magnoliopsida > Santalales > Viscaceae > Viscum > Viscum album. Next base: position 1,358,768,808 of record OY728150.1, on the reverse strand, counting down.
ATATTTTTAAGAAAATTATATAATTTAATAATATAATATTAGTTTTAAAAACTCATTTATGTCAATTTTGACACTATTTAGTATTTGGTTTATGTGAAAGTCATGAAATCTTGATTAATTAAAAAAGATACATTTAATCAATCCCAACATGTAATATTCACATTGAAAATTAGTGTATGTCATAAAAACGTTGAAATTATATTTATTTTACTAGTTATAAAACCATTTATTTTATTCTTTCATTAATAAGGTAATTAATGCATCATCATTGTGTCATAAATAAATTTAATTATTTAATGACTAAAAATTATAAATAAAATACCATTATGTATGAAATAGTTTTATATTTATAATTAATATTTATATTCATACAGATAACTTATATAACACCCTATAAAAATTGGTTTACTAAAAGATATATGTTTATGTCATTTTTGTCTTTACTTTAAATTAATTTATATAAAGTATCATTATCACTATAAAGTGGCTCAAATTAGTCCCAAAATCAACCCAAGGATGTCCATGGTCATACATGTATCAAAAAATTGGAATAGGACACATGTTAGGGTAATTTAATTTTATTATAATAATATTTTTTACCCTTATTTACTAGATTTACCCTTTAACCATGGTAAATAAAATATTTACAGAAGTAAATATTCATAATGTATAAATATAAAAGTTACCTATTTAAACAACTTGGACCTCCTGATTACAAATATGGAATCCATTTTTATCAACTCAAAATACTGAAGAGTTAGAAATTAATTTGAAATTAATTCTCATCGTCAAAGCCAAAAAGAGGGTTTTTAATATGTAAAAACTATCAAAAGATTGACAGTTATTTATCTCAAATTTAAATGTGAAATTAATTATAATGACCTACATTGTATTAAATGATAAAAATATAATCTAATTATACATCAAAACATTTCAAATGCATAATTTAACACTATAAATTATTTTGATTAAAAAAAGTTGTTTTCAATTAAAACATAGTATTTTCACTATTCATCAAAATATGAAAGTTATCATAAAAGTAGCAAAAATTTATAGATACTGAATTTTTATGTCCCAATTCTAGTGAATAATATAATTTCATTAAATTGAATATATAGAAGTGTCAAGTGTTTGTTTTAAAAAGGGTTTTCTATTAAAAGGCGGTAAAATAACATTTTTTGAAAAATACTTCTTTTATCTGAAAAAATGAATTTGTTCTTATATTATGTCTAAGAAACACATAATATGGATGTCAAAATTATATAGAGTATATAAGATTCAAAATTCAGTTATCACTATTCATAAATGCTTTTGAAAGACTAGTTTGGTACATTATAGTGCGCTCGAACTTGGTGTTGCGTGTAGTGTAAGCTATTGAATTAGTTTAATGAGATAACGTACTATAAAATCATGGAGTGTTACAAAATCAAGTGGTTTTTATTATTTGGTAGGTAATGATACAAATTTTACATATTAAAGATCAACACAATGAAAATGTTCTAGATGTTGGTGTATTGGTATTTAGATTATATAATTATTCTTATAAGATAATATAGTTTGTTGTCCTAACCTGTATTATTTATATAATAAATAATGGAAGAAAGGGATTGATCCATGGTTTCCTTGTACAATATAATTCTCTTCCCCTCAAAGGATGAATTTAATATCATTTGAGGGAACAAATACTATTTGAGATCATAACTCTCAGAAAATCCTCATCTATTTAATAAGTTACTTATTTCATAATCAATTTTTTGAAGGTAAAAACATTATCTCGTGATGTTTTGATGAAACTCCTAGTATATTTGAGTCACTCTTAAAGACCGCTAAACTCTATATTGTTTCTAAGAGGGTTAATATTGATTATTGACCAAATTTTCTTGAGATGAACTTGAATTATGTGATGAATAACCTTGAAACTAAGAAACATTTATAATGTTTGAAGAAATGAATATTTCAGTGGGATCATCATCAAGTTGTACTACCATGGTTTTTATAATACCACATTAAGGTTAGAAATGTGATCATGATGCTTGTGATACTAAACTACTAGATCATCCACATAACATTTTACTCTATCTACTTGAAAATACAAAATGATATGATATATATATATCAATAGTAAGATCCTCAACATTCAACCAGAAGAAAGGTGTAACTTGTTATAAATATACCCATTTAGGTTAACTAAATATAATGGATTATTAATCCTAATAAGGCATTCATATTTGATTATACATTTTAACAAAGTGAGTGTTTAGTGGTAGGTTTTTAAACTACTGCTAATTTTTTTAAACATTATTTCACAATAGTTTTTTATTAACTGCTGCTAAAAAGTTAACAATTTTAATACCCACCAAACTTCCCCCACCCCTTACACCCCCGACCCCCCCTCGACCCCCACCCCACCTACTCCCCATACCCCTATCCCATCGCCACCCATATTCATTCCACTCCGCACTTCTCCTCGTCGCACTCGACTTCACTATGCCTCACCTGACCGTGCCTCACCTCGGGTAATTATCCCTCACCGCACCTCGCCTTTCCGCACCTTGCCTCTTCGTTCCACACTGCCACTTGCTGCCGATCCGGACCCCCACCTCACCACCCCTCAAAAGTCAAGTGGAAGGTGAAGGTAACACATAACAATTTTATTTTTTTCTTTTTATCCAAAATTGGATTATATTGATGGTTAAATGGGTTTCACATCGTAGTTTTGTTTCTAGTATTGAATCAAGAGTTCTCCATAGACCATATAAGGGGTGTTGGATATGTTTTCATTGCATAAGTAGTGTCTTGTGTGTTTTTTATCATTTATTCGTATTTTTAAAGTAAATATATAATTTTAGTTATTTATAGGAAGTTATTAATGTTATGTGATGTGATGAAAATTTAAAGAGTTGATACAGACTCAGATGCATCATGGTGGAGATTGTATGAGGTCTGTAGGAGTATGGTTCAGGTTCTAACATAAATATTAAAGTTTGTGTTCCCTATAATTCAAAAAAATATTATTATTTTTTCATGAGTTACCACTAGAATAATATTTTATAGTCTTCGGTAGAATTTATAGGGGAATATTGTTGTTGATTAAAGTATATATGATGGTGTTGGGTCTCCTATACTTGAGAGAGGTTCACTTGATTTTCTGGGTGAATTTGGATCACCTGATAACTATTTCATCAAAATGAGAAAGTGTCGACATATTTGGGGGGACACAGTTGGTTTTTGTGTGTATAAGGTGTAAAATGGGTTTTGTAAATTTTTTAAGGGATAATAAAGTTTGTTAGGGAATATTTGTCCTAGTGATGACTTGTTAGATGATCAAACAATACAACCACTTTGAGTGACACCATGTTCATGGAGGTTTGGGATATACTAAGCATTATAAGTGGGATGATTTCTTCAGGATAGAACAATCTAGGGTGGAGTGGGTTTACTAAAATTAATTGATTAATGGATTTCAATTAGAATATTTGATATGGTTTTAATCAGTGGGTTGTGGGTTTTGATTAGGACTTGGAATTTGGATTCCACAGTGTTTAGAGTGACTTGGATTGGGATGGTCCATGGGTAGTAGGACTAGGAGTGTGGTGTTGATTAAATTATGTTGGCATGTAAATTGATATCTAATTTAGGAGAATAATTTATGATGAATAATAACTATGTTTATAAGTGTGTGATCTTGTATCAAATATCATAAACCATGATAGTTCTGAAAGTCCAAATGGATTTCCCATAGGGTGATCCAGAACATGTTATGATGAGGGGATATCTATCGACTGCATAGTTCCCTTGGATCAGCTGGTGAACTATGTGACTGACATAGTCCTTGCCTATGATTCATGTTTGTTGTACTCTCTATGATATTGTAGTTTTAATAATCCCAAATTATTTCAATATACAGATTCTATTATTTCAAGAAATTTTAATATCTCTATGTGAATCAATATTTTCATACACCAACATATACTGAAATAAGTCTATAACATATATTCATGAATAAATATGCTTATAAGTATAGTTTTTAATGTACTTTTTATTAACACTTTGTCTTGTAATGGTATATGCAAGACATACTCTTCACAACCTTTTTGGATTCGCTGACACTGAAGTTTGACAAACTGAAGCCAACAAACTAAAGTTTGATAAACTAAAACCGAAGTTTGTCAAACTGAAATTGAAGTTCGACAGACCGAAGAATGAGAGACCGAAGAATGACAGACCGAAGTTTGAAAAACTGAAGTCGACACACAAAAACCGAATTCGACACACCGAAACCAAAATCGACACACCGAAACCAAAGTCGACACACCGAAACTGAAATCGACACACCGAAACCAAAGTTTGGTAGACAGAGACCGAAGTTTGACAGACTGAAAATGACTCACCAATAGTCAAAAATAACTATTTCCATTTATTAATTCAAATTTATTTTTAACGGTTATATTTAGACAAATTAATATTTCTAACATTATTTAATGTTGTCTGTAGTAAAATCCGTAGACAAGTACAAGGTACGTTCATGTGGCAAGATCTGTATGCCTAGAGGATTCTAGAGTATAAAAGTACATCATATGTAACATTAAAGACACGATAATAGATGTACAAGCAGAGACACAAATTGGGTGAATTCCAAAAGAGAAGAACTAAGATCTTGAGAATACAAGAAGACTCTAACAATCTATCTTCACAAAAAAGGCTCAATATACATCGAGACAGCAACAAGCTGAACCTTTTAATTCCTCAAAGCTTGATTACATAAACTAAGACACTTTGTTCTGAAGAAAAATTCCAGAAGAAGACTCAAATAACATTTTCTCAACATTCATTGAGTCTATAGCCTTACTTCACAACACAGAGATAATTATTTACTCTATTCTCTTTTTTAACTCTGTTGTGTTTAACAATAAATATTTGAGCAGTGTGTATAATTGTTTTACACACACTGTCTCTTGAGCATAACTGGAGGATATCAAACTATCCTTATACTCAATCTATTATTACATTTTTACCACGAATAATTGTGGTAGAGTTCAAGTGTGACCTGGATAGTCATGTGTGCTATTGTAAACCCCGATTCAGGGTGTGGATCAAAAGATTATTTATATAAAAAGTTTGGGTGCCGGTGATCACTAAGTGGAGAGGATTAAGTCACTGCTTGAGACTGAACCTATTTTTTACATTGTTTTGAAAATCTTTATATACTCTGTTTTGATTTTATCAGTTGGTTATATTTTCTGAAACATAAAACTAATTTTTCTTACACCTTGATAGTTAATTTTTGTTAGTGTGTGTAATTGTTTAATTCATTAAACTTTTTTCAAAAGTTAAATTAGTGTTCTACTTTGATTTATCTAAGGAATAATCACTCTTTGAGAAACCTGTTGACCAATTGAACATTTATATTTCTACTTCCTTAATTAACTGGGTGATTTTTAAAATTGAGGATTTTCTTAACGATAAATTTTTTAACAAAAATTTTAATTGGAACTCAATTAACCCCCCCCCCCCCCCTCTTGAGTATCAACTCTGACCAATATTTGGTATCAAAGGGTTATTTATTTTCCTGTTTTTCAAATTATTTTCATCTGGGATTTTAGTTGTATCTTAAAGATCTTAAAATTTATGTCATATCTAAATTTTTAGTTCTTGAAACTCTAAGTAACTATGGAAAATAGAGTTCAGGGTGTTGCTACTAACATGCCACATTCCTTTAATAGCAATAATTATGCTCAGTGGAAATTAAAAATGAAAACGTATCTATAGAGTATGGGACCTAAAATCTAGGACACAATTGAAGAAAAACATACATTACCTGCTACTACTAGAGACACATGGTCTCATTTGACTAAACCTACATATAATAGTAACTATAAAGCAATGAATTTATTGTACTATTCTCTAGGTCATGATGAATTTAAATAATATATTCTTGTAAAACTATATATAAAATTTCTAATACTTTAGTTGTTTCCCATGAGGGAACAACTAATGTTAAAGAAATGAGACTAAATACATACACTATTAAATATAAAAATTTTAAAGTGAAGCCTGATGAACCTATCTCTTAATTGTATCATTGGTTCAATGAAATAGTGAACACTATGAGTCTTATTAGAAAACCATTGGACCTTAAGGACCAAATCATGAGACTTCTTTGATGAATACCTGACAGATAAAGGGGAACTTCTATTTCCATATGAGAATCTTGTGACATAAGTAAGCTTCCAGGGAAGGAACTAATTGGAAAACATATGATTTACGATGAAGAACTTAAGGGGAATCAAGTAGTAGATGAGTAACCAAGGAAGAAATCAGTAGTATTCAAGGATACTACCTCAAATAGAAAAAACTATGAAAAATCACAAGTTCCTGCAGACAGCTCCATAAGTGAAGAGTCAGATTCAGACAGTGATGAGGGAATGCATCATCTTTCTAGAAGGTTCAAAAAGTTTTACCAAAAGAAGAAATTCTTCAGGAGGTCAAAACTACAAGGGAAAGTATGATATTAAAGGACAATGGAAGAAAGACAGAAAATGGAATGAAAACTCAAATGAAATAATCTTCTATGAGTGTAAATAAAAAGGTCATGTGAAGGAAGACTTCCCCAAGATGAAATTTAAAAAGAAATATGAAGACAAGGGAAAAGGATATAAAAAGGCTATAGAAGATAACTAAAGTGCTTCAAAAGACAACTCCAGTGGATCTGATACTTTTGATAGTGAACGAAACAATAATACCAACTTATATTTCATGACAGAAACATCTGAGGTAACACTTAACTATCCTATACATAATTCATATTATTTTGAGAATAAGAGTGAGTCACAAAATAATGAAGATATTTCTAAGGATGAAATATTTTAATATTATGAAATGCTTGAGGACACATTTAATGAGATCAAGGACAAATATAAATCATTAAAGATAGATCATGCTATAAATGCAAATTATAAGTCAAGTCTGTATATTGAAAAAGAAAAACTCTCCCAGCTGTTAAAGGAAAACACTGAATTTAAGTTATCCAATGAACAATTAATAAGAGATCTTGAGAATTATACTGTAGGTAGAGATACCTTAACTCAGTTTCTAGGAAAAAATATTTCCCCAAAATATACAAATGGTGTAGGATATCAACAAGGACAGAAAACGATCATTAAAACTAAATTTATTCCAAAATCTAGAAAATTCACTACTAGTTCATGTTATGGACCATTTCATGAAAATCATTTCTCTAAAGGACCAAACAAATTCTTTATGTCTCAAAATATGTCTACTTATTATAGGAAATCTGTGAGACAAGTATGGGTTCCCAAAATTGTACTTGCTAACCTCTCAAGACCCAATAAAATCAAGGTACCAAAGTTACCCCATGTCTTATCTATTTTACAGGGATGTTTCCTAAAGAATTCATGTAAGAATATATGGTACTTGGACATTGGATGTTCAAGACATATAATAGGAGACTACTCATGCTTCAGGATCCTAATCAAGGTTGATGGTGGTCACGTAACTTTTGGTGTCAATGAAAAGGAAAAAATCATCGGCTTAGGCCAGATCGGTAACCCAAATACAATATTAATTTCCCAAGTAATTTTTGTTGATGGATTAAAGTATAATTTACTTAGCATCTCTCAGTTGTGTGATGATGGTTTCAATGTCAAATTTGAAAATGATGCATGTAATGTTTTTAATTCCGAAAATGATTTAATATTTACTGCTCTCAGAAATGAGAATGTGTATGCTATTGAATTAAATTCTTTAGCTAATAAAAATGTTTTTTGCTTAAATGCTTTTCATAAGAAATCTTGGATGTGGAATAAAAGACTAGGAAATTGCAATGTGCACTCTCTTAGTAAACTGATACGAAAGGTTTAGTTAGAGACTTACCTAAACTGAAATTCCCAATTTACAAAGTGTTCAATCCCTGTCAAAAGGGAAAGCAACACAAAGTTTCTTTCAAAACAAAGAAGAAAGTTTCTATTTCTCAACTGGTTGACTTGGTTCACATGGCTTTGTTTGGACCATAAAGTGTTTCATGTTTAAATAGGAAGCACTACGTTTATGTTCATGTAGATTTTTTTTCTAGGTATACTTCGGTATACTTTCTAGCTCACAAAAGTAAATCTTGTTCTTATTTTATCAAATACTTCAAGTCTATGGAAAACCTTAGTGGACATAAAATTAAGACCCTGAGAAGTGATCATGGTCGTGAGTTTGAAAATCAAGAGTTTGAATCTTATTTCTCACACAATGGCTATAGTCACAAATTCTATGCTCCTAGAACACCTCCACAGAATGGAGTTGTGGAAAGAATAAATAGGACCATTCAAGAAATTGCTAGGACTATTCTTAGTGAATATACTTTACCTATTTATTTTTAGGCTGAATCTATAAATACAACTTGTTAAACCATTAATAGAGTCTTGATTAGACCTGTTCTTAAGAAGACCCCTTATGAACTTTGGAAAAATAGGAAGCCTAAGGTTAACTACTTTATAGTTTTGGGTTACAAAGTATTTATCCTTAACACTATGGAAAATCTTGACAAGTTTTCCTCCAAGAGTGGTAAAGGAATTTTCCTAGGTCACTCTACAACCAGTATAGCCTATAGAGTATTCAATAAGAAAACCAAATGTGTTGAAGAGTCAGTTCATGTCAAATTTGATGAGACTGATCCACATGAACCCAAAACCTCTCTTGAATATCTTGAGGAAGAATATGTCAATTCTGAACCTTAATGATAATGACAGTGAATCCCCTGTAAAAGTAATCAATTCTGGGAATCTTCCAGAATCTGAACCTGTTGAGTCTGGACTAATAGACAATCATGAGGAGTCTAGTTTAACTATTTCTAGAGGTATTCGAACTCTCAATAATTATCCCTTATATGTTATAGTATGTGATTTAAACTGAGGGACACAAACTATAGCTTCTCTGAGAAACTAGGCTGAACATCAAGCTTTTCTTTCACAGCTTGAACCCAAAAATATTAGTGATACTATCAATGATGAATTTTTGGTGATGGCTATACTAGAAGAATTAAATAAATTTGAAATAACCAAAGTCTGGGAACTAGTTGGAATACCTAAGGACACATTCACAATAGGCACTAAATGAGTTTTTAGAAACAAAGTTGATGAGTCAGGTAATATAGTTAGAAAAAAAGCTAGGTTAGTTGCTCAAGGTTAAAATGAAGAGAAAGTAATAGACTATGAGGAGACCTTTTCTCTTGTAGCTAGACTAGAATCCATTAGGATACTACTTGCTTCTGCACCTCATCTGAATTTTAAAATTTATCAAATGGATGTCAAAAGTTATTTTCTAAATGGATATATAGTTGAGGATGTATTTATTGAACAACCCCCTGGCTTTATAAATCCCCATTTTTTAAACCATGTTTTTAAACTTTCTAAGGCTTTATATGGTTTAAAGAAAGCTCCAAGATATTTGTATGATAGACTTAGTTCCTTTATTATTTCAAAAGTTTTTACTAAAGGAATAGAAGATCTTACTTTGATTATTAAAAGGATTTCCAAAGATGTTTTGATAGTACAAATTTATGTAGATGATATAATTTTTGGATCTTCTAAAACTTCTTTATGTACTGATTTTTCAAAAATAATGCAAAATGAATTTGAAATGAGTTTAATGGGATAACTGAAATTTTTCCTTGGATTTTAGATTTTTTAAAATAAATATGGTATTATTTTAAATAAAATTAAATATACAAAAGATCTTTTAAATTTTTTGTTTTGGATGGTAGTAAAGGTAGTGATACACCTATTAGTACCACTTGACGGTGATGAAGCTGGAGAACCAATGGATCAAACCAACTACAGAGGTATGATAGGGAGTCTGCTCTACCTTAGTGCCAGAAGACCTGATATTATGTTCAGTGTATGCATGTGCGCTCGCTTTCAAGCTAATCCCAAATAATCTCATTTAAATTCTATTAAAAGGATTTTCAAATATCTCAAATATACTCCCAACTTAGGACTATTTTATCTAAGAGGAAAACCATTTGATTTGATTATCTATTCAGTTTCTGACTTTTTTGGTTGTAATCTAGATAGAAAAATCACCTTTGGTACATGTCACATGTTAGGAAAATCTCTAGTATCATGGTGTAGTAAAAAATAGAATTCTGTTGCACTATCTACTTCTGAAGCAGAATACATTGATGCTAGTAGTTGTTGTGCACAGATTTTGTGGATGAAACACACTCTACTAGACTATGAATATCAATTCAAACATGTCTCTATTAACTATGACAAAACAAGCACTATTAACATTTCTAGAAATACAATATCTCATTATAGAACAAAGCATATTGATGTATGACATCACTTTTTGAGATATCATCATCAAAAAGGTGATATAACTCTTGAGTTTATTGGAACTGAACATTAGCTTGCTGATATATTCACTAAACCCTTAAATTATGAGAGAATGAATTACATCAGACATGAATTAGGAATGATAAATTTGTAAAACCTTTCTTTATAAAACCAATATTTATAAAACTGAACTTTTTAAAATTGATCTTTATAAAACCGATCCTTATAAAACCGATCTTTATAAAACCGATCTTTATAAAACCGATCTTTATAAAATAGATCTTTATAAAACTGATATTTGTAAAACAGATCTTTATAAAACTGATCTTTATAAAGCCTATCTTTATAAAACCAATCTTTATAAAACTGATCTTTATAAAACCGATATTTATAAAACCGATCTTTATAAAACTGATCTTTATAAAACTAATCTTTATAAAACCGATATTTTTATAACCGATCTTTATAAAACCGATCTTTATAAAACCGATCTTTATAAAACAGATCTTTGTAAAACCAATCTTTGTAAAACTGATCTTTGTAAACCTGATTTTTGTGAAACCAATCTTCTTGAAACCGATTATTTGACACTGATACATTTAAGGGATATTTTTTAAATTCAATTTTCTTTTAATGAAATGATACGGTTTTATTTATTTCAACTTTCCACAATTAAATTTTATGTTTTATGATTTAGAATCCCTAAATTATATATTAATTCCAATCCATCCCGACCATTCAACTTCTCCATAGGTATAAAGCCTTCTAAATTTAGTCTCCCTCTCTCTCTATTCTCAACCTATCAACACAGTTAGAATCCAAAGCTTCATAATGGCTAGGACTAAGCATGCAATGGAAGAACTTCACAAATATCCTCATACTAAATGTCAGAAAGGTGAGTCCAATGGGACTAGAAAAACGATCCTAGAAAGCCGAGTTGTTATAGTTGGAAAGGAATTGTCTGCTGAGTGGCTTATGTTAAGCAAATCGTTTCTCTTAAAGGTATTGGAATCTCAAGGGTGGCTTACTTGGTTTATCATCCCAACCTGTGCATGAATTCTATCAGTATTTGAGTATATCATTGGATGAAGGCAAGGCAGTAAATATTAATTCTATAGTAAAGGGAAAGTAAGTTGTTTTATCTTCGAAGGAATGGGATAAATGCTTAGAGGTACCTCATGAAGGTGTCTATACTGACTATCCTAGTAATATTCCACCTTCTTCAAATATGTTTTCATATGATGATGCTCTAAAGCAGCTGACTTTAAATGAATAATCATGTAGGATTGTTGCAAATGAATTCAAAGGAGAAGTGAGATTCCTTTTTAAGTTCATACATCATCAACCCAAGGAAGGGAGATTTCTCTACGGTGAAATACCAGGATGTCTTCTTGATATTTTTGTTAAAACATGGAATAAAGGTGAATCTGTGCATATTTCTCATGGTACATATTTCTAATTTGATTAACCCATCTAAGAAGGCAACCTAATTATACTATCGAAGGATGATTTCTGCCATGTTGAAAAAATAGAATGTGTAGAAGATGGAGATGAAGTGATTAGTTCTTGCAGTGGTTTTTGTCTTTAGAGATACATTTGTAAAAGGATGAAAATATTCAGGAACCCATGGAAGAGATGTTGGGTAGGAGAATAAGAAAGACTATATGAGGAGTTCAATCCGGTTGACCATCCTTCTAGACCAAAGGATCAAGTTGATCCAAGTCTCATACCTAGAGAAGTTCTTATTTATTACGATGAGGAAGTTGAGGTTGAAGTGACTAGGGAATAAGGATCTCCTTTTGATGATAGGAGTGATCTTGATGTCACTGAAAGTCCCAAGAATATCACTTATAGACCTGCTAGTCCACCTATGGAACTACCTTCAACAAAAACTATTCTAGATGATGAAGAAGAGGAAGAAACCGAAGTTACTGGAGTTAAAGGTTATGTTATAAAATCAGATGAGGAATCTGATTATGATGGTGGTGGTGGTGGTAACTATGGTGATGATGGATGAAGTATTGATCATGTGAGTGATTCTCTAAAAGTGGGACAACAAGTGGTTGATAGATCCAGTGATGAATTTGTTCATGGAGCTGATGATGGAATTGAGCATTCTGATCAACAGGATGATGATCACAGAGATGCTGGACATGAGGATAGAATACTCCATCCTAATGCTAAAAACCAAGAGCTCATTCAGGAATTCAATGATATTATGGCTGCTGGCCAATAGGAAGAAGATGTAGTTCCAGTGCCTCAAATTGAGGAAGTACCTGGTGAAGTTGAAATAGCTAGATCTCAAGAAGAACCTGAAGTCCGGTTGATTCTGATCCCTAGACAAGGTATTATGGCCAGAGAACAGGATGAAGAAATTGATGACATTGATGTTATTCCAGAGCCTCAGGGAAGAAGGGTAAGAATTGATACTATTGAGCCAAGTGATTGGACCTGTTCTAGAGAGTGGAATAGTAATCCAAGCTATATTCTTTTATGTTTAGATTACGACTCAGATGAGGAAAGGGTACCTCCTCTTCCAGTTCCAAAAGTCCATGTTGATCCCGAACCTATTGCATCTGTTCCTCTAGCCGAACCTCCACATCAACAACCTATAGCTCCGTCAGTGCCCAGTGACTATGTCACTATGGCTAATTTGGAAAATTTTAAGAATGAGATATGTGAATCTATTCTAGCTTCAATGGGATCCATAAATGAATCCTCCACCTCAATAAGTATCTCAGATGTTGATGCAGTAAAAATTTCATGATTTGTGATTCAAGAGATTCAACAGAATATTTTTACTACAGCAGAAACTATTATTAGACACAACAATTTTCTGAGATAAGAAGTAAGAAAGATGAGAAATGAGATGAATTCCTTAACCTATGAATTAAATACCTCCTTTAGTGGTGTTTTGGAAGTCCTTATGAACTTAGTAACTCATATACTTAGTGTAGATTGGAAAAAGATGAAAGAAGAGATTGGAAAAATGTTGACGGGCCCATCCAGTTCCAGGAGTGGAAGAAGTGTTGCTACTGATATGGAGTCACTCAAGGATGTAATGAGAGAAGAAATTCAAAAACTATAGCTTGCATCAGAAAAAGAAACTCTTGAAAAGGTTCATTGAAATACCGATCTTGTATACAATTTTCTGAGACAGTGTACAAATGAAGCCTCTACAGCTCAGAAGGATATTCATGAAAAAGTGGATAAGTATTTCACTAAGATATATACTAAGCATGACTGCATCAACAGTTTCAAGTTTCTAGTAGAAAATATTCAAATTCATCCATTTATAGAAGCATTCAAAAAGCAGGTTCTCAAATTGAAAGAGTTTACACCTTTACTGAATAAATTTCTGGAGAAAAAGGATGACTTTGATAAGGCAATGAAATATGGAGTAGAAATCATTAATGACTTCATCAACCTGCTCAAACCGTATTTGCATGTTTAGGATAAAGCTATTGTGGTTCCACTAGCTGCTTCAATTGGTACTACCTCTCAGACTCCTGCTCCAATGATTTTCCTTAAGCTCTTACTCAGATTCGACTGATCATTACTGATCAGTCTCCAAGTCATGTGTAGTCAGAGAGAAGTCCTACCCTTAAAACTATTGTTACTACTGGTGTTGGCCTACCTGGTGTTGTAATCTAATCACCTCCATCCTCTTCCACTACTAAACCATCTCCTTCCCCATTGGATCCTTCATACAAAGTCAAATCTCCTCTGCATCCAAAACCTAAGTGATGAATTGTTTCTTTTTTGTAGGGATTTTCTCTCTTTGTTTGTATTGTACTCTTATGACTTTGAATAAAAATTCTTGTAGTGTCTTTCTTTTGTCTTATTTCTCCTTACTTCTTTTCTCTTTTTGTTAATCCCAAAATGGGGAGAAATTAAGGATGGAATATAAGAAATTAATGATGGCATATACTCTCTCTAATCCATTTAGTGAGGGGGAGATTTGTTTTAAATACATTCTATGTTAAAGATATCTTTATTCAATATATTTTTATGTATGCCATAATTTGCGAAAAAAGGGGGAGATTGTTGGACTCTCCATGATATTGTAGTTTTTATAATCACAAATTATTTCAATGTACAGATTCTATTATTTCAAGCAATTTTAATATCTCTATGTGAATTAATATTGTCAAACTCCAACATATACTGAAATAAGTCTATAACCTATATTCATGAATAAATATTCTTACAAGTATAGTTTTTCTTGTACTTTTGATTAACACTTCATCTTGTAATTGTATATTCAAGACAGACTCTTCATAACCTTTTTGGATTCCCTGAAACTGAAGTTTTTCAGATCGAAGCCAACACACCAAAGTTTGACAAACTGAATCAAATGTTTGACAGACCGAAACTGATGTTCGACAGATCAAAGAATTACAGACCGAAGAATTACAGACCGAAGTTTGGAAAACCAAAGTCAACACACCAAAACTAAAGTCGACACACCAAAACCCAAATCGACACACCAAAACCGAATTTGACACACCAAAACTGAAATCAACACACCTAAATCGAAGTTCGACAGACCAAAACCAAAGTTCGACAGACCGAAGATTACTCGCCGATAGTCATAAATAACTATTTCCATTTGTTAATTTAAATTTATTTCTAATGGTCATATTTAGATAAATTAATATTTCTGACATTATTTAATGTTTTATATAGGACAATACATATACAAGTAAGAGGTATGTGCACGTGTGAAGATCCGTATGCCTTGGGGATCCTAGAGTATAAAAGGACATCCTATTTCATATAAAAGATATGACAAAAACAGTATAAGAAGAGACACAGATTGTGTGAATACCAAAAGAGAAGAACTAAGTGCTTGAGATTACAAGAAGACTTTAACAAGCAATCTTCAACACAAAGGATCAATATACATCGAGACATCAACAAGCTGAACCTTTTCATTCCTCGAAGTTGGATTACAGAAACTGTGATACTCTGTTCTGAAGAAAACTTTCAGAAGAAGACTCAAATACCATTTTCTCAACATTCATTGAGTCTAGAGCCTTACTTAACAACTCAAAAAGAATTATTAACTCTACTCTCTTTCTTAACTCTATTGTGTTTTATAATCAATATTTGAGTAGTGTGTATATTTTTTTTACACACACTGTCTCCTGAGCATAACTGGAGGATATCAAACTATCCTCATACTCAATCTCTTATTACATTTTGTTTCCCATGAATAGTTGTGGTAGAGGTCAAGTGTGACCTAGATAGTCGAGTGTGCTATTGTAAACCCTGATCCAGGGTGTGGATCAAAAGTTTATTTACATAAATAGCTTGTTTTCTGGTGATCACCAAGTGGATAGGATTAAGTCTCTCCTTGAGACTAAACCTCTTGTTTACATTGTGTTGCAAATCTTCATATACTCTGTTTTGATTTTATCCACTACTTATATTTTCTAAGATATAAAACTATTTTTTCTTAAACTTTGAACGTTTTTTTGTTAGTGTGTGTATTTTTTTAATTCATTAAACTTGTTTCAAAAGTTCAATTAGTGTTCTACACTGATTTATATGAGGACTAATCACCCTTTGAGAAACCTGTTGACCAATTGAACATTTAAATTTCTACTGCTTTAATTAACTAAGCCATTTTTAAAATTGGGGATTTTCCTATCCATAAATTTTTAACTTAAATTTTAATTGGAACACAATTCACCCCCCTCCTTGAGTATCCACTCTGACCAACAATGTTCTTGATGTGACCGAACTAATGTTTTTGGTGATAGGATAATGTCTATGAAGTGACCTTCCATAAGTGACATGGGATGTGACATTATTTATAGATCTAAGACAATTCCATTTTTCCTCAAGTAGAGGGTAATATTTAAAGAATTCATGATTTTTCCCTATCACATCATGTAGTTGATCTTGTACATTCCTAATATTTAGGTAGTGTGATAAGTTTACCTTTATTTAGTATTATTTAGTTAATGGCCTCTAATGAGAGGGTTGTTCCATCGTACTTTGTGAGATGATATCGATAAACCCTACCTTTATATATAATGCTGTGGGATAAGAATCGATTCCTATATTTAAATAATTAACTACTAATAAATTTCATAAAAGTTTATGATAATCCAAAGTAATTTTAAAGGTTTTGACCCCTTGAATCATGTTTTCAGAAACATATATATTCAAAAATGAACTTGTGATCTTTTTTATCACACTAAATTTCAGATTTATGTACTATATATTCATATATTTAATAAATATTATATTATTGTTTTCTTATAATTTCACATCAATTAAGGGTCATCTTATTAGTTTTGACCATTATATGCATGTTTTAGTGTTATAAAATAATAATTTTATCAATTTAATTCATTAAAATAGAACCAAAACTTGAATTGATGTGATTTTTATTCTTATATTTCAAAAATTAATCACGGTTAATTTCCCTAATATTTCAAAATAATATGAAGTCATTTTCTAGAATTTGACACTCTAAAACATGTTTTTAATGACATTTATATCATTAAAAACACATTTTTTGTTATTCTAAATAAACCACACAACGATTAATATTTCATTCATTTATATGTGTTTAAAAATATCCAATAATAATTGTTCAAAAATTTCTAATCAATCCAAGGTCATTTTCTATGTTTTAAACATTACATTTATGTTTTAAGAATTTTAAAATAATAAAACTACATTTTTGGTCCTTTGGAGAAAACTAACCTTCATATATATGTGGCGTCTTTTCCTATATGCCACAAATTAATATCTAATAATTGTATTTAGATTTAATGAATATTTTATGTTCTTTTATTGGTTTTAAACCCTTATATAATGTCTTTAATGACTTTTATATCTTTAAAAATATTATTGTGTTCATTCTGAGAACAATGTAAATTAGATTGGTGTTCCATCTAGTCTTATATGTAAAAAATTATTCATAGATAATCTTCCAAACATTTAATGAGAATCAATTGTTGTTTTCTAGGTTTTCACATTAAATACAATGATCTTGTGTGGAATTTTTATTTTATTCCTCATGTATACATGAATATGATAAAATATACTAGGGAAAACTGGTTTCGTCCGTATGGAGATGTATTTCTCACACCATTCACAGGAACCCCTTTATGAATGCATACATTATATTTAGACTTTATCTAAGCACATAACATGTAGTGGATAGGTATTTTAAATCATGGTGAATATTTTTAGATATGGTTTGTTGAGGCCTAAGTATAGATGTAGGTCTATATTTTTGCTGTTTTAGTTTTTGTATATTTTATATTTTTCATCATCCCTTGGGTGATTTGTGTTTGTATGAAAATATTAATTATTCATGGAATTTATTATATATATATTTTTAATTTTATTATTTATATTGATATGTGGTAAATGTATTGGTTATTTTTTTATTTTAGTATACTCTAATTTGATGTATTTTCCCACCATAGAATATGGATTAGTACCTTGCAACAAGTTTGTTGCCACTTGAATATGTGTTGGAACTCTTGAGGTATGTTGAACCTCATCACATATTATGATTCTAGAATAGGGAATTATAATGTGAAATCCTAGAATTTAGTTCATTTTAGAAATTTGGTAGATGGAATAGGGGAATATGAAGACTTTATCGAATCTTGTGATAGACCATATATAGGTGAGTCATGAAAACCTTTTTGGTTGTAAGTCCTGGTTACCATGGGTGTTAGACTGTTCTTATTTCATTTTTCTTCTATCTTTGAGTTTTTTATGAAATATAATGTTCTTAAGGAATAGTAAGAAACCAAAATCAACCTCACAACATATCAGAACAACCAATTGAGGGTGCTACAAATAGAAACGTGAGAAGTGGTGTTTTTCAGACTGTAGGACAACAAGATCAAGATTGTAACATATCAGTGGATCCTCCTCTTGATTTTTTAGAGACTAATGTAATAGAAAACTTTATTCAAAAGACATATGTGTTTCATGGTTTAGTTTAAGGGGGAAATCAAGAGTTGTATAATGGGTATTTAAAATATTTAAAACTTTCTTTTCTGCTGAATTTGTACCATATCAAATGCCTATGTCGAATTACAAATAAGGCGATTTCCATGATATTGGAATTGTTACGTGATAAATTTCCTTAGGAAAATATCCCTAAGTATTTTTATGATATGAAAAAAAATATTAACAAGCTTGGTCAGAATTATTCAAAAATTAAAGCATGTCCCAATGATTGTATACTTTATTAGGGAGGATTCAAGCAAACAGAATTTCAAGAAATGTTCTTTCTCTAGATGCCATTCTATAGGTGATTTTGGAAGTCTAAATAAACACACTACCATAAATAAGAATAAAATGAACACACTTATAAGGATTTTGTGTTACTTTCCTTTAAAGGATTGATTGCAATGATTATTCACATCATCGAAAACATCAAAACAATGAAGTTTCATTCTGTATATAATAAAAATGGGGGGTTAATGTGACATCCAATAGATTCATAATTGATTATTCACTGAAAGTGGATAATATTTATTGTTAATATCATTATATTATTTGTTCCAAAGTCCATAAACATTTATTTTAGTGCATTACATAAATAGAACTTCATTTCTCATCTAAAATGCAATTCTTGTTTAAAATGCAAATTTGGGTCCAATAATTAATTTGTTTCTATACAACATTATATTTTGAAATTTTGGTATATGATTTATAACTTTTTTTGTAACATTTTATCTTTTAGGTCTGATAGATGAATCCCAAAGGAAGATGGAGAATTTTGCGCCCGAATGCAGAAATTTGCTGGAGAAAGCATAATGAGCCTAAGGCCCATCAAACAAATGTGGGGCTCACAAAACAAGCCCAATGAAGCTAAAATTTATACAGTAGAAAGATACAAATATTAGGATCATTTTATTAAACAGTTTCCAGAGCTAATTCTGAAGTTTTCATGATGATAAATGGATATGAAGTAGAGATTTAAATGGTGGACCTGACATTAATGCACATAAAGTCGTCCCACCATTTCGACCATAACATCCAAACGGATGAGCCAAATGTCCTGAAATTTTTTACACTGGATAGAGGACATATGGACGAAGATATTTGTCTGATTAGACCCCTTATGATTCGGCCTCTATAAATTAAATATTCTAACGTCAAAATGGTGAACAAATTTGTACAGTTTTCCCGGTCAACATCGAAACGTCAATTTCCTTTTGATTATTAACCCTCGTTTTGACTCTATTAATTGTTGGGAGGTGAATTGATTATGGGGGTGGACCTAAGGCTCGTAATATTCCTATATAAAGAGATCTTGGTGAAGGGAATTATCATCGAACATTTTTCGTTGAATCCAAGTTTTTCTTTCAATTGTAATTTCCCGCTTTCATTTTGTAATGGCATCATCAATTTCTCTAATGTAAGTTTTTCATTCACATTTAGTATTTTAATAAAATTTATTCTTCTTAAATTTTTATTTTCCTTTTATTCAAACGTTGAAACCATTCTATCAAAGTGTGAATTTATTCACACCCGCACTTGTGAATTCATCACACAACGGTGGAGTGTTCATTTTGATTAGTGTTTTTCTTCTTCAATCCCGCTTTTTTAAGTCAACTACCCACTTCCATTTATAGAATAGAGTCAATGGAGGGCTAAAATTTTATGGGTTGATCCTAGGGAGTTGCATGGGCTGGATTAAATGTTATTTGATGTTCTTAAATTTTTAAATCTGTTTGTTATTTTATGATTTCCATTCGATGAGTAATGTTCTTCATCATCTTTGCCAAGTTTAACGATGACACATTTTGAGTGCTAGTATGATCTATTTCATTTGAGTGCTCAGTAAAGTTAACCTCAAAGTGAATTGCGGATTGGCCTTGGAATTGTGTAGGGATTAAATTGGTGAATGATTTGGGAGAATTATCTTTTTTTTTGGATACGTCTTCAATTAATGACATGAAATTTTTAAGAAAAGAAACGAATCCAATCCACCAAAAGCAACAACCTAGGATCAACCCATATTAATTAATTGTTTTAGATCAAGTAAATTTGTTTTTTTAATTGTTCTTAAAATTAAATAATTAGTTATCCAATCAATTCAAACCCATGTTAGCAACTTTACAGCCCAACCTCCATAAAACATGTGTTTCTAAAGGTTATTTCTTAGGTCCCTGTGGATTCGACCCCTATATGTACTTCAATGACCGCTTATACCTATAGGGTAAATTTGGGCGCAACCAAATTTTGGCACCGTTGCTGGGGACCCAAGTAAGTACCTTAGAAACTCATCTTCTTTTATCACCCCAATTTCTCTATTCTCATCTCTGTCTCAATTCTCTTTTCCCCTTTCTATTTTTTTTGGTTTCTGAAAATCACAATTTAAAATTTTCAAATAAATACAATGGAGTTTAATCAACAGTATCCTTTCAAAAACTCAATATGGAATCAGTTATAGAATTCACATTGGGAATCACCAATCTATTTTAATTACTTTGATCAACCTTTGAATGAATACCCCATACCCGATAACATGAACAATCAATGGGATGCTGATTATTTAAAGGATCGATTTCCATACCTCTCAAGGATGATTGAAGAGATCAAAATTAATGAAGTGCATGACATCCAAACATCTATCAATCCTAATCCTGAAAAAATTCTTGAAAATTTGTGTGAAAAAATGGTTAAAATGAATTCAGAAGTTTTATCCCTGAGAGTAGAACTACACATCATTGAATCATTTTTGGATCCCACTCTAACTCGGGTTTTCACTTCCACATCACTTATAGATGAATATTGTTTCCCACATAACTCATTTGAATTTAGTGAAGAACCCACTTTAAAATATGGGAAAACAGAGTTGGATAATGAATATAATTGGTCAGGTAATGTTGAAAGTCAAGTCAATGAAAATGAGGGAATTGTTACTGAGTGTTTAAATTAGGGTGAAATTTATTTCATGAATTCACAAGAGGGAAATTTTTCATCATGGATTGAATGCCCGGAATATTTATCCAATGATAATTTTTTAGAAACACCAATCATTGAACCATTAGGAGAAATCACAAACATCAAATCCATACCCATTCATGAAACTCATCTAGAAAACTTTGGGGCTGAATCTTCAATTCAAATGGAACCAATTGTGTTGGGAAATGCTGAAAATGAAATTGATTTTGATTCTAATTCCTTATCTGTGTTTGAATGTCCTATCAAACCTGAACTCAAAATCAATTTCCTTACTTCCCCACTGAGGCATCCCATCATAGGTGATAAACAAGACATTTCAGTTGTCATTCATCAATATCATGAAATCAATAATGTAGGAATGATCCTTGGTGTCTTACGAATTACTATAGAAACAACTCGATCAACCATTTAGATATTCCTTGGATTTTACCAATCATTGTAGAAAATATGATTTCATATGAAACAAATTTCAAAAAAACAATCAATATCAATCTTGTTGAAGTGGAGAAAGATGGGTTCATTAAAAATTTTAAAGTTGGAATTGGATAAGTTGGGGGGTTCAAGTCGAGTTAATGACGTTAAACAAAAGTGCTGCATGGGAGGAAACCCATGGTTTTCTTGTTTCTAATAATTTTGAAGCATTTTCTTTTTTATATAATAAATTACCAAAGTCTGTTGACCTGTTCTTCTTTTATGAGTAAGGATGGGTATGAAAGGGGAGCACCATATTCATCCGTGTCACGTGGCGTCATCTCTGAGTAATACCTTACCCAGAAATTTAAAAATAAGACAATGTATCATCAATTTTTTTTATTTTTTTATTTTTATGTTTTTATAGGTTAAAAAAATAAAAGGACATGTCATAAGTCATAAGGAAAATCCATTCACCACCAACCAAGCCACTGAGACTCAAATCCAGGATTGAAGGGAGACTATGGCATGATCTATCATCATCAACCAACAGGTGAATTCGTTCCATTATTATCATTTTAAATTTCTTCTTTGAACTCCTCTCCTACCCCCTTCTAACTTTTCTTTTATTTAAACACTAGGGATAATGTTATTCTATGTTGGGGGGAGGTGAAATAAAAAATGATTGTTTTTCAATAAGAACATGCATGGAAAGAAAAAATTCCATTAACCTTGAACATGATAACACACATTGAAAACTCTGAAATTGGATATCGAAAAATTTGGATGCTTTGATTCTGATTTTAATGCATGTTTAAGTTCATGAGCATAGTTTTTGGAAAGTGCGGTTATCTAATGTGATTTTTCAAATTTTACATTTTCATCCTCTTAATAAAAATTTTACAATGCACGTCTACTGGATCATGGGTGTAAATTTGAGTTCTTGGGTCCCTTTTATTATAGCATTGGGTTCTGGAATCACTTTTAGTTTAATTTGAGTATCTAAGAAAACAACAAAAAAAAATTGAAAAAAAAATAATGGCCACATAGGGAAATGTTTTGTCCAAATGCGTGGCGTCCGGAACATGGGGATCGTGACTCCATAGTTGTCTTGCCCAGAGTTAGGTTTTATATCTCTATTGTAGAGAATGGAATTGACAATATGTGTGGTGTCCGACACTTGGGGATCGTGACTCCATAGTTGTCTTGCCCAGAGTTAGTCTTTTCATATCTATTGTGGTTAAAAAAATCATAAAAAATAAATAAAAATGGATACTCATATTAAGGTTTAATGTGATTCCCACCTATCGCTTCCATGTTTTCCCCTTGAACAATAAAATGGGCCCCATATCTTTTGTGATGCACAACACTTTATCATGCTTAATTGAAATTAGATTAAATGTGGCGATGAATTTGAACAAAGGAATGAGGTTGGGCTTGGGATATGCTTATGGACCTATCTTGTTTTAAATGATTTTTATGGGTTCCATAATTTTTTTTGGTATGAGATATTTGGGTTAGCAATGTGTATTAAAATGTTTTTGGAAAAGGGGCTTTGAATTTCATATTTGTAATTTATTTTTCTCGGGACTAGAAAAACTCAAGTTGGGGGGTGTGATTAGTCACTGAAAGTGGATAATATTGATTTTTAATATCATTATATTAATTTTTCCAAAGTCCATAAACATTTATTTTAGTGCATTACATAAATTGAACTTCATTTCTCATCTAAAATGCAATTCTTGTTTAAAATGAAAATTTGGTCCCAATCATTAATTTGTTTGTGTACAACATTATATTAATTTTCTGAATTTGAACTTTTGGGATATGATTTATCTCTTTGTTTGGAACATTTTATCTTTTAGGTCTGATGGATGAATCCCAAGGGAAGATGGAGAATTTTGTGCCCGAATGCAGAAATGTTCTGGAGAAAGCATAATGGGCCTAAGGCCCATCAAACAAATGTGGGGCTCACAAAACAAGCCCAATGAAGCTCAAATTTATACAGTATAAAGATAAAAATATTAGAATCATTTTATTATACTGTGTATGGAGCTAATTATGATGTTTTCATGACAATAAATGGATCTGAAGCTGAGCTTTAAATGGTGGACCCGACATTAATGCACATAAAGTCGTCCCACCATTTCGACCATAATGTCCAAACTGCTAAGAGAAATGTCCTGAACTTTTTACATAGGATATATGACACATGAACTAAGATATGTTTCTTCTAAGACCCTACAATATTCGGCCTCAATCAATTAAATATTCTAATGTCAAAATGGTGAACGAATCTGGATAGTTTTCTGGGTCAACATCGAAACGTCAATTTCCTTTTGATTATTCACCCTCGTTTTGACTCTATTAATTGTTGGGGGGGGGGGTGAATTTATTGTGGGGGATGGACTTAAGGCTTTTAATATGCCTATATAAGGAGATGGTGGTGAATGGAATTATCATATAACATTTTTATTTGAATCCAATTTTTTCTTTCAATTGTAATTTCCCGCTTTCGTTTTGTAATGCCATCATCAATTTCTCTAATGTAAGTTTTTCATTCACATTTAGTATTTTAATAAAATTTCTTATTCTTCAGTTTTTATTTTAATTTTTTTCACACGTTGATACCATTGAATCAAAGTGTGAATTTATTCACACCCGCACTTGTGAATTCATCACACAACGGTGGAGTGTTCATTTTGATTAATGTTTTTCTTCTTCAATCCCTCTTCTTTAAGTCAACTACCCGCTTCCATCGATAGAATAGCATCAATGGAGGGATAAACATTTATGGGTTGATCATAGGGAATTGCATGGGCTGGATTAAATGTTATTTGATGTTCTTAAATTTTTAAATCTGTTTGTTATTTTAAGATTTCCATTCGATGAGTTATGTTCTTCTTCATCTTTGCCAAGTTTAATGATGACACATTTTGAGTGCTAGTATGATCTATTTCCTTTGAATGCTCAGTAAAGTGATCCTCAATGTGAATTGGTGATTGTACTTGGAATTGTGTAGGGATTAAATTGGTGAATGATTTGGGAGAATTATCTTGTTGTTTGGATACGTCGTCAATTAATGACATGAAATTTTTAAGAAAAGAAATGAATCCAATCCACTAAAAGCAACAACCTTGGATCAACCCATATTAATTAATTATTTTAGATCAAGTAAATTTGTTTTTTAGTTGTTCTTTAAATTAAATAATTAGTTATCCAATCAATTCAAACCCATGTTAGCAACTTCACAGCCCAACCTCCATAAAACATGTGTTTCTAAAGGTTACTTCTTAGGTCCCTATGGATTCGACCCCTATATATACTTTAACGACCGCTTATACCTGTAGGATAAATTTGGGTGCAACCAATAATCATGGAAGAAATTTGATTTATTACATCTAGATTTCTCATCTGATCCTTGGAATATTCGATTGGGATAGGTTTTTGATGGATTCAACACATTGAGTAATAGTTATAGAATTTGGCTGGTTACTTTGATCAGCTGCAATCTGCCTCCATGGATGTGTATGAAAAAAACATCTTTTATAATTTAGATGATTATTATTGAAAAAAATTCCTGGAAATGATATTGATGCATAATAATATCCTTTAATTGAATAATTACAGGAGTTATGGGGAAACTATGTTGAGATATATGATGCCTCTTCTAGAACAATGTTCAAAATGCAAGCTTCTCTAATGTGCACCATTAGTGACTTCCCTTGACTTGGAAATTTATTGGGTTGGAACACTTACATAGGTTTGGATTGTTTTATTTGTAACTTTTATTTTTAGCCAGAATAGCTACCTCATGGTAGAAAATGGTGCTTCTTGTTTCATCGAATATTTCTTGATGCATTTCATGTTTTTCAGTTGAACAAGTAAAAATTCAATGGTTTCATTGATCGTAATAGGTTTTGAAATATTGGCACAACTTTGAAATGTAGAAATAGAATTGGGGAAGGGGCATCACTTGAATTATAGTGGGAAATGAGTTTAAAGTGCATCATCATGTGAAATCAGAATGCAACAACGGAAGAAAAAAAGTATATTATTCAAACTTCTATATTGGGAACTTAATTTGTTGCAACATAATCTTGATGTGATAAATATTTATAATAATTTTTGTTACAATTTGATCTTCATATTGCTTAATTATCATGGAAAGTTGAAGAATCTTCTCAATACTCGGAAAGACTTACAAGTAACGAACATAAAGCGTAATCTCTGGCCAGATGAAAATATAAAGTATGCTCATGTAATTATTGCAAATTAAAATAGGCATAAAGATAAATTCCTTCAAATTTTAAAACATGTGATGGTATCTAATGTGTTTTCAACTAACATAAAAAGGTGTGTTGACTTAAATAATCATAGGTTACATGGATTTAAAAGCCAAGATTCACATATTTTGTCACAATAATTAATTCCATTGGCATTACATACATTATTAATTGAAAAGGTTATTGCTATTACACTCCAATTCTGCACATTTTTCTGAAAACTGTGTGAGAAAATTCTATATCCATTTAATCTTGACAACTATTGGGATAGATTTTTATTGACACTTTTTGCATTGGAGATATTCATTCCTCCACCATTTTTTCTGGTTTTGATGCATTTAACTATGCATTTGGTTGAGGAAGCTAAATTATGAGGCCTCATACATTATTAATGGATATAACTAATTGGGAGGTACTTTATTTATATTTTTTCATTTCAGTAAAAAATTCATGTCACCACATAAAATACATTATTATGTTTTTTATTTTATTTCACAGATATCTTGTAAATTTGAAATCATACATGAAAAATAAAGATCAACCTAAAAGATGTATTTCAAACGGATATTTGGTAGAAGAGTTTCTTACCTTTTTTTCTAGATACCTGGATGATATTGAGACAAGATTCAATTGAGTTGGACATGTTGACAACACATCAAATCAATCTGAAATACATAGGAAATCCAAAATCATTCCTGCAAATGGTCGATCAGTTGGGAGGAGCTCAAATATTACACTAATAGAAATGGATTTATTATATGAACATAGATATGTGCTACTGAATAGTGAAATTGAATATCCATTTATTGAAGAGTTGAGGATAGAAAAAAAATAGATGAATGAGAAGATGAACACAAAATGAGAAATATATAACAAATTCTATTAATAAAGATATTTTATAATGGTTTCCACAACATGTAAGTTCATAAATATTGTAATAAATACCAATATTTGGTTGATACATGTATTTTGAAAATATAATAACATATATTAATATTTTTAGATCATGAATACTGATACTCGAGTAGTGTTTTCAGAATATTTGATGTTTATTCCTCAAGTTCCTCTAAAATAATATATAAAGTTTGACGCTTACAACGTGAATGGATTTAGATTCTGTACATTTTATTGGAAAGTGGTTTTGAAAACACAAAATAGTGGCATATTTACATTTTATAAAGTGGAATACTATGTAAAATTTATTAATATTAATGAATTAAACTACAATGGGCCTTTTCTGGTTGTTTTATTCAAATGTAATTGGGTGGATATTATCAGTAGTGTTAAAAGAGATTCCTTTCAATTTACTTCTGTGAACATCTCTCACTTGATGGATGTTGGTGACCATAAACTGCATGACCATATATCTTATCATCATGAGAGAAAATGGTATATTATGTGAATTTTTTTTTGGATGAAGGTTGGAGTGTAGTTTATCATGTAAAACAAAGATACGTATATGATATGGGTGATGAAGTTGAAGATTTGAACTTTGCCATTTAATCCCATCAATAACAAGAAATGGACTAATATGTCTCTGATGATATTAAAAATATTAGCATTTCAATAGTGGATGAAGTAGATGAAGTAATGATGGAGTTGGAAACTGACATGATTGAAGGATAAAATGATGGAATGTGCGGTTATCCATTCATTTATCAACCACCTATGTCATTTGTGCAATCATTCATTATCATTTTTATGTATATTTTGTTTGGTAGTACTATGAATCTGTTATCATTACTATTTTTTTATCGGCATTAATTTTTTGAAATATATGTTCTGAACTTAATTTTATTGGATTAAATGATTGGAATGCTAAGGAGTAAGTTTTATACTAACTCTGAGGGATCAAAAAAATTCTAGAAGCTGATTGAATCTGGTAATCTTTTAATTAGTTTACATATTTATTAGACAATGTTATCTATTTAATATATTAAATTAATGATTTATAATTTTTTAATGCAGTCACCGAGTTTAGTCCACTAAGCATCCCAAACATAAGTGTGGTTGAATGTTCATAAAAAATAGGATGGGGGTTTTGTTAATGAACCTACCAAATAAGTTGGGGTATGAATTCATTTTTCAATATAATAACATATTATCAGTTGTCATTATGTTAATATATATTGCTTCTAAAATGAATGATATTTGATATATAGGAAAAAATTAAATAACAATGGGATGTCAATCCCAAACAGTTCTACTCAGTCTCTTAAGATAACCCAGTTGGTAATGTCCTTGGGAAGGAGCATCCTGGTTGAGTTCACAGATGGATTGGGGACTATTGCCATCTGAGGTCTTTGTTAGACAAATGAGGATTTTAGGTGATGAATGGTGGTGATAAGGTAAATAAAAATATTTAAAAATCATTTAGTTCACATGATTTTATTGATTTGAAGTTTAAATATAAATATACTACATTGTTTAATTTTCAATATAATAGTCTTACAGGTGATGATTGAAGGAAGTAGAGATGGAGATGGAGAGGGGGATGAACAGAGTTCATCATTAGGAAATGATTACCGGAGAGGGTTTTCTCATGTATCAGTATGTTCAATGTGGGTTTTTTTTCTTTTTATTATATTTTAGATGGGATCGGGACAACGAGTTCCTTATGTAGTTGTTTTATAACCACGTGTCTATATGTTCTGTTTCAACTAGATATTAAGATTGAAATTTCTATATGATTATAATGATGTTTAGTTGTATCTTTTTTACATATATGTTAATCTGACTATTATATTCTACTATTTCCCACTTGTTTTTCCTGGGTTCTTACTAAGTATGTTTATACTCACACCTACAAGGGCCTTACATGCAAGATTTTTTTTTATTATACAGACAACTGGTAGATGGAATCCTTAGTGGACCTAGAATCTATGTAAAATTGAATTAAGTGGAGGAACTAACCATGTTTGGTGGTCAGACATAGGGATCTTGAGTTAGGAACTCCTCTTATTCTCTCTTTCAAATGTTTCTAGATTGGGACCTGCTTTCCTTCTTCTTGGTTTGGCATGTATTTTTCTATTTTCCTTTACTGGATATTTATCTCTATTATTCTGATGTTTTCCTAGAGATTACTAAATGATTTTTTTACACTAAGACGTTTTATTTTATTATACTTAGTCAGTTTTTCATAGATTTGAGTATGTGTGTGTGTGTTTTTGTTCATGTACAATAGGATAAAGCCTCCCACATCAGTGATATTCTTACTATATGCTTATCGCTAACCCTTTAAATATTGGGGGTGAACATGTGGTGTCACTCTCATCTTACTAGTGTACCATGTAGGGTCCCTATAGGTCAATCCATGACACAAAACCCCGTGGTTTTCTCGAAGACTGAAATCTTTATCAAACCCTAGCAATTATAGGAAAGTCTATACCATTTTCCAAACCTCACATCACGACCTAGTCCTACTAACCGAGTATCATTTTATGTTATCTATCACCAAACTAAGGTCCTGTATCACTTATCCATACAATGATATCTCAGTTATATAACATATAGGATAAACACTATCTATCAGACCCTCTGTTTTATTAGTATCCTCTAGTTTTCACCTTCTTTGTTAGAGCTCAATATTGATGTTTTGTGTTCTCTCTCTTTGGGAGATTTTTGTGCTCTATTTGTGCATAGACCCTATTTTTTAGCTCTGTCTTGTTGGTCTTAGACAAGTCGTGGGTATGTAATTGGGTAACTCAGACTATATGGATTGTAGTCATTTTAGACACGTAAAGGCATCTATATTGTTTTTCGTGATCAAATATAGGGGTGGGATCAATGTTGTAAGTCCTAGGATTTCATGAAGTATTTACCCGTTTTATAAATACAAGTCAGTTTTAATCCTTACCTGTGGATGTTTAGATGATTTATGGATATTTGGGGTGATTTATCTTTTAGATAAGCATTGATTATTAGTTTTGGATCATTAATGACTGATTCACTCCTATCGTAGGGCATGAAAAAACAATTTTTATTATATTCCCTAGTGTAGTCTAGTGATTAACCATAGGAAATCTCTTGGAGAGGAGTGCACACAAAATAGTTTGTCCCTTTTAAATGAGGGTAAAAATGGTATGTTTTTAGAATAAATCGACAAGAAAATGATTGAAATGAAATTTTAAATTCCAAGGATTAAAAAGATATTATATTAAATGTGTGATTAGGTTAGGGTTGGTTTCTCAATTTTAATTCTATCCTTGTTTAATTTAATTCAAACCTCTTCTTCTTAGTTAATTAAAGTGAGTTTCCACAATCTTTTCCTCTCATTTCCTTTGTGAAATTATTATAATGAGAGAAAACCTTACCAAGATCTCAGTTTGGTCAACTCTCCTTCCATGCGAAAAATAGGTGTATTGAATATTCTCAATTAACATGTGCAATACACGATCGGGTCTTGTTTATCCCAAAAAAATCAAGAACATTCACTACCCATTTTACACGTACTAACGATCATCGAGTACTTCACCACTAATCTATGGTCTATTTCATCATATATAAACTAGAAATTAGTGGAGGGAGATAATGATTATTTTACCAAGGAAAAAATAAATAACGAAATTAAAATTCAAGAACAATCACACTTGATAATAAAATCCACTATATGAAATTGAAAACAACTTTGAAGAAGAAATAAATTTCATTCAATTATGTCCAAGAACTCAAGAATTAAAAAATAAAAAACCAACCCTTCCCCAATCACTCAAAATGTTTACCCCACCATTGTAAGGGTAATAAAGATTAATGGGGAAGAATAAGGCATTACAAATCTATGTTAAAGAAAAAGAAATAAAATAGGCAAAGCCAAAAAGTTCTCCTTCTTGGTGTCCTCAAGGGAATGGGATAGAATGAGATATTTTGAGAGTGAGGAGCTCACCTCCTTTTATATCCAGAATCTATCACCCGATAGTTGATGCGTTGTAGCCCCATTAAATGAAATCTTCATGCAATTCACCATTCTTGAATGTTGTTCATAATTATCTTGGGCATTTCCCCTCAAAATCACAGCGGAGTTATACCTGTTTTACTCTGACTATTCATTCTATCTGGTCAGACTCTCCAAATCATAAACCTCTATATTAGGATGCTTTAATGTCCCCTTAAAGAGACAATTCACATGGCCTTGCCTTCATGAAAGATGTTATAAAACTCTTTAATCATCCACCCACCTAATTTCAAAACAATTAGGCCGACCATGAATGGGTTATGGATCCCACACCAAAACATGATAGATCTATAAATAGTTTTCATGCTCCCACTTGTGAGCCTATTTTGAGCTTCTATATTGTTGATTCATATTTTTGAAAAGAAGGATGAAGTGAATCCCTTGATGTGTAGCATCTGGAAAACAAATAAATTTTTAATTTGGATTAGTCTAGTAAATTTTATGGCCAAAATACAGAAATGATTTAAAATAGTTAAAAATCTGAAATGGTCCATTTTTACTATTAAGCTCAAAATATTACCAATATCATAAAAATGTAGTAATTTATCTTAAAGTAACACTTTGGTGTGTTTAAAAATTTAAATTCAATGTAAATTTAATTTAAAATATTTACTCTATCAATTCCACCACACATAGAACTTGGACGCCTGTATAAGTAAACATCAAAATCAAATCAAATAAAATCCAATTCACATACCCATGAGATCTACCAAATCAATACCAAGAAACAAAAATATATTGTGCCTCATCAAAAAAAAATATTTGATGTTATCCATTTTAGTTTATTTAATATATTTCCACTTCATTTCTTATCCCATCCACACAAAAAACATACCTCACATGAATTTTCTCTCATCTCCCAAATTTAAATGTTCAAGAAGGCTTTTCTCATCCAAAATCACATGAGAGTCACTATAGGCTTGATAAATTCCTATTTCTCCACCCGAAGTGAGTCAATGAAATGGTTTTATCATGAGGACTTTTTAGGTTTGTTCTGTGGCTTTCGATTGGTAGGATTTAAATGTTAAAACTTCTAATGCTAAAGAAGGAGGGTTTGGCTCTTTTTGAAGAAAAATTGCAAGATTCTAATTTTCACTCAAACATGGTCTCCTTCTCTTCCGCTTTGTAGAAAATTGGATCCATCATCATGAAAAATCTTGGAAACATCACGCCATTTAGAATTTCACCAGTAAAAATTTCTCCTCAAACATTTTTTTCTTGAAATCTCTAGATAGGAATATCTGTCTTTCTACTTTGCACACTCTAGAAAGGAACATATTCTTTTATCATGAAAGATCCATAAACGGCACAAATTTTAACCAAATGAAATCTTCATTAGAAACATATGCTCTTCAACATTTTAATTTCCTCCCAAAGTATCACAAAATGAGGTAGTACACCATAAGACATCTTCCCTCACACTTATGGTCAACTAGATCATGCCATTTTACTTCAAAAGAATGTTGGATAGAGAAAATTGTCTTGTAATGTGGCTAACCTAACAGTGTGTTCATGGATTCTAAGGGATACAATGATTAATGTATAAGGTAAGACCTAATAAAAATGATTATTTTCAAAATGGGGTTTAAAACCAAATAAATTACACATTCATTTAAAACACAAGTACCTAAAAACCTTACATTTTGATAGGAATAAATCAAACTATAGTTAAATAAATCATGATCTGGTTCTCTCAATAAATGATGTGAATGTAAAGAATATGAAAAAATGGTAAAGAATCCTTATAGGAATGTGATTTCTGAAATAAAGATAGTGATATGTGGCATGGGATTTAAAATATCAGAGTACTTTCCATGAAATTCCATAAGATTTAAACTTGAAATAAAGTCATTTCAGCATTCATTTAAGCTCAGTTTCATGGAATAGATTTCTTCTCTCATTGAAAAAGGTTTAAAAATAGAAATTATAATCATTTCAACTCAAATTTTTTGACACCACACTAAATTTTAAAAACTAAACACACCAATATCTGAAAAAACAATATTTTTAAAAAATTAGTCCAAACATCAAATGAAAATCCTAAACTACAAATATTCCCTCCCCACACTTAATTTATGTAGTGTCCTCAATGATTTCAAATATATTTAACATGTAAGAATATTTTAATGTGAATCAAAACAAGCAACCATGTGTAAAGGAGAGGTATGACCTGACTTATTGGAAATGCAGTGTTGAGTTAGGGTCCTATGTATTGCTCTTTGAAAACCTTAAAAAAGTTAAAAAGATAACATAATAAATTTATTAAAATAAATGAAAATCAAATTTGAATAATAAAATAAGGATAAATCTTGGTTTAATCCCCCAAGTGGTCTATGGGTTTTGACTGCCTCTAAAGGGGCAGTTCTAATTAGTTATCCCCAATCTGATGGTGGGTGAGGTTTCTTACTCATAGACCAACAAAAAATATTATTTCCAGCATGCACCTGTTCCTTTTTGTTAAGGACTACATCTATATATCATACCAAGTCCACCCCCATTATAATTACATAATACTTGAAAGGTGGGGTAAGATAATGAATGAGTCGTCTTACTTCTTGGTTTCTACTTTCACAAAATCTTCTTTATGCTCTATTGGTTATTGAAGGTATGATACATTAGTGGAAAAAGAAAACGGAAGGCCATAGTATAATTCTATTTGAAAAAATTTAATTCTTGAAGAATCAATATCAAATGAATCCCCTTTAATGTGATTATCATGTCACTCATTTTACTTAGGAAAATACACTTTTTTATCCTCTTGAACTCCCTGCGATATGTGTTCAACAAGCTCATGGGGCTCCTGATGATCTTCATCAAGTGTATCTTCTTTTTCTTCCTCAACCACCAAGTAAGTAGATGTGTTGATCGAATCTGAAAATTTAAAACAAGGGGAGGTGATACACAATTCAGTTTTAACAAGATCAAAATATAATGAGTTAATGAAATGATTATCTCCATGAGTTTGTTTATCTTCAATATATTCTTAATTTGAAATAAACTCTTGGAGTTGAGTAGTAAAATATAGAGGTGGGTAGTTAGGATCCTCTATTTGTTCTTCAAATTCCACCACATTAGCAGTTTCTACCTTTAATGGTTCCAAACCTTCTTCTTTTGGGAGGCCAAGTTGTTATTCACACTCATTCCAAAATTCATTCAAATCATGTTGATCCCCACTATGTAGCTCAGGCTCTGATTTCTCTTGGGTAGAAAGGAAATATTCAGTTAGCCTTCCTATTTTACCCTTTAGTCCTTCCATGACCTCCTTGAGTTCCTTCACTTGAGATTTGTTATACTCTAAAATAACTTTTTTTGTTTGTTGATATACCTGTGAGTATTCATTCCATGAAGAGTAATAGTATCAAGGATACATCATGGAAATAATAATTTTTTATTATTTTTTTTTAAAAAAGTGTTAAAAATTTATAATTATATTATGGTACTATCTCCCTGGCAATGACACCTAGTTTGATGCACGCCTATCATAGGTCGTGGGAAAACAATTTTTATTATATTCCCAAGTGTAGTCTAATGATTAACCCTATGAAGTCTCTTGAAGAGGAGTGCCGACAAAACAGTTTGTCTCTTTTAAATAATTGTTAAAATGGGGTGTTTTTTTAATAAATCTATAAGAAAATGATTGAAAGGAAATTTTAAATTCAAACGATTAAAAAGATATGATATTAAAAGGGTGATTAGGTCTGGGTTGGTTTCTCAATTGTAATTCAATCCTTGTTCAATTTAATTCAAAGCTCATCTTCTTAGTTTATTAAAGTGAGTTTCTATAATCATTTCTTCTCACTTCCTTGGGGAAATTATTATGGTGAGAGAAAACCTTACCAATATCTCAGTTTGGTAAACTCTCCTTCCATGTGAAAAATTGTTTTATTGAATATCCTCAATTAACCTGGGAAATACCTGATCAAGTCTTGTGTATCCCAAACAATCAAGAATATTCACTACCCATTTTATACATACTAACGATCATCAAGTACTTCACCACTAATACATAGTGTATTTAATCTTATATAAACCAAAAATTAGTGGAGGGATATACTGGTTATTTTACCAAGGAAAAATAAATAAAGGAATTAAAATTCAAGAACAATTATAGATAATAAAATCCGCTATATAAAATTGAAAACAACTTTGAAGAAGAATGAAATCTCATTAAAATATGTCCAAGAACTCAATCATTATGTAATAGAAAACCAACCCTTCCCCAATCAGTAAAAATGTTTACCCCAACATGGTAAGGTTAATCGAGGTGAATGGAGAAGAATAAGGCATTAAAAATCTATGTAAAAATAAATAAATAAAATAGAGAAAGGAAAAAAGTTCTCCTCCTTGGTGTCCTTGATGGAATGGGATGGAATGAGATATTTTGAAAGGGATGATCTCCCCTAATTTTATTGCAAAAATTTGTCCTAAGAAAGATGACTTGTAGTAGCCCCATTAAATGTCATCTTCACCCATTTCACCCATATTTAATGTTGTTCATAATTATCTTGGGTGTTTCCCCTCAAAATATTAGTGGAGTTGTGCCCATTTTACTCTGACCATTTAGTCTGTCCAATCAGAATATCCAAATCACAAACCTCCAGATTAAGATGCTTTAATGGCCCCTTAAATAGAAAATCCATGTGACCATTTACTCATCCACCCATCGACATACAAAAAAATGGGGCCCACCATGAATCGGTTATGGACCCCACACCAAAACACATCATATCTGTAAATAGTTTTCATGATCCCACTTGTGATATTCTTTTGAGATTCCATATGGACGATTCATATTTTTTTCAAGAAGGATGAAATGAATCCCTTGATATTTAGAATCTAGAAAACAAAGAATTTTTCCATTTGGATTGGTGTAGAAAATGTTATGGAAAAAATACAAAAATTATTTAAAACAGTTAAAAATACAAAATGGGACATTTTTACTATTAAGATCAAAATATTACCAATATCATAAAAATGTAGCAATTTATCTTAAAGTAAAACTTTGGTGGGTTTAAAATAATTAAATTCAATGTAAATTTAATTGAAAAATATTTTCTATATTAATGACCAGTTTGATCAAAATGGTATTCATGATGGATGGTTTCATATTGAGAATTATTTCTTTAATATTAAATTAATTTATCTTGTTTGTAATTTTGGTGGATTTAGTTTTAACATGTGAAGCCCCTTTTTTATATAAGTATGTTAATTATTTATAGCTAGTTTTAAATGTATTAAAAATTTTTCCCTTGGAAATGTGTTTTGTAATATTTTAAAGAATCAACGTACTTTCAATAAGAAATGTTTTGAGAAATGTATTGGTTCATTCAATTTATTGAGAAATGTAGTGTTGATTATTTTAATGTTTTTATTTATTATTGATTATTTTAATGTGTTTTTTCTTGTTTGATTCCTTCAAAGTATTTACAATATATTATTTCTTTCAATGTGTTGTTTTCATTTGGCAATGTGTTGATTCTTTATGTTTTGGTGAGAATGAACGTATGTTGATTCTTTAGTTTTAACATGTATTTTTTTCCTTGTACGTTGATGATATATTTAATGATCTGGTAAAATTATCAGTGAAATTGTTGTGTTGTTCTCCCTATAGTTTATGGGGCTATAGAACCTGTAGCTTGTTTTTTTGAAATCCATGAGATAGTGACAGTTTAAACCACCTAAAGATATAGGATTTTTTTCATGGGGGTCTAAACTGTAGCTATATTATTGTATATTATTTAAGGTGACAGTTAAAACCAACACTACATATAAAAAAATACGCAGTGGCTCTTTATCCATATTAGTTGTGTTTTTTCAGTAAAAAGTTCAAACTTTAGTGGTGGTTAGAAATCACCGTTAGATCCCAGTTATTTTTTTGACAGAAAACTGTCGCTAAAACAACAAAAACTTTCAAGAAATAAGTCTTTAAAGACACTTTCTAAAAACTTCGCTAAATGGAAGAAACTGTTACGTGTTGATTATCAAAACCAATTTTAGAGGTGGTTCTTTGAAACATCTATAGAACCATATAATGACAGTTTAAACTGCTGATAGTTACTAATTTTGTTGTAGTTATAACTATAATACAATCCTATGAATAAAAGGGATTTCAAACTGGCTATTATATTAATCAATAAAATTTTGAATGGGGTCAAAGACATATTTATTTAGATAATGATGGTTCAAGTATTTTAAAATAATTGAAACCCAATGTTTCCTATTATTCTTATTAACATGGGGAATTTTAGTGTGCCAATTTAGATATTGTACATCCCAGATAAAATTCACCTTCATTAGATTATCAACATTGGATTCACCCTTTGTATTATGAGTAAAATTAATTATCATTTCTTATTATTTGTAAATATAGTGGTAATAAAGTAATATTAAATTAAAAAACATATAATTTGGGATATAAACTAGAAATTTATATCAAATTCAATGAAAACCTATCCTTATGCTATATGGGGAATGTGAAATATTTTTACTTCTCCTCAAGAATTATTGATTCATTGATCAATGTGGGATATGGTTCTTCTTTTTTTCCAATATTCATAAACTTATGTTCATCAAATATGATTGAAAAAACATCCTTAGGAGATGTTGGGGCATCATCAATCACTTGATTCATAATAGAAATAGTAGTGTAATAATAACCCTCTTCTTGAGATTCAAGAGGTGGTGTAAATATTCTCCAACAAATATTGAGATCACACTTGTCTGAAGTGTGTGAGGGTTTATTAGGATCATTCAATTCCAAGTGAATACAAGTGTAGTTACCTAATCTCTACATTCCTCACTAGTGATATTTCTCTATCTAATCAATGATATTGGGTTATATTGACCAAATTTTATTTAGTCCTTCATTTAGTTATATACACTCAAAATCATGATTAACGTTCATGGATTTTATTATAATACCTCATTATATTTATAGATTTGGGTCAATTGGGACATGTACATATCTATACTAATGCATGAATTTGATTTTAGGATCCTCTCCAATGGTTGAAATTATCCCATAGAATAAAAATTTTGGTATTGATGTTTTTATATAATTAATAGTGAGTACACATTCTTTATAAAAACCAATCCATAGAAAATCCATTTAACTTTTATTCAATTGTGTGTAATGATTTATACTTCATAATTAACCAATGACTACCTCCCCTCCCTTTAATAAAATTCTATATCGATATATTAAGATTAAAAAGACTCAAATGGGGGGTTTCACCATAGATTACCAGAAATTTCCCAACAATGGGATATTTCATACTTTAATGATAGGAACAAGGTACTACTACATGAGTTTGAATATATATCCTTCTTAACAATGTGTTCAAGTATTTTTCTTGGAAAAAACCTTAAAACCAGAGTTTGATTCAATGTCCATGAACTAAATTTTCAATATGATATTTTCTAGAATCTTCTAATCAATTTTTAATATCCCTGTAATTTTAAATTAAAAGGGGATATGTCTGCTTCTTTGTACCATAAATTATAGATTATGTGGATTAATATGAGGTTGATTCCAAAACCATATTCCCCTAATGATTTGTGAATTATGACATCACAAAACTTTTTGGATACATGTGAGGGCCTAATGTGACCTTAGATGGATGCTCCTGGATATTTACTGTAAAGGAAAAGAATTCTTGGAATTCAGTGGAACTCTTTTAAGAATTATATATGTTAGTAGAAACAAACATAGTCTTAAACTTATAAGGGATTAAAATTGATTCAATGGTAGCCTCTCTGATTTATTTTAAGAAGCGAAGGGCTACCAAAAAGGAATGAACTACAAGGTAGATGGAGATATACTTCAATACATCATAACTATCAACCATAAGACAATGTTTCCTAAAATTTAGTTATTATATGGCCTTGGGTCTAATTCACTAAAATGAATTTGTTGAGGATTCCCTATTTGAGTTATAATCAGGGTGAATTATTGTTACTTGTGGGTTAGGTTGATTTGTACTTCTTGTATTCCATGATTGACTAGGTGTTTATACTCACAAAAAACAATCTATTATCCCAATGGGAATGGAAAATTTTCTAAATCATTCTACAATAGATTAATGCTAATGTTATAATCATTGGAAATCCTTACTTTTGAACACAGAGTTATAACTTGAGAATATATTCCTTGTCCTTTATGACCCTTATCGCACCATGATTCACTGTTTTATTTCACCCTTACACCACTGCCTTAAATTTATTTTGTTTGAAAATTAGAAATATTA
This sequence comes from Viscum album, assembly GCA_963277665.1. Classification (NCBI taxonomy): domain Eukaryota; kingdom Viridiplantae; phylum Streptophyta; class Magnoliopsida; order Santalales; family Viscaceae; genus Viscum; species Viscum album. The sequence goes on along the minus strand of OY728150.1, from coordinate 1,358,729,609 downwards.
TAAAAAATTTAACATCATATTTGATTCAAACTTTTAATTTTTATCACTATTATAAAGTTCTATTTCACTTTTTTTATAAATTTTCGTTATAGTTAGAGGTGATTTGGAGGGTTGAGGACAAAGTTGAAGAAAATGGGCAGATTGCGCTAGAATCCAAGAAAATATTCTAATCAACCACACACTTATACAAATATGTTCATCCAATTGGGATTATATTTTTTGGGATGATCCAATATTTAGTGGTATACAACTTTTTTATGACATCCAAGCCCAATTCTTCCATTTTTTGGCCCAGTTGGACTGATCTGTCCATGGAACTGAATCTGCCCAAAGTCAAAAGTTTTATTTTGTATTTCACCCATATATCAGGATGTAATATTACAAATGGTAAAAAACAAATTAAGGGATTTATTCAAGATATGTAAAAAAATAGATTTTAAAAATGTTATATAAGACTTTATGTACACCTAAAACTATGGTCCAATTAGTTTCTTGAAATCAAGGTTCCCAAAACAACCTTCCACTTTGCCTATAAATTGACACCTTGGGCACCCCATTTGAAAGTTTTACCAAGGAGTTAATTGATAACATTTTATAGTTTGATAGGTTTCCTATACTAATACTAAAAGTTCTGGAGTACCCTAACCTCATAGGGGATCAAGGATGAATAAGGATATCCACCTAAGCTTCCTCCTCATCTATATATCGGGATAAGTGGTGGGAATTCATTGTGAGGGAGCTACACACGTGTAAAGGGAGTTCTAAATAATATATTAGCTACTTTTTTGAAGTAATTTTTATTTTAAAACATTTAATTTCCATTATATTACATTATTTCATATTTGAATTATTATTTTGATGCATGTGATTGATACACTCTAAATTTCTAACAGATCGATGTGATGTTTTGAGTGTGTGGATTGTGTTGTTTGAATTGGAAAATATAAATATCCTATTACTAACCACTTTATATAGATTTAAATCATATTTTTAAGATATTATTCCATGAACAAGTGTTCTACATTGGTAATATGATATTTATTTAAAGGTTTGGTTCTTCAAGTATTGAAATAATGTCTTAAAAATTAATTAGGATTACAATAAATTTCAACCAAATAATTACTCCAAACCTGAATGAATGTCCAAGAAAAATAAGCTTTAAATGTGTGTAGTGAAATCACAATTGTAACAACCCTGAAAAAGTGAGACTTAAAAGGCTAACTGTTACTACCCATGTCAACAAGGTGCACCTTCCTTTTCAGGAGTCTGTCTGATTAGAGCTCCACAGTTAAGCGTGCTTAGCCTGGAGTAGTGATCAGGATGGGTGACCTTCTGGGAAGTTTCCAGGATGTGTGTGAGTGAGGACAAAACACACTGGAAAGGACATGTGTTGGCGTGTGGAGACCGTCATTGGTATGATAAGCGACCCTAGTGAGTAATAGACTATGGTGTGCTAAAAAGGCAACCAAGGTATTACAAGAGACCCATGGGGTCAGATGATAAGGTTCATGGCCCAGGAGGTGGGTCATGACAAATGGTATCAGAGCCAATACCCAGCCAGAAGTGCTTAGGCACTGCCTGGGTTTGAGGCTTGGGGTCCATAATGAGGGAGTTGTGCTTTAAAGGGGTGGATATTGTAACACCCCTGAAAAAGTGAGACTTAAAAGGCTAAATGTTACTACCCATGTCAACAAGGTGCACCTTCCTTTTCAAGAGCCTGTTTGATTAGAGCTCCATAGTTAAGCGTGCTTGGCCTGAAGTAGTGATCAAGATGGGTGACCTTCTGGGAAGTTTCCAGGATGTGTGTGAGTGAGGATAAAACACACTGGAAAGGACATGTGTTGGCCTGTGGGGACAGTCATTATTCTGATATGCGACCCTAGTGAGTAATAGCCTATGGTGTGCTAAGAAGGCATCCAAGGTATTACAAGAGACCCATGGGGTCAGATGATAAGGTTCATGGCCCGGGAGGCGGGTCATGACAACAATGACCCCTTTATTTCATATTTTTAAAAATATACAGGGATTTTTTACTATTAAACTCATTAAATTATGTTATTTTCTTAAAATCATTTTCAAAGACACTCCCTCTTTTAGAACTTGTTTTAAAAATACACACTCTAATCCTATCAAAATTCCTTGAGAGACGAACTAGGGTTAAACATATACTATAAATATACTTCAAAAACTTAATCAATTTGATGTTTCATGACAATGTGGTCGAATTTTGGCGCCATTACAGGGAGCGATTTGGTTTTTAGTGTGTGTTTTTATAATATATTTGTAAATTTTGTGAATATTTTTTGTTTTATCTTATACTTTACCAACAATTTTTGTGTTATGATTTATTTATTGTGTGGTTTATGTCTATGATTCATTCCACTTAGATAGATTTACCTCCTTTCAAACCTGAATCAGAAAGGTTCATATGTCAACGACACTGAGACACACAAGATAACCCTTTGAAGGAGGACACACCACACCTTGATACTTTTATAAACACCTCTTAATATTTAACCAAAAGAGAAACTAAACAAAACTTTTTTAACATGTATGAAAATAATAGAACACTAAAATAACTAATCTCACCTGATATTGATTTCCAACCCACTTATATTAAATTCAAGGTGAAGCAACAAAATTTGAACTAAAAAATGCTCTAATTCACTTATGGACAATATTTCATGGAATTAATATAGAATACTCATGTAATCATTTAAAATAATTTCATACTGTGTTTTTTATATTAAAACATACTAATGTGTATTAAGAACAAGTAAATATTATAGAATTTCCTTTTACATTAGAAGACACAACAAAGGATTGGCTATATTATGTTAATTCCCCAATTAGAGGGTGGGAGGACATAAAACACATTGTTCTAGAAAAATATATCCCAACTTATCGAACTGGAACAATAAAAAAATAAATTTGTGGGATGAGAAAGTCAAAATGGGAAATACTTCATGAATATTGGGAAATATTTAAAAAGCTTTGTTCAAGTTTCCCACACCACCAAATAAGTTCCCAACCTTTGATATTGTATTTTCATGAATTCATATTTATCAAAACATGATTGATGCTTCTGTAAGTGGTGCACTATTTTATAAAACCCTAATCCCTATAATAATCCTTATTGAGAACATGGCACATAACACTTAAAAATACGGTTCAATTTCAACTATACCCATTTGAGGTGTCTATGTGGTGAAAAGTTCAGAGTTTTGGGAAAAGGAGGAAATGAAGTTTGAAGAGGTAAGTACCCTTATTTGATAACTCACTCTTTCCCAAGGGAAATCCTAATCTCCTCCACTCATCCATTGTGTCATCTATTCTACTAATACTGACTATTCTATTCTATTCCATAAACTGAGAGAACATTTTGGGATTTGTAAGGAAATCTTCCCAAGATTACCCTATAATCAACCCATTAGGAAAGAACATTACTATTAATCCAACCATAGATGGAAATAAATCCAATCATATAGGTTTGTGGGTATTAACACCAACAACAATGGATCTAATCGAGGCACAGTTATCCACCACCACCCAGAAATCCTCAACCATCACAAAGGACTTTCTAAAAGCCACCTCAAAAAACTGATCATATCCTAGAAGACATGATGAAACAATTCTATTAAAATAATATCCAATTCCAAAAATATCCCAAGTACCCATACAACACCAAAAACCCAATTTGGTTAACTCACCAACTTGATGGGGGATATCCAAAGTCTTGGTTTAGTTAAACTACATTCTCAACAACTAGTCAACCCTAAGAAGAAGGGAGATTTCTATGTCATCACCCTTAAAAGTGGAACACAACTTAAAATCCAATTTACCCCTCCATTAGATTCATCACCTCTAGAGGAAACCATTATCCTAACCACTAATAATAGTCCAATAGATTAAAAACCTTTTACTGAGAAAAATACCATCAAAGGAAATAGTCTGTATGTTGATGAGTAACATTGGCCAATCATTCCTCTTCCATTTACCCAAAGGTAAACCTATCCAAGTAAAGAAAAATAAACTAAACATGATAAATAAATCTTATAAACTTTCAAAATATTACAGTTTAATATCCCCTTGATTGATTTCATGAAGGAAATTATACAATACACCAAGTTTCCAGAGGATGTGTGTACACATTGAAGGTGGCTTCAAGGTGATGAAAAAGTGATCTTGGGGAGGAACATGACATCATTGATTGAGCCATGACTTCCCACCAAATTCAATGATCTTGTAACATTCTCAATTACCTGCACCATAGGGGAGTATTACATTTATAATGATATGATTGATTTGGGTGATTCTATAAATTTGATGCCACACTCAATTTTATATTCATTGAAGGTTGGGGAACTGACGCCCACTAGATTTTTTTTCAACTAGAAAATTTTGTAAAAAACACCCCACTAGTGTGTTAGAGGATGTTCTTGTAAGGGTGAAAATTTTAATTTTTCATACTGATTTTTATATTCTAAAAATAGAAGATGATAGAATAATGGACATGCCCCAATTATATTGGGGAGGCCTTTCTTGAAAACCTTAAAAAACATCATTATTTTCCACAATGGTACATTATGTATGTATTTTTGGGGGAAACAATCCACTTCAACGTCCTTGATTCCATGAGGCACCCCTCAGAATAACATTTCCCACATTCAGTTGATTTTATTGATGTACTCCCATCCCCTAAAGAAGCTTCTTTTCATTCCCCTGATCCTCTTTCAGAGTTTTCATACTTTATATAAATTCTAGGTAACAAATCATGCATTGAATATTTTATTGTTCTAAAAGATTTTCAAGCATGTTTTTTAATTTATGGTTTCTTGAGAATGAGGATTCTGTTACCATTTATGATACTAATAATCTTGTAAAACCGCATTCCTCATATAAAGATATTACAACTAAGTAGTTAGATGACATCATTAGCCCCCCACTTTCACACTCAATCCCATAAATACAAATCCAGTAAAATTGGATCTTAAAAAACTACCTAAAAATTTAAAATATTCTTATCTTGAGAATGGAAACAAGCTTCCTGTCATCATTAATAGTTCACTCCCTCAAGATCATGAATTGTGATTAATTAACCGTTTTAGGGATTATAAAAAAGAATTGGGAAAAATGATTTCTTACATTCATAGTACTATACCATCAATTTTTACACACCATATATTATTAAATTATGAGGCTAAACTAGTGACGCAGGACCAACATTGACTGAACCCAAACCTCATAGATGGTGTTAAAAAGGTGGTAACAAGATTATTTGTTGTTGGAATCAATTACCCCATATCTGAAATCAAATGGGTTAGTCTAGTGTAGGTATATCCTAAGAAAATATGTATTAATATAATTAAGAATGAAAATAGTTAATTGTTTCCATCCCATGTGAAGAATAGTTTTCATGTTCGTATAGACTATCACTGAAAAAACCAAAACACTAGGAAGAATCATTTCCCATTATCGTTCATTGGCCATATTCTAGATAGGATAATAGGGAATCCAACTACCACTTCCTTGATGGATATTCTGGATACATTTAGATCAATATTTCCCCTGAGAATTAGGAAAATACAGCCTTCACTTTCCCCTTTGTAACGTTTTCCTATAGGAGGAATCCAGTTGGTCTGTGCAATGCCCTAAGCATATTCCAGCAATTCATGGTTATTAGTTTTTTGGATTAACTAGAGAGTTTCATGGTAGTTTTCATGGTTGATATCATAATATATGATTCCCATTTTTATTATTGTTTGAGTATTATTGGTTTAATCCTATGTCATTGTATTGAAAATAATCTTTTATTAAAAATAATAAATTTTATTTCATGGTGCAAAAATTTATAGTACATGGACATGTAATTTATGAGTATGGTATCCAATTAGATAAATATAAAGTGGATTTAATTTCTTCCCTACCATTCCCTAAGAATGTGTGGTGTGTACAATCTTTCTTAGGCCATCTTGGATTTTACTATCATTTCATTCATGACTTTAGTACGATTTCACTCCCCCTCCCCCGATTACTCCAAAAATAAAAAGAAAATTATTTTGATAAAAAATTTGAGAAAGATTTTTATGAATTCAAACAGAGTCTCACATCACCCCCGATAATCCAACCACATTAATAGGATTTACCATTTATGCTCATGTGTGATGCCTCTAAATATTCAATTAAGGAAATCTTGTCAAAACAGGTTGATCGAGATCCACATATAATATCATATGCCTCACACATACAAGACCCTACCCAAGAAAAATAAAATAGAAATAAAAAATAATTCATTTCTATTGTTTTTTCCTTAGATAAATTCAGGTCATACCTTTTAGGGTCCAAATTAATTGTGTTCTCAGAACATATAGCCCTCTTGTATCTCCATATGAAACTTTAATCCAAACCATGTCTCATTAGCTAGATGCTCCACATTCAAGAATTTAACAAAGAAATTAGAGATAAAAAGGAGAACAGAATGTAGTTTTTTACCATATCAGTTTGATCCTCCCATCCTTGTACATTAAATCACCCCATATATTCCCATGAATGAAATATTTTTTGAGGAGCAATTGTACCACATGAAAAATTATATTCCTTGGTATGTTGAAATTGTAAATTATTTCTTGTCATCTTAAATTCCTACTAATTTCAACAAAAACAAAGTTGGCCTCTAAAAAACGAGTCTTGTTGGTACATTTGGAATGAAACCAAACTTCAGTTCACATGTAGTGATAAATTTCACAGGCATTATGTTTCCAATAGTGAGTTTCAGTCTATCCTTAGGTTTGGCCACACTCTTACTATAGGGGCCACATTGGTCCCCAACAGACTACTCGCAAGGTCCTTGATTCTGGTCTATTTTGGTGAAAATTATTTCTAGATTCCCATGACTTCTTATAATCTTGTATTTTTGTCAAATAATGGTAAATGTATATATATTAAATGAAATTTCATATCTACCCTTTCTCTTCCATAACATTTTTGATGTTTTAGGGATTGAATTTATGGGTTCATTCCCTAATTCCTTTAGAAAAATGTACATTTTTCTTGTAGTTTATTAAATGTCAAAATGGTTAAAGACACGTTCCACAAGGATAGATGATTCTAAGATAGTTTTGTAATTTTTGAGAACCCTAATTTTCTATAGGGTTAGATTACCTAGGTTCATCATCAGTGAATAGTGTTCTCATTTATGAAATGGAACAATGAAATATGTTTTGCATTGGTATCAAGTCAGGAATTGAGTGTTTACTACATATCACACACAAACCAATGGTCAAGTTGAGGTGTCAAATATAGAGGTAAAAAAATTATTGAAAAAATAGGCCAGACCAAAGGAAAAGATTGGATTCTTAGACTTGATGATTCATTATATGATTATGATACTACCTTTAAAACTATCATTAGAATGTCACCTTATCAGCTTGGTTTTTGAAAGATTTGTCACCTCCCTATTGAGATAGATAATGAGCATTAATGGGCCATTAAATAATGAAATTCTAATATTTATGGTGTTGGTTCTCAAAGAAATCTACTGACTCATGAGTTGGAGGGATTGAGAAGACACTGAAATGAGAACTCCCGGATTTATAAGGAAAGAACCAAGGCTGCCAACAACCACCTCATCCTTTATCGTCAATTAAAAATTGGGAATAAGGTCCTCCTCTTCAATAAAATGATGAAGTTTCACTTATGTAAGCTTCATTCCCATTGATATGGACTATACACTAATACTAATTTTTACCCATTTCATGTTATTTAGGTTCAAATTGATGAAATAAAACAAACCTTCATAGTCAATGGGAAGTGGTTGAATCACTTTCATGAAGCTATTAAAGAGTCCCTGATAGAGGAATCCTAATTTCATGAAGAAACCTATAAATGAAATCCATGATGTGTTATCCTTTATTCCAACATTTTCTTTTTTATACAGTGAGGAGACTATATACTCTGGGTTTGGGGTGGGTAAATTACTGGGTTTGTTAAGGATTTTAATCATCTTCATTATTTCATATTTTTTAAATTTCTGAATATTATATTCACTTTTCCCCACTTTGTTGAGTTCATTAGGATGGTTATCATCTTTATTTTTTCTCATTTTGGCTTGGTGAATAGTATTTTTACCTTTACCCCTACCCACCTCACTTTTGTTCAAAAATGATAATTTTTCTTTTGATTCCTAGTTAATTATGTAATAATTTAAAATTCATGAGTAATTTCCCCATTCAAGTATTTTTATGATATAAAAAACAAAAAATTAACTGCATAAATGTATATTTTTCCATGGATTTAACATTAAGGTGTGACTTTATTTATAATAATTTTTTTCGATGATATAAATGGTTTTATCATTTTGAAACATTTGATAAAATGTTACCCTTAGGATGAGTATTTTCTAAGTAAATTAAGTCACTTAATATATCTAGACATCTCTGCACCCAACCATGAAGTGTGATTTTTTCTTACTTAATAAAAGGTAAATATAAGTTAGTTTAATGTTTTTCTACATTAAAAAATTATTTATTCATACACTCATTCCTTTTCTAGTCTTTTTCATTACTATACTAGACTGACATATATTTGGGTATCTGTTATCCGACTATTATATGCCCTAAAAAACATGAAATTAAAAAAAACAATACAATATGATTTGTGTCTTGGTAAATTAAAAAACAATCTTCCTCAACCTTTTATCATTTTATAAAAATTACGATTACTTTCATGGGGAGATCAAAAATAGGGTTGAGTGATTAGTGTGATATTTATTCCAAGTAAAACTTTTGAAAAAAACAAAAAAAAAGAAATGAGAGAAATGATGATATGTAATACATAAGGGGATATCTATTTCGGGAGCTCATGGTTTGACATTTGGGAATTTATAAGTGATTTAGTCTTGATATTTTATTGTAAATGATGTAGGGATGGTTCGGTGGAAAGAAAAATTTAAGTATCAAAATATTAAAATAACCCATATTTACTAGATAAAAAGAGGAAAGAATAGCATGAAATAGTTTTCACACACACGCATGGAGAGTTAGTGAAATTCTTTACTTGTGAATTATTTTAGCAATTTTTTATTATTCATCTACTTTAATTTCATTTTGATATAATTTATTAGACAACCTTTTCCATGAACATTGATAAGAACACAATGGTGGGGTTTTTTTAATCAAAATTCTATCAAAAATTATATTTTCATCATATGTTAAATATTCATTAAGTAGGAAAAATATCCATGAATCATTTTTGAAAATGTGACTCTTCCTAAGAGAGAAATTGTTTAGGTGTGGGGGTGTGATCGCACCACGATTCACTGTTTTATTTAATCCTTACACCACTTTATTAAACTGGTTTTTTAAATTTAAAATATAAAAAAAATTCACTTTATGTTGGATTAAATAATTTAATTTTTATCACTTTTACAAAGGCATATATCACCTGTTTAATATTTTTATTGTATTTGGATTTTATTTTGAGGGACTACGATGAAGTTGAAGAAAATGGGCCAAATTGCATAGGAATCTAAGAACATATATGGACTCAACCACACACTTCGACTAATAAGTTCATCCAAATAAGATGAGGTTTTGAGGTATGTTCCAAGATTTAGTGCAGTACATATTTTATGAAGACATCCACGCCTAATTATACCATCTAGAGGCTTAACTAGACTAATCATTCCATGGAACTGAAGCTGCATGAAGTCAAAAGTTGTGTTCTTTATTTTTTCTATATAATGGGATGTAGTTGTCCAATTGATTCCAAATTTTATATGGAGTTATTAAATTAGTGGTAAAATATCATTTTATTTCTTCTTAAAAGTTATATAAGAATATTTAGCCACCAAAAACTATCATCCATGTGGTTTCTAGAAATATGGGTGCCCCAAACCACCTTCCACTATCACTAGTGTAGAAAATGTTTTTAACATCACCATTTTTGACATCATTTATATATAACCGATGTGAAAATCTGTGATACGTGCTTTTTTACGTCGGTTATTTTATAACCGATGTAAAAAATAGGGAGATTAAATTTTTTATGTCGGTTATTTTAATAACCGACATCAAAAATCACGCGCTTTGGTTTTTTACGTCGGTTATAAAATAACTGACATAAAAAACCAAAGAGTGGAATTTTTTAGGTCAGTTATTTGATAAACAACGTAATAAACAAGGTATCTAGGATTTTTTTACGCCGGTTATAAAATAACCGACGTAAAAAAGGCGACATCTTAGGCCTTTGTGAAGTCAGTTATCAAATAACCGACGTAAAAACCCAACCTGCTGAATTTTTCACGTCGGTTATATTATAACCGACCTAAAAAACCAACTCCAGGCAGTTTTTATGTCGGTTATAAAATAACTGACATAAAAACTGTGGTTTATGATTTGTTTTTTACGTCGGTTATATAATAACCGATGTAAAAAACCGACATGCAAATTTTTTTTACGTCGGTTATAAAATAAAAAATGTCAAATCTACGCTATCTGATACATTTATAATGTTAGTTATTATAATAAAAGATGTTATAAATGTAATAAAAATAGTTTATAATTTCAGTCATTAAATATCTGACGTTATAAAACAATTAAAAAATTAACACGCCCCGTGGATTGTCCTTGCTGATTTTTCGATCAATAGACCGGCGACTCATCTCTCTAGTGCGGAAAACCGTAATCGAATATTCATTCTGCTATCATTAAACTTATTTTTCCATCAAAATTTATCATCTTTACTTTCATCTGATCTATCATCTCCACTCGCAACACTCGAGTAAGCCTCCCACGATTTTATTTCCTTCATTTTTTTCCGGATAGTCTATATTTATGTTTTGCAAATTTTTTTAAACTAGGTAAGATTCTTCTATTTTGAAACCTATTACCTCGTTTTGCCATCATCATCTTATTTATTATAAACATATCTATTATACCGTCTCAAAATATTCACGTAAGCCTCACCTACTTCTATTTCGTTTGTTTTTGTTTTGCAGATGCCCAACATTGATGGTAATTTTTGTTGTCATTGACAACTAATGATCTCATTCACCTATATTACTAGAATTTATATGTAAATCATCGTGATACACCCATTCCGTGTACCATTGTGATTTATTTTATAAGTATATATGGTTTTTCATTGTGGAATGTTTGTTTTGGATCCTTGGTTGTTTCTATTTTGGGTATCACTATTTGTAGTTCCATAATCTATTTACGTCGCTTATTTTCGTGGACTATTATAAGTCTTTATATGTTATTAAAACCTGATTCATTGCACAATAGAGAATTTTAGACTAGTAGGAGATACAGTTCATGGATCTCATTTTGAATAATGGCATGATACCAAAACTAGTAGCTTGAGGTTAAAATACCTAGATATGCCAAAACTAGTAGCTTGAGGTGAAAACCCCATGGTTCCGGGGGCTGTCAAGAGGGTTGGTGGCTTTCCAGGGGGTTGGGGGTTTTCCAGAGGTTTGGCGACTGTCCAGCCTATCCATGGAGGTGGGGGGGGGGGGGGGGGCAGTTCAGGGGTGTGTGGGGGGGTCCAAGGGGGTAGGGGTGTCAAAGGGGGTGGGGGGTTGTCCAAGGGGGTGGGGGGGGGGGGTTGTCCAAGGGGTGGGGGCCTGTCCAGAGGGTTTGGGGGGGTCGTATGGGGGGAAGGGGGCTTTCCAGAGGGTTGGGGGTGTCCATGGGGTGTCCAAGGGGGTGGGGGTGTGGGGTGGTGTCCAGGAGGGGAGGGGGTGCTCTCTAGAGGGGTGGGGGATGTCCAGGGGGTGGGGGTTGTCCAGATGGTTGGGGGGATTTCCAAGGGGGTGGTGGTGTCTAGGGGTGTCCAAGGGGGTGGGGGTGGTGTTTAGAGGGTTTGGGGGGCTGTCCAGAGGGTTGGGGGTGTCCAGGGTTTCTATGGAGGTGGGGGGGGGGGGGTGGTAGTCCAGGGGTGTGTGGGGGGGGGGGGGGTCCAAGGGGGTGGGGGTGTCGAAGGGGGTGGGGTGCTGTCTAAGGGGGTGGATGGGGGGGGGGGGTTTCCAATGGGGTGGGGTCTGTCCAGAGGGTTTGGGGGTTGTTCGGGGGGTGGGGGTTGTCCAGAGGGTTTAGGGGTATCCAGAGGGGTGTCCAAGGGGGTAGGGGTGGGGGTGGTGTCCAAGAGGGGTGGGGGTTGTCCAGAGGGTTAGGGGCTGTCCAGGGGGATTTCCAAGGGGGGTAGGGGTGGGGGTGGTGTCTAGGAGGGGTGGGGGTGCTGTCTAGAGGGGTGGGGTGCTGTCTAGAGGGGTGGGGGCTGTCCAGGGGGTGGGGGGCTGTCCAGGGGAGTGGGGGCTGTCCAAGGGGGTGGTGATGTCCAGGGGGTGTCCAATGGGGTGGGGGTGGTGTTTAGAGGGTTCAGGGGGCTATCCAGAGGGTTGGGGGTGTCCAGGGTGTCCATTGGAGGCACCATGGTTTTATTTGATTCAATGGAATTTAAAAATATTATATCTAACTATATTTTCTTTTTAAAAACATATTCAAGCATATTTTTTTAAAATATGCAAAGATTTGTTTTATATTTCAAAATTGTTTCACATTAAAATTATGATATTTTTCATATAAACATATATTTGTCTTATCTTAAAAAGATGTATAATTTTAATATTTTTTATAGGTAATAATGAGTCGAAATTGGATTACGGCACATCGAATGAGAAATGAATATGAGGAAGGTGTTGATACCTTTTTGGAATTTCCTAAATGAAATGTTCCACGTAGTGAAAATTTGTTCTTTCCATGCCTGAAATGTTTGAATATGAAGAAGTTGAAAATTATAGAGATAAAATATAATCTAATTTGTCATGGTTTTAATCCTAGTTACAACCCTTGGATTTGGCATGGTGAAACTGGACGGAATTTCACTGATGATGATGACTCACAAGATGGTAACTCTGATGGAATTGAAGAAATGATTCACGATATTGCAGCAGAACATATTGAGATAGAACTAAAAGTTGCGTGTCTATATGATGATGCTGAAAAGCCATTCTATCATGTTTGTACAGATTTTACGGTTTTTTCAGTGGTGTTAATATTGATAAACCTGAAGGAGAAACATGGATGGAGTGACATAAGTTTTACACAACTGCTACAATTAATGAAATACATTCTTCCAAAAGATAACGATCTTCCAGATTCACATTATAAGGCCAAGAAAATCTTATGCCCGAGGGGATTGGGATACAAGAAAATACATGCTTGTCCGAATGACTATATTATATTTAGGAAGAAATATGAATTTCTATCAGAGTGTCCTAAATGTGGGACATCATGGTATAAGGTGAACAAAAAATCACAGGCTAATGTAGGGATTACAAAGATCCCTTCAAAGGTATTTTGGTATCTTCATATAATTCATCATTTCAAATGTTTATTTTCTAATTCAAATGATTCAAAAAGGTTAATATGGCATGCAGATGAGTGGTTATGTGATGTAAAAATACGTCATCCAGCTGATTGTCCACAATAGAAGAAAATTGATTAGCAGTATTCTATATTTGGAAATGAAATTAGAAAACTTAGACTAGGGTTGTGCATAGATGGAATGAATCCATACGGAACCCTCAGTAGCACACATAGTTCATGGCCTGTTTTATTGGAAATTTACAACCTCTCTCCTAAAGTTTGTATGAAGTGCAAATATATCATGTTGAGTATAATGATCTCTGGTACGAAGCAACCCGGCAATGATATTGATGTTTACTTGTAACCTTTGATTGATGATTTAAAACTTTTATGGGCTGATGGTATTAGGGTGTATAATTCTTATAAAATGGAATATTTTCAACTGCATGCAGTGCTTTTATTCACTATAAATGACTTCCCAGCATATGGAAATTTGTATGGATACAATGTTAAAGGGCATAAAGCATGTCCAATTTGCAACCAATAGACGTCATATTGTCAATTGCATCATGGGAGGAAAACAGTGTACATGGGTCATCGAATGTTTTTGCATATGGATAACCCTTATAGAAGACTAAAAAAGGCATTCAATGGCTCACAAGAATTTAATATTTCTCAAAAACCTTTATCCCCTAATCTATATTTTGAGAGGGTGAAAAACCTTGATGTGACATTGGGAAAGACACAGAAATCTGGTAATGATGACATATTTGGAAGAAAAGGTCAATATTGTTTGAGCTACCATATTGGGGATATCATGAAGTTAAACATAATATTGACGTCATGCACGTGGAGAAGAATATCTGTGATTGTTTTATGGGAACATTGTTAGATATTAAAGGAAAAACAAAAGATGGGTTGAATGCAAGATTAGACTTACAATCAATGGGAATACGTTTGTAGTTAGCTCCCACTCCTAATGGAAGACAAACATTTCTTCCCCTGACTAGTCATATATTATCAAAGAGGGAGAAAATTAGCTTTATTCAGTGTCTTCATGATATCAAATTGCCTCACGGTTATTCTTCAAATGTAAAAAATTTTATCTCCTTGAAGGACTTGAAGTTGATAGGTATGAAATCACATGATTGTCACATCATGATGCAATAAATTCTACTAGTTGCATTGCGTGGAATATTTCCCATCCATGTCAGAAGGACTATAATTGAGTCGTGTTATTTTTTTCAATTCAATTTGTAATAAGGCGATTGATGTGAGTGCTTTGAACATTTTGGAAAAGGATGCAATTTTTATACTTTGTCAATTGGAAATGTATTTTCTAACAACTTTTTTTTGATATAATGGTGCATTTAATGATTCATCTGGTTCGAGAAATAAATCATTTTGGACCTGTATATCTTCGTTGGATGTATCCTTTTGAAAGGTATATGAAAATATTTAAGGGGTATGTTAAGAATCCATATCGAACTGAAGCCTCCATTATTGAAAAGTATATTTTTGAGGAGGTTTCAGTGTTTTATAAGAGATACATGGTTGTGGTGCATCACATAAGTTTGCCTCCATCTAGCCATGAATGAGTTAATAAGGAGAGAAAGGGGATTCATGGATTGAAAGTCAAATCATTTTCAGCTGAACAGATGAAGAAGATAGAATCATACATCTTTAATAACATAGCTGATGATCAACCATATATAACATTGCATATTAATGAGTTGAAATAATTTCATCCAAAGAAGAAAGAAATGTGGATTTGGAATGAGCAAAAGAAAAAAAATCATGGTTTAAAAAGACCATGCTTGTTCGATTAGATGTATCAGAGAAATTAAAATGGATAGTGGGTGTTCCATGTTTAAATGTGATAACATGTTCCAGTTATGAAATTAATGGCTATACATTTCATACGAAATCTCGGGAAAAAAGAAGTGCAGTTCAGAATAGTGGTGTATTGTTGTTTGCAGAAGCAATGCATTTTTCGAGTGCTAAGGAAAAAAACCCAATTTCTGCATCAAGTGTATATTATGGAGTGATTGAAGACATATGGGAGGTTGATTACTTTAAAATTAAAGTTCCTATTTTTAACTTTAAATTGTTTATCTATAACAACAGTGTCAGACATGATGAATTTGGAATGACACATGTTAATCTGAATAGATTGTAAGACACAGTTGATTCTTTTATAAAGGAAACACATGAAAAACAAATTTTCTATGTAGTAGATCAATCAGATATCTAGTTTTATTTTGTTTTACAAGGGAAAAACAATATGTTGGTGAGGATGAACTTGATGAAGATGCTGATTTATTTGAGATCCCTACTTCCATGGAAAGATTAACAGAACATAATGATGATCATGTTGAAGATATGGTTTGTGCCATAAGGAACGATCAAGACAAAGGAATTTGGGAAAAAACTCCATTTGTACATTCCTAAAATTACAGGCAATATATGTTTATTTCTTGTTTACATTTATTTTTTTCATAAAATGTTAGATATTGTAGGTTTTTTATTTATTAAAACATGTATTAAAACAAAATAAGTATAAGTTTTTGTTTGTTTAAAGTTTTTTTAGTTTACTTTATCATGTTTACCATTACATGAATTATATATCTATTATTTATGTTCAGTGACAATTACTTTACCATGTTTACCAGGTTTACCAGGTTTACCATGTTTACCATCTTGACCATCTTTACCATCTTTACCAGTACATGCTTACCATATTAACAATTTTTACTATTATGTAACATAATACAATTTTCTATTTTCTAATTACAGTAGTATTAAAATATTTGAATTTTTCTATTTGTGAACTAATGTTTGTTTTTTTTGATTTGAAGGATAATGACAGATCATTTAGTTGATCAACCACATGATTCTGGAGATGAGCATATTGGTCATACCTCTGGGGAGGAACATTCACATGCTCCACTTGATGTTCCCCAATCTTCCTCAGGTGCTCCTATTATGACAAAGAGTTCAAGAGTTGGTAAATATGGGTGCACATGTTTACCAAAATTAGCACTTGTCCGTATGCAGGATCAGAGGATACTCATTGAGTTTGATGATGATGATATTCCTAGAGGTCCAAATGCAAAATATTTAAAGAGTTTTGTATCAACTCAGGCTAAGAGCAAAATAAGAATTTTGTATGGTGACTGGAGAAGTGTGGATAAAGCGATAATATCTCAGTTGTGGGAGAAAATTTTGGTAAGATCTTTTTCTACTGTTTGACTATTCTTTAAATGTTTCTAGAATATATAATATGTTTATCCTCTTCTTCATCAGATGAAATTTGATATTCCTGACACTAGAGGAGTCAGGAAGAAATGCTTATCGATGGCTGCCAGGAGATGGAGGGATTTCAAATCAACCCTCTCATCTAATTTCATTTTTGGTCATAGGAGTCATGACAATCCATGTCGTATATATCCTTTTATAAATGAAGACACATGGAGACAGTTTGTTGAAAGTAGAAGAAAAAGAGTCATTTTTGGTAAGGGCAATGTAAACTTTTATAAGCTTTCTTATATAAATGATCTTATTAATGTTTTGTTAATGATTTCTTATTCTTAATTTACATCAAACAAGGAAATCTCATCAGGAGATCCAATCTAAAAATGTATACCCTCATAGTTTATCTCGGGGAGGGTATGGATTTTTGAAAGTAACAAATGATGGAAGAAATATTTCAAAAACTAAGAGTTGAGACTTCAAGCTCTGGAGAGGTGGCCCCTCCATCCCCTCCATCTAGACATGAAAAATGGAAGAGAGCTCGGATGGGAAAAAAAGGCAATATCTTTCAGAAGAATAGAGAATCGTAGCTGAGAGGATTGTAAGATATCTATTTTATTTATTTAAGTTAACTATTTTCTTAATATAATTTCAATCATTACAGAAATGTTCAATTAATTAATACAGGACTCTCTTGAGGAGCAGAGCTCACAAGGGGCATTTACAGCTTCTAGGTGGCAAGATATTTTATCTGTAGTATTGGGAAAGCCTGAATATCCTGGTCTTGTAAGAGGATATTTGGTAGGTGTATTAGTAAGAAAAGTGTTTCCACATTCTTCAAATTATAATGTTGAGGGTGTTTATAAAAAAATAGAATCCTTGGATGCTGAAGTTCATAATATTAATGCGACGATGGAGGAAAAGATTAGAGCATCGGTACAGTCTATGTTTGCAGACATGAAAAGGAAATTTCTGACTACAGCTCCCACTCTTCCACCTCCCCTTGCAGACCCCATTATTTATCCTCCACCTCCTCCAATATCTCCCACTCCCCCACCTCAGCCGGCAGACCCCATTTTTTATCCTACTCCTCCGCCACAACTTCCTAATTATTGTGAGTTGTATGTTGATGATCCTCAACATCATATAATTGCATATGGGTTGGTATATTGTATAGGAGATAAAGTTCATCATCAACAATTAGAGGTATAGAATCAAAGGGTCACTGTACATGATATTATAGATAGATTAGCTCGAGTACCATTACCTACTGATGAGGTAATGGCAGTTGGACATAGTATCAACCATTTTTTAATTTGGCCATCCAGACTTCTTTGACCCATTACCATAGAGGTATGAATGTTATATCTTTTATTTTATTTTTTTATTAAAGTTGTTTTATCATTTGAAAACTAATATATTTTTCTATTTATTTTTATAGGAATACTTCAAAGGTAAAGAAATACTGTATAGACAACAACAAAGACAAATGGCTATGACATCAGATATAGATTCTAGTAGTCTTGACAGATTGTCAAGATATTCAATTTTTTTGGCGGGTCATTATGAGTTTCCAATGGATTCTCATGTTTGTGGGCGTGAAATAACTGTGTGGATTTTGAAAAATGATATCATGGAGCTTGTTACTGGAGATAATTTGGGCATCAACGTGGTGCAAATTTTTTCCATGTAAGTATTAACACCTTTTCCATGCGTTATATTTATTAAAAATGTATACTTATGTATGTTTTGTATTAGGTATCTTTATAGAATTTGTGAGAGGAATAAGATGAAAAATGTATATGGATTCATGGACCAACAATTGATTTCCTCTGAAGCATGTGCATTGGATGAGGAACAAAGAATGGTTTATATTGCTGAAAGACTTAAACAGAATATAGTCACATAATGTTGGATGATGACTTTTTGTGAGAGGTATGAAACACATCTCTCTCAAAGAGTTCATTATCTCTTAACATAAAAAACTACTAACCTTAAATTTTTTTTATCAGTGATCATTGTATGTTAGGGGTTTTTTTCCAAGGGAGAAAACATTTTATTGGATATGCTCTGTCCATGATGATGTGCGGGAAAGTTTTATGAATATATTGGAAAAGTATGTTTCAATTTCTCAATAGTTTATATATTATAATGAATTTTATATTTACCCCATTTGTATTATTTTATAACAGGGCATGGGTCTACTTTCGAAAAAACAAAATGAAAAGGAGTGCAAAGATCAAATATGTAAATGCAAAGGTAAATATCCATTTATAATTTGTACTTTTTTATTTATTATATAAAAATAATATATTGATTTCACACTCATTCAAACAGAATTGTCATGAACAAAAAGGTGTCATTGAATGTGGATATTATATGTTAAGAATTATGTATGAAATAATAACAACTAGGATAGTTGACATGGTAAGATTTATGTTGTGAACTTTGACCTGGTAAGATTTCCTTTTAAACTTTTCCATAATATTTCAATTTGATTTATTCATTATACATGTTAACTACTATCCTTGTCATTTGTATCTATTTGATGACTCTTAACCCTATACTGATCAAGAAATCAAACACTTACAAGTGGAGTGGTCAAATTATTTTATAGGTTTGATTGAATTTTAGTTGTTTGTAGTGTAAAATGAAATTTTTAATATTGTCATTATAATTTTGTATTTGGTAGTCCTTTAGGTTGGATTTAGTTTTTTTAAGTTGATAGTGTAAGTTTTGAATGTTATATATGTGAATGTTTAATTTTTCTCTACTTCTTGTTTTGGTGTACTTATGATGGTTTTTCTGGTATGGATTCTAGTCTGGGGGAGGGGTTCCAAGGGTGTGGGGCTGTTCAGTGGGGTGGGGGTATCCAGGGGTGTGGGAGGGCTGTCCAGTGGGGTGGGGGTGTCCAGGAGGGTAGGGGTGTCCAGGGGTGTGAGGGGGTGTCCAGGGGTGTGGGGGGTGTCTAGGAGGGAGGGGGTGTCTAGGGGTGTGGGGGGCTGTCCAGGGGGTGGGGGTATTTCCAGGGGTGGGGGGTTGTCCAGGGGTGTGGGGGTCTCTCTAGGGGTGTGGGGGTGTCCATGGGTGTGGTAGGGCTGTCCGGTGGGGTGGGGGTGTCCAGGTGGGTGGGGGTGTCCAGGGGTGTGGGGGTGTTTAGGAGGGTGTGGGGGGTTGTCCAGGGGTGTGGGGACTATCCAGTGGGTGGGGGCTGTCCAGGGGTGTGGGGGGCTATCCAGGGGTGTAGGAGTGTTTTCCAGAGTGTGGGGGGTATACATGAGGGTTTGGGGGGTTGTCATGAGGTTTTTGGGGCTATCCAGGGGGTCGGGGGCAGTCCAGGGGTGTGGTGGGGGCTGTCCAGGGGGTTGGGGGCAGTCCAGGGGTGTGGTGGGGGCTGTCTAGTGGGGTAAATGCTTAATTTTTCTTTGGTTCTTATTTTGGTCTACTTTTGTTTTTTTGGTATGAATTCTTGATTTGTTTCTTGGTTGTTTCTAGGGAGAGCATTGGACTGTATTCCATTTAAAAAAAATTGTTCTTTCACATCGGTTATTTTATAACCGACGTGAAAAAATGGGGAAGGGTTTCTCGCATCAGTTATTTGAATAACCGACATGATAAAAAGACCCCAGAATGGTTTATCATTTCGATTATATAATAACCGATGTGATAAACCATTTCCCAGGCCTTTTATCATGTCGGTTATTCAATAACCAACATGATAAAAGGCCCCCAGACTAGTTTATCACATTGGTTATTATATAACCGATGTGATAAACCATTTCCCCGTCCTTTTATCATGTCTGTTATTTAAAAAATGACGTGATAAGAGGCCCCTGGAATGGTTTATCATGTTGGTTATTATATAAACGATGAGATAAACCATTTCCCATGCCATTTATCACTTCGGTTATGAAATAACTGTCGTGATAAAAGGCCCCCAGACTGGTTGATCATGTCGGTTATATAATAACCGACATGATAACCCCCCCCAGACACTAGTTTATGACATCGGTTATGTAATAACCGACATGATAAAGGCCGAAGAAATGTTTTATCACGTTGGTTATTATTTAACTGATGTGATAAACACCCCCGCACTATTTTATAACATCGGTTATATAATAACCGACATGATAAACCCTCCCCCTTGGTTTTTTCACATCAGTTAATTAATAACCGACATTATAAACATAGGGATGTTATGTTTTTTATGTCGGTTGGTAAATAAATGACGTAAAAAAACAATATTTATAACGTTGTTCCGTATTAACGTTGGCTAAAAACTGACATAAAAAATGAAAAATAACCGACGTAAAAAATGTTTTCTAGACTAGTGTATGCTTATAAATTGGTACCCCGGGCACCCCATGTTCATGCTCAACCAAGGAGTCATGTTCTTTTATTTTTAATTTAAATAGGATTACTCTCCCCATCCTAGAAGTTCTAGAGTCCCCTATCCTCAAAGGGGGTCAAGGATGAAGAAGGATACCCACCTAAGCTTCCTCTTCCTCTCGATGTTGGGATAAATAGTGGGATTTCATTGTGAGGGAGATACACACATGATGAGTGAGTTATGAAACATATAGTAGATGATATTTTGGATTAATTTGGGTTTTAAAACATTTAATTCCATGTATATTATATTATTTCATATTTGAATGCTTCTTTTGATGCATGAGATTGATATGCTCTTAATTTCTAACTGATCGGTGTTAGGTTCTGACTGTGTGACTTGTGTTGTTCGGATTGGAAAACACAATAGTAATTTTATTACCAACTTTATTTATATTTAAATCTTATATATAAGATATTATTCCATTAATAAGTTTTGGACCTTGTAAATATGATGGTTATGTCAAGATTTGGTTCTTCAAGCTTTGAAATAAAAGCATAGGAATTAATATGTATTCCAATTAATTCCAACTAAAGAATTAATCAAAAACTAAATGAATATATAATAAAAATTAACTTTAAATGTGTGTAGATAAATCACAACAACCCCTTTATCTCATATTTTTTAACATAAAATTGTTTTTTCAGCTATGAAACTCTTTAAATTAAGTTATTTTCTTTAAACTATTTTAACCCGCCACCTATTTTTGTAATTTTTGTTAAAAATACATAGTATAAAACTATCAATGCTCTTGATACATTACCTAGGGTACACCCTAGACTATAAATCAACTCTAAAAACACAATCAATTTGACATGTCATGAATACTTGGTTATACCCCCTCCACTACTACAGGTGGAGAGTCCTTTTATGTAAGTGTCTTCCCCATCATTAAATGGGTACATTATGTGGAAAATGTTGAAAAAAACTATGATTCCTCAACTTAAAATACATTTTTTAGTGGTAGTATCTTCTATTTTAAAAATTAAGGGGTAAGAATCCAGGAGAGTCGAGACTAATTTAGACACATATGGGAGCTTATTTTCTTATGCCTTGTTTTATTTAGGGTTATTTACCTATGTTTATAAAGATCATTGGGTATATGATGATATAGAAAGTTCTATATAGGTAATTAAAACTATGAAGAATAAATTTAGTCTTTCCCAAAAAAATTTATTTTCATGGTTCCCATCTTTTGATTCACCAAATCATTAACTTTTTTTACATTCCTATTTGAAATTTCTTTTCATTCCCTTTCCTCTTCAATTTAGTAGTAGATACACAATCACATATGTCCAAGCACTCTATAGGGTTACCTATTTTTCATCTACCATTATGTGAAGTAATTTCGTGATGATGATCCAATCCTAGAGGTTGTTCCCCAACATCTAGTGGTGGGAGAAATAACTGAGGAGATCATTCAACACTACCACATATAATTTTTGGATCTATAAAATTGTAAACAATAATTCTCTAGGGTATAAATGAAATAATCTAGGACATGTTCATCTTAGTGGGATTGTACATTTTTATTCTTGTTATAAAATTTTTAAATGTTCTATTCCTTTGAATCCTATATATTTGTATTAGGGTGTTGGGACTATTATTTTTTTCTAGAAAAAGGCACTATATTATATTTGATAGTTTTAGGAGATAGAGATAGCACTCTTTCCATTTTTAGAGTGATAAATATGTTCTCTAATTTACTAGTAATCCTTTCCTAAATTTATGATATTTAATAAGTTTTATATTTATGGAACCAAATAGAATCTTATAATAATTTTGTAATTACAAAAATATCTCAAAACGTTCTAGGATATATTAAAATAATGAGTGTTTTTTACATCTCAACATAGAGGTTCCCTATATAGATCAGCAAAAACTGTTCCTATGGGATTTTCATGTATATATAGTAGTATGAACTCCCTAATATGGTGTTGAATTCTATGGCTCTCCCATTGTCACATTTTTTTTTCAATTTCAGAGGTTATGAATCCTTTTATTACTTATATTTAAGCTAAATTTATACAAGAACTACCATTTAAGATATTCCCAACTAGTAATGGATCTAGATGTAATATTTCATGTCATAAAAATTTAGGGCCCTCTTATGTCTACTTGAATCGTCTAATATTTTCCAGTTCTTATTACTATAGTGTTCCAATTGGGTTGCACTAAGGTGTAAAGTGAATAATGCAATGTTATATATTTCTCACACTATTGAATGTTGAGAATATGTGAATCCAAAATTTGGGAGGAGGATGAGTCATATATAACCACCCAGGGTATAGTTTCCTCTATGGTAACACTAGTGCACATAGACCTTCCATAGATTCCATCCATGTGGCAAGAGACCTAAAAATTTCTTATTATACAAAAACATGAGGTGATGTTTGATATCTAATCATCAATAGAGATTGATACTATTAGATTTCATTTTCCCATGGTTTTAAACTTTCTTGAGTTATCCTAATATGAATTTCCTAGAATGGTGTTTTCCTAGTAGAGAAAATTCATTATAATCAACTCATTTTGAAATTAGATAAACTGGTTGATTTGGTCTTATGTTTACTTAATGGCTTAATTATACCCTCATTTTTTTAGAAATATCCTTTTATTAAAGATGTTAAACTAGATTAGTCATGACTATTTCATCCTAAAAATTTCACTCCTTATGTATATTTCCTTTGATTATTTTCTGATTAAATATCCTTAATCTTTTATATCACCTTCTCGCAAAGAAATTTCTTCTTCATCAGAGAGGATTTCAACTCCATTTTTTGGTGGGTGGTTTGTTGATATATCCACAACATTCATATTTTACTGATAATTTTCTCACTAACTATGTAATAGTTTAATGTGACGAGGAGCTCCTAGATCATGGGATTACCTTTGAAGTTAGGTATGAACACCTCCTTCTTTAACTTCACTATAGATGGTACTTTGAATATATATCTCATATTTTTCATGAACGTCTACTTCACAATATTTTTTACAATATCTTGAGGTTTTTTAATCTACAAAATTTAATGATATAAATCCAATGATATGAATAATATCCTCATTAAATTGGATTAATATGGGGTTTTATCTGTTTTAGAATACCCTTTAAGGGGTATATCATAACCCTCCTCTACCTTTTCAATTCAAGAGGGTCATTTTGATTTCTATAATGTGAGATACTTTTAATTCTCATTTTAGTGATCCTATTAAGGTGATTTGGGAGGCTACCATAGAGAGTGATATCGAGTGAGTCTCCTCAAACATCCACTTAATGTGACTCCAACTGAGTGTTGGGTCCTGAATTTCTAGTAGACTACTTGGTGGAGATAATTCTTATAGAATTCACCACAATTTTTAGAACACTAACCTGCACTTTGAAGGTTTAAAAAACTACCCAACCTTATAGAATATTGTATTACCATTTTTATAGTAATGTTGTACCTCTATGTCATGACCCCCTCCCACCAATGATGCCCCTCTTGAGCTGGAAATGGTGAAAGGGAGATAATGAACCCCGAGTCCCGCCTCCAGTAGGCCCCAGAGTTGCCAATAACACCAAGGGTATGAGTTTTCACAAATATGGGATGCATTTCCCTTTTTATTATTTAAGATTGGGAAATAGGATGAGTCAAACACCAAAAGAAAAAGGAACAAGTAAATGGAAATAATCCCAAAACCAAACCCATATGCATGTTTTATACAATACTGAAACAAAAGTACAAGTGCAAGAAAAGATCCAAAGTACGATACAAAAAAAAGAAAAAAATGCGACCAGCAAACTCCAACGCCAAACTAGAAAGGTCCCACACGGTCCCCGAAGTCCTCCTGATAACCTGAAAGTAAATGATGGGCGAGCATACAAGTATACTCGGTAGGAAAACCTAAAGCTCTCGTGCACATGTGGGGAGACATCCTAATGCCCCGTGAGAAAATAGAAGGAACCAAATCCTAGCAAGGAATCTATCCACCCAACCTTACAAGCCACACTCACCAAATATTGCAAGTAAATAGAGTAGTATAGTAATATTATCAAAGTATGGGTACCCCGCACCACCTTCCCACTAAATACTGCTCAAGCCCTCATGCCTAATGCTCTGATGCTTCCCCCTCTTCCTGAGCTAGTGCCGCAACCTATCCATATGAAGCTCATAGTATTCTGCCGGCACTCAATCATCGTCCATCATAGTATCCCTCCGGCACTCAATCCTCAGCCATAACCACATCTCATTCAGAAGAAACATGGGAACTGCATCACATCTATTCCCAAAGACACCTGGGACCATATCACATCCTCATCCCGAAGACTCTTGGGAAACATCTATCATAACATGCCCGAAGGATCTTGGGCTATAGAACCTGGAAGAGGGAGCACAGGGAAGAACAGTAACCAGCCATCCTTTAGACATTTGAGAATCTCACCCCTCATCCCACGGGTGTTAGGCACATAGTGCTCAACATGGGTGGGGTGCGCAATGAAACATAAAACGTACAAATTTATATAATTATATCAACCACTTATCCCATACTAAGGCTTCTACACAAAAGATATGGGGACATGACTCGACAATACTACCTCGAAAGTATGCATAAAATAAACAGCCCCAAACCCCATTAATCTTTTCATGTTTCAATAGTTTTATTTTATCAGTTCCTTAACTACCAAGCAACTAACAACAACCAAATGAGATCAATCATTCGTAAAACATTTCCCTACCAACCAAAAATAAATTTAGGGAAACACAAGAAACACAATACCAATTTCTTTCATCAGCCAACCAATTCCATTTATTTTCTGTATTTAATCAACTACCATGCCCCATAATTCCTTAGTTAACTCTTCCACTTTTATTCATATGCACAACTCATCCCTGCAGCCCTGCTACCTACCACCATAACCACAAACATATCGGAAACAATACTTGTACCACATCATCATCCATTTAATAGTATTTACCGCAGATCCGCTGCCCATCACAACCATATCATACACGCCAACTCACAACCAAGCCAACTACAGCCCCACTACTCACCCGTTCCACAACAACCCACGAAACACCCCTTCACATAATTAAACCCCAACAAGCACCCACAAATTTATTCTTTCATTTTGTTTAACCGAAGTTATCATAAAAGGGTTCCAGGTATTCATTTAATCATCCAAATTTACCTGATTAACCAATTTTCACATTCGATGAAATTCCATCCACAAAACAATCCAGAAAAACAGAGAAACATTTAATTGTGCAAGAAAAGGCCCCCAACGACCATGATTTTTAGTAGGCATAAGCCTATTCAATTCATAACATAATCAAAGGATAAGAATTGATGGAAATAAAACAATAATATCAACAAAATTTCTCCAAACCCATTCTTTAACCAGATTTTATCTTTATTTACTGTTACGAATGTATATCATGAAAACAAGAGGATACCCACCCCGCATGATGCACAAAAGAGAGAGAGACAAAGGTAAGATCCCTACCTAAACAGGTTTTGATGTCCTTCTGCGAGAATAACCACCACAAGGATTTCGATCACTCCTCCTGAAGACTATGTCCTCCCGTGGAAGCTGCGGCACAACCGCACTAACAACCAAGACATACTCCATTAAGGTTTAAGGTCTCACTTGTCATAGCATGGTAAGGAGGAACAGAAAGAAGAGATCGAGGAAGGAATAAGAATGGGGTAGAACGTACCATTAATATGACGTTCGTCAAAGAGAGTCGTTCCCGTCAAATATCATCAATCTCCTCGGTATGAAACTCTGAAGAGGAAGTCAAAGAAGAGGGAGTGGAATGAGGTGCACAATGTTCGCCTCGTCGTCATGATCCTGCAGCCACCGACAGATCGAAGATCAGAGTCTAGACAAACAAGATAGTAGGAAGGCTTTTGGGTCATCCAGGAGTGTCATCGTGCAGAGAAGAAGAGGGGTCTGTAAATAACACATGACCCTCTCTTATATAGGCAACGAAAAGGTAAAACGGTATGCAGATTGTATTAATGAATACACAACGTGACCGTACAGCTGTTACGCTATTTGACTAGTCAACACATGACATGTCATGTGGTTTCCATGCGTTTAATGATAATAATAACTTAAATTAATAATAGGTGTTTTATTGACCAGAGACATGAGTCCTAAAAAGGTATTCATAATTGGTCTTAAAATGACCGCCATAAATTTAGGGTTGCAACATCATAGACGGTTCACCATTATGACACTGTATGAGGAAGATATGTTGGATACAAGATCCCATAATAATAATAATAATATTATTATCATTGGGTGTTTCGTGGACCTGAGCCATGAACCATAATTTAATATCCAACATTAGAATTGAATCGATCGTATTAATGACAGGATCACATCGCCACTGACGAGAAGTCAATCGGACGTCACACACAGGAGTTATGGCGGCTCAAAGATTTAATAATAATATTAAATCTGTTAATTCACGAGTGTTTCGGGTACCCGATCCGAAAACCCAAAAAAGACATCCAATATTGGACTCATAATTTTCATCTCTTAGTCAGGGTCGCACTGTCACCGACGGTTCGTAAAACTGAGGTCGCACGAAGATGTTATGGAAAAAACACGGTTTTCCCAACAAAATTAATAATTACATTATATTATAATTATTATTTTATTTAACAATTTTATTCTTCAATTCCAAATCCCACGCAAAAGATTTCTCAAATTGGTGCGCATTAGCCCCATGATTGTATTCTCTTTTTATCTTATTTATTTTATTGCTTTAAATTTTAAATATTTATTTCATTTAAACCCTTTCTCTCTCCAATCTAATTCTTTCTTCCATAATCCCCTCACCCCACCAAAAGGGGCACCTCCCCTTCCTCATTCCATGCCCAACACGCCCCACCATCTTTCTCACTTCAAATTTATTATTAATAAAATTAATAATAATAACACCCATCATTAATGATATAATTTAATCCCATTTATTTTCATTTACCAATCACACACATATTTGTGTCACCATTATCAACATTATTTAGTATAATAATAATAATAAATCTCCAATTAAAATTTATTAACTCATCACCAATTATTATTAATAATAATTATTATTATTTACGTTCGCCGTGTTGACCATGTCCGACCACCATTACGTCAATGCTGAGAATCCTCCCATTATATGCCCATTACACACATAATTTATTTTTTATTAAAATTTAAATAAATCAAAAAGAAACCATCCATCTCCCCTCATTGAATTAAATACATTCAATTTTATTTCTTTAATTTCACAGTTATTAAATTAAAACCATTTAATCTAATTAACACCAAATATTTTCACGCCACCATTATCAATTATTATTATCAAAAATTATTATTATAACACGCGTCGTGTTTGACCACATCAAATTTTTATAATGTAATGCTCCGGTGAGGTCCAAAACATTACATCATATACCTCTCAAAACATTATCATCCTCGATAATTAAAAACCAACCCATAAAAAGGGGAAAAGTCCGAACAACCACCTCGCAAGATACCTCTCAGGGATCTCATCATAACAGGAATCCAACCACTACCCTAATTATATAAGTTAGGGAATTTCTTCCCCCATATTGAGATATTATCCGCTTTAGGTGGCACTGACTCGCCTATACAGGTTTAATTGCATCCACATTAATGCGTCTCGATTAGGGATTAGGTCCTCCCACCCCCATATTTTAGGATTTCTCATACACATACTACCCCCAATACCACAAAAAACAAGAAATACGCTGCCCCAACACATGTATTGGGGAATTCCTTCTCCCATGTCAAGATACTATCCGCTTTTGGCAGTACTGACTCGCCCACATGGGTTTAATTGCATCCACATTGATGTGTCTTGATTAGGGATAAGGTCCTCCTCTCCCCACATGTTAGGACTATTCACACACATTTCACTACTGGAAAACTAACCTTTACCAACGGTTTGGAGAACCGTAGCCAAGTAAGCCGTTGGGATAGGTCTATACCAACGGTTTTCCAAAAACCGTTGGTATAGACCTATAACAACGTTTTTGGAAACCGTTGGTATAGGTAATATGAAATCTATACCAACGGTAATGGAACTGTTGGTATATAAATTCCAAAAATTAAACATCCGCTGGGATTTGATCCCAGGACCCCTCATTTATAATCGAATGACTTAACCACTAAGCTCACATCACTTTTGTAAACATAATTTCATAAATATATATATGTATTATCATAATTATTTAAATTTTTGATTTATATAATGATCTCCGTTAGTAGATCTGGAAAAAAATCAATGAACGTATCCCAACGGTTGTCAAAACCGTTGGGATAGGTTCTGGGTGGGTGTATTTTTAGTTGGATGGATGTGGATTTTTTCCCACTTTTTCCCAACGGTTCATCAAAACCGTTGGGAAAGGGCCTAAAAACACACCCTTTCCCAACGGTTTTGGTGAACTGTTGGGAAAGGTCACTCTTTCCCAACGGTTCACCAAAACCGTTGGGAAAGGGTGTGTTTTTAGGCCCTTTCCCAACGGTTTTGATGAACTGTTGGGAAAGAGTAGCTATACCAACGGTTTTTACAAACCGTTGGTATAGAAGTGTTGGGAAAGATCATGTTTCCAGTAGTGTTTAAAGGAAAGAGGGAAACAACTTAGCATTATAGACTCATGAAAAAATAAGGTCTAGGACCAAAGCATGGGTGAGAATGATTTTCTACAAAGGATTGTGATGGTCCTGAATTTAAACAAAACATAAAATAGAGAATTTAAGTAAAACCAAAAAAATTTCTCTCGATCTCTGGACTTGATAGGGTTGCCGCTTCTGTTGTGTGCAACTGTCCACGTCCCACTCCTCTGCCTCTCTGTTGACGTCCAGGTGTCATAGCTGTATGGTAAACAAAGAATGCCTAAGCCTAAGAAGCAAGGAAATTTTCTCAATGTTTCATTTTATCATTTTATTTTGATTTCTTTCCCAAAACACCCAAATCAAGTAAAACAAAAATCATGATGATTCATGTAACATTCCTAGGTTTTCTACCCTCTAATCAATGTAGTCTTACTTGGCCATTCGGTAAGCTCAGATTCCTTGCATCGGATCACGGGGGCCCCTAAAATCTCGTGTCCTAACCAGTCTTCCTTGGCCTATGTCATGAACCAATATCAGCCAACACTATTTCCCTACCATCCCATGCAATCCTCACTGTGCCTAACTCCAGACTCCATCCTATCTTTCAACCATCAGCCTCTGATGCCATTATGTCACGACCCCCTCCCACCAATGATGCCCCTCCTGAGCTGGAAATGGTGAAAGGGAGATAATGACACCGGAGTCCTACCTCCATTAGGCCCCATAGTGGAGACTAGTACCAAGGGTATGAGTTTTCACATATATGGGAGGAATTACCCTTTTTATTATTTATGATCGGGAAATAGGATGAGAAAAACACCAAAAGAAAAATGAACAAGTAAATGAAAATAATCCCAAAAACAAACCCATATGAATGTTTTATACAATACTGAAACAAAATTACAAGTAAAAGAAAATATCCAAAGTACTATAAAAAAAGCAAAAACTTTGACCAACAAACTCCAACGCCCAACTAGCAAGGTTCTACATGCTCCTTGAAGTCCTCCTGAAAACCTGAAAGTAAACGTAGGGTGAGCATAAAAGTATACTCAGTAGGAAAACCTAAAGCTATTGTGCACAGGTGGGGAGAAATCCTAATTCTCCGTGAGAAAATCGAAGGAACCAAATCCTAGCAAGGAATCTATCCACCCAACCTTACAGTCCACACTCACCAAATATCACTAGTCAATAGAGTAGTTTAGTAATATTATCAAAGTATGGGTACCCCGCACCACCTTCCCACTAAATAATGCTCTAGCCCTCACGCCTAACACTCTGATTCTTCCCCCTATTCCTGATCTAGTTCTGCAACCTGGCCATATGAATCTCATAGTATCCCGCCGACACTCATTCCTCGGCCATCATAATATCCTGCTGGCACCCAATCCTCGGCCATAACCACATCTCATCCCGAAAAAACCTGGGAACCACATCACATCTCATCCCAAAGACACATGGGAACATATCACATCCTCATCCCAAAGACTCTTGGGAGACATTTTTCTTAACCTTCCCAAAGGATCTTGGGCTATAAAACCTGGAAGAGGGAGCACAGGGAAGAACAATAACCCACCATCCTTTAGATGTTTGAGAATCTCACCCCCGTCCCACGGGTGTTCGACACATAGTGCTCAACATGGGTGGGGTGAGTAAAGAAATATAAAACATACAAATTTATATAATTATATAAACCACTCAGCCCATCCTAAGGTTTCTACACAAAAGATCTGAGGACATGCCTCGACACTGCTACCTCGAAAGTATGCACACAATAAACAGACCCAAACCCCATTAAGCTTTTCATGTGTCAAGAGTTTTATTTTATCAGTTCCATAACTACCAAGCAACTAACAACAACCAAACCAGATCAATCATTCATAAAACATATCCCTTCCAACCAAAAATAAAGTTAGGGAAACACAAGAAACACAATACCATTTTCTTTTATCATCCAACCAATTCCATTGATTTTCTGTATTTAATCAACTACCATGCCCCACAATTCATTTGTTAACTCTTCCACTTTTATTCATATGCACAACCCATCCCTGTAGCCATACTTCCAACCACAATAACCACAAACATATCGGAAACAATACCCGTACCACATCATCATCCCTTTGATACCATTTACCGCAGTTCCTCTACCCATCACAACCATATCATATATGCCAACTCACAACCAATCCAACCGCAGCCCCACTGCTCACTCATTCCACGCCATCCCATGAAACACCCCTTCACATAATTAAACCCCAACCAGCACCCACAAATTTATTCTTTCATTTAGTTTAACTGGGGTGATCATAAAAGGGTTCTAGGTATTCATTTAATCATCCAACTTTACATGATTAACCAATTTTACATTCTATGAAATTCCATCCACAAAACAATCCAGAAAAATAGGGCAACATTTAATTGTGCAAGGAAAGGCCCCCAACGACCGTGATTTTCAGTAGGCATAAGACTGTTTAATTCATAACATAATCAAAGTATAAGAATTGATGGAAATAAAACAACAATATCAAAAAAAATTCCCCAAACCCATTCTTTAACCAGTTATTATCTTTATTTACTGGTACAACTGTATCTCACGAAAACAAGTGGATACCCACCCCACATGATGCCCAAAAGAGAGAGAAATGAAGGTAAGATCCCTACCTGAATAGGTTTTGATGTCCTTCTATGAGAACAACCACCACGAGGATTTAGACCACTCATTTTGATGACTACGTCCTCCCATGGATGCAGTGGCACAACCACACTAACAACCAAGACAGACTCCATTAGGGTTTAAGGTGTCACTTGTCATAACATGGTAAGGAGGAACAGAAAGAGGAGATCAAGGAAGGAATAAGAACGGGGTTGAACATACCATTAAGATGATGTTCATCGAAGAGCATCGTTCCCATCAAATATCATAAATATCCTCGGTATGAAACTGTGAAGAGGAAGTCAAAGAAGAGGGAGTGGAATGAGGTGCATGATGTTGGCCTCGTCAACACGATCCCGCAGCGACTGACAGATCAACGATCGGAGTTCGGGCGAAGAAGATAGGAGGAAGTCTTCTGGGTCATCTAAGAGCATCGTCGTGCAGAGAAGAAGAGGGGTCTGTAAATAACATGTGAACCTCTCTTATATAGGCAACGAAAAGGTAAAACGGTACGCAGCATGTATTAATGAATACATGATGTGATTGTACAACTATTATGCTGTTTGACTCGTCAACACACGACACATCACTCGGTTTCCATGCGTTTAATGATAATAATAACTTTAATTAATAATAGGAGTTTTATTGACCCGATACATGAGTCATAAAAAGGTATTCATCATTGGTCTTAAAATTACCGCCATAATTTCAGGGTTGCAACATCACAAACGATTTTCCATTCTGACACCGTACGAGGAAGATATGTTGGATACAAGATACCATAATAATAATAATAATAATAATATCATTGGGTGTTTCATGGACTCGAGCCACAAACCATAATTTAATATCCAAAATTAGACTTTAATTGATCGTATTAATGACAAGATCACATTGCCACAGATGAGAAGTCAATCGGACGTTGCACGCAGGAGTTATGGCAGGTCGAAGATTTAATAATAATATTAAATCTATTAATTCACGAGTGTTTTGGGTACCCAATCCGAAAACCCAAAAAAGATATCCAATATTGGACTCATAATTTTTGTCTCGTAGTTAGGGTCGCACTACCGCTGACGGTTCATAAAACCGAGGTCGAACGAAGAAGTTATGGACGAAACACGGTTTTCCCAACAAAATTAATAATTACATTATTATATTATTATTATTTTATTTAACCATTTTATTCTTCAATTCCAAATCCAACGCACAAGATTTCTCAAATTGGTGCGCATTAGCTCCATGATTGAATTCTATTTTTTACTTATTTATTTTATTTCTTTAAATTTTAAATCTTTATTTCATTTAAACCATTTCTCTCTCCAATCTAATTCTTTCTTCCATAATCCCCTCACTCCACAAAAAAGTGGCGCCTCCCCTTACTCATTCCATGCCCAACATGCCACACCTTCATTCTCACTTCAACTTTATTATTAATAAAATTAATAATAATAACACCCATCATTAATGATCTAATTTAATCCCATTTAATTTCATTTACCAATCACACACATATTTGTGTCACCATTATCATTATTATTTAGTATAATAATAATAAAAAATCTCCAATTAAAATTTATTAACTCATCACCAATTATTATTATTATTAATAATTATTATTAATGTTCGCCGCGTTGACCATGTCCGACCACCATTATGTCAACGCTGAGCAGCCTCCCATTACATGCCCATTACACACATAATTTATTGTTTATTTAAATTTAAATAAATCAAAAAGAAACCATGCACCTCCCCTCATTGAATTAAATAAATTAAATTTTATTTATTTTATTTCACAATGATTAAATTAAAACCATTTAATCTAATAAACACCAAATATTTTCATGCCACCATTATCAATTATTATTATCCAAAATTATTATTATAACACGCGTCATTTTTGACCACATCAAATTTTTACAAAGTAATGGTCTGGTGAGGTCTGGGACATTACACTCTATATGCTTGATGATTCTAGATATCATAGTGGATATAAATATTTCCTCATCGCTTCAAGCTAGGGAAGGACATCGATTTTCATTATAATTATCAATATATTACCAATATCATTTGAGGATCATATCCTAACTTGATCTAGGTTTAAAAAATTATATAGTTATTCTACAAAATATATATCTTCCATTAAGAGTGGATCCTCTTCCACAGATTTATCCTATATCAACTTTTCCACATACTTCACCTTTCAAGCACCTTAACATAGTATCCTATCAATTTATCACTCTTATCAAGTGAATATATTTTACTCCCTCATAGAACTATGATTTATTTGTATTGACTAACTATAATAAACAGTTCATTGTTATGGGATGTGACTTTATGTGGTAAACTTACAAGACGAATTACTTTAATAACATTATTTATTACAAGATGGGGTGCAATAAAATTTCCCAAATTTATCTTAACCTTAGATAAATACAAAATAAGAACCATCTTGTATGATTTAGTAGATAATCTTAAGGCCATTAAAAAAAATATTTTGGTAGGTTCTATTATTTTTTGGATAAATTGGGGTTCTAGATAATCGATTGGGTATCCAAAAAATATGGTCGCACTACTAATATAATGTGTTAAGGTGGTCAGAATAACCTGCATTGGGTAGGCATATAGATTTGATGTGATTGAATTATCCCCACAAGTTACAACAGTGATGTATTATAAATTAATGTTCAATAATCTTAGGAATGATATATTAGGAGCCATTCATGGGACAGAAAATAACTATAATTTTTTCTCAATCTAATTACTCCCATATAATGTCAAAATCCTCTTAATCTTCTGAAAACTATTTTTTCATTTCATGATTTTTAGGCGATTTAAAACTACATTATTGAGTTGTTTGTGATCATTTTTTGTTTTTTCAACTTCTTCTAAGATCACATGATCAATAAAATAAATGTATAGTGATCATTTCTAATGTTCTCCCATTAACTTGGATGGGAATCCTCTGTTTTATGTGGAGTGCCTAGTGAGGAAAATTATGATTTTCCAAGTGAATCTTGGTAAGAAGGATATTTTGAGATTACCATGAAATTTAGAGGACATTTATAATAATGTAATGTACATCCATGAGGAGGACCTTCTGAAAAAATACCATGGGGAGGACCTCTATGATTGTTGATATCACTATCACTATCATAGTGATGACAATTGTTTTTAATATTTTCTTAATTATTATGTGGAGGACCTTTATGGTCTTTTATTTGTCTTACTAGACTTGAGTAGGGAATTCATGTTGAATGTTTTTTGGTCACCATGTGGTGGACCTCTTTGATCTCTAGAACAAGATTTAATGTGGGGAGGATCATATGACAGCTGTTAGGTCACTATTATGCTAAATTATTTTTTCTTTTACTTTTTGGTCTGTTCATAGATTTCCCAGTTTTTAGTGGTGGAAAAATGTATTTTTTGGGAAGATATACTGAGGTATATAGTTAGTGCACAGTTTGTCTAACAGTGTGGCTAACTATGTGATAAGGATTCATTGTGTGGTGGTGTGATTTTTCATGTATTAAGGATAGTTTTCAAAACCATATAATACCCAGGGGTAATCATGAAACATGTATTTTTGGGGAGATAATATCCTTGTACATTTGGAACATGGTTTTTCTAACTATGTGCCCTATCTAGGTCACTTAAAAATTATCTTTTTACCATATTCCCCTAACAAATTTTAAAGGTTTTAGACCTCATTTTCCTTCCCTGATCACATGCATATCCTACTACTTGGCCTTCAAGATTCTCTCTCCTATGGAGGTATATTTTTATTGTATTATTAGTGATATTTTACTAAGTTATGCTTAAATATTCTTAGTTTTTTATTCTTTCCCCCTCCTTTATGCATGTCCTTCCATTTTCATGGAAGTGTGTATCCCCAGAAGGGAGGTTGGCCAAATATGGGGTATTTAATGGGGTGAAATGTTTTATTTTCTTATGTATTATGTGTGTGAGTCATTAATCAACCTCTTCCATTTTGTTTTCATTATATTTGATAGCCCTTCGACCAAATATGAGGTGGGTGTCTCTATTTAAGGGAATTTTCCATGGATTAAATTTGAAGTGTGATTCACCTTTGGTTGTGTTTAACAAATTGGATTTGAATTGATTGATGGTTGATTTTTATCCCATTATTTTTTATGGATTAGATTGGTAATTTGGGTATTTGAAGAGGGTTCTCTAAATTTTTGTTGCTTTTATGCACACCAAGTGTTTGATGAAATGGATTAAATGCGGTTTCATTATTTTAAATGGATTTCTAAAATGGTTTTTGTTAAAATTATCTTGAGAAATGTGTTTTGATGAAATATACATATTTTTTAATGAAATTAGATATTTTTTATTTATTTTATTTGTATCTAAAGTGTTATGTGGTTATGCTGTGGTTATGTTGGCATTGAGTAGCACATGTTTCAACCCGGTAGTAAGAGAGTGTTTTGTTCACGGGACGGTGTGGGCTTTTGGAGGGAAGACCATACAAAATTCTATTTTGGTTTCCAAGGGACTGTGGAAGCCTTTGGGTAAGAAATCCATGAGACTTTCCATGATTGGTTTCAAAGAGACGATGATAGTGTTTGGAGTTGGGCCTAGGGAAGACCATTAGAGATTCCATTATTCCTTAGCTAACTTGAAAAATTATTTAGAATCACTCAAGATAGGACATATGGTTAGATCCCGAGGTGTAAATTACTCATGCCTGATTAGTTTAAAATGTATATTCATTTTATTTGTCCCATGTTTCATGTTATGAGATATGTTATTCCCAATTATTTTTATTGATTAAATGATGATGATGTTATGCTTGAAATTTTTTTGTTATACATATTGAGTGTGTTTTTACTTGTTTATTTATATAATCCATGTTATTAAATGTTTTGAAAAACATGTTTCTTTTGAAATTGATTAAAACCAAAGTTATTTCAAAGTTTTATTTGAAAAAATGAGTGTTTTCAAACTGTTTTTGTTTTTAAATGTGTTTTAAATATGGTATATTAGTTTTTATGGGTCCAATAAATAAATTCATTCATGGTGGTATCCTAATGGTATTCATGCCTCACGCCATACTTGGGCCTTTGTGAATTTGTAGATTTTTTTTGTAGGACACGGGTAAAGGAAATGGTACCATGTACCGAGGTGGATTGTAACACCCTGAATCCAGAAGCCACTCAACGGGTTCCCCAAACCCGGTTGGTCACATGTCCTCAAGTGCATTTTCCCAAACACTAGAGGTTGATGACTAGCAGTGAGGACCCAGGTCTAATAGTGGGGAAACTATTCCCTCATTTTTTAAAGTGTAGCGCAGCAGAAAAGATATATAACACACAACAACAGAAGCAGTAACAATATACAACTAAAATGGACAACTGAAGTAAAGAGAACTAGCAGTCACATATATAAAGATGTATCATGTCAATGACTCTATGAAAAAAGCCAGAACAGGATACACTGTAATAAAATACAATAAAACTCAAAATACAAGGTACATAAAAAAAACAAAGTAGAGTAAACAGAATGCAGCAGCATCACAAGCCTAAGCTCGGTCCCATGCTCTCCTACTCCTCTTCTACAATCATTTACCTGTATATGGACCCTTTCCCCTATCGAAACCTGCAGTAATATAGTCTTTTTGGGCCAAATACATGACCAAAACAGGGTGTCAGAAATAAATCCCAGTAGGTACCCACCAAAGTCTTGTACCCAACTATCAGTGAAAATGTGCAACAGATGTGTGCAGTAGTAAATGTAATAAACTAAGAAGTACTCAAAAGTAACTAACTCTAACAGTAATATTTCCATTTTAAAATTCATTTATCCATACCATGATCGTGCTTTAACATAGCAAGTATAACATATGAAAATCACCACGGTGAATGCACAAAGTAAACGTTGTCTATAGACATGAAAAATCCTTACCCTCAGGGCATCAGAATCGAAACCTGAAGTTGATTTCCCATAAGAAAAATGAATATTTCCCACAGGTAAACGAGGTGTCGCCCACAGGCACAGAGTCTACTGCCCACGAGCAAAAGAAGAGTTCCCACAGGATAAATGAACATTTCCCTTAGGCTATACAAGTAACTGGTCCAAGCCCAACATATAAGCAAGCAATTATATACAATTCCTCTCAAGGAAATTCATAGCATGCTAAAATTCATGGTATACCCACAGGTATCTTGGCCAAATAGCTAAACAGAGGAATACACCCCCGGGGTGGTCTTGGATCTAATCAGTGATCCCAAACAATAGTTTTATCTTATCAAAAGTTTATCTATGCAATTCTAGATAACATTAATCAAAGGCCACAACCATAAGACACCCCATGCATGGGTTCATAGCAAAACGGTACACAAATTCAACTCAATAGTTGGAAAAAAATACCAGAACACCTAACTCGATCATCTCTAATCTGTATATGTGAACGACGCCTCCCGAATTGTCCAAGAACGACATAGATCTGGGATAAATGTTCACTCATTAAAAATCAAATAACATTCCCTCTGGAAAAAATTGGTAAGAAACACACAAGGAGAGGGAATAAATCACCCACGCGGTTCAATCGAGACTATTAGAGAAGGATTCAGATTCCCGGTGTGTGGTCGAGAGATCATCGAAGCTCCGGCCTCCCCTCCCGGCTCCAAAATGAACTCAAAGCCTCATCTGCTGAATGAGGAGGCTACTGCCTATTTTAAGAGAAAAAACAAACTACACAGAATGTAATCTCAAGTAGATGGTGTGTACTTTTCATTTTTTAAAATGTTCCTCTGGAAGCTTCTTTCCATTGAGGCATTGATCATCCATCGACATGATTACTCGACGTGTATTCCTGATTACACAACGTGTACTGTCACTCCGCTGGTGGCTCCCTCCACTTCCTTACTATTCACCTATCGACTAATTACACGACGTGTAAATACCTAGTACACAGTGTGTAGTCTATTTTTACACTCTTCTTCACCGATAGGACTACATGACCTGTGTACTCATCTCACACGGCCAAAGTACACGATATGTGGAAAAGTACACAGCGTGTACCCAAAAAATTTCAGATTTTTCCCAATTTTCCTTCTTTTCTCAAAAACACTTAAGGAAAAGGGAAAAGAAGAAACTCATACCTCAAAAATATGAATCAGGTTCTTACAAAATTCACCCCTTAAAAAAATTCGTCCCCAAATTGCCCTTCCAAGGGTGGTGAAGATATAGCTATGAACAACTCTGGCCACTGAGCACATACGTTGGTCTCCTGCTCCCAAGTTTCATCCTACACTCGGCAATGCTACCATAGCACCTGAACAAGAGGAACTAACTGGCCTCAGAGAACCTTCATTCTCCTATCAACAATACGAATAAGATTCTTTTCAAAGGAAGCATAGAACTGAAGATCAACCTCCTCGGGCTGGAAAAATGTGAGATGGGTCTGAATGATAGTGGCATAACTGAGATACATGGAAGACATCGTGCATGGCCTGGTACCGCTGTGGTAACTGTAACCGGTAGGCAACTGACCTGACTCACTCCAGAATCTCAAACGGCCACACATACCTCGGTGAATGTTTACTCTGTCTCCTAATCCGCCTGTGTCCCAACCTCGGTGAAACACGCAAGAAAACTTGATCCCTGACCAAGAACTCCAAGGGTCGTCTATGGCGATCAACATAAGATTTCCGACGAGACTGTGTAGTAGCCATTCGCTTCTGAATCAACTAGACCTGCTCAGAAGTCTCCTCCAAGAGACGTGGTCCCCGTAAAGCTGCCTCACCTACCTCCATCCAGCATAAAGTTGATCGGCATGGCCTATCATATAAATCCTAATAAGGTTCCATCACAATATTTTCCTGAAAATTTTTATTGTAGGAAAACTCGGCCAAGGGTATGTGCTTCTCCCAAGATCCCCCAAAGTCTAGGACACATGCATAAAGCATGTCCTCAAGAACCTATATCGTATGCTCTGACTGGCCATTGGTATGAGGGTGGTATGCTGTGCTCAGAATCACATGTGTACCCAATTCCCTCTAAAGAAATGCTAGAAACAAGATGTAAAGAGGGCGTCCTGACTAGAAATGATAGAACTAGGGACCCCATGAAGACGTACTACCTATCAGATAGAAAATTTTCTGAGCTCATCAATGCCATAGGTCTCCTTGATCGGAAAAAGTGAGCTACCTTCATAAGTATTTCCACAACAACCCACACAACATTACTTCCTCAAGGTGACCTCGGAAACCCGGTCAGGAAATCCATCGTGACATCATCCCATTTCCACTTCAGAATGGGCAACTGTTGTAACAGTCCAGCTGGCCTCTGATTCTCTGCTTTCACCTTCTGACAGGTGGAATATCTCATAACAAAATAAGCTACATCCAATTTCATACCCGGCCACCAATACTGACGTCTCAAGTCACGGTACATTTTGGTAACTGCAGGATGCACTTCCCAAGACGAAGCATGAAACTCTCGCATCAGCTCCTCACATATATCCCATAGAACCCACACTCGTCCATGGACACGTAGTACCTCATCATCTTCTATCATCCATCCCGGAGGAGGGTCCTCAATTGCCACAACTACCGTAGAACTAGGCCTTTTGAATCCAATAGTTGTCTTATCCTCGCTCAATCCAGGAGGGTAGAAGTTACAGCTAAGGAAAAAAGATAGGTTTACCCCTGAATATTGTTCACCTCCAAATGCATCTCAGAGAACAAAGCCATAAGCTGCCACTCACCACTAGCATCCTGCACTACATGTGTCTGAGTCTTCTTACTCAGTGCATTAGTTACTGCATTACCCTTACCAGGTGTATAGGCATGCTCAATGTCAAAATACTGAAGGTATTCGACCCACCTTCACTGTCTCAGGTTCAAGTCATGCTGAGTAAAGATGTATTTGAGACTTTTGTGGTCGGTGAAAACCAAAAAATTCTCTCCCAATAGAAAATATCTCCAACAACACAATGCATGAACAACTTCATCCAACTCGAGGTCATATGTTGGGTAATTACTCTCATGTGGCCTCAACTACTAAGACCCGTACACAACAACTCGATATCACTACATCAACACTGCACCCAACCTAATACCTAATGCATCATAGTA
This sequence comes from Viscum album, assembly GCA_963277665.1. Lineage (NCBI taxonomy): Eukaryota > Viridiplantae > Streptophyta > Magnoliopsida > Santalales > Viscaceae > Viscum > Viscum album. The sequence goes on along the minus strand of OY728150.1, from coordinate 1,358,688,214 downwards.
AATAGTATAGCTCTTCTCTTGCTCTGGAAGTATCAATATTGGTGCTGATGTCAACCTACCCTTCAGCTTCTGAAAGGCTATCTCACAAGCTTCTGACCAAAGGAAGTTCACACCCTTCTTAGTCAAACCCTTCAAAGACATTGCTAAGCAAAAGAAGTCCTGTATAAAATGCCTCTAGTAACCAGCCAGCCCCAAGAAACTCCATATCTCAAACACGTTCATAGGTTGCTCCCAAGAAACTACTCCTCTCACCTTCTCTGGGTCTACTGCAACTCCTGCCTCTGAGAAAATATGTCCCAGGAAGTGAATCTGGTCCATCCAAAAGTGGCACTTTGAAATACTATCATATAACTGATGCTCTCTTTGTGTACTCAATACGATCTCAAGATGGGTATCATGGTTTTGTCAAGTGCATGAGTATGAAAAGATTTATTCCATGAAGACTACCACTAAAGAATCCAGATAAGGATGGAACACACAATTCCTCAGAGCAATGAAAAATGCTGGTGCGTTCATGAGTCCAAACGGCATAACCAAGTACTCATATATAACATATCTACTCTGAAAAGCTGTAAGCGGTATGTCTGATGGTCTAACGTGTAACTGGTGATATCCTGATCTCATGTCAATCTTCATGAACACTCATGCTCTCCAAAGTTGATCAAAAAGATCATCAATCCTTGGTAGGGGATACTGGTTCTTGACCGTCAGCAGGTTCAGCTTTCGATAATCCACACAGAGTCTGAGGGTATTGTCTACCTTCTTCGCAAAAAGGACTGGTGAACCCTAAGGAGAAGTATTGGGTCAGATGAAACCCTTTTCCTGTAACTCCTCTGACTTCCTCTTGAGCTCCTGCAACTCAGGTGTATCCATCCTATAAGGATGAATGGAAACTAGTGCCACTCCTGGCACAAGATCAATAGATAAATCAACCTCTCCCTCAGGAGTAAGACCTGAAAATTCATCTGAGAAGACATCCTTGAAACAATCAAATACTGGAGGGAAATCCTTCTGAAAAGTTCCCAGATCATCCAGATATAATCTCACAATTTGGGTTGTCACACCACCTCACCCCTGATGCTCAGGTCCAGCTCGACTTGCCTGGACATCCCATTCGCTGTTGTATAGAAACTCTCCGCCCTCTAGTGATGTGAAACTCACCCTGCGGCAATAGCTGTCTACAAAGGCTCGAAAAGTTACTAATCAATCCATCTTGAGAATGACATCATAGTTCGTCATCTCTAAGACATAGAGGTCCCATAGAAAGTGACACCCACCAACATATAGGGGGCACTCCCTGAACTAACGTACACCTGTCGTTCTAGTCCCCAACAGAGTTTCTAGCACCATAACATCAGAAGAAGAAGAAGAAACGCAGAGCCCCCGGCTCTCCAAAATGGCCATAGATATAAAACTATGTATAGCACCCGTATCAAAAAGTACAGAAGACAAAACAGAAGCTACTAGAATAGTACGTTTTACAGTAGAAGGTCCGAGATCCTACTCATGTTGGGTCTGTTGCACTACATATGCCTACCCAGTGTCGCGACCCTACGACACAGCCTAGCTACCCTGAGCTGATCTGACCTGCTGCCTCTGACATCCTGGTGTCCGGCTACCATGGCCACGACCACCATCTCCGCCTACATGCCCTGACGTATTCCAATTTCTTGACAGGTAAGAAGCTGTTGGTCCTGCTCCCACACGCAGAGTCTACACAGAACCCCTCTCACTAGCCACTGGTGGAAAATCCCTACAAAAACACTGGAGATGACCCATCCTTCTGCAAGCTCGGCACTCTACTGGGTCACGTAGAAACTGTGATATCTTGTGCCCCTCTTTACCACATTGGTAGCACATAACCAGTCCACCTAAAGTATTATTATGGCTAGTACTACCAATGTGAGAGAATTCCATCTGCCTCTTCCTCAAACTAGTGGAAATAGTACCAGAAACTAGTATCGACCCGCCCTGGCCCACACCACTAGCTTCCCACGGGTTCTTCTCAGTAATTAGTGCCTGGTTCACATTAGCATGCATGGTAGGCAACCTGAAAACGTTCACCAGTGCTCAGATTTCATATCGAAGACCATCCTTAAAGCGTCTAGCTCTCAACATCTCATTACCCACCAGAACAGGTGAAAAACGCTGAAGCTCGGTGAAGAGAGCAGAATAATTCATCACTGACATGGCGCCTTATTATAGATTAATGAACTCTCGAGCTCGATTTTTCCTCAACATCTCTATGGAGAAGAAGTCATAAAAGGCTGCCTAAAAATCTTCCCATGACATTTCATGGTGATGCTCAGATTGGGTGGTAACATCCCACCACCTCTTGGAAAAATCATGTAGCATGTATGTAGCGAGCTTGACCCTCCTCCCAGGACGCATCTCCAGATGCTCAAATATTGACAACATCGAATCTCTCCATGACTCCGAAGCCTATGTTTCACCATACCCTGAAAACGTAGGTGGATGATGCTGCTGGAAAATATGTGTCAGCTCTGCTATAGATGTGGCGGCCTGCGGTGCTCCCTGGAAGGTCTGCATGAACCGCATAAAGCCTTCACGAAACTATGCATCCACGCTTGTGTCCGATATAACTTTCGGTGCCACATCTGGCACTGCTGAAGGTTCCATTGGTAGCCCATGGCCTACCACCTCAAGGGTAATATCATATCCACTCTCTTGGAGAACAACTGGTGGTCGTCTCGGTGGCATGAATCTACAAGGTCAAACACACACCTTATATTCTGATTTATCGAAGACTGTAAACGAGGAGACCAAGAAGGGAGAAGGAGAAAGAAAGCATTCAAGACTCACAAAACTTGACTACATAGTGTGTCTAAATACTACACGGTGTGTTCTCATAGGCCATCCACGTGGGTGTGTACCCCAGTGAAAACTGGTCGTGTAACACCCCAAACACATGATGTGTCTTTTTAATACATGATGTGTACTTGAATCCTCCTTACCTACCCAAGTACTTATACATGGAAAATCTACAAGGCTATTCTAAAACAAAACTACACTACATGTCCCAGAGGCACACGGCGTGTACTTGACATGCTTTTACCGTCCTGGGTTGTATGTCACACGGCCTGTGTACCCAGGTCTCACTACACGACGTGTTCCAAAAAGACATGGCGTGTTCAAAGAAGCCCTAGACCGACCCATGTTTCTCGATACATGGCCAACTAAATGGCTGACACTACACGACGTGTTCCAGGAGGACACGACGTGTACTAGGAAAGATAACACCAACCCATATTGTTCATGACACGGCTGAGTACTAGGGCCAGAATACATGACATGTTCAAGGTATACACAGTGTGTATGTCTTAAGGTTTCCTCCTTCCGTGTTGTTAGTTACACAGGCAGACACCAGGTCAACACTACACAGTGTGTACAACCAATACACGACGTGTTCCCCCAAGCCATTCCCTACTCCGTGTCCCCTCCCACATGGCTTATGACATGGGAAGAGACTACACGGCATGTACTGAGGGTACACAACATGTACTTAAAAAGTTTTCAATTCTTCACGAACAGAAGAACACACGGCGTGTGTCCATAAAACCACACGGCATGTATGCTGGGTTTTCCGAATAGTAAGCCTCAGAAACTACTCCGGAACCCTGAAAAACATGGAACAAACACCAAAGTGCCAAATCCCGATCCTTGAGGGTCCATACTCCCTCAAAATCAAATCTTGGCATCTTATACATGTTATAACAAGGAAAAATACATTAATGATCCACCAAATTCCGGTTATTGAGGTCCCATACTCCTCAAGAACCAAATTTTGGTGTTCATTCTATCAAAATCTCACACAATAATACCCTGTCAAATAACAAGTATTTATCAAAGTAGCTACAATAACAACATGCTTTTCTAGCACGTCCACAATCACAACAACATGCAATTTCTAATGCAGCTACATGGCATGGAAGGAATGCATGACATGTGATTTCTAGCATGTTCCTAAATGATGCCTGAGATGTCATACCCTAATATCATTGGGTTGCAACTAAATATAACCCATGTATAAAATATAAATAGATCAATCATAAGTGCATCACCCAATGGTGAAAATCAAATCAACTGTAAAATTGAAAAACCAGTAATAATTGCAATAATGAGGTAGCTTGGCTTTTCCCTGTACATGGGTTAGCTACTCCCAGGCATAGCTTATTACCAACTATCATCTCTGTCATATCCCTGACTAAGGTTCCAAATAGTAAGTTAAAGAAAAAACCCCTCTGATACCACATTGTAATGCCCCGAATCCGAAATCCACTCAATGGGTACCCCAAACCCGGTTGGTCACATGTCCACAAGTGCATTTCCCCAAACACCAGAGGATGCCAACTAGCAGCGAGGGCCCAGGTCTGATAGTGTGGAAACTATGCCCTCATTTGTCAAAGTGTAGCGCAGCTGAAAAGATATATAACATACAACAGCGAAAGTAGTAACAATATGCAATTGAAATGGAAAACAGAAGTAAAGAGAACCATCAATCATATATATAAAGATGCAGCATGTCACTAACTCTATGAAAATATCCAGAATAGGATACACTACAATACAATACAATACAACTCAAAATACAATGTACATCAAAAAAAAGCAGAGTAAATAGAAAGCAGCATCATCACAAGCATAAGCTCGGTCCCATGCTCTCCTACTCCTCTACTACAATCATGTACCTGTATAGGGACTCTTTCACCTGTCGACACATGTAGCAATATAGTCTATTTGGGCTGAATACATGACCCAAATAGGGTGTGAGAAATAAATCCCAATAGGCACCCACCAAAGGCCCATTCCCAACTGTCAGTGAAAATGTGCAACAAAAGTGTGCAGTAGTAAATGCAATAAACTAAGGAGTACTCAAAATTAACTAACTCTACCAATTATATTTCCATTTTAATATTCATTTATCCATACCAAGCCTGTGATTTAACTTGGAATGTATAACATATGAAAATCACCATGGTGAATGCACAAAGTAAACGTTGTTTGTAGAAATGAAAAATCCTTAACCTCTGGGCATCAAAATCGAAACCCACAGGAGATTGCCCACATGAAAAATGAATTTTTCCCACATGCATATGAGGTGTCTCCCACAGGAACAGAGTCTACTGCCCACGGGAATAAGAAGAGTTTCCCAAAGGCAAAACGAACACTTCCCTCAGGCTATACAAGTAACTGGGCAGAACCCAACATATAAGCAAGCAATTTTATATAATTCATCCCAAGGCAATTCAGAGCATGCTAAAATTCAAGGTATACCCACAAGTATCTTGGCCAAATGGATAAATAGAGGAACACACCCCTCGGGTGGTCCTCAATCCAACCAGCGATCCCAAACAGCAGTTTTAACTTATCAAAATTTTATCTATGCAATTCTAGATAACTTTCAGAAAATTACATAGCCATATGACACCCCAGGCATGGGTTCTTAGCACAATAGTACACAAATTCAACTCACTAGTTGGAAATAAACACCATACCACCTACCTCGATCGTCTCTAATCGGTATAAGTGAACGACGCCACCCGAAACATCCAATAATGACATAGATCTGGTATAAAAGTTCACTAATTCAAACTGAAATAACATTCCCTCAGTAAATAATTGGTAAGAAACACACAATGAGAGGGAAGAACTCACTCGTGCGGTTCAATCGTGACTATCAGAGAAGGATTTGGATTCCCGGTGTGCGTTCGGGAGATCTCCAAAGCTCTGGCCTCCTCTCCCGGCTCCAAAACGAACTCAAAGCCTCGTATACCGAATGAGGAGGCCACTTTCCATTTTAAGCAGAAAAAAACTACATAGTGTGTACTCTCAAGTACACATCATGTACTTTTTATTTTTTAAACTATTCCTCTAGCGGCTTCTTCCCACCGTAGCACTATTCATCCGTCGACATGAGTACACGATGTGTATTCCTGATTACATAGCATGTATTGTCGCTCTGCTGGAAACTGCCTCCACCACCTTAATGTTCACCTTTTGAATGATTACACAACATGTAAATACCTATTACACAACGTGTAGTCTGTTTTTACACTTCCTCACCGAGAGGCCTACACACCCTATGTACTCATTTCACACAACCAAAGTACACGGCCTGTGGAAAAATACACGGCGTGTACCCACAAAATTTTGGCTTTTTCCCCATTTTCCTTATTTTCTCAAAAACACTTAATTAAAAGGGAAAAGAAGAAACTCGTACTTCAAAAATAAGAACCGGGTTCTTACATGGATCTTCTTGATTATTGTATTTTATTAGTTGTGGATAAGATGTGGACTCATAGGGATTGATTCATGAGGATTCATTTTGGGATTTTCTATCTATTGGGTTGTATATTTTGGATTTTGTTGTTGTTTTCCCTTTTATTTTGAGTTTTGGGATTTTGTCTTGAGATACCATGTTTGTTGCCTTTTGTGGAATGCTTTTATATGATCTAAATTATTGTTTAAGGTATTTGATTTTTCTTTTTTGTGTACTCTGGATGTTTCTTTTTTATTTTTTTGACTCTAATGAAATTGGTACACTAATTCTATTTCATAGATGGTTCATGCTGATTTACCAGTGGAAAACTAATTCCTAATAGATAGTTGGTTATGCTTAGTGCTTATCACCAGCCTATGGTGATTGTGAACATGATTTAAAACATATGGAAGGCCAAATCGAGTGACAGGTTGGGTTAAACTGAATTGGTTGATTGCAAAATGGTATTAGAGAAAAACTTTATTTGGGAGTTAGTGGTAGACTTAAGCTTGGACTATTGGGAATTGAGAGATAGGGATGGGGAAGTGCCTGTCTAGCTCTTCTTTATGTCAAAACTTATGTTTCCATTGGTGTTATGGGATTTTGGTTGTGTTTGATATTGGTTATGGGTTGTTTTTATGATATTTTGGAGTATCTATAGATTAGTGTTGACTCTCAGGGTGAGCCAATGAGGTTTTTTTATTTTTAAAGGTGAAATAGGGTGGTTTGGAGGAAGTGTACAGTTACTGTGCATGGTTAGTAGAATTGTACATAACTATTTTGGCCTTACTTTCCAACTCTAGTGACACTAGAACACTTGGTGTATGGTTTTCCTAACTGTTTGGTCAAACCATATAGAGTGGGAAATTCCTAATATTTTGATGTTTTGGTCCCTTTTCTTTTATATTTCCTTTTTATGCTAGTGTTTCTTGTTTATACCCATGATGAGTGTTTATTTTAGACATTTTGATGTGGTTTGAGATTGAATAGTACTTGTTGAATATTGTGTTTATTTCTTATAGATGATTCCTCCAAGAAGAATCTCATTCAGTCAGAGAGAGTGGGTTATGAAGAACACCCCACAAGAAAAGCTTCATGTTGATCTATCTTTAGTGGATACAGTGATTTGTACAATCCAATCCTTGGGTGAGGTTTGTGTTCATGAGAATACATGGATGGGGGACCATGCTCAGAAGATTATGAGCTAGAATACAATAGTGTTACAAGGGGACAATAGACCCAATTATGTTTTAATCATATCAATCCTATATTTAATTTATTGAAGACCCCTAGGACATTGAAAGTGGTATTCTCTATGTATGTTCTTTAAGTATCGGGTAGGAACTGGTGAGGCTTAATGTTGCTCTGTAGGAGGAATAAGGATCTCACATATACTACTTTAAAAGTGCCTTTCAATTATCAATTCTACCTGAATACATTTAGAGTGGTGAAGGCCCATGATTTATTGAATTTGGAGTAATGGGTCATTAAATAATGGAGTATTCCACCCATTTTACTAATTTTTTTCATGTCACTCTAGATCTCCCCATGAATGACTACCTCAATGATGTCATTTCGAGATGGAATTGAGGTTAGAGATTATATATATATACTTATTCTTCTTTGTATACCATCCTATTGAGAGTTTGTTGATAATTAATCTATTGTATAGGATGATATAATTCGTAATACAGGTCTCATTGGTTCTCTTATAGTAGAAAGAAATCATATTTCTTTATCAAGGTATAATAATAAGTTGAATTAATCTCATAGAGTTAGTGGATAGATTGTATAGAGGTCGTCAGGTTTAAATCATTTGGCTTTTTCAGGTCCTAATCTAGTTTTTTATTACTAACATAAGAAGTTTGGTCTCACTAGGCTTCATTACTCCGAGACTGTGAGGATGTTCCACCAATGTGTACATCAGTCTATTCCTCAACACTTATGTAAGTTGTTTTCATGAAGGAGCGATGTGGGTTCAATTTTTTTAATAAATCTTTAGTGTAGTTAGAGGCTTTCAAGGGTGGGGGGGTCTCACCATCACAGTAATGGGTATTCTCACCAATGGAAGAAGATGCAGGGAAGTTCTAATCTAGGGAAACTCCATACCACAAAGGTTCTGCTTGAGCACTCAGATTCTGGGTCAGCCACAATGAGAGGTATGGTGTTTATTTATTCTACCATGGAATCTATTTTGTTTGAAACTGGTTCATCTCATTGCTTCATTTCACTAAAATGGATTGATTTTTTTATATGGAAGCCGATTTTATTCCATATTTTATGGATTTACTAACCCCATTGGGTAGGAAGAAAGAGCAAGGTTTTAGGTTCCCTAAGTGTTGTGGTTTGGTAGACAATGTGGAAATCATCTAAGACTTCCTTGTTTTAGACTTGGATATTTTCAACCTTCTTATCAACATTGATTGGTTGATCATATTAAAGGTTCTATTCAACTACTATTTCCATAGTGTTTAGTACATTACTCCTAATAGGAGGAAAACCCTATTTTAGGGTAAGTGGGATCTATAATTAAGGAGAGAGGGACCTATTTCTATAGAATTGGGGTTGATTTCATTCCAATTTTCTAGGTTGTTTCTTGATACTATTGAGTAGTGTTCCAAGGATGAACTTCTAATAGTTGTGGATAAGTACCCACATGGGTTTTTGTAGAATTTTCAGGATTTTTTCCCTAATTAGAGGTTAATTTCACTACCAATATTCTCCCAATTACAAGCCCAATTTCCTTTCTATCTTATTGGATATCTCAAATTGGGTTGAAAGATATGAAGGTTTAGCTAGAGGATCTTTAGGGAAGGGTATCTATCTCTCCTAACATGTCATTATGGGCTTTGCTCATATTATTCACAATGAAGGTGGATCGAAACCTATGACTTTGAATTTCCCATTATCAGGATAACCAAGTGACCATGAGGAACAAATAATCATTTCATATAATTGATGACCTTTTTTTTCACGACCCATCCCCCAGGGCCCGTATCATGACTACCCCAAACCCGCCATCCATATTCCAGGGGCTGGTGACTAGCTCCAAAGGCGTAAATCCCTAACTGGGAAGGAATTTCCTTTATACACACAACAGAGTACGCAACTGGAAGTAAAACACTACGTAAAACTGTATAAAAAAGAGTGTGTTGAAACTAAAGGGGCTGGAAATACAACCCCAACAGTAAAGTAGAAAACAACTGAAAAGCTAGTACAATTGAAGTAAAGTAAAGAAGATACTAGATCATCCTTCGGGGTTCCTACCTAAAGGGTAGGTACTGATGGCCTCCTCAGCACTCCTCATCCATCCGTCTACTCCGTGTACGTCTCACTGAGTGGTACACCTCAGGGTACCATCTAGTTCTGCTACTCTCTACCCTGATCAGCATTGTCTATCATCTACAACCAACACAACGAGGTGCAGGCATTTGTCGTGCAGGGGTGAGTAGAAAGATACTCAGTAGGGACCCTGATACCCTCAAGGTCTCACAAAATCCAACAAGGATAACCACAAAGTATGAATTTAACATATAACCATTACTTAGGTATATTCCCATACATATACAAAAGTTATCTAGTAATCCATCTCAATCACGAGGAAAACAAAAATACATTGACTCAGCTCAAAACCAGGATTTTAATCTAGGGGTGGTAACATGTAACACTCCCAGTCAAACTATCGAAACCTCAGCTACTGGTGTAATCCACCTCTACATAGTACTGTGGGCCTGCCGCATCACACAGAGGCGCTTCCCACTATCCTGAACTGTTGTGGTACTCCTCCTGTCGAGTACCATGGGTCTGCCGCATCACACAGAGGCGCTCCCCACAGTGGTTCTGTTGTGACACACAGAGGTGCTCCCCCTTGTAGCCTACTGCGGTACTCCTCCTGTCAAGTACCATGGGTCTACCACATCACATAGAGGTGCTCCCCAATGTGGGCCTTCCGCATCACATATAGGCACTTCAAACTCGGCTAGTCGAAACCCTCCGAGTCGAATAGTCAGCAGTCGTCAGGTCTCAGCCAGCTACTAGGTCTTCGTACTCTGCACACTCATCTCTAGGAGGATATTCTCCATGAGCTACTATTTGATACTCCAACTATCACTAATTCCCAAGTAGAAGTATCACAAAGGTCCGCCTCATCATAGGGGTCTCAACACAATAGGGGACACGTCAATCAGACGCCCGATCTGTGTGTTATTGGCATTTCCATCCCAGGGGCCCAGTTGGTTTTTAGGTTCAAACAAACCTGAACATTCTCCAACTGTGTCCAAACCTCAAGTTGGATATATAAAAATAACCATCCTTCTCTAAGCTTTCCATTTCTGTAGATGGTTCGTCGATCGAACACCCGTAGCCCAAGATATGGGTGAAAAGGGTGTATTTAGGCCAAAGCGGGTCTGGGTCCGGTTCGTCCCAGTCGGGCTGACCCGACCCAACCTGGATCCAGTCCAGAGTCTAACCTGGTCTGCATGTCCAACCCGGTCTGAGGGTGGCTAGACCCAATTGAGTGTCCCGGTCCGAGTGGTCCAGCCCAAAGGGTGGCCCGACCCGAGACGGTGGTCGACTCAAGGGGGCGGCCCGACCCGAAGGTGGCCCGACCCGAGGGAGTGGCCCGACCTGAGGGGGTGGGGGCGACCCAGCCCGAAGGTGGCCCGGTTGGCCCGGCGGCCCTGTCGACCGGGCAACCCGGGGGCACGGCGGGGGTCCGCCTTAGCCATGGCTAGGGGGAAGCCACGCGCCCCTAGCTTCCCGAATGGCTTTTCCATTCGGGTGTGAGCCGAAACCGACTTTGTTGCTTTGCCCCGGTCCATTCCTCTAGCTGTGTCATTGAATCGCCGTCATCGTCAACAAACGAGAACAACAAAGAGGGAGGGTCAGGCCCTGTTCGTGCAGTCTGATCCCTCCTCGTTACGGTAATATAAATCGGTGATTCACATTCGATAATTTGAACGATAGAGAATGGGTACAAAAACAATTCAAATCCCATACATCGTTTTTCGTTGATCATTGAAGAAGTCACGGAAAAATGTGGGCATTGATTCATCGTTCGCCACATTCGTCACGCACTCCCAATTCTCAAGCTCATGCTTCAGAAAGTGTTCAGAGGTGACGATGTTGAAGATGGCATTCTTCACGTTCTTTGTTGGAGAGTTCTCCTCCTTCCCCAAGATCTACCAAAAGATTATGCCAACCAAAATAAAATAATAGTATATCCTTTATTTTAATTTTTTGCATGAATTCAAATGGATTAAATTAATTAATTGCAAGTCTTTAATTAATTAAGTTAGGGAGTTGGAACATTAAAATAATGGGGGAATTTGAAGAGTTTTCGTCCCACATAAATGGGGGGTTTAAGGGGGTTTAAAGCCCGTGTGGCCCCCACCAAGAATATCCTCCCATGGGAGGTTATGTGTAGGTGGGACCCACCATAATAACCTCTCATGGGAGGTTATGGTGTGGTGTCCCCCACAACTAACCTCCGCTTAGAGGTTTTGACCACCAGGAAATAAAAATAAGTTACACTTATTTTTATTTAACATATTAAAAACCCAAAAAATAACTTCCATTATTGTTATAACACAACTGCAGTGAAAGTCTCACTAAGCAATCACTGATGCTGAGAGTTCAACAGTGCCCTCAGATTTCAATTCTGAGCACCGGTTAAAAAGTTATAAAATCACACTTGTATGTTTACTGAACGTACCTAAGCAAAACTTCAGAAATTGATTCTGGGCACACCGGGCCTCAGAATAAAATGCCGTCAATTTTCACAGACTCGTAAAAATACCATGAATTTAAGAAAAATAATTTCCACAGAATTTCCAGGTCTTTTCATTCTCCCCACCTTAGGGATTTACGTCCCCATAATCTATAACTCTAACCAAGGGAATAAATGGGGGTACTGAGCACGCATTTGAGCCTCCCGCTCCCATGTGATCTCCTGGAGGTTCTCATGCTGTTAGCGAAGGCACACCAGAGGTATCAAACATCCATGTAGGACCCACTACTGTTGATCCTCAATCTCTACTATAACCTCCGTTAAAGTAACCCCGTCATAGATTTCCATCTCTCCATGGTCGATGATGTGGGAAGGTTCGTGCACGTATCTTCTAGGCTAAGAGACATGGAAGATGTTGTGCACCCGGTGCAACTGAGGTGGAAGAGATAAAAGGTAAGCCACCTCGCCTACTCTGTTGAGGACCTGGAAAGGTCTGATGAATCGTGGAGATAACTTGCTGCCTCGGCCAAATCTCCATAGACCTTGTCGAGGTGAGACCCATAGAAAGACGTTGTCACCATCCTCGAACTCCAGAGGTCTCCTCCTCCTATCGGAATACAACTTCTGCCTACTCTGTGCAGTCTTTATCCTCTCCTGGATGATCTGCACCTTCTCCATGGTAGCCCATTCCATCTCTGGTCCCACTGGTGCTGATTCCCCTGGGTCTGTGCAACACAGTGTCAATCTGCAAGGTCGACCATACAAGGCCTCAAAAGGTGTCATACCGATGGTGGAATGATATCTGTTGTTGTAGGAAAACTCTACCAATGATAAGTGATCCTCCCAGCTGTGACCAAAGTTGAGGACACAGGCTTGGAGCATGTCCTCGTGGGTTTGGGCACAATCGGGCCACCGGGCCAAACCGGGGGATGGGCCGGTTTCGCCCCAGGTTTGAGGTAGGGGCCACCACACCCTACCCTCCCATGGGAGGTTACGGTGGTGGGGCCCACCAGAGCATAACCTCCCTTGGGAGGATATCCTAGGTGGGTCCCACACAAGCTTTAAACCCCCTTTAACCCCCATTTATGTGGGATGACAACTCTTCACCTTCCCCCACAAATTAATTGAGCCTCCACCCTCATTAATTAAATGGGTTATCTATTTTAATTAACCACAACTTTTTGAATTGTGGTGCCAAAAATTAATAGACATCATTTCTATCTCTTATTTGGTTGGCATGCTTCTTTATTTTTATTGGGAGAATTATGGTGAGGATAAGCTCTTGGGGAACTATCCAACAAAGAACGTGAAGAACTCCATCTTTGACTTCATCACCTCCAGGCGCTCATCCACCAAAAACGGATAGCCTATTCTTTTTTCGACGTGCGAGATTAAGTTGCAAGAGTGTGACGAATGCGGTGAATGACAAATCGATGTCTCCTTTCCATGACTTCGTCAATGATCATCATCATATGAGGCAGGGGGATTTGAGTTGAATTTATTTCTGATCTTTATCGTTCAATTTATGGTTTGAGAACCGAATGATAACACCATAACAAGGAGGGATCGGACCGTACGAGCGCGTCCCGACCCTCCAACTTTTATTATCCTTGTTTGATGATGACAGAGGTGGAGCAATGCAGCCGGCGTTGGACCGGCCATGAAGAAACCAACGGTTCAAGGCTGGCGGGTCACCAAGAGGGCATGGCACCGTCGTGCCACATGGAAGGAGAGTCGCGGCTATGTCGGGATGTCGTGGAGGCGTGCGGAACCATCGCGCCACGCGGAGGGAAGCAGGGGGTCCATGGCCATGCCAGGCCGTGGCGAAGGCAGCACGGCGTCGTCGCACCGTGCGGAGGAGCTGGAGGCTGCGACCAGGTCAGGCCGCGGTGGAGGAGGCATGGCGCCGTCGTGCTGCGCGGAGCATGGGAGCCACGGCCAGGGCGGGCTGCGGTGGAGCAGGTGGAGCGGCTGGCCGCTCAACCAGCCAGGAGGAGCGAGACCCCGTCAGGTCCCGTGTGTGCTGGACCGGTGCCACGTATTGTCAGTTTCAGCTCACACCCGAATAGAAAAGTCGTTCGGGAGCCTGGGGTCGCGCAGCTTCCCTCTGGCCACAACTAAGGGGGACCCCCACCGAGCCGTTGGGTCAACAAGATGACCGGTCCACTGGGCCAACCGGGCCGCCGGGCCAACCGCACCACCCTCAGGCCAGGCTGTCCCCTCAGTCCGGGCCTCCCCCTCGAGTCGAGTCGCCTTTGGGCCGGGCCGCCCACTCAGGTCGGGCCAACCACCCGGGCTGGGCCGCCCCCTCGGACAGGGTCGGACCCGTGGATCGGGTCGAGTCAGGTCAGTCCGACTGGGTATATAATGACCCATACTTTATATACATGGTTAATACTTCAAAATTAAATCATACTTATTACAACATATAAAAAAACCATGAAAGGACCGTATAGGTACAATGTCTTTAGAAACTAGGAAACATAATCAACTGGTTCATAAAGCATCTACACTATCTCCCATTTATTTCATCATATCTATAGTCCCTTTTTGGAATATCTTACTTAATAACCTTCTTACTGACCTGGGGAAAGAAAACATACAAAAGGGTGAGCTCAAATGCTCAGTAAGGGTAAACAAAAGAAATATCAATCACATCATATTCATAAGAAAATATCATTTTGGAAATCTTATCCTGCAAAAGATATCATAATTTCATAACATTGGATAAATCATAGTAGTGAAATGTAATCCCAGTAATCATAAATTAAAACATGAAGCTTTGTGCCACACACACATAATCATAGAAAATCATTTCTTAGTAGTCAAGACTCATTTCCAATACTATCTTAGTGGACAATGTCAATTTCTGAATCGAGTTCACTCCTCGTTTTAGTCCTGTTTCACTGAACCGGTTTAACCTGCCATTCCATCCATGTCTATCTCATGAGATATAAATCTTTACCCAATGCATTGTAGGGAGATATAGGTCCCACCCATCTCATAATGATATCATTCTTATGTGTGCCACAAAATCATAAACCATACATCATAGCAAAACCCATGTAATAAAAATGGGATTCTTAAACATCATGACATCATAAAACAATTCATATAAGATAATGGAATTCATAAAAATAATTCCATCACAACAAAATCAAATCAATGTAATAATAGTGATAGAAACATAACCCTATATTATCTTAGATGGAAAATAATTTGGATAAAATACTTGAACTCCATTCTTGAGGAAAATATCCTTTCTACTTCAAAAACACTTTTCCTTTCTTAACAGGTCATACAATTTTAAACTAAAACAAGTTGATTAAAAATAAACTTGAATACTTTTATAGGAAGTTTCTTGGAAATAATGTTTTAAAAATCCATTCATTCCGTATAATTTAAAAAAACATTCTTCTCGTACTTTGGCTGGAAAAGTCAAAAAGTACCTCATATGAAAAACGACAAAAGATTCCTTTCATATATTATACTAAAAACTCACCAAAGGGTAAAATTGTATTCAAAAAATTGTAGAAGGATATAAATATTACATATTGAGTAAACATGGACGTTGATGATAAGTATTCCCTAGTAAATTCTGAAGTGAAAACAATCTTGGATTAAAATTGAGATTGCGATATTTTCCCTTACCTTAGGTCTGATTTGCTTCGTAAGTGTCCAAACCTCCTCTATAATGATTTAAATAATTTCATTGACTTATTCCAGAATTATAATCATTGTTATGATATCATATATGGTCATATTCTTAGCTTCTTATTAGTAATAGTTCATTGCTACTTGTTATTCAGGTGTTTATTACTTTTTCTTCTTATGCGTGTTTTGTCGAATAAATTATTATTATTAATTTTAGGTTATATATACCTCATTTCCAGAATGGTATTAGTGTAATATATATCATATTTATACACTCAATTCATTTATGTAATCATTATGCAATGAAAATCATGTAGAACGAGTCGCATCACATCGTGGAGACAGTATTCCGTACGTACGCACGAGTGATGATATCGTTCCCATGATCGTGGAATTATATTAGAGTGTATGTATACTATCTAAAAATCAATATCACTTTACAATAATCATATATATTCATTCTTTACACCATTATACCCATCCAAGTAAGGTGGTGGTGGAAAATCGATTACACCACGGTGTGGAGACGGTATTCCATACGTACACACGTGCGGTGATTTCATTTTCCGTAGGATGGATAGATGGTGAAATAGGGTTGTTTAATACTTATAATAACATATCAGTATATGAGTGATACTGATTTTATTAATTCATAATGGAACAACAAAAGAATAATAAGTGGAAGAAGAAATAATGTTGAAAGAATCTGTAATGGGCATTACCTCTTCTTTGAAGCGCTTCTTTGAGACCTCCTTTTTGGGCACTAAAATTTGTCTTTGAAGAAGACCAGGACCTCTAGGATGTTTCTAGGGATGTTTAGAGGAGAAATTTTCAGGGGTTTTCGGAGGTTGATGGCTCAAAGTGGTCTGAGGTAGAGAGGGAGGAGGTGGCCTTTTATAAGGGAGGAGAGGGGCACCTTTGGAAAAACTAAAAATCTTATTTTATTATAAAGTCATATATGGTTTTAAATAGCTCCAAATTGATTTATTTATAAGCTAAGGTGGGTATGGGTAAAAATCCTCTCATAAAATATAATTTATAAAAGTTTAGGTTTCTATTGTAACCTTATCATTCAGATTTAACATTAAGTTAAATAATTTTACTTTTACCGTGTCTTCTTTTTTTCTTACACTATAAGGTTAATAAACATACTATAACAAGTCAAACGAACCCCAAATTTTTTATTATTAATATATATAATCTTATCTAAGTAATTGGATCGAGCCTTATATTTTTAGGAATAAAATAACAATTAATAATATAATATTTTTTTTAAAAACTATTTTATGTCAATTTTGACACTATTTGGAAATTGATTTTTTTGAAACTCATAACAGAAATATTAGTTCGAAAAAAGCTAATTAAATCAATAATAACATGTCATATTAACATAGAAAATTATTGTAATTCATAAAAAGGCTCAGATTAAATTTATTTGGGTATTTATAACATCAATTATGTCAATATTTCATTAATAAGATAATTACTGCATCATCATTGTGTCATAAATAAATTAAATTATTTATTGTCTAAAAATTACAAATAAAATACCATTATTTAGGAATTCTTTTTATATTTCTAATGAATTTTTTTAGTCTAATTTATCTTATGTATAACCTTATATTAAAAATGATTTACTTATTAGACATTGATTTTATCTATTTTAACCCTTCTTTAAATAAATTAATAATAAATGTCCTAATCTAATCCAAGTGGGCCTAAATGGTCATATTTTATTATTAAGGTTGTTTTTGGTCGAATTAAACTTATCCAATAGAATTAGGATATGTGTAAGGGTAATAATAATATCATTTTTACCCTTAATTAACCTATTTACTTTTAACCGTGTTAAAAAAAAGTAAAAAGTTACTATTCACCAAAAATTATTTTCATCTCATTGAACCACATTGTACTTACTAAAATCAATTGTGTCTCTCGGATTTTTGAAATTACACTCATAGAAGCGGTAAAATTAATCTTTATGTAAATTTTCAAATTCTCCCAGGAGGTGGGTAAAAGACGGTGAAAAGTTCAATAAATATTTTATATATCTAAAATTATTATAAAATGACTCCAATCTATTAGATTGAACTTATACAGGTATTATGTATCAATTTTGACCTAAAATAAATTTAAATAAAATAAATAATTATTTAAATAAAAAGTCGGTTTTTAAATAGTAACCCAGTGTTTTCACTATTCATCAAAAATTGAAAGTTTTCAGAAAAAAACAAAAATTTCACCCTAGGCTAATTTTGATATTCCGAATCCAGAAATGAAGTCCATTTTGAAAAATAAAATTAACAAAATTTCAAAAAGTGGTTATTACTATTCATAACGGCTAGTTTTAATAATATTTTAATAGCATATCGTTGTTTAGTGAAACTCGGTATTGCATACGATGCTAGATATCGAGGAAGGTCATGATTGCCTATAAAGCAAGCCAAGCTAGTGTTGTGTGTAGTGAAATATTCCTTTGATGATTTATATAAAATAAAAACAAAATATTTCTTATAAAAGTCTCGGGTGTTACATTCTACCCCCCTTAAAATGAATTTCACCCTCGAAATTCGTCACGTTGTAACAAATAGATGAGGATACCTCTCCCTCATCATATATTCAAGCTCCCATGTAGCTTCTTCTAATTACCGTTTCCTCTATAAAACATTCACCAAATGAGTGGTCGTGTTCCATAGGACTTTTTCGCTACGATCCAGAATCTCTATCGGCTGTTCTTTATAAGAAAGATCTTGCTCCAGCGGTACAACTTCTAAGCTGATTACCTGTGAAGGATCAGGTATGTACTTTCTCAGGAGAGATACATGGAACACATTGTGAACTTGGGAGAGATTCAGTGGAAGCACCAATCGGTAAGATACTTTCCCAAAGCGATCCAGTATTTCGAAAGAACCGATATATCTAGGGCTCAACTTTCCCTTCTTCCCAAATATCATTACTCTCTTCCAAGGAGATATTCATAAGAACACTTTATCACCCACTTCAAACTCTAAGTCTTTTCTTCGGTTATCGGTATAACTTTTTTGTTGACTATGAGCTGCTCTTATGTGTTTTTGAATAGATCAGATCTTTTCTGCCATCTCATCAACAAGATCAGGTACTAATAGCTTTCTTTCCCCAACTTCATCCCAGTAAGTTGGAGTCCTGCATTTCTTTCCATAGAGAGCTTCATAAGGAGCCATCTGAATACTGGCGTGAAAGCTATTATTATAAGAAAATTCCACCAAAGGTAGGTGTTGATCCCAACCACCTTTGAAATCTATAGAGCAAGCTATCAACATATCTTCTAGAGTATTAATTTTCCTCTCAGACTGAACATCTATCTGAGGATGATAAGCAGTGCTGAAACTCAACTCTGTATCTAGAGTATGCTGAAGACTTCGCCAGAACTTCGAGGTAAATCTTGGATCTCGATCAGATATAATAGAAAGTGGTACTCCATGCAATCTTACCACTTCCTTTACATATATTTCGGAAAGCTGATCTAGAGAGAAATCCTCTCTAATAGCAATGAAGTGTGCAGACTTTGTAAGACGATCAACTATGACCCAGATAGAATTATTGCCTTTGGATGTTTTAGGAAGTCCTGTAACAAAGTCCATAGTGATGTTTTCCCATTTCCATTCAGGTATGGGTAATGGTTGTAACATCCCCTTAGACTTCTGTCTCTCAGCTTTAACTTGCTGACAAACCAAGCATCAAGAGACATATTCAGCAACATCTCTTTTCATGTCATCCCACCAGAAGTACTCTTTCAGGTCCCTATACATCTTCGTGCTTCTAGGATAAATAGAGAATGAAGAACTATGAGCCTCATCTAGTAGCTCCTTCTTTAATTTGGGGATGGGAGGAACACAAACCCGATTCTTGAACTTTATTATCCCATCACAATCAAGGTTGAATTCAGGAACATTTCTCACCTTCTTTTGTAACTCTACATATTATTTCCGTGCCTCTTTAATCTTCACATGTATAGATCGTTGAACATTCATTTGAGAAAGATTTGATTTTTCCCCATCCATTATAACTCCAAGATCCATCCATTGTAAATCCATAAATATATGATCTTTTGTGATCCTCATCATGGATAAGCTAGCGTGGTCTTGTCAACTTAATGCATCTACCACATTGTTTTCTTTCCCAAGGTGCTAATTAATTGAGCAGTTGTAATCCTTAATCAGCTCCAACCATCTTCTTTGGCACATATTCAGCTCATTTTGTGTGAAAATATACTTTAAACTTTTATGATCAATATAAATGTCACACCTTTCTCCATAAAGATAATGCCTCCAAATATTTAATGCAAAGATTACTGCATCTAACTCCAAATCACGAGTTGGATAATTTTTCTCATAGATTTTAAACTGTCGTGAGGCATAAGCTGCCACCATATCATTTTGCATAATAACACACCCCAATCCCTTCTTGGATTCATCACTGTAGATCACAAACCTTTCTCCACTACAAGGCAGTGTGAGCATAGGTGCACTGGAAAACCTTCTTTTCAACTCCTTGAAATTCTCTTCACATTCCTCCGTCCAAACAAACTTTACTCCTTTCTTAGTCAACTTGGTGAGTGGATTAGATAATCATGAAAAATCTTTCACAAAACATCGATAATATCCAGCCAAACCAAGAAAACTTCGGATCTCGGTTACTGTTGTTGGTCTCGTCTATCTTTCGATAACCTCTGTTTTTGCTGGATCCACAGATATCCCCTCTTTTGAGATTATGTGACCCAAAAATTCAACTTTTTGATGCCAAAATTCACACTTGGTAAATTTGGCATAAAGCTTCTCCTTTCTTAGGGTCTTCAATATAATTCTCAAGTGTTCTTCATGTTCTTCCTTGCTCTTTGAATAGACAAGAATATCATCTATAAAGACTACCATAAACTGATCAAGATAGTCTCTAAAGACTCTATTCATTAGATCCATGAAGATAGAAGGGGCATTAGTAAGACCAAATGGCATCACTATAAATGAATAGTTTCCATACCTTGTATGGAAAGCCGTCTTTGGTATATCCTCCCTTTTGACCCTTAATTGATGATACCCTGAACGAAGATCAATCTTCGAAAAGTACTGAGCTCCGCATAGTTGGTAAAATAAGTCATCAATGCGCGGGAGAGGATATTTGTTCTTGATAGTGATCTTGTTAAGTTCTCGATAATCAATACAGAGTCTCATTGATCCATATTTCTTCTTAACAAATAGAACAAGTGCTCCCCAAGGTGACGCACTAGGGCGTATGAATACCTTATCAAGATTCTCTTGGAGTTGCTTCTTCAATTCCTGCAACTCAATTGGGGCCATTCTATAAGGTGTCTTTGAAATAGGAAAAACACCCAGTACGAGTTCGATTGAAAACTCAACTTCATGATTTGGTGGAAGACCCGGAAATTCCTCCGAAAAGACATCATCAAACTCCCATAAAATGGTCATATTCTTAATCATGAGTTTCTCTCCAACCATTTGAGATAAATAACCTTCATTTAGTGGAATCAAGACCCATAATATGGAAGAAATTTCCACTGGAAGGTTATGTTCATCCTTGCATTGATAGACGATCATAGATTGATCTGGAATATGAAATGTGACTTCCCTTATGTGGAAATTGATATGAGCTCCATATAGAGAAAGCCAATCCATGCCAAGAATCACATCAAATTTCACTATAGGAAGGATCACAAGATTTGCAGGAAGCACTTTCCCACACACTTCAATCAGAGAAGAATTATAAACTTTTGATGCAACTGTTGTGCCATTACGGGTTATCACAGCTAACTCAACATCTAATTATTGAGGTAATACGGTGATACCCTTAGAAAATTCTTCAGAAATAAAAGAGTGGGTGGATCCAGAATCAAATAAAACATTTTCTACTTTAGAGTGGATGGTAATTGTACCTTTCACCACTTTGTTATCGTACTCCACATCGCTGATAGAAATTGCATGTGACTTTCCTTTGTCTTTAGCCTTAAGAGATTTTCGACGCTGATCATCATCAACAACCCTTGGATTAGGGCATTGATTGGAATAATGCCCCATTTCCTTTCACATGTAACATTGAAGTGTATTAGGTGCACTCTGTGTAGCCTTTTCATTATTTTCATCACTAGACATCTTCTTCCCATCATTGCGGCATTAAAATGCCTGATGACCTTCCTTTCCACATTTGAAACATTTAATTTTCCCTTTAAGACAACTCCCTCCATGTTTCTTTCCACACTTTGAGCATAAGGGAATACTCATCTTCTTTTCAGTGTGCTCTTCAGATTTTCCTTTGAATTCCATTTTCCTCTTCTTATCAAACCCATATGACTGACGGGTTACTCCAATCTCCATCTCAACTTTGAGAGCACATCGAACGATTTCCTCATAGCTATTGAAGTCCCTTATGACTAACGCCCTTCCAAGACTTGGTTTTAAGCCACTAAAGAATCGATCGATCTTACTCTCAGGTTGGATAATAATCCCAGAAGCATACCTTACAAGTCTTGTAAAATTTACTTCGTAGGTACCAACAGATTCATCATCCTTTTTCTTTAGTTCAAGAAACTCCTTCTCCATCTTTGTTCGAAGAATACGAGGGAAGTACTTATTGAAAAATAAGTTCCTGAACTCGTCCCATTCCATGGACTCAATTTCATCTCTTGGCCTCGTATTCTTGATAATATTCCACCATTGATCAGCTTAACCTTCCAAAAGATAAACTGCTAAGATGGCTTTATCATGTTCAGAACATTGAAGAACTGAAAATATATTTTCAGTAGTACTAATCCATTGTTCAGCAACTAATGGATCAGTAGACCCGCTGAATGAAGGTGGACGCTGCCTCATGAAGGATTCAATAGAATGTTGCTCCTTCCTTTGCTCATTTGGAAGTCCTGCATGATTCATAGCTTGAGAAAGTTGTGAGAGCATGGATATACGATTTTGCATTCCAGCTCCCATAACGTTTGGTTGCTCAGGGGGACAATCATTGCATTGCCCGTTGCATTCCATATTAACACGGTTCCTTCGGGTTCCAGCCATTGACTAAAACCAAGAAGAATAGTGTGAGAAACACTAATTATAATAGAAAAAACACATAATCAAGAATAAAATTTCACACTTAAGGTCTTATCATAGGTTGTTCATGTCCATTTTTAAAACACTAAGATCGTGTTCTATGCTTAGACTTATCCTTAGGGTTCTTACTAAGGCTTTCACATCCTAGTTTCCAAAGGTTGACTATACCTTCCCTCTGATAACAACTATAATGACCCATACTTTACATACATGGTTAATACTTAAAAATTGAAGCATACTTATTACAATATATAACAAAACCATGAAAGGACCGTATAGTTATAGTGTCTTTATAAATAGGGAAACATAATCAACTGGTTCATAAAGCATCTACAATGTCTCCCATTTATCTCATCATATCTATAGTCCCTTTATGGAATATCTTACTTAATAACCTTCTTCCTAACCTGGGGAAAGAAAACATACAAAAGGGTGAGCTCAAATACTCAGTAAGGGTAAACAAAATAAATATCAATCACATCATATTCTAAGAACATATCATTTTGGAAATCTTATCCTGCAAAAGAGATCATAATTTCATAACATGGGATAAATCATAGTAGTGAAATGTAATCCCAATAATCATAACTTAAAACAAGAATATTTTTGGCATACACACATAATCATAGAAAATCATTTCTTAGTATTCAAGACTCATTTCCTAGACTATCTTAGTGGACAATGTCCATTTCTAAACCAAGTTCACTCCTCGTTTCAGGCCTGTTTCACTAAACCGGTTTAACCTGCCGTTCCAGCCATCTCTATCTCATGAGATATAAATCTTTAACCAATGAATTGGAGGGATATATAGGTCCCACCCATCTCAAAATGATACCATTCTTATGTGTGACACAAAATCATAAACCATACATCATAGCATAACCCATGTAATAAAAATGGGATTCTTAAACATTGTGACATCATAAAATAATTCATATAAGATAAATTAATTCATAAAAATAATTCCATCAAAACATAATTAAATCAATGTAATAATAGGGATAGAAACAGAACCCTATATTATCTTAGACGGAAAATAATTTTGATAAAACAGTTGAACTCCATTCTTGAGGAAAATATCCTTTCTACTTCAAAAACACTTTTCCGTTCTTAACATGTCATACAATTTTAAACTAAAACAAGTTGATTAAAAATAAACTTGAAATATTGTAATGCAAGCTTCTTGGAAATAATGTTTTAAAAATCCATTCATGTCGTATAAGTTAAAAAAACATTCTTCTCGTACTTTGGCAGGAAAAGTCAAAAAGTACCTCGTACGAAAAACGACAATAGATTCCTTTCATATCTTATACTAAAAACTCACTGAAGGGTAAAATTGGATTTAAACAATTTTATAAGGATATAAATATTAAATATTGAAGAAACATGGACGTGGATGATAAATATTCCCTAGTAAATTCTGAATTATAAACAATCTAGGATAAAAATTGAGATTGGGATATTTTCCCTTACCATAGGTCTGATTTTCTTCGTAAGTGTCCAAAACTCCTGTATAATGATTTAAATAATGTCATTGACTTATTCCAGAATCATAATCATTGTTATGATATCATATATGGTCTTATTATTCGCTTCTTATTAGTAATATTTCATTGCTACTTGTAATTCGGGTGTTTATTACTTTTTGTTCTTATGCGTGTTTTATCGAATTAATTCTTATTATTATTTTTAGGTTATAGAAACCTCATTTACAAAATTTTATTAGTGTAACATATATCATATTCATTCACTCAATTCATTTATGTAATCATTATGCAATGAAAATCATGTAGAACGAGCCGCATGACATCGTGGAGACGATATTCTGTACGTATGCACGAGCGATGATATCGTTCCCATGAACGTGGAATTGTATTTGAGTGTATGTATACTATTTAAAAATCAATATCACTTTATAATAATCATATAAATTTATTCTTTACGCCATTATACCCATCCAAGTAAGGTGGTGGTGGGAAATAGATTACACCACGGCGTAGAGACGGTATTCTGTACGTACGCACGCGCGGTGATTTCGTTTTCCGTAGGATGGATAAATGGTGAAATAGGGTTGTTTAATACTTATAATAACATATCAGTACATTAGTGATAATGATGTTATAAATTCATAATTGAACAACTAAAGAAGAAGAAGTGGAAGAAGAAATAATGTTGAAAGAACCGGTAACGGACATTACCTCTTCTTTGAAGCGCCTCTTTTAGACATCCTTTTAGGGCACTAAAATTGGTATTTGAAGAAGACCAGGACCTCTAGGATGTTTCCAGGGAAGTGGAGAGGAGATATTGGTAGGGTTTTGCTGAGTTTGAAGGCCCAAAGTGTTGTTAGGAAGAGAGGGAAGAGGTGCCCTTTTATGAGGGAGGAGAGGGGCACCTTCAGAAAAACTAAAAATATTATTTTATTATGAAGTAATATTTAGTTTTATATAGCTCAAAATTGATTTATTTAGAATATAAGGTGGGGGTGGGTCTAAATCCTCTCATCCAATAGAATTTATACAAGTTTAGGTTTCTATTTCAACCTTATCATTGAGATTTAACTTTAAGTTAAATAATTTTACTTTTACCGTGTCTTCTTGTTTTCTTACACTATAAGGTTAATAAACTTACTATAACAAGTCAAACGAACCCCAAGTTATTTATTATTAATATATATAACCTTATCTAAGTCATTTTTCCGAACCTTATATTTTTATTAATAAAATAACAATTAATAATATAAAATTTGTTTTAAAAACTATTTTATGTCAATTTTGACACTATTTGGTAATTGATTTTTGTGAAAATAATAACAGAATTATTAGTTCTACAAAATCTAATTAAATAAATACTAACATGTCATATTATCATATAAAATTATTGTAATTAATAAAAATTCTCAAATTACATTTATTTGGGTATTTATAACATCAATTATGTCAATATTTCATTAATAAGATAATTACTGCATCATCATTGTGTCATAAATAAATTAAATTATTTATTGTCTAAAAATTACAAATAAAATACCATTATGTATGAAATCTTTGTATCTTTCTAATTAATATTTTTAGTCGAATTTATCTTATGTTTATCCCTATATTAAAAATGATTTACTTATTAAACTTTGATTTTAACTATTTTAACCCTTCTTTTAAATAAATTAATAATAAATGTCCTAATCTAATACAAGTGGGCCTAAATGGTCATATGTTATTCTTAAGGTTGTTTTTTGTCGAATTAAACTTATCCAATAGAATTAGGACATGTGTAAGGGTAATAATAATGTCAATTTTACCCTTAATTACCCTATTTACTTTTAATCGTGGTAAAAAAGTAAAAAGTTACTATTCACCAAAAAATTATTTTCATCTCATTGAACCACATTTTACTTACTGACATCAACCGTGTCTCTCGGAGTTTTGAAATTATACTCACATAAGCGGTAAAATTATGTTTTATGTAAATTTGCAAATTTTCCTAGGAGGTGGGTAAAAGACGGTGAAAAGTTCTATAAAAATTTTATATATCTAAAATTATTATAAAATGACTTTAGTGAATTAAATTGAACTTATATAGGTATTATGTATCAATTTTGACCTAAAATAAATTTAAATAAAATAAATAATTATTTATATAAAAAGTAGGTTTTTAAATAGTAACCCAATGTTTTCACTATTCATCAAAAATTGAAAGTTTTCGGAAAAAACCAAAATTTCACCCTAGGCTAATTTCGATATTCTGAATCCAAAAATGAATTCCATTTTGAAAAGTAAAATTTAAAAAATTTCAAAAAGTGGTTATTACTATTCATAACTTCTAGTTTTAATAATATTTTAATAGCATATCGTTGTTTAGTGAAACTCAGTATTGCGTACGACGCTAGCTATCGAGGAAGGTCGAGATTTCGTATAAAGAAAGACAAGCTAGTTTTGTGAGTAGTGAAAGATTCCTTTGATGATTTGTATAAAATAAAAACAAAATATTTCTTATAAAAATCTCGGGTGTTACAGGGTCGGACCGGACCCGGACCCATTTGGTCAGTTTACACCTTTTTGCACATATCTTGGGCTACGGGTGTCCGATTGATGAAATGTCAGTGGTGACAGAAATCTTAGAGTGATATTGTTCTATTGGAATATTCAACTTGTGGTTTGGATATAGTAGGAGTACGGTCAGGTTGGTTTGAATATAAAAATCAACCGGGCCCCTCGGACGGAAATGCCAATAACTCACAGTCTGAGCGTCGGATTGACACACTGTCTGTTGCGTTGAGACCCCTATGACAAGAAAGACCTTTGAGATACTTCTAATTGGGATTTAGTGATAGTTGGAGTATCAAACCGTAGCTCATGGAGCGGATCCTTTTGGAGATGAGTGAGCGGAGTGCGGAGACCTAGTAGCTGGTTGAGACCTGAGGACTACTGACCTTTCGACTCCGAGTGTTTCAACTAGCCCAGTGGGAAGCGCCTCTATGTGATGTAGTAGACCCCATAATGGGGAGTGCCTCTTTGTGATGCGGCAGACCCATGGTACTTGACAGGAGGAGTACCTCAACAGGCTATGAGGGGGAGCACCTCTATATGAGCATGGCAGACCCATAGTTGGGAGCGCCTATGTCTGATGCAGCAGACCCATGGTACTCGAGAGGAGGAGTACCACAGTAGTCCAGGAAGGTGGGAAGTGCCTCTATGTGACACGCCAGACCCACTGTACTCGATAGAGGAGTACACCATCAGCAGAGGTTCCGATAGAGTGTCTGGGGTTGTTACTTGATACTACCCCCTTGAATAAAATCCCGGTTTGAGCTGAGTCAATGTCTTTGTGTTTTCCTCATGATTGAGTTGAGTTACTAAATAACTTAGGTATATGTATGGTCATATACCAAAGTAATGATTTTCCGTTGAAATCATACTTTTTGTTTTATCCTTATTGCATATTGTGAGATCATGAGGGTCACAGGGTCCCTACTAAGTATCGTTATACTAACACCATCACGGGCTATGCTCGCACCTCATTGTGTTGGTTGCCGACGACGGACAAAGTTGATCGAGGCGGAGAGGAGAAGTACTAGATGGTACCCGGAGGTGGACCACTCGGTGTGACAGTACACAGAGCGGGCGGATAGACGTGGAGTGCTCAGGAGGAAATTTGTACCTACCCTTCAGGTAGGAACCCTGGAGGGTGACCCAGTAGCTGCTTTACTTATTTTCTTCAGTTGTAATAGCATTTCAGTTGTATTGTAATTTACTTTTGGGCTTTCATTTCCAGCCCCTCTACTTTCAACACACTCTTTTTTATATAGTTTTACCCAGTGTTTTACTTCCAGTTGCATACTCTATTGTGTTTGTTTACTGTTATAAAGGCAATACCTTCCCAGGTTTGGGATTTACACCTTTGGTGATTGTCTCCAGCCCCTAGCCTATGGAAGTAGGGCTTGGGGTATTCACGATACGAGCCCCAAGGGACTTTTCATGAAAAATTGGTATCAGAGGAGTCGGTTCTACCACAGAACATAGGACTCTGATCATTCTTTTCTTTGAAGCAATAGTGTTGAGGGTACTTAGTGTGGTTTTCAGTTCAGGGAGTCCAGTGTTGGTCTGGCGGACGACATATCCATACACCATGACCCTGACTTCTGGTTTCCAACTCAGTGCATGAAAACACTGACTGCGTGTGAGTTTTCAAATGTCTTTCTTTAAGTCAGATCAACCAGGTCAGCTCACCAGGTATAGATATTTTCACCGTGTCTCATCTGTTTCTTTTAGGATGCCTCCCCGAAGAGCCCTAAGAGTCATATACTCTGACAGCCCACCGAGTGATGAGGCCTCAGTGCAAGGACCTTTACCGGTGGAGGCACCAGCAGTACCACTCCCCGTTGGGCCACCGATGCCACCAACCCCAATAGCAGAGAGTGCACCCCAATTGAGCTTGTTTCATGTGTTCCAACACCAGTGGCAACTTAGGTTCTGGGGAGAGATGGACCCACAGGTAACTGAGGATTGGCTATAGGCTGTGGTGAGAGTTTTCAAGCCAGTAGGGACACCAGTAGACTACATGGTGATTCTTTCTACAAGTATTCTTCAGGTAGTAGTAGAGATATATTAAAGCCTGATGCTTCAGGTATATGACGAGGTGACACTTCTATGGACAGACTTTGAGAGCCATTTTCGGGCGGAGTTTGTCCCATCCAACCTACGTGTGGTGCGGATACAGGAGCTACTTCATCTGTAGCAAGGTATCATGATAGTAGCACAATACTCAGCAAGGTTAACCGTCCTCTTGAGCTACTCTATAGATATGGTGTGGGACCCCTTCTTTAGGTCCCCAACCTTCAAGAAGGGGTTCAGGCAAGAGATAAAGGGATAGATTATCTCCCTCAACATCCCGACACAGGCGGGGGTGTTAGAGGGGGGCCTCCTAGTGGAAATTTTCCTTGATGAGAAGTCACCAGTAGCGAGACCCACTACTAGTCGACATACATTGGAGTCTTCTATAGTTGGCAGTAGAGAGATGACGCAGAGGTCCAAGAGGACCAGACCCATGGGTGGACGACTGTAGGACTCAATATATGTTGTGTGGGGAACCCGAGGTAGTGACTTACCTACCATGAGCATGCAATATTACCCATGCGGCGGCCAGTGAATCATGGCTCGTGACTGTCCAACCCACCGTTCAGATGATCAACATACTGTTGAGGGACCTCCCAGGAAGAGGCAGAAGTTCGATCGAGGTGTTCTGCAGGGTGCAGGCAGACGTGGTAGAGGAGTTGGTCGAGTAGTTGGCGGTGGACGACGTTTCGAGGTGTTTCCACCACCACCACCACCAGGAGGTCCACCCCCGACCGCAGGGAGTAGGTGGATAGGGGAGAGATTTGTTTAAGAAGATGAGGCATATGACCACGGTGCTCCGGAGTTGATTAGAGGTACTATATTTGTCTAATCCACCTTAGTTATAGTTCTTATAGACACAGGTTCCAGTCACTCTTTTATAGCCACTGCCCTTTTTCGGAGCTCAGAGATTCCGACGGAGCTGTTGGATCGATCCTTACAGATAGAGACTTCTATAGGAGCAGACTCGACGATTACACACTGGTTTCAGCAGTGTGAGCTTACTCTGGGAGGCGATAGCTTCGACTGGGATATTCTCGTAGCGGCGTCGAGGCCTTACGATGTCATCTTGGGTAAGGACTAGTTATCTACAATCCATGCTCATATTGACTATATTAGGTGCAAAGTGCAGTGTTTCTGCATGGATGGGACTAGGTTTACATTCATCGGTGAGAAGGGAACCTTTAAAGCATAAGAC
The DNA here is from genome assembly GCA_963277665.1 of Viscum album. Lineage (NCBI taxonomy): Eukaryota > Viridiplantae > Streptophyta > Magnoliopsida > Santalales > Viscaceae > Viscum > Viscum album. The sequence continues at coordinate 1,358,658,156 of OY728150.1, read as the reverse complement.
AGACTTAGTCAGAGGAGGGTGCAGTCAATCACTCACTAGTTGCCTTGCCTTACCCTCAGAGGAGCTGATATGGAGATTCTAACTTATCCTATAGTGGTGGACCAGTATGCAGATGTTTTCCTTGATGATGTTCCAGGACTACCTCCTCATAGAGAGGTGGACTTATACATTGACCTGTACCCCAGGATGGCACCTATATCTACTCTAGCATATCGGATGGCCCCCGCTGAGCTTTGTGAGCTGCAAGTATAGCTGGAGGACTTGTAGGGGAAGGTATTCATCCAGCTCAGTGTTTCTCCCTGGGAAGCCTCGATTCTGTTCGTCAAGAAGGAGGATGGGAGCTTGCGGCTCTGTGTCGACTACTGTCTCCTGAACTAGGTGACCGTGAAGAACAAGTACCTGATACCATGTATTTACGACCTCTTTGATCAGCTCAAGGGAGCACGATGATTCTAAAATATAGTCCTTGGATCAGGTTATCACCAGACCCGAGTTTGAGATGAGGATGTGTAGAAGACGACCTTCAGATGTCAGTACAAACACTATTAGTTATTGTTTATTCCCTTCAGTGTAACCAATGCTTTAGTAGTGTTCATGTGTCTCATGAACAAGATCTTCCAGGAATACCTCGATCGCTTTGTCATAGTCTTCATCGAGGACATTCTGATCTACTCTACCACTGAGGAAGAGCATGCCTACCATTTGAAGGTGGTACTGGACACACTCCGAGAGCACCAACATTATGGTAAGCTCTCGAAGTTCCAGTTTTGGATTCGAGAGGTTCACTTCTTGGTGCATGTCATCTCAGAGGCTGGAGTTGCGGTAGACCTAGTGAAGATTGAGGCGGTACTTGATTGGGAGCCTCCCAGGAGTGTGAAGGAGGTACGGAGTTTCCTAGTCTTGTCTGGATACTACCGAAGATTCGTTCCAGACTTCTCCAGAGTTGTAGCACTACTATCAGCCTTGACGAAGAAGGGGAAACCCTTCATGTGGTCAGAGAGATGCCAGTAGAGATTTAAGGATCTGAGGTAGAGGCTAACTAGGACCCCCCATCTCGAGGCTTCCAGAGGAAGTTGTAGGGTATGTAGTCTACTACGACGCATCAAGGACCAGAAATGGGTGTGTCCTAATATATAAGGGATAAGTGATCGTGTATGGTTCTCAGTAGCTGAGATAGCACGAGCAGAACTATGGTACCCATGACCTGGAATTATCAGCTGTGGTCTTCACCTTGAATATGTGGAGACACTATCTGATGGGTGAGCATTTTACTATGTACTCTGATCACAAGAGTCTCAGGTTTATCTTATTTCAGAAGGACCTGAAACTGAGATAGTGGCGTTGGCTTGAGTTCCTCCAGGATTATGACTTCGAGATAGTCTATACTCCTGAGAAGGGAAACGTTGTTACGGATGCACTCAGTAGGAGGACTGGTATTCAACTGCTAGAAGAGGCGATATAGTAGCTGGATGCCTTACTGATATCCTTTGTGGATAGGGATAGAGAAGCTTTCCTATAGCCTCTTACAGTCACACCCTCACTTCTTCAGCGAGTTAGGGAGACACAGCATGAGGATTATGACTGTGAGACACGACGTGCTCAGATATCCATAGGACAAGCACCTGATGGATTTTCTGAAGGTGGGGAGCACGTCATCCTCTTTAGAGGATGTACTATGGTACCAATGTCACATCAGGAAGAAGTGTTGAGGGAGTTCCACAATTCTCCTCTAGCAGTACACCCAGGTGTGGAAAAGATTTATCAGGACATCAGATGATAGCACTGGTGGCCAGGTCTGAAGAAGGAAGTAACAAAGTTTGTCTCACTATGCCTCACTTGTCAGAAAGTGAAGGCAGATCACCAAGTACTAGCAGGATTGGTTCATCCCTAAAAGGTCCCAGAGTGGAAGTGGGATGGGATATCCATGGACTTAGTGACGGGTCTTCCACGTACATCCAGACACTACTGGAAATTCGAGCTATAGCCACGGTTCTAAACCGTGGCTATAGGCCCTCAAACCGTGGCTATAGGTAATAGCCACGGTTTGAGGAACCGTGGCCAAGTTTGGCGTGGCTATAGGCCTAGACCTAGAGCCACGGTTCCAAACCGTGGCTTTAACTCTATAGCCACGGTTCAAACTGTGGCTATAGGTTTATAGCCACGGTTAAAACCGTGGCTGTATACCTAATGCCACGGTTTCAACCGTGGCTATACTAAAGGCCGGACAAAATCTATAGCCACGGTTTAAAACCGTGGCATTATGTCTATAGCCACGGTTTAAAACCGCGGCAATACATCAATAGCCACGGTTTTGAACCGTGGCTATAGGGTGTCCAAATTCATAAAAAAAAAATACCCCCTGGACACACCCTGGACACCCCCATGCCACCCCCGGCCAGTCCCCCCTGCCAGTACCCCCGGACAGCCCCCCGTGCACCCCCGGACAGCCCCCCGTGCACCCCCCGGACAGCCCCCCGTGCACCCCCGGACAGCCCCCCATGCACCCCTGGACAGCCCCCCCGGCCAGCCCCAGCCAGCCCCCCGTGCACCCCCGAGCAGCCCCCCGACCAGCCACGGACAGCCCCCCGTGCACCCCTGGACAGCCCCCCCGGCCAGCCCCAGCCAGCCCCCCGTGCAACCCCCGAGCAGCCCCCCGACCAGCCCCGGACAGCCCCCCGTGCACCCCCGGACAGCCCCCAGCCCCCCCTGCCCCCTGCTTGTCCCCCTGCCAGCTCCCCCCTGCTAGTCCCCCCCTGCCCCCTGCTAGTCCCCCACTGCCCCCTGCTAGTACCCCCCCCCCCCCCCCCCCGCCACCCCCCCTTCTTGTCCCCTTGCCAGCCCCCCCTGCCACCCCCCTGCCAGTCCCCCCTGCCCCCTGACACCCCCCCTGCTAGTCCCCCTGCCCCCTGCTAGTCCCCCACTGTCCCCTGTTAGTCCCCCCCCGCCACCCCCCCCGCTTGTCCCCTTGCCAGCACCCCCAGCCACCCCCTGCTTGTCCCCCTGCAAGCCCCCCCTGCTTGTCCCCCTGCCAGCCCCACCCTGCTCCTGCCAGCCCCCCCCTGCCCCCCCCCCCCTGCCCCCCTGCCAGCCCCCCCCCCCTTCCCCCTTCTTGTCCCCCTTCCAGCCCCCCCGGCCACCCCCCTGCCCCCTGCTTGCCCCCTGCCGCCACCCCCCCTTCCCCCTGCCAGCCCCCCCGCCCCCTGCTTGTCCCCCTGCCAACCCCCCTGATGGACACCCCCCCTGTCCGTGCACCCCCGGACAGCCCCCCATGCACCCCCGGACAGCCCCCCATGCACCCCCGGACAGCCCCCCCCGTGCACCCCTTGCCAGCCCCCCCAGCCACCCCCTACTTGTCCCCCTGCAAGCCCCCCCTGCTTGTCCCCCTGCCAACCCCACCCCTGCTCCTGCCAGCCCCCCCCCATGCCCCCTGCTTGCCCCCCTGCCAGCCCCCCCCTTCCCCCTGCTTGTCCCCCTTCCATCCCCCCCGGCCACCCCCCCTGCCCCCTGCTTGCCCCCTGCCGCCACCCCCCCCCCCCACCCCTTCCCCCTGCCAGCCCCCCCGCCCTGCTTGTCCCCCTGCCAACCCCCCCTGCTGGACACCCCCCCTGTCCGTGCACCCCCGGACAGCCCCCCGTGCACCCCCGGACAGCCCCCCATGCACCCCCGGACAGCCCCCCCGTGCACCCCTGGACAGCCCCCCCGGCCAGCCCCGGCCAGCCCCCCGTGCACCCCCGGACAGCCTCGGACAGCCCCCATGTGCACCCCCGGACAGACCCCATGCAGCCCCCATCCCCCCTGCACAGAACCCCGGAAACCCCCTGCCCCCTGCTTGTCCCCCTGCCAGCCCCCCCTGCCCCCTGCTTGTCCCCCTGCCAGCTCCCCCCCCTGCCCCCTGCTAGTCCCCCACTGCCCCCTGCTAGTCCCCCCCCCCCCCCCCCGCCACCCCACCCCCCTGCTTGTCCCCTTGCCAGCCCCCCCTGCCAGTCCCCCCTGCCCCCTGACACCCTCCCTGCTAGTCCCCCTGCCCCCTGCTAGTCCCCCACTGCCCCCTGTTAGTCCACCCCCCCCCCCCCCCCCGCCACCCCCTGCTTGTCCCCTTGCCAGCCCCCCTGCCGCCCCCTGCCAGCCCCCCCTGCTTGTCCCCCTGCCAGCCCCCCCTGCTCCTGCCAGCCCCCCCCCCCTGCCCCCCTGCCAGCCCCCCCCCCCCCCCTTCCCCCCCCCTGCCAGCCCCCCCGGCCACCCCCCTGCTTGTCCCCCTGCCAGCCCCCCCTGCCCCTGCCAGCCCCCCCCTGCCCCTGCCAGCCCCCCCTGCCAGCCCCCCCCCCCCCTTCCCCCTACTTGTCCCCCTGCCAGCCCCCCCTGCCCCCTGCTTGTCCCCCTGCCAGCCCCCCCCCCCCCCCTGCCCCCCTGCCAGCCCCCCCTTCCCCCTGCTTGTCCCCCTGCCAGCCCCCCCTGCCCCCTGCTTGTCCCCCTGCCAGCTCCCCCCCTGCCCCCTGCTAGTCCCCCACTGCCCCTGCTAGGCCCCCCCCCCCCCCGCCACCCCACCCCCCCTGCTTGTCCCCTTGCCAGCCCCCCCTGCCAGTCCCCACTGCCCCCTGACACCCTCCCTGCTAGTCCCCCTGCCCCCTGCTAGTCCCCCACTGCCCCCTGTTAGTCCACCCCCCCCGCCACCCCCCTGCTTGTCCCCTTGCCAGCCCCCCTGCCGCCCCCTGCCAGCCCCCCCTGCTTGTCCCCCTGCCAGCCCCCCCTGCTCCTGCCAGCCCCCCCCCTGCCCCCCTGCCAGCCCCCCCCCCCTTCCCCCTGCTTGTCACCCTGCCAGCCCCCCCGGCCACCCCCCTGCTTGTCCCCCTGCCAGCCCCCCTGCCCCTGCCAGCCCCCCCCCCCTGCCCCTGCCAGCCCCCCCTGCCAGCCCCCCCCCCCTTCCCCCTGCTTGTCCCCCTGCCAGCCCCCCCCCCCCCCCCCTGCCCCCTGCTTGTCCCCCTGCCAGCCCCCCCCCCCCCCCCCCTGCCCCCCTGCCAGCCCCCCCTTCCCCCTGCTTGTCCCCCTGCCAGCCCCCCCCTGCCCCCTGCTTGTCCCCCTGCCAGCCCCCCCTGCCCCCTGCTTGCCCCCTGCCACCCCCCCTTCCCCCTGCCAGCCCCCCCAGCCCCTGCTTGTCCCCCTGCCAACCCCCCCTGCTGGACACCCCCCCTGTCCGTGCACCCCCGGACAGCCCCCCGTGCACCCCCGGACAGCCCCCCGTGCACCCCCGGACAGCCCCCCGTGCACCCCCAGACAGCCCCCCCGGCCAGCCCCGGCCAGCCCCCCGTGCACCCCCGGACAGCCCCACGACCAGCCCCGGACAGCCCCCCGTGCACCCCCGGACAGCCCCCATGTGCACCCCCGGACAGCCCCCCGTGCACCCCCGGACAGCCCCCCCGTGCACCCCCAGACAGCCCCCCCGTGCACCCCCGGACAGCCCCCATATGCACCCCCGGACAGCCCCCATATGCACCCCCAAACAGCCCCCGTGCACCCCTGGACAGCCCCCCGGCCAGCCCCGGACAACCCCCTGTGCACCCCCGGACAGCCCCCCGACCAGCCCCGGACAGCCCCCCGTGCACCCCCGGACAGCCCCCATGTGCACCCCCGGACAGACCCCATGCAGCCCCATTCCCCCCGGACAGCCCCCCGTGCACCCCCGGACAGCCCCCATGTGCAACCCCGGACAGCCCCCATGTGCACCCCCGGACAAACCCCATACAGCCCCCTACCCCCCTGCACAGAACCCCGGGCGTTTATCAAGCGCGCGCAACGCTTAAAGAACGCATAATGAGCCTACCGCGCAGACCACACGTCCGATTGACGCGACGTCTGCGCGTGCACGTCGCGAATAATAATGGGATTGTTGTCCTGTGATTTCAGGGCAATCCGATGTCGTCCGCTATGAGTTTGACCGTTAGACGCCTGTTTTGGCCGTTTATGACACCGGAACGGCGTTCCCGGTCACCCCGGGCACACGGCACGTCCGATTGACGTGCCGTCTGCTCGACCACATCACAATTCACTCACCCTTTGATGTCGTCCGATTTCAGGCCATTCGGAATTCGTTCGGCCCGTTTGGACCCCCCCACGCGCGTTTATCAAGCGCGCGCAACGCTTAAAGAACGCATAATGAGCCCTCCTGCGCAGACCGCACGTCCGATTGACGCGCCGTCTGCGCGTGCACGTCGCGAATAATAATGGGATTGTTGTCCTGTGATTTCAGGGCAATCCGATGTCGTCCGCTATGAGTTTGACCGTTAGACGCCTGTTTTGGCCGTTTATGACACCGGAACGGCGTTCCCGGTCACCGCGGGCACACGGCACGTCCGATTGACGTGCCGTCTGCTCGACCACATCACAATTCACTCACCCTTTGATGTCGTCCGATTTCAGGCCATTCGGAATTCGTTCGGCCCGTTTGGACCCCCCACGCGCGTTTATCAAGCGCGCGCAACGCTTAAAGAACGCATAATGAGCCCTCCGGCGCAGACCGCACGTCCGATTGACGCGCCGTCTGCGCGTGCACGTCGCGAATAATAGTTTGAATGTTGTCCTGTGATTTCAGGGCAATCCGATGTCGTCCGCTATGAGTTTGACCGTTAGACGCCTGTTTTGGCCGTTTATGACACCGGAACGGCGTTCCCGGTCACCGCGGGCACACGGCACGTCCGATTGATGTGCCGTCTGCTCGACCACATCACAATTCACTCACCCTTTGATGTCGTCCGATTTCAGGCCATTCGGAATTCGTTCGGCCCGTTTGGACCCCCCCACGCGCGTTTATCAAGCGCGCGCAACGCTTAAAGAACGCATAATGAGCCCTCCTGCGCAGACCGCACGTCCGATTGACGTGCCGTCTGCGCGTGCACGTCGCGAATAATATTTTGAATGTTGTCCTGTGATTTCAGGTCAATCCGATGTCGTTCGCTATGAGTTTGACCGTTAGACGCCCGTTTTGGCCGTTTATGACACCAGAACGGCGTTCCCGGTCACCGCGGGCACACGGCACGTCCGATTGACGTGCCGTCTGCTCGACCACATCACAATTCACTCACCCTTTGATGTCGTCCGATTTCAGGCCATTCGCAATTCGTTCGGCCCATTTGGACCCCCCACGCGCTTTTCTCAAGCGCGCGCAACGCTTAAAGAACGCATAATGAGCCCTCCTGCGCAGACCGCACGTCCGATTGACGTGCCGTCTGCGCGTGCACGTCGCGAATAATAATTTGAATGTTGTCCTGTGATTTCAGGGCAATCCGATGTCGTCCGCTATGAGTTTGACCGTTAGACGCCTGTTTTGGCCGTTTATGACACCGGAACGGCGTTCCCGGTCACCGCGGGCACACGGCACGTCCGATTGACGTGCCGTCTGCTCGACCACATCACAATTCACTCACCCTTTGATGTCGTCCGATTTCAGGCCATTCGGAATTCGTTCGGCCCGTTTGGACCCCCCCACGCGCGTTTATCAAGCGCGCGCAACGCTTAAAGAACGCATAATGAGCCCTCCTGCGCAGACCGCACGTCCGATTGACGTGCCGTCTGCGCGTGCACGTCGCGAATAATAGTTTGAATGTTGTCCTGTGATTTCAGGTCAATCCGATGTCGTTCGCTATGAGTTTGACCGTTAGACGCCCGTTTTGGCCGTTTATGACACCAGAACGGCGTTCCCGGTCACCGCGGGCACACGGCACGTCCGATTGACGTGCCGTCTGCTCGACCACATCACAATTCACTCACCCTTTGATGTCGTCCGATTTCAGGCCATTCGCAATTCGTTCGGCCCGTTTGGACCCCCCACGCGCTTTTCTCAAGCGCGCGCAACGCTTAAAGAACGCATAATGAGCCCTCCTGCGCAGACCGCACGTCCGATTGACGTGCCGTCTGCGCGTGCACGTCGCGAATAATAATTTGAATGTTGTCCTGTGATTTCAGGGCAATCCGATGTCGTCCGCTATGAGTTTGACCGTTAGACGCCTGTTTTGGCCGTTTATGACACCGGAACGGCGTTCCCGGTCACCGCGGGCACACGGCACGTCCGATTGACGTGCCGTCTGCTCGACCACATCACAATTCACTCACCCTTTGATGTCGTCCGATTTCAGGCCATTCGCAATTCGTTCGGCCCGTTTGGACCCCCCACGCGCGTTTCTCAAGCGCGCGCAACGCTTAAAGAATGCATAATGAGCCCTCCTGCGCAGACCGCACGTCCGATTGACGTGCCGTCTGCGCGTGCACGTCGCGAATAATAATTTGAATGTTGTCCTGTGATTTCAGGGCAATCCGATGTCGTCCGCTATGAGTTTGACCGTTAGACGCCTGTTTTGGCCGTTTATGACACCGGAACGGCGTTCCCGGTCACCGCGGGCACACGGCACGTCCGATTGACGTGCCGTCTGCTCGACCACATCACAATTCACTCACCCTTTGATGTCGTCCGATTTCAGGCCATTCGCAATTCGTTCGGCCCGTTTGGACCCCCCACGCGCTTTTCTCAAGCGCGCGCAACGCTTAAAGAACGCATAATGAGCCCTCCTGCGCAGACCGCACGTCCGATTGACGTGCCGTCTGCGCGTGCACGTCGCGAATAATAATTTGAATGTTGTCCTGTGATTTCAGGTCAATCCGATGTCGTTCGCTATGAGTTTGACCGTTAGACGCCCGTTTTGGCCGTTTATGACACCAGAACGGCGTTCCCGGTCACCGCGGGCACACGGCACGTCCGATTGACGTGCCGTCTGCTCGACCACATCAGAATTCACTCACCCTTTGATGTCGTCCGATTTCAGGCCATTCGCAATTCGTTCGGCCCGTTTGGACCCCCCACGCGCGTTTCTCAAGCGCGCGCAACGCTTAAAGAACGCATAATGAGCCCTCCTGCGCAGACCGCACGTCCGATGGTGACTAGGTCTCATAGCTCATCTACCTACAACTTGGAATGGGATGATGACGTCGGGGAGGGGGTTATGAAAACGAAATGCTTTATTATGAAGGCAGTTTTATCAATGTCTAGCCCCATCTCCTCTCTTATGTCATCTTTTGTTTTTAATAAAATGGCTTTAGAGCCTTTCGGCTCGAAGCTTCTTTCTGTCATACTCTAATTCTGTTAAGCCTCTCAAACATGACACACTGTCATACTCTAATTCTGTTAAGCCTCTCAAACTTCCAGCCCTCAATGAGGGCTGCAATTCTGTATTAAAGGATGGGAACGAAAATTACAGCAGAAAAATAGAAGAAATAGGGAAAACAACAGAAGAAATCCTCAGGAGGCCCCCAGGCTGAGGGAGGAAGATCAAGCTAACAAGCCACCAGGCCGATCTTCCGCTGAACTGTAAATGGCCCATAGAAACGAGGGGCAGGTTTCTGAGAAATCTGGCAGGTTAAAGAGTGTTGTTTGTGAGGCCGAAAGCGTACGGAAACAGGATCTCCCACATGGAGGGCAAGGTGACGGCAGTGTATTAGTTTTCTGCTTCATGATGTCTTGGGACCGACTCAAATAATATTTGAGTCCACGATCAAGCAGTGCATGGGCAACAACGGGCAACTAGATTTCTGATGGAACAACGTAGGTCTCGTGGCAGCGATTTACCACCTCTGTTTGGTCATCCGTTTGCGGGTGGTAGGTCAAGCTGAGTTTTAAGTCAGTGCCTTGGAGTTTGAGCAGTTCAATCCAAAAATGGCTTACAAAAATGGGATTGCGGTCGCTGGAATGCTATGCAAACTGACAATCTCCCACACGAAAACCTCGCCCACACTCCCACACTCTTTGCTGTGTAAGGGTGTTTTAGGGGTAAAAAATGGCCATATTTAGAGAGATGATCAATGATGACCAGAATCACAGTGCAACCACGGGATTAGGGTAGTCCGGTGATAAAATCCATAGAGAGACCCGACCACACCAGCTGGGGAATTTCCAACGGCTGCAACAGGCCAGCCGGATATAGTGTGGAATATTTATTTCGTTGGCATTTGGCCCATTGGCAAACTGTTGAACCGGTATTTTCATCCCGACCCAATATAAATTGGCAGGCAATTTTCTATACGTGCGGCAAAAACCAGAATGACCCCACTACGGAGACAAATGGAACTCAGCCAGCAATATGGGCACCCATGGGGACGAACTAGACAGCACCAACCGGCCCTTATAACAGAGGACACCTTGCAGAAAAGAGTAAGTAGGAAAGGAAGGAGCATCTGCTTGCAGAGTGATGATGACTTAGCTGAAAAATGGGTCATCTGAAACGCCTGTGAGCAAGTGGGGCTGAACCTCCCCCCTGTTGGATGTGGCTGGAGCAGGGCCACATCACGGCGTGACCGCGGCGTGACCGCGGCGTGACCGCGGCGTGACCGCGGCGTGACCGCAGCGTGTTGGCCCGATCCAGCGACATCCGCGGGGCAGCATCTTCCGACCAGGAGCGAAGGGAGCGGGAGGAGGCTGGAATGTGGGTGAAAGGGGGCTGGTTGCAGGTGTTGGGGGGATGGTGCGGGCTGATTCGAAGGTGGGGGGGCTGTTGCGGGCTGGAATGCTGGTGGCAGCGGGCTGATGACTTTGCTGAAAAATGGGTCGTCTGAAACGCCTGTGAGCAAGTGGGGCTGAACCTCCCCCCTGCTGGATGTGGCTGGAGCAGGGCCACATCACGGCGTGACCGCGGCGTGACCGCGGCGTGACCGCGGCGTGACCGCGGTGTGACCGCAGCGTGTTGGCCCGATCCAGCGACATCCGCGGGGCAGCATCTTCCGACCAGGAGCGAAGGGAGCGGGAGGAGGCTGGAATGTGGGTGAAAGGGGGCTGGTTGCAGGTGTTGGGGGGATGGTGCGGGCTGATTCGAAGGTGGGGGGGCTGTTGCGGGCTGGAATGCTGGTGGCAGCGGGCGGATGACTTTGCTGAAAAATGGGTCGTCTGAAACGCCTGTGAGCAAGTGGGGCTGAACGTCCCCCCTGCTGGATGTGGCTGGAGCAGGGCCACATCACGGCGTGACCGCGGCGTGACCGCGGCGTGACCGCGGCGTGACCGCGGCGTGACCGCGGCGTGACCGCGGCGTGACCGCGGCGTGACCGCGGCGTGACCGCGGCGTGACCGCGGCGTGACCGCGGCGTGACCGCGGCGTGACCGCGGCGTGACCGCGGCGTGACCGCGGCGTGACCGCAGCGTGTTGGCCCGGTCCAGCGACATCCGCGGGGCAACATATTCCACTTAGTTTCAAATAGGATGATATGGATGGCATGAGAGGATGTTTTCTCAGAAGATTTAAAGAAATGAATGCTAATCTGTGATGAATAGAGGATTGGATGACCCCTGATATACCTAATTCGGTGAGGTTTGGAGATCTAGAAATGTGTAGGAATACCTAGAGGAATAAAATATGCCAGACAATTCCAAACCAATTTTTTCAGTTGAATTGAGCTTTTGTACCACCTGCTATGCACGTTTTGTGGAAAGATGGATGAGAGGCAGCGCTGAGAGGAGATATAGTTTAGGAATGAGGAAATACGAAAAATTATAGAGCTAACCATTCAATGTTTCTCTAAGGAGGAGTAACCGCCGCAGGGTGTCGTCCTGGAGCAGGGCCAAATCACGGCGTGACCGCGGCGTGACCGCGGCGTGACCGCGGCGTGACCGCGGCGTGACCGCAGCGTGTTGGCCCGGTCCAGCGACATCCGCGGGGCAACATCTTCCACTTAGTTTCAAATAGGATGATATGGATGGCATGAGAGGATGTTTTCTCAGAAGATTTAAAGAAATGAATGCTAATCTGTGATGAATAGAGGATTGGATGACCCCTGATATACCTAATTCGGTGAGGTTTGGAGATCTAGAAATGTGTAGGAATACCTAGAGGAATAAAATATGCCAGACAATTCCAAACCAATTTTTTCAGTTGAATTGAGCTTTTGTACCACCTGCTATGCACGTTTTGTGGAAAGATGGATGAGAGGCAGCGCTGAGAGGAGATATAGTTTAGGAATGAGGAAATACGAAAAATTATAGAGCTAACCATTCAATGTTTCTCTAAGGAGGAGTAACCGCCGCAGGGTGTCGTCCTGGAGAAGGGCGTGACCGCGGCGTGACCGCGGCGTGACCGCGGCGTGACCGCGGCGTGACCGCGGCGTGACCGCGGCGTGACCGCGGCGTGACCGCGGCGTGACCGCGGCGTGACCGCGGCGTGACCGCGGCGTGACCGCGGCGTGACCGCAGCGTGTTGGCCTGGTCCAGCGACATCCGCGGGGCAACATCTTCCACTTAGTTTCAAATAGGATGATATGGATGGCATGAGAGGATGTTTTCTCAGAAGATTTAAAGAAATGAATGCTAATCTGTGATGAATAGAGGATTGGATGACCCCTGATATACCTAATTCGGTGAGGTTTGGAGATCTAGAAATGTGTAGGAATACCTAGAGGAATAAAATATGCCAGACAATTCCAAACCAATTTTTTCAGTTGAATTGAGCTTTTGTACCACCTGCTATGCACGTTTTGTGGAAAGATGGATGAGAGGCAGCGCTGAGAGGAGATATAGTTTAGGAATGAGGAAATACGAAAAATTATAGAGCTAACCATTCAATGTTTCTCTAAGGAGGAGTAACCGCCGCAGGGTGTCGTCCTGGAGCAGGGCCAAATCACGGCGTGACCGCGGCGTGACCGCGGCGTGACCGCGGCGTGACCGCGGCGTGACCGCGGCGTGACCGCGGCATGACCGCGGCGTGACCGCGGCGTGACCGCGGCGTGACCGCGGCGTGACCACGGCGTGACCGCAGCGTGTTGGCCCGGTCCAGTGACATCCGCGGGGCAACATATTCCACTTAGTTTCAAATAGGATGATATGGATGGCATGAGAGGATGTTTTCTCAGAAGATTTAAAGAAATGAATGCTAATATGTGATGAATAGAGGATTGGATGACCCCTGATATACCTAATTCGGTGAGGTTTGGAGATCTAGAAATGTGTAGGAATACCTAGAGGAATAAAATATGCCAGACAATTCCAAACCAATTTTTTCAGTTGAATTGAGCTTTTGTACCACCTGCTATGCACGTTTTGTGGAAAGATGGATGAGAGGCAGCGCTGAGAGGAGATATAGTTTAGGAATGAGGAAATACGAAAAATTATAGAGCTAACCATTCAATGTTTCTCTAAGGAGGAGTAACCGCCGCAGGGTGTCGTCCTGGAGCAGGGCCAAATCACGGCGTGACCGCGGCGTGACCGCGGCGTGACCGCGGCGTGACCGCGGCGTGACCGCGGCGTGACCGCGGCGTGACCGCAGCGTGTTGGCCCGGTCCAGCGACATCCGCGGGGCAACATCTTCCACTTAGTTTCAAATAGGATGATATGGATGACATGAGAGGATGTTTTCTCAGAAGAATTAAAGAAATGAATGCTAATCTGTGATGAATAGAGGATTGGATGACCCCTGATATACCTAATTCGGTGAGGTTTGGAGATCTAGAAATGTGTAGGAATACCTAGAGGAATAAAATATGCCAGACAATTCCAAACCAATTTTTTCAGTTGAATTGAGCTTTTGTACCACCTGCTATGCACGTTTTGTGGAAAGATGGATGAGAGGCAGCGCTGAGAGGAGATATAGTTTAGGAATGAGGAAATAAGAAAAATTATAGAGCTAACCATTCAATGTTTCTCTAAGGAGGAGTAACCGCCGCAAGGTGTTGTCATGCTTGTCCCCCTGCCAGCAACAGATGGAAAACATATTCAGCACAAAAGTGATCGGAAATGCCAACCAAATGAAAGAAGCTAGATTAAAACCAATAACCAACAAGCAGGAAAAAAAAATTGGACATTCAGAATGCATGTGTGTTCAATGATTCCAATATCTAAAGTGTGTTTCAGCTAGACTCTTAACTCAAAGAAGAATTCACATAGATGAGTCATGCATGAATAAGCTCAAATGACGTGTTAGATTGGCACATAGATTTGTCAGCTCACCTTGATAAAGATCGAATGGCAAACCACTGATTGGTAATCATACTTTAATTTGCTACAGTCTGTACATGCAACAAATAAAACCATGAATTATTATTAATGAATATATAAGACTCATAAGCAATGAAATGTCATATAGAAATTTTGTTATTACTACATAACAATAAAATACTAAAGTGCAGATTAAAATGCAGAATAAAAAGCCTGAATATGTTGATAAGAAATACCAGTCAGTTTCTTCTCCATGCTTGTAAATTGAAGGCATTCATTCCATCAGCCCATGCACATTCACCAATATTTTGTTTCATCGCTATGCTGGGATGAGAACAATCAAAGTATGTCTAGCAACTCTTAGACATGACCCACAAAAATCAATATACAGTGGAGTCAATAGTTAAAACATATCACCTGCATTCATATGTTGGATGAAAAGGGGGTCAACTCCATGATTTTACGACCAATAACCTGCATTCATATAGTGTGTAAATGCAAATGAAAAATGATGCATGGTAGGGAGGTTTATTCCACAATTTTAGGAAAACATACCTGTTGTAGAGATCTCGCACTTATTAGTGCAGGATTCCCACTGCCCAGCCCCTCCCCCCCACTCCCTACTGCCCTCCCCACTGCCCAGCCCCCCCCCCCCCCACTGCCCAGCCCCCCCCCCCCACTGCCCACCCCCTCCCCCTCCTGCCCAGCCCTCCCCCCCACTGCCCAGCCCCCCACTGCCCAGCCCCCCCCCCCCCACTGCCCTCCCCCTCCCCCTCCTGCCCAGCCCTCCCCCCCACTGCCCAGCCCCCCCCCCCCCACTCCCTACTGCCCTCCCCACTGCCCAGCACCCCCCCACTCCCTACTGCCCTCCCCACTGCCCAGCCCCCCCCCCCCCACTGCCCAGCCCCCCCCACTGCCCACCCCCTCCCCCCCTGCCCAGCCCTCCCCCCCACTGCCCAGCCCCCCACTGCCCAGCCCCCCCCCCCACTGCCCTCCCCCTCCCCCTCCTGCCCAGCCCTCCCCCCCACTGCCCAGCCCCCCACTGCCCAGCCCCCCCCCCCCACTGCCCCCCCCCCCACTGCCCTCCCCCTCCTGCCCAGCCCTCCCCCCCACTGCCCAACCCCCCACTGCCCTCCAATGTACAGAACTTTGGTGGGTACGATCAATCATAGAACGTCTCATCTGCAATAAGTAAAGATCAACATCATCTAGTGAACAATTGTTATTAGAATTCATTTACAAAAACTGTAACAGTAATGGTATACATTATTTTCATACCATCATTCTCTTCGACATTATAATCAATCATCTTAATCGTCATCAAAATCAATATTCTGCAAGAAAACAATCAGAAACAGAGTTATGATTAGAAATATTTACCAAATTTTATAGCACAGTGCTCACTATCTATAGGTGGTGAAATAGTTATACCTGGCCTGTGAAGTATCTGTGGGATGTTTTATGATATTTTCCAGATCTGTACAGCAGTGCATTTTCTCTATAGAGACATTCATAACCTGCATGGGCTTAGTTTCCTGTATCGATATTGTGGTACCATTTTCAACTGATTTGGGTGCCACAAAAGCAGTATTACAGGGCTTATTTAGTGTCTCGGCGTACCCATAATTGGCAGGATTGCTAATAGTATTAGTGTGAGTTGGGATAGCAGAAACTGGTTCATCATCTTTTATTTTGATTTCATTCTTTAGTCCAAGAGAGGTTTCATTGTTAGCAGGTTGTATTATTGAATCCTTAAGGATAGAAATTGTAGGTTTCATATTACGGAACATCTTAGAAATAGTATTATCACTACTAAAAGAAAGCTGAGACCAATCAGAAAAGGCATTTGTAGTAGTGGAGAACCGTAGTTTAGTAGTCATTCTCATTCCCAATAAGATATGGTAAATATTAATGATATTGATCAAAAAAACAATGTAATTGGATGCATAGAACTCGTCATACATTACCAATCCAAACATACAATTAACATCAAAAGTGAGTCTCAATATCAGTATCATCAAAATCATGATAACCCTCATCCACACCTCCTACAGAAACACCATCACCACCTCTCACACCACCAATATCATCATCGGCATCGACATCTGCATCCGAACCGGCACCAGCACCGGGTCCAGCACTAGGTCCGGCTCCGGCTCCAACAGAAGAATCTACATTAGCAGAACGCATCGACATCAAAAAGGCATCAACCGTTGCAGCTGCTTCTGGTGGAAGTGTAGAAGAAAGGGCAGACATAAACTTAATCATATTTGCAGTTATCGCCTGTTCTGATTTTTGACTTGCTTCTTTGATTGCGGCATTCATTTGTTCCACTGTGACAAAACCAGAACCGGTACTCGAAGAAACGTTAGTAGACCAGTATCGAGATGGTACAATCTTCTTCCCAGGCCGACAACGCACTCTACCCTGATGCTCATCTCCTAATACCTGATGTAGATGATCGTTTGGGCCCAAATTGTCAGGTTCTTTTTCTGCCAACGCCTCTAAAGCATTCTGTTGATTGATATATAACATAAATTAAAATGATAAAATAATATAAGGAATTAAATTCATTAAAAATCAAAGAAATTGAAATATACTTACAATCGCCTTCTCGGTGTCGGGATTTGGCACAGTACCATCTTTCTTTTTCCGGCTTGTACAAAACAAAGTTGAGCGAGGAACGCGACCCTCAATATTCAATGACTTTTTCTGGAAAAAAACAAAGAAATAAATCAAAATTGGAAGTTAAAAAAATTACACAAAACAAAGCTAAATATTTTAAATGTTAAATTACCTGCGTCTGCTCATGATCTGGTAATGAAGTGTGTCCGCGAGTATAAATGTGTTTCATTGCACTCTTGTTTTTTTATTTCTATTTGATTTCTCCTATAAACAAATAATTATATAAACTCATTAACATAAATAAAACAAGTAATTTAAAATCGTTTTCAAATAAATAAATGAATATATATATAAATTTAACAAACACCTTAAACGCTGAACTCTTCCAATAGTTGATCATCTCTTTATATTGTGATATTGGGCAATCTTGAATCACCGGTACTTCTTCAAGCTCTGTACCAACTCTCTTTTTCCACCCAAGATATAAATCATACTTGTAGGCTCGCCACATTTCACCTAAATACATTATCATTGCAGCCTTTGCATTTTGTCCATCGGGAAAATTATATCGAAGCTGCAATGGACATAATATATGTTAAGAAAATTTTATAAATTTATATATATAAAAAAGGTGATTAACATTACTTACCCAAATCTCTGCCCAGGCTTTGTCCTTTATTTCTTGTCCAACTGCCTTCCAACTTATCGGTTGAACCGGAATGATATTGCTGTGTCTAGCAAGTGTTCCCATAAAACTTTTACATTCCGTGCCATTTTTATTAATTATAGCATTGTCCTCATTGTAATCAACTATGATTTGCGTGTTCCGATTCCAAACCTCGCGCATTTTTGTGCGGCCTCGTCATCTGGTAGAGGCTGTAGCTAATCATGAAACCAAAATAAAAGAGAATAATATATATGAATTTATCATTAATCAGTAACAGTAATGCTTAAACAAATACCAGTAGATGGGGGATCTGCTGACCCCTGAAGTGCTGCGTCTGGAGGGGGGGCAGCCTCCATGGTAGGTGAGATATCTACAGGAGTACTATGTATAGTAGATGCAATGTGTACTGATGGAGGCAGAAAACCCGATGGATAACCCTGTACAGATGAGGGTGGATATGGATATGGATATGGCGGTGGGATATATGGGGGCACAGTACCCTGTACAGTGGATGGTGGGAATGGAAACTGAGGGATGGGAGTCTGAGAACTACCATCCGATGTGGGAGTGGGAAAAAAGGGATACGGAAAAGGTGGGTATGGATAATATGGAGGTGGCATAATGGGAGGATGGCCTCCTGGTGTCTCAAGCGGCGTAGTAGTAGGCTGACCTGTAGAATCAGTGCCCCCCGCCACAATATCATCCTCAGTGGCATAATCCAAGCGTCTCCTCGACGATGCGGTCTAAAATAACATAGATGATAAAATAAAACGAACGATAACAAGATAAATAATATGAAAGACCATAATATTCAAACATAATTTGTACTTACATTGTTTCCAGGAGGAGACCTACGTTGTTCGTTTCTCAATATTCTTCTACTCCTTCTACTACCATCATAATCAGACATTTTGACCTGAAAATTTAAAATAATATTATCAAATAAATAGAAATAATGAAAAATGTTAAATAATACAATTGTATCATAAAACAATGAGATACATTTTCATGTGTGATATTTATATTGATAAAATATCAAGACTTTTCTATGTTCAAGATTTACTAGAGAAGTGGTTAAACATAAATTGGTGAGGCTATTAATAGTTTTATATTCGATAATGGTATAAAATATACTAGTTATTTTGATATCATGAATGAAAGTTAAAAAAAACACATACAATATTGCGATAATATAAGGTAAATACTTACAAATGTGTCAACGCTATGTGGGGTCTGTGACAATTTCTGGTTCACAATCTGTTCTAACAATTGCATCATCCGTATCATCAAATGCAACATTCGAATAAATACCAACAGGTTCATCCACAACATCATTGTTATCCATGCCTTCGTCAAAAATATGTCTAGGAATAACATCAACAATAACACCAAATTGTGGTTGTAACGGGTCACTTACATAAAACACCTGTTTAGCTTGTGACGCAAGAATATAAGGTTCATCGGTACGAAGCTGGCGGTTCATATCAATCACTCTAAATCCACAGTTATCAATATGCATTCCTTGTCGTGTCATTGAATCAAACCACTTGCATTTCATCATTGCGACACGACCATGTGCATAGTAATCTAATATAATGATTCTTTCAACAACACCGTAATATGATATATTTTCTGATCGAGGTTGCCTGTCCGATGCACTCGCATAACAATCTGTTGTGGCGCTTATCGTGACACCGTCATGCTGTGTTGCCATTGTTTTTGCACAACTATTTATAACAAATTTATATCCATTGACAACCATTGACTTACAATCACGCACCACATCGTTTGGACCAAAGGACAATGCTTTTATTTCATCTGATACTTCAATCATTGGTAGAGTTAAAACCTAAAAGATACCAACATAGAATATTAAACAGAGACATGTGATTATGTTATGAGAAGAAGAAAAAGAAATCTATTACCTTTGACTTTAACCAGGCAGCAAATTCTTTGCTGTGCAACAGTTCCTTCCTCTTAATAGATAGAGAGCGATGTCTCTTTTTTATAATTTCAAAATGTTCTCTACAGATATGCAAGCATTAAAATGTCAGAAGATATAAAGAAATCACACAATGAAAAAAATACATATTTATTAGTTTACTTACTTGATATAATCATCAAGCACACTACAGTTGAATAATACTGTGCGATGTGCCATTTCCCACTCTTCCCTGCTTAAAGTACACAACGAGTACGATCCAGATATCCCCCCTGTTTGGGGCATTGAAGGAAATGCAGGCTCAATGGGATCATATTGCTCATCTTCAGTTCTCATTAGTCTATTAGACCTCGTAGTGACGTTAGCCAAGTACGATGAACAGAAATCCATGCATTCTTGTGCTAAATAGCATTTCACAATACAACCTTCAGGATGATATTTATTTCTCACATAAGATTTCAATGTAAACATCATTCTTTCGGTAGGATACATCCACCGACTCGAAACAGGACCACCAAAGAGAACTTCCGTGGGAAGATGCACAGTCAAATGTAACATAATTGTGAAAAAAGACGATGGGAAAATTTTCTCCAAGTCGCAAAGAATAATCGGTGCATCTCTCTGCAATTTCTGAACAGCACTTCTGCTCAATCTTTTGGCACAAAGATCTCGATAAAATTGACATAACTTAATCACCGCAACTCTAACATTATGTGAAAGTAAATGACGAATGGAAATGGGAATCAACTCATGTAACAAGACATGGTAATCATGGGTTTTAAGAGATTTGAGTTTCACATCTTGCGTATTCACCCTTTTCGAAATATTACTTGAATAACCATCCGGAACCTTCAAACTTTCCAAGACCTGAAGAAATTGTTTTTTCTCCACATTTGTCATCGAATAACAGGCAACAGGGACTTTCCACTTATTTTGACCAATTAACTCAGGATGAAGTCTTGCTCTTATACCCCAATCCATCAAATCACGACGACACCGCAAATCGTCTTTTGTTTTGCCTTTGACATTTAAAATAGTAGCAAGTAACATCTCACAAATGTTTTTCTCGATATGCATTACATCCAAACAATGACGTAATAAATTCGATGACCAATACGGCAACTCAAAGAATATGCTTTTCTTTCTCCAATTGCTGTTGGAATTGGAATTAGCATGCTTTCGCTTTCTGATATTTGATTGACTTTTGCCAAGAACATAATTCAAATCATCAAGTTCTTTAACAATATCAGTCCCTGACATTCGTTGAGGTGTCTCATCTGTCTCGATGGCATTATCGAACTGTCTCCGATTATTCCTGTATGGATGGTCCATTGGTAGAAAACGTCGATGCCCTATGAAGCTGAAAGTTCGTCGAAACTTCATTCTTGGGAAACGTGTATTTTTCATACAAATAGGACAGGATAATTTCCCTTTAGTACTCCAACCAGACATCATTCCGTAGGCAGGGAAATCATTTATCGTCCATAATAAAGCTGCACGAAACATAAAGTACTCCTTTCTGAATGCATCATACGCTTGTGCACCAACAATCCAAAGCTCATTTAACTCCCCTATTAATGGCTGAAAGTATATATCAATATCATTTCCAGGATCACTGGGTCCAGATATCAATATACTCAGGATAGTGCACGACTTCTTCATACACATCCATGAAGGAAAGTTATAAATGTGAATGAAAACAGGCCAAGTACTGTGTGCAGTATGCATTTGGCGAAATGGGTTGAAACCATCACAGGATAATCCCAATCTAACATTTCGTGGGTCGGCTGCAAAATCAGGATGTAACCTATCAAATTTCTTCCAAGCCAACCCATCTGCAGGATGCACTATTTCATCGTTATCCTTATTTCTTTCATCTGCATGCCATCTCATATTCATTGCCATTTGTTCTGACATAAAAATTTTTTGAATCCTGGGAATTAAAGGGAAGTGCCACATCACTTTCTGTGGTATGCATGATTGAGATCCATCTTTATTAGTCTTCCACCTTGATGTGCCACACTGTTTGCACTGACTCAAGTTTGCATTCTCCTTCCAGAACAAACAACAGTCTTTGAGACAAGAATGAATCTTACTAGATGAAAATCCAAATTTGTTAACCAACTTTGATGCCATGTAATCATTTTCTGGAATACATGCATCATCAGGCAGTAAATCCTTAATAAATGTAAGGAGATAGTCGACTGCAGTATTACTAAATCCATACATTGTTTTCCCATGATATAATCGCATTAAAAACTCAAGTTTGCTCATTTTTCCACATGCTTGATATACTGGGGTATTTGCATCTTCCATCAACTTTCTAACACTCTCAACGTCATCATCCTGATTAATAGATGAGAACTGTGTTCCAGTATTCATTTCCTCTTGCACTGGTCTACATGAGGAGCTAGCTTCAGAAACAAAAGGAAACCGATCAGAAATCAGATTTTTCATACCAATCTTTTCTGCTGAATCGATGACATTCAACACTTGAGCTTTTTCTCCATTGTGATACCACACATGATAATTTTTTTGGAAACCACTTTTAGTGATATGGTAACTCACTTCCTCACGAGTTAACCAAGGTCTTCCAACACAATCAAAACACGGGCATCGAATCAATCCGCCATCTGAATCATTATTGAATGCAAAGTCCAAAAAATATTGTAACTCCTTCTGAAATTCATCAGTGATCCGATCAATGTTGTACATCCAGTATCTATCCATTCTGAGGCAGATAAACATACATTAGATAAATAATCTAGAAAATGACTTAACATTGTATGTATCGTTTCATAAGATATTAAGTAATCATCAATAACAAGTTAATAAAAAAATTATAACAAATATATTAAAATTATGGTTTAGGGAATTCATAAATGTTTTAAATTATAAAAATTCACGAATAGTCATACATAAGTTCCAATAATGAGGACTGATTATAGTAAAAAGAGTTTATATGAAATCTAAGAGATAATAATAATCAATTCCCAAAAGTGTTTGGGTTAATTCATAACGAGTTCTGATGTTCTGTATTAAATCTACAAAGATTTATTGAAATTTAGAGACATTTTGAAAATATAACCCATATCTACAAAGATTTGTTGTCATTCTACTAAAATCCTTGGGAATTTCTGGTGTGGTTGAGTTGTTTAGTGATTTTTCTCAGTTTTCTTTTATGCCTTACCCCGCACCCCATTGAGTAGTGGTAGATGACGGAAAATATAAACCATATCTACAAAGATATGTTGTCATTATACTAAAATCCTTGAGAATTTCTAGTGTGGTTGAGTTGTTTAGTGATTTTTCTCAGTTTTCTTTTATGCCTTACCCCGCACCCCATTGAGTAGTGGTAGATGACGAAAAATATAAACCATATCACAAAGAAATTAATAACAGAAATCATCATTATTTATCTTTGAGAAGGAGAGAGACATTTCATAGAAAATAGTTTTCTTCTTGGTTGAAATTGAAGGTGGAAATATTACTATAATAAATTAATTATATCAATATTTAATTATGTTCAATATCCATTTATATTATATGAACTAGAGGTAAATCCATTTTGCTCAAGGAATCCTAAGGATATTATTTTTTTGAAGGTTGGGGACCCACCTTACATCAAGTAAGTGGATGATGGATTGATCATCTTACTCTATTAGAATAGAGTCTCTACCCTCAACCCTACACCTATTATTATTTCCTAAAAGGGCATACCCTTCCAACTTCTTGAATAGATTCAAAAAAGACTCTATATATAGACACAAGTTACAATAATATCCATAGTTGAGGACCCACTCATGATTGAGTTTATGGATGGATATATTCCGGAATTCAATAGCATAATATCTTGAGTCAACCATAAAAGGCTGGTCAGTTGGTTTTTTGTGTTCTAACTCTCACATGAGTTTCCTACACTTGGGATTAATGTGCATGGGTTTAACATAGTGAAAACATGTGACTTTTCTATCCAAGGAACTAGTTTTGGATTTGGGTTCTTTATTACACTTGGAAAGTATGTTCACTACCACCATAATGACATCAAATCCTTGAGATCGGGGTAAACTAGATATAAAATATATATAAATATCCTCCCACACTTATTCCAATATGGATTCCTAAATTCTAGGAATTCAAAATGATGGTACAAACCAGTGGAAAATTCATGTATGGAATACATGGATAGTTCTCATAGAAAAAAAATAAGAATCTGCATAGACAGATTCACATAAAATCTGGGTAAAAAACATGAGAATGCAATTCCAAAACATAGGAATTTACCATGTTCATAAAAAATATAAACCAATAAAGGTTAAATAATTCAAAAATAGATTCTTAAATTCTTGGATTTCCAAATAATTACAATGACACCAGTGAGAAAATCTCAAAATAGTGGAAAATACAAGTAACAAATGTTTGCATAATTCTAATATAAATTGAGTGAACTATAGCCAGATATGTTGAGCCACCATTCTATTTTCTGATGAAGTGTAGTGTTGCTGTTTGGAAAACAACTCCTCTAGATGTTGTAAAATTGATATGCAAATCATCATGGTTCATACTAATCACAAAAAAAAATCATCATTAATTCATGATATAATGACACCATTTATCAAATAATTGTGATACCCTCACCTGGAATGATAAGAACCCTAGAACACCTGACGGAAATCACAAACAGGAGGAGGAGGAGGGGGTTCGAAGAGGTGGATGAACTGTAAGAAAAAAAAACAAATTACCGAGGAAGACAGCTGCAGATGAGGAAAATGTGTCGGGAGGGAGATGGGGGTGTCGACCTCGGTCGGAAGAGAGCCGTCGGGGAGGAGCCGTCGAGGAGGAGGACGCGGCGAGGAGGGCGCGGCGAGGAGGAGGCGTCGGGGAGGAGGGCGCGGCGAGGAGGAGGGCGCGGCGAGGAGGGCGCGGCGAGGAGGAGGGCGCGGCGAGGAGGAGGGCGCGGCGAGGAGGAGGCGTCGGGGAGGAGGAGGGCGCGGCGAGGACGAATTGCGAGGGCGGAGGAGGAGACGTGGTCGGGAGGAGGCTTGTGTGCGAATCGGGGGAGGAGGGCTGCGGAGGAGGAGCCCGATAAAAGATAGGAGAAAAAAATGATGAAACAGCTTTAACCACGAAAGAAAAAATTAAGCGTGGCAATATAATGGATATAGCCACGGACCTACAAAACCGTGGCTATAGGTCCGTGGCTATAGCCTGAATTTCTAGTAGTGAGAAGTCATGATTTGATTTGGGCGATCGTCGACCGACTCACCATGTCAGACCACTTCCTATCGATCAGAGATTAAGGCTCTATAGAGATCTTGGGATGCCTATATGTACAAAATATTGTGCATTTTCATGGAGTACATACTTCGATAGTCTCCGACCGTGACACATGGTTTACTTCTCGGCTATGGAAGGGGTTGCAGAAGGCTTTCAGGACACAGCTTCGCTTGAGCACCGCCTTCTATCCTCAGACAGATGGTTATACTGAGCAGACCATTTAGACCCTCGAGGACATGCTCCGAACCTGTGTCCTTGACTTCGATCGTAGTTAGGAGGATCACTTACCATTGGTGGCATTTTCCTACAACAATAGCTATCACTCCACCATCAGTATGGCACCTTTTGAGGCCTTGTATGGTCGACCTTGCAGATCACCACTATGCTGGACAGACCAAGGGGAGTCGGAACTAATGGGAACAAAGATGGTATGGGCTACCACGGAGAAGGTGCAGATCATCCAGGAGTAGATGAAGACTGCATAGAGTAGGCAGAAGTCATATTCTGACAGGAGACGGAGACCTTTGGAGTTTGAGGATGGCGACCACGTCTTTCTATGGGTCTCACGTCGACGAGGTCTACAGAGATTGGGATGAGGTGGAAAGTTGTCTTTGTGATTCATTGGACCTTTCCAGTTCGTCAGAAGAGTAAGCGAGGTGGCTTTTCACTTAGCTCTTCCACCTCAGTTGCACCGGGTGCACAATGTCTTCTATGTATCTCAGTTGAAGAGATACGTACATGATCCTTCCCACATCATCGACCAAGGAGATATAGACATAGATGAAGGGATGACTTTCACAGAGGATCCAGTTCAGATTGAGGATCAACTAGAGCGGGCCCTACGTGGATGGTTGATACCTCTGGTGCATGTTCGTTGGCAGCATAGGAACCTCCAGGAGAGCACATGGGAGTGGGAGGGTCAGATGCATACTCAGTACCCTCATTTGTTCCCTTAGTTTTAGTTGTATCTTACAGGGATGTAAAGCCCTGAGGTGGGGAGAATTTAAAGACCCGAAAATACCCTGGAATTGTTTTTCTTAAATTCATGGGATTTTTAAGAGTTTTCGAAAATTTACGGCGCTTGATTATGAGGCCCGGTGTTCCCGAAATAAATTTCCTATGTTTTGTTTAGGTACGTTCAGTAAATGTATGAGTAGTTTTTTGTAACTTTTGACCTGGTGCTCAGAATAGAAATCTGAGGGCACCGTTGAACTCGCAGCATCAGTGATTGCTTAGTGAGACCTTCACTGCAGATGCGTTCTAACGAGAATGGAAGTCAGATTTTGGGTTTTTAATAAGTTAAATAAAAATAACTGTAGCTTATTTTTATTTTTAAGGTGGTTAAAATCTCCAAGGGGAGGTTGGAGGTGGGGGAGACCACACCCTAACCTCCCATGGGAGGTTATGGTGGTGGGGACCACCAGATCATAACCTTCCTTGGGAGGATATCCTTGGTGGGGCCCACACGGGCTATAAGCCACCTTTAACCCCCCATTTATGTAGGATGATAACTCTTCACCTTCCCCCACAAATTAATTCAGCCACCACCCTCATTAATTAAATGGGTTATCTCTTTTAATTAACCACAACTTTTTGAATTGTGGTGCCAACAAATAATAGATGTCATTTCCATCTATTATTTGGTTGGCATGCTTCTTTCTTTTTTTGTTAGAATTTTGGATAGGAGGTTCTCTTGGGGAACTCTCAAATGAAGAACGCGAAGAACACCTTCTTCGACTTCGTCACCCCCAGGCGCTCATCCACCGACAACAAATAGCCTCTTTTTTCTGACGCATGAGCTTAAGTTGCGAGAGCGTGATGAACATGGCGAACGATGAATTGACGCCGCCTTTCCGCGACATTGTCAATGGTCATTGTCATAAGAGGTAGGGGTATTTGAGTTGAATTTATTTCTGATATTCATCGTTCAATTTATGGTTTTATCATCGAATGATAACACCATAATGAGGAGGGATCAGACCTCACGAACACGGCCTGAGCCTCCCCCTTTGATTATCCATGTTTGATAACAATGGAGGTGGAGAAACACGAATGGCGTCAGACTGGCCACAATGAAACCGACGGTGCAAGTCCGCCGGGTCTCCAAGAGGGTGCAGCACCGTCGTGCCACGTGGAAGGACAATCATGGCCATATCGGGCCGTGGTGCAAGTGTGCAGCACCATCGCACCGCGCGGAGGGCGGCAGGGGGTTCGCGGCTATGCCAGGCCCCGACGAAGGCGGGGCAGCACCACCACCCCGCGCGGAGGTGCTAGAGCCCATGGCCAGGTCAGGCCACAATGGAGGAGGTGCGGCGCCAACGCGCCGCGCGGAGAATGGGAGTCGTGGCCAGGGCGGGCCGCGACAGAGTAGGAAGAGCGGTTGGCCACTCGGCTAGCCGGGAGGAGCGGGACCTCGTACAGCCACTACATGGGCTGGACCGGCGCCACCGGGCATCGGTTTTGGCTCACAACTAAATGGAAAATCTGTTTGGTAGCTAGGGGGTGCACGGCTATGCCCTGGCCATGACTAAGGTGGACCCCCACTGGGCCACCGGGTCGCCAGGCTAACTAGGCCACCGGGCCAACCGGGCTGCCGGGCCACCCCCTCGGTTCGGGCCGCCATCAGTCCTTGCCTCCCACTCGGGCCGGGCCAATCACTCAGGTCGGGCCGCCCCCTCTGACCAGGTCGAACTCGTAGACCGGGTCAGACCAGACCCGAACCCATTTGGTCAGTTTACACCTTTTCGCCCATATCTTCGGCTACGGGTGTCCGATCGAAGAATCGTCAGCTGCGACTGAAATCTTATAGTGAGATGGTTCTATTGGAATACCTCACTTGAATTTTTTACATAGTAGGAGTACGGTCCAATTGTTTTGAACCTAAAATTCAACCGGGCCCCCAGGACGGAAATGCCAATAACTCACAGTCCGGGCGTCCGATTGACGCGCCTTCTGTTGCGTTGAGACCCATATGACAAGACAGAACTTTGAGATACTTATTCATTGTATTTCGTTATAGTTGTAGTATCGACCAGTAGCTCTTGGAGCGGATCCTCCTGGAGTTGAGCGAGCAGACTGCGAAGAACTTGTAGCTGGCTGAGACCTGATGACTGCTGACCTTTCGAATCCGAGTGTTTCAACTAGCCCAGTGGGAAGAACCTCTGTGTGATTCGGAAGGCCCATAGTGGGGAGTGCCTCTGTGTGATGCGGTAGACCCACGGTACTCGACAGGAGGAGTAACTCAGCAGGCTGTGTGGGGGAGCGCCTCTGTTTGAGCACGGCAGACCCATAGTGGGGAGTGCCTCTCTGTGATGTAGCAGACCCATGGTACTTGATAGGAGGAGTACCACAGCAGTCCTGGAAGGTAGGAAATTCCTCTGTGTGATGCAGTATTCCCACTGTACTCTATAGAGGAGGAGTACACCATCAACTGAGGTTCCGACAGTGTTTCTGGGGTTGTTACTTGATACTACCCCCTTGAATAAAAACCTGGTTTGAGCTGAGTCAATGTCTTTCTGTTTTCCTCATGATTGAGTTGAGTTACTAAATAACTTAGGTATATGTATAGTCATATAACTAAGTAATGATTATCCATTGAATTCATAATTTGTGGTTTATCCTTGTTGGATATTGTGAGATATTGAGGCTCTTGGGGTCCCTGCTCAGTATCATTATACTCACCCATGCACAGGTTATGCCTGTACCTCATTGTGTTGGTTGCAGACGATAGATAGCGTTGATTGAGGTAGAGAGGAGCAGGACTAGATGATACCTGGAGGTGGACCACTTGGTGTGACAGTACATGGAGTGGGCGGACAGACGTGGAGTACTGAGGAGGCCATCTGTACCTACCCTTCAGGTAGGAACCATGGAGGGTGACCCAGTAGCTTCTTTACTTCTTTCCTTCAGTTTTACTACCATTCCGGTTATATTGTACTTTACTGTTGGGCTTGTATTTTCAGCCCCCTCTACTTTCAGCACACTCTTTTGTAAACAATTTTACCTAGTGTTTTACTTCCAGTTGCGTACTCTGTTGTGTTTGTTTTTTGTTATAAAGGAAATGCCTTCCCAGCTTATGTATTTATGCCTTTGGTGCTAGTTTCCAGCCCCTAGCCAATGGAAGGTGGGCTTGGAGGAAATTTTACAAGTCCGAAAAAATTTATGGTGCTTGATTCCAAGGCCCGGTGTGCCCGAAATCAATTTATGAAATTTTGTTTAGGTACGTTTAGTAAACGTACAAGCGAGATTTTATAACTTTTGAACTGGTTCTAGGAATTGAAATATGAGGGCACCATTGAACTCGCAGCATCAGTGACTTCTTAGTGAGACTTTCACAATAGTTGTGTTCTAACATGAATGGAAGTTAGTTATTGGGGTTTTAATAAGTTAAATAAAAATAAGTGTAACTTATTTTTATTTCTTGGTTTTTAAAACCTCTAAGAGGAAGTTAGTGGTGGGTTCCACCACACCATAACCTCCCACAAGAGGTTATGGTGGTGGGTCCCTCCCACACATAACCTCCCTTGGGAGGATATTCTTAGTGGGCCCCACATGGGCTTTAAACCCCCTTAAACCCCCCATTTATGTGGGATGAAAACTCTACACCTTCCACCATTATTTTAATGTTCCAACTCCCTTAATTAATTAATTAATTAAATCCTTGCAATTAATTAATTGAATCCATTTGAATTAATACCAATCATTAAAATAAAGGATATGCTATTATTTTATTTTGGTTGGCATAATCTTTTGGTAGAGATTGGGGAAGGAGGAGAACTATCCAACGAAGAACGCGAAGAATGAAAACTTCGACTTCGTCACCTCCAAACACTTTTTGATGCATGAGCTTGAGAATTGGGAGTGCGTGACGAACACAGAGAACAATGAACGAAAAATGAGGTAGGGGATTTGAATTGTTCTTGTACTCATCCTCCATCATTTGAATTCTGGAATGTGAATCACCGATTTATATCACCGTAACGAGGAGGGCTCAGACCGCATGAACAAATCCCGACCGTCCCTCTTTATTGTTCTTGTTTGTTGATGATGACGGTGATGAAATGACGCCACCGGAGGAACGAACCATGGCGAAGCAACTATGGTCGGTGACGGGCCGACCACGAAGAAAACCGGCGGCGCAAGGCCACCAGGTCACCAAGAGGGCGCGACACCACCATGCCATGCGAAAGGAGGTCGCGACCATGTCGGGCCACAATGGTGATGGCACGACACCGTCGCACTCTGCGGAGGAGCTAGAGGTCGCGGCCAGGTCAGGGCCGTGGCAGAGGAGGTGGGATGCCGTTGCGCTGTGCAGAGCTGGGGAGCCGTGGCCAGGGTGGGCCACAGCGGAGCAGGTGGAGCGGCTGGACTCTCAGCCATCTGGGAGGAGCGGGACCTAGTGGGTCCCGCTTGTGCAGGATTGGTGCCACCTGGTGCCGGTTTCGGCTCACACCCGAACGGAAAAGCCGTTCGGGAAGCTAGGGGGCACGTTGCTTTCCCCCTGGTCGCGGCTAAGGCGGACCCCCGTCGGGCCGCCGGGTCTCCAGGAAGACCGGGCCTCCGGGAGAATTGGTCCTCCTTCAAGCTGGGCCGCCCCCCCACCCCACCCCCCTTGGGTCGGGCCACTCCCTCGGGTCAGGCCACCTTTAGGCCGTGCCCCCCCTCGGGTCGGGCCACCGTCTCGGGCTGGGACACCCTTCTGGCCGGACCGTTCAGGTCGGGCCGCTCACTCGGGTTAGGACACCCTCAAACCGAATCAGACATGCAGACCGGGTTGGACTCCGGACCGGACCCAGGTTGGGCTGGGTCAGTCTGACTGGGACAGACCAGACCCGGACCCGCTTTGGCCTAAATACACCCTTTTCGCCCATATATTAGGCTACGGTTGTCCGATCGATGAACCGTCTATGACGATGGAAATATTAGAGCAATATAGTTCTTTTGGCATATCCCACTTGATATTTGGACACATTTGTAGAATGGTTAGGTTGGTTTAAACCTAAAAACCAATCAGGCCCCCATGATAAAAATTCCAATAACTCACAGACTGGGCATCCGTTTGACACGCCGTCTGTTGTGTTGAGACCCCTATGATGAGGCAGACCACTGAGATACTTCTAATTGGTACTTAGTGATACATGGAGTATCGAATAGTAGCTCATGGAGTGGATCCTCCCAGAGACGAGAGTGCGGAGTACGAAGACCTAGTAGCTGGCTGAGACATGACGACTACTGACCATTTGACTTGGAGTGGTTCAATTAGCCCAGTGGGAGGCGCCTTCATGTGACACAGTAGGCCCAAAATGGGGAGCGCCTTTGTGTGACACGGAAGACTCGTGGCACTCGAAAGGATGAGTACCTCAGTAGGCTACGAGGGGGAGCGCCTCTGTGTGATGCGGAAAACCCACAGTGGGGAGTGCCTCTGTGTGACGCAGCAGACCCACGGTACTCGATAGGAAGAGTACTACAGTATTCCAGGATAGTGGGAAGCACCTCTGTGTGACGCGGAAGGCCCACAATACTCTATAGAGGAGGAGTAAACTAGCAGTCGAGGTTTCGACAGTTTGACTAGGAGTGTTACATGTTGTCACCCCTATAATAAAATCCTGGTTTTGAGCTGAGTCAATGTCTTTGTGTTTTTTCCTCACTCACACAAACCCTGGGAACCTTCCCATAAGGTCACCTGTCCTAATTTGTACTCCAGGCCAAGCATGCTTAACTGTTGAGTCCTAATCAGATAGGCTCCTGAAAAGAAAGGTGCACCTTGTTGACATGGGTAGTAACATCTAGCCTTTTAAGTCTCACTTTTCCAGGGGTGTTACATTATCCACCCCTCTAAAGCACAACTCCCTCATTTTGGACCCCAATACTCAAACCCAGGCAGTGCCTAAGAACTTCCGGCTGGGTATTGGCTCTGATACCATTTGTCACGACCTACCTCCCCGGGCCATGAACCTTTTCATCTGACCTCATGGATCTCCTGTAATACCTTGGTTGCCTTCCCAGCACACCATATGATATTACTCACTAGGGTCTCTTATCAGACTAATTACTGTCCCCACATGCCAACACATGTTCTTTCAGTGTGTTTTTCCACACTCACACACACCCTAGGAAACTTCCCAGAAGGTCACCCATCATAATTAGTACTCCAGGAAAAGCATGCTTAACTATGGAGTTCTAATCAGATAGGCTATCGAAAAGAAAGGTGCACCTTGTTGACATGGGTAGTAACATTTAGCCTTTTAAGTCTCACTTTTCCAAGGGTGTTACGTTTTTTTCATCTTAGGGGAGCCCATTAGTTTTTAATGGTTTAACTATAATCTAGGTACTGCCTATTGAGGGTGTGATAATTAGATGTTCCAAAAACTATCTTTTGAACCTTGTATAGAAGTTTTAAATATTTTGTTATGCCCTTTGGGATTACAAATTCTCTTGAAAAATTTATGGTTCTAATGAACCAGATCTTCCATATCCATTTATAATCATTCATGGCCATGTTCATAGATGAAATATTAGTGAATTTTAATATGCAAGAGGAGCATGTTTACTACATAGAGGTTGTGTTATATGTTTTGAGAGAGAACCTTCTATATGAAAAGTTGTATAAGTTCTATTATTGTATTAAATAAGTGAATTTTCTAGGCCATATAATTTCTAGAGTAGTCATTTCATTGGATATAGATAAGGATTGAGCAATATTGTCTTGTAAGAATCCATAGATTGTGTTCAGGAACCACAATTTTCGGGTATTTTTTTGGTATCATTGGCATGTTTCGGACTTCTCTAGGATATATTCTCCCTTGGAAGCCTTGAAAATGAAAGGTATTATTATTTAGTGGTAGGAGAATATCCAAAGGTATTTTTAGTGGTTTAAGACCCATTTAACATCTATGCTAGTCCTGATTCATCCTAAGACTAGGACAACTTATGTCATGTATTGGGATGCATCCAATGTTGTGTTTGGATTCATACTGATGTGGGATGTTCATGTTGTGGTCTATGGATCATGGAAGCTACACTCAAATGAGTGGAATAATCACACCCATGAAATGGAAGTAGAAGTAGTTATACAATTATTGAATACCTGGTGACATTACCTCTTTGAGTATCATTTTATAGTGTATTTGGATCATAAAATCCTGAAGAATATTTTCACCCATAGGGACTTGAACCTCAGTCAGTGATGTTATGTGCATTACATCAAGAATTTTGATTTCAAGATTTATTAAACACCTGGTAAGGGGAATGTGGTTTTTGATGATTTAAGTAGGGAGTTTCTAGTGATGTTTGTTTGTTAATCCATAGATGAATGGTTTTTGAATTTGTTTCTAATATGAGATTCGATGTATAGTGTGGTAGAGGGAAGGTGTTCTGGTCCATTGGCATGTTACACCCTCCATTCTCAATTTATTAGGGTGTGAGAAGGCATCCAACCCCGAGTGATAGTATATTAACAGTTTTAAATGGTGGGGAGACTCTGATGATTAGTCTGGGTACCCCTACGGTTCTATTATCTTTAAGAAGTGGTTGGTTGTTCCTTTGATCCTAAGGCATGAGTTGATGAACGAGATGCATCATTATAGTTTTGTTGTTCACCCCAAGGTGGAGGAGTTGTTTTATAACTTGAGAGTTTGGTATTTTTTTCCTAGGATAAGACATGCAGTATAATATTTTGTATATGGGTGTTTGACCTACAAGAGGATCAAATCTAATTGTGAGAGGCTATATGGGTTATTACATTCACTTCTTATTCCATTGTATAAGTTGGATGAGATCTATAGAGATTTCCTAATCAGAATACATTATAATCCAACTGGTAAAGTTTCTATATGGATTATTTAAAATCATTTGATGAAATCATCACACTTTACTCCCATTATGTATTCAATGAAGTTAAAGGACCTCAGAAGACTCTATATTTTAAAGGTTGTTCAGCTTCATGGAGTTCCCTCGGCAACAGTACCAATCTGAGATTCACATTTCACATCTTTATTATAGAAGGAACCCTAAGAGTATATGGGAAACCAGATGATTTTTAGAACCATGTATCATCCATATATAGAAAATCATTCTAAGGGGACTATCCAGACACTCAAGGCCATATTGAGAGCGTGTGTTCTTGATTTGGAGGTTTTGGGGAAAGGAACCTAACATTGGAGGAATTTTATTATAACAGTAGTTATTAGGACTAGATCATAATTTCCCAATTTGAGGAATTTTATAAATGGATATTCCAATAAATATTGTGTTGGGATGAGGTGGGTGAACATTATTTTGTTTGATCAAGCCTCATCTTAGAGATGGCCAAGACAGTTCAGCTGATTCAGAAATGGTTAGAGATCACTTAAATCCACCAAAAGTCAATTTATAACTGTTTTCGTCACCTATTGGAGTATCGAGTCGAGGATCAAGTGTTCCTACATGTATCAATTTGATTGGGACACCATTGATTAGGAAATTAGGGTATGTTGTCATTGTGCTATGTCAAGACTTTTCTAATTGTACAGTGTCTTGGAAAGGTATCCTGTTGGTTGGAGTTTTCTCTATGGATAACCTCAATCCACAATTTCTTCTATGGTTACCAGTTAAATAGATACCATCCTTACCCATACCATGTGTTTTAGTTATAGGACATAGAGCTTGATCCTGGTACCACTATTTTAGTGTATCCATTCATATGCAGGATTACCAAAACAAGGTATTTTGTGATAAGTCTATCCCATTGTTCCATATACTCTAGTAGTGAGGTGGAGACAATAATGAGACATGGGATCTGGAATCTTTGGTGAGGGAGTAGTGTACTAACCTTTTTTCTTTTTAGGACACTTGAATAATTTATATTGGCATGGAGTTTCATGGTAGGTAATTTTTAATAAACATTGGGTCACTAGTATGTTTAATTTTCAGTTTTATTTACCTTTTGTTCCTTTCTTAGAGTTCCCGAGTTCCGGGGTGAAAAAGTAAATTTAAGGAATGCAAATCAAGGAACATAGTTAGAGAAAGACATTTATAATAGTATTGTTAAATGTCAGAGAAGGTTTTAGTGTGTGACATTGTGTTTTTGTATGATTTGGGAATGGTTTTTCAAACTGTTTGATTCCTAGGGTAACTATGGGGCTTATGTATTTGGGGAGACATTATCCCCACATGGTTAGTGCAGGGTTTTCTTAAATGTGCATCCAAATGTGCAGCATGTTTAGGTCACATAAAAATTTCCTTTTATCCATCTCATTACTATATATTTTTATTGGTTTTGGTCCTCATTTTACTTCCCCCATTTTGTTTATATCCTCATCCATTAACATGAATATTTCCATCTCCATTGGTGGTGGATTTCTCATGGACTCTTGGTGATTTGGCTTGAGGTAAGTATAAAACTTGTTAGATTCATCTTCTTTCCCCCTTTTTCATGGTTTTATTTACATTTTCATGGTTGTGTGTAACTCTATTAGGGGTTTTTGACTAATTCATGATATATAATATAAAATGTTATTATTTTATGAAATATTTCTCTTCTTTGGTAGCTTGTGTTGTACACAACAATGAGTTTAAACAAACTGTGATATAATATTAACATATTAACATCAACGTTATAACCTAACCATTGAATTGGTGGGTATGAATAGGAATAAACATATTATGAAAAATATTTATTAATTATTAGGAAATAAACACTTAATTGTTTTTGTAAATTTAGTATATTCTTCAAATATTAGTTTTAATGAAATATAAGCTTCCATGGAAAAAAATAAGCATAATAAATTTTTGAAAATTTTATAAAATATATTTGATAAAATAAACATAATTTATGAAATCATTATATCATGATTATTTTATGTTGAAATTTTGATAAGTTTCTAAAAAGTTAAATTTTTGGTGAATTGTAAAAAATATAGTGTTTTTAAAATACGATATCTTGATATCATCAAAACATAACAATTATATAAAAATTTACTAAACTTATTTAAAGGATCTTATTTGATAATATAATAAAAATATAATAAAAAATAATCCAGATCATATAAATTATAAATTATTTCATGATAAATATTAAAAACATTTTCAATGTTGACACAGTACCTATGCAATATTGAAAAAAAACTAATTTGGTGTCTTATAGATATTAATTTAGAGGTAAAAAGTATTTTAATAACTTAATAATTAAATATAATTCATATATTTTTATTTTTATATTTATTTTAAAAAATAATAATTATATAACATGAATCTTATCCAAATTCTTGGGCAATGCATACACAAGGTAAGAAAAATAAAATTAACAAATTAAATAAGTTTTATTCACATGTATATGAGTAAATGTACATAATTAAATAATATAAAATATTATATTGAACATAATTAAATTATTTTAATTATTTTAATTTATTATTAATTTTTATCTATGAAATAATTATATTTAAGGATTATGTAATGTTGATGTAGTGCTTGTTCAAGAAGGAGAAAAATCAATAAAATGATTTTAATAAAAGTTATAAGATCCCTTAAATGACCCAAAAAATTAAATAAATCTTCTTTTATTAGTAATTATATACCATAATAATACTAGGGTAAAATTTAGGGCCTTTTTTCCTCTTATTTGACATTTGGTTCCTTATAGTATTTTATTTAAAAGAAAGAAAAACTCTTCACACTAAGGTTTTTAATAAGTATAACATTTCTAATATATGATTTTATTAAATATATGATTGACCATAAATATTACATGGAAATATATAATATTTGTATTATTTATGGATATTTATTTTAAATTTTTATGGAAGAAATAAATACCTTAAATGCTTACACAATCATGATGTAGTTTTATTAAATTAATTAAAAATTCAAATAAATGTTATTAAAAATATTAAAATAAATATAATATGAGATAATTAATATAATCCATGAAATAAATACAGTAATATGAAATATCTAGGATATAATAAAATAATTGTTTTGGATTTTACTATGTTTTTTGTATTTAAAGTCATAGTAATGAATAATATCAAACCTGACCAAAATGATCCTACCTGAATATAATATCTTATCAAATTATTTAAAAATCATAAAAATATTAAATAAGGACAAATGAAAAAATATATGGTCTAAATTTTCATAATATTTACACTTAGAGTCTATTTTGAATCTCTTCTCACTGGAATAGTCTTATTATATTTTAATATTTTGAGAAATTCCTAAAGTTCCCCTCACCTAAATTATAAAAGGAAACCCCCTTCCCTCACTCCATTTCAAGACCTTGAGCCTTATATCTCAACCATAATATAAAAAATTATCTTATCTTAATCCATATCCACAATCTAGAGTTACTTGTCTCCCTAAAAGACCAATTACATGTTCCTTAATAATGTTCTAAAGGAAATGATAATCAAGAGGTAAAATCTGTTATCTTTCTCTTTTAAATTCCTTCTATCTTATTCTTTATTCTATCTACCATATAAAAAGTTTCATGATAGCTCTAGTTTTATATATATACTATAATTTTTTCTATGTTAATGGAATATCCATCATCAAATCTCTTCTTTTTTTGAAAATGAAAACATTGTCCATGGTATGTTGATTCACTGCCTCCGTGGATGATGAGATTTTGTTTCCCAACAATGCATTGATGGAAGGTTTAAATTATTTTATAATTAATTAAAATTACAAAAATATACATATTATATATTTTATCACATTATTGAAATATTTTATGGTCAAAATATAAAATAAAATGAAACTAGTTCATGATGGTTGGAAAACCTTCTAAAATAAGCTAAACATTTATCATTAATGTTTTTTCAAATAAATCATCCTCATGTCATAATAAAAAATAATATATGGGATCATTTAAACTTATGAAAGTGAATTAATATAATTTCATTTCAGTTCTGAAGTTTTATTCCCATTTTATGATAACTTCCATAATTATACACATGTGAAACCAACCATGAAACCCTAAAAATGAATGCTCCCAGAATGAAGAAATTGAAATTTATAACTCATAGAAATGGACATATATGAATTTCAAAAAATTATAATAAATAAAATAAATGTATAAGTGGTTCTTAATTAAGTAATTAATGAATATAATTATCTATGACTTTAAGTGCAATTTAAGAACACTTTCAGACATAAGGTTATGGATATCTTTGAACCTCTATTTTTTTCTTTAGGTTATGCTTTTTTATATTTACCCCTACTTATTTCTTAATTATTATTATATACATATATGAAATATTGTTTATAAGTTCTAAACACAATAATAAATCTCAATTTATCTTTCTTTTATGAGGAAATACATGTTTTAAAAGTTCACATTCTTAATTCCTCTCGATAAGTACGCCTGATTAAGGGGAGCTTCTCCGATTCTTACCCATTTTGAAGAACACTACATGAACAATTTTAAGAAACTAATATCTTTATAAAAAATATCATTTTATCATGAAAAACTATTTTAGTTTATTTTTAGTTTTATACAAATATGTGTTCATTTTTCCTCTCTAAATATTCTTTAATCTTTTCCCTTAAATCGCACTAAAGTAGCTCGACTCTAAAGTTGAATAAATAATATTTCTAATGTATTTAATTAATTTTTAAATCATTATTCCTGAGATATTATTATTTTTACTTCATTTTTTCTAAAAATTATTTAATCTCTTATTTATTTGATGTCATTTTGATACAACCTTTGGTTATGCCTTATTATATGACTATGATACCCATATCTTTCCATGGCTAACCCTCATGTTTATTCCTTATGTTTGATTATTTTTGTGGAACACATATGAATTAACATGTTATTATGGGTAATACCAGATTGTTCTCTAATTCATTGGGTAATTTTTAGTCTCATGAGATGTCATTTTTGGGATTAGGGAGTAAACCTAATCCATTTTAGGACTTTGTCCACTATGTGATATATTCTTGGAAGTTAGCCTTGTCTCATGTTTATGTATTGTTATATATTATTTCCATACTCTAATATTTCCATGATCATATTATTCCATGTTCTATATGTTATTATTCGATATGTTTATTTATTATCCATTCCATTTATGTTGTCATATTATTCATTATAACTCATATTCTATTATTTATTCCCATGTTTATTCCCTTATTAGGATTTTTAGATCATCCATTTTAGATTTTTAGTCCCTAGGTTATCCTATATAGTAATAAGAGCTCAAAGGGAGTTAGGAGCTCATTATTGATATAGATAAAATATTTTAGTTTTATGTTTTCTAATTATGTACATAGTATTCCAAAGGCATGGGACATTTCAATCCATGGTTTGTATATAATAAAAAGTTATGCTTAAAATCATCTAATACTATGTGTAAAAGACTTGGGTTACTATATTTAGTATCAAATAACGATCTAATTATTTTAGGGGATTAGGACTAGAAAACATTAGAAAGAACCCTATATATAATTCTATCACCACTAATATTCAAAATTTCAACATAGGGAATCAGAAGTTAGGATACAGTTTTCATTTATAAGTTTATCCTTATATGTTCATAAATTCCTTTATATATTCTTATTAGCTATGTTTTCAAGCCCCCCTAATTTTATTTTTCATTTTTAGTCAATGAATAGAAATATAAGATCCTATAATAACAACCATTGTGATAGGAAATGTGAAAAATTCCCTAATGAGATGTCAAACCTGACGGAAATGGGAGATCAAAACTTCATGATAGTATTGGATCAACTAGCTTAAGTTATGAATAATATGTTTAGTCTTATGGAATGGCCTACACATTATAAACAATATCATGTTGTTTCAGAATACTTTATGTGACAAAGGAATCTTATCTTTAGTGGATATTATGATCCCCTCATCATGTAAAAATGTATTAACTCCATTTAGAAGATATTCTCTCTCCTACAGTGCATATAAGAATAAAAATTAATGTTGCTGGTCTATCATTTTGATGGGGAATATTATTAGTGATGGAAACTGATAAAAACACAATGTCTAATGAGTAAATTAATTCCTTGGATTGGGAAGAATTTATGAAAATATTTTTCATTAAATATTTTCCCTGAACACTTCATATTTAAATGGAGAGAGAGTTACTCATGTTGAGAAAGTGTTGTTTTCAACAATATATAATGTTTTTTCTTTAAAGGGGGAGTTTGTTGAGAAAAATACTCTATCTCTTTATGATAATTTTGATGCTCACAAATCCCCTTAATTATTTTCTAATGATTTTATTTTCTAATTATATTACAGGAATTTATTATTCATTATATTTTAATTTCTGGACAAAATGTTTAAGTTCTTGAACAATGCGGATTAATTACTAAAGTATTCTGCATTAGCATGTTCTGGAAACACTGTTCAAGCTCTACATATTTGGTATCTGCTTTAGCATGTTCTGGAAACACTGTTCATACCCTATGTGGAGAAATGTAGCGTAAGGATGAAATGAAATGTATACTTTATGAGTTATAAAAAAGGTATTGAAGAGGAACCCTATGTTAGGAAGGAACCCTATATTTGGGTTATTAAAAAAGTGTGGAAGAAGAACCGTACGTATGTTTTTAATGTTAGATTTTTTTCTCAAAATTATGGTTCATCAACCTTCCTTTTGTAAACAACCATACGTTCTTATAAAATTATGGATCAAGTACCGTTTGTTTGAATGATTATAAAAGTATGGATCTTTTATAATATGTTTTAATGTTGAAGAGAAAAAGTTTGGATGACCAACTCTACATTTGTGATCAACCATACATTTCCAACCCTACGTTTTTTATAAACCATACATTGAAAATCTTATGTTTGAAGGCTACATCATCAATCTTAGGTTTATTATCTATGTTACATTCGGAGGATGCATACTGTACAACTCAACCTGACATTTGTCTTTGGAGTGTTTAAAGTCGATATTATTATGCAATGGTAAGAAAGTTGTTTATTAGGTTGATTTCAAGCCAGATTTAAAGCTGATTTTAAAATGTGTCTTTGACGAGTTCAGAGCCATTTAAGGATCGAATTAAAATGATCTTTTCTTGGTGAATTTAAAGGGAATTTACGACTGATCTATAAATTCAAATGTTTGAATATCATGAGTCATAAGGTGAATTTTGTGGATCTAAATTTACAGAAGAAGTTCTCTATGTTATTATATAGATGTGTTTTTTTAACTGCATGAATATATCATATTTATAAAGAGGAATAAAAAAAGATACTATCAACAAACACATATATACTGATTTAAAAGATCGAAAAGCTTTGTTTATTAAAGAAGAAGAATCACGATAGAAGATTCACGCGTTCTACATCAAAGATCATTAGTAAATCAGCTACTGCAAAAGTTGTGAATTATATTCCTATATCTACTACAACAGGATCAACTCAGAACAATTCTAATTTAAAGATCATTATTTCTTGTACTATGTTGTGTTGGTTCTGTGAGTGAACCAAAATGATTTTTTTATTATATTGTAAAAGTGTCAAATTCTTGTACTCAGTTTTGAAACGGTCTGTGGAAACGAGGACCAGATAGTGAAAATCCCCAAGCTCATGGAATAGAGTGTTGGTGGAGTGGACTAGGGGCATTCTGTTCCCCGAACCACTATATATCTTGTGTCTCTATTATTTAAATTTACACTTCATTAATTCATCTGATTAATGTTAAAGGGAAGAACATGATCTTGTGAAGATTTCTAAAAAGACACAATTCACCCCCCTTGTGTACATTTAGTATAATCCGATCCAACAATTGGTATCAAAGGTTGAGCTTTTTGATAAAGACTTAACAAGTTGAAAGTGATTATACATAGAGAAAGATGACTGATACAAGAGAGGGAATGTCTATGGTCAGAGAACCATACTTCAATGGATAAAACTATGGATGGTGGAAGTTGTGTATGATTATCTATATGAAAAACCATGGATAAATATTATATTTTAAGATTCTAAATCCATATGAAATACCAAAAAAACATGAAACATGGAGTGAAACTATGAAAGAAGAATATGATATGAACTCAAAGAAAATGAATGAAATTATATGTGTTCTAGTACCTGATGAATTTAACAGAGTATCTCAATGCCTGACATCATATGAGATGTGGAAAACTATTGTTGTTTCTTATGAAGGAACTAAAAATATTAGGGAAATGAGATATGCTACTACTAAGATTAAATTTGATACATTCGGAATGGTTGAAGGTGAAAGTATTACTCAAATGAATGGAATATTGACATAGATTTTCAATAATAGAACTACATTGGGAGATCCCATTAAACAAGCTGATCATGCTTTAAAAGTACTGAGAGTACTGCGTACAAGATGGAATGGAACCTCTACTGCAATAAGACAGTCGACACCTGTCAAGGACTTAACCATGAGAGAACTAATTGGAACACTAATGATGTATGAAGTTGAGATGAAAGATGAAGAAAATGAGAATAAAGTGTATATCAAGAGAGATGAAACTGCTTCGAAAGTGTCATCACAGAGAAAAAATAGAAAGATAAAGAAAAGTGTAAAAGTGAAAACATAAAGTTCTGATTTATCAAATTATGATGTGGAACTGGCTCAGCTAGCCAGAAAATTCACTAAATTCTATAGAAAGAATAAGGGCTTCAGAAAATCCTTGTAAACGGATGACAAGGAAGTCAGATTTTATGAGTGCAAGAAAATGGGGCACGTCAGACCTGACTGTCCTCAGCTAAAAGAAGAAAAGAAAAAGAAAGACTTCAAAAGAAATGATTATGAGAATAAGGACAAGAAAGAAATGAAAGTGACATGGAGTGTATCTGAAGACTCTAATAGCACTTTTGAATTAGACTCAGAGAAGGAATAAGCAAACTTGAAAGCCAACATGTGTTTTATGGCAGAAACAGATGAGGTACAATCTTATTACTCTTCTGACTCATGTTCTGAATCTAGTTACTCTAATAAAAAACTTACAGCCTACTACAATATGCTTGAAGAAAAATATGATTCTCTATTTAAGAAACATAAGTCTTTAAAGAACAGTCATAAGGTTGTTTCAGATGAAAGAGATACAATACTGAAACAACATAAAGAGTTAACTGAAAAGTTTAACTCAATTAACACTAACAATACAGATTATGAATCAAAGATAAAAACACTGGAGACTGAAGTGTAAACTTATAAAAATTCAGCCCTTATTTTTACTAAAGGAGAAAATAATTTAAATAAAATTCTTGGAAAAAATGTCATTAAAAAGGAAAGATTTGGAATTGGTAGTAAAGGTGAAAAACCTAAGCTGTACAAAAATTATTTTATTCCAAGTAAAAAAAGATTAAATTGTAATTACTATGGAACAAGGGGACATATTTCTAAAAACTGTTTCTTAAGACAACCCCAAATAAGTGGTATTAAGAAAGCTTTTGTAACAAATAATTTATTTGACTCTTCTGTAATTAGAAAATCAAAGCAAGTATGGATTCCTAGATCTTTGCTGGCTAACACCCTTGGACCCAACAGAATATGGGTACCAATGCAAATTGTGTAAATGCTTTTTTAGGGAGAAGGTCACAAAAGAAAAAAGGACATATGGTATATAGACAGTGGCTTCTCAATGAATATGAGTGGAAACTCATCAAATTTCTCTACACCCACTCAAAAATATGGTGGACTTATCACATTTGATGACAATGACAAAGAGAAAATCAATGGTACTGGAACAGTTAGAGATCCAGAAGCTGTCTTAATAAACTTCTTAAATTTAGAGCACCTAGAACTGACAATGTGTATACCCTGGATTTAAATTCCTTGTGTAAACAACACGTAAACTGCCTACCTGCTAAAATAAATGAATCCTAGATCTAGCATAGAAGACTTAGAAATTTTTATGTATATGTTTTACATAAATTATCTAAGAAACAATTAGTTTCTGATTTGCCTAGTCTTAAATTTTAAAGTGATAGATTCTGTGATGCTTGTCAACTTAGCAAGCAACACAAATCATCCTTCAAATATGTTAACAAAATTTCTACATCTAAACCTCTAGAACTTAACCATATAGATTTTTTTGGACCTTCAAGAGTAGCAAGATTGTATGGTAAATTATATATATATGTTTTAGTTGATTATTATTCTAGATTTACATGGATTTTCTTTTTAAAATTTAAAAATGAAGATTTTACTTTCTTTTAAATTTTTTGTAAAGTTGTTCAAAATGAAAAGGTTTTAGAATAATTACATTAAGAATTGATCATGGTGGAGAATTTGAGAATCTGGAATTTAAATTATTTTGCTCAAATATAGATATTAAACACACCTTCTCTGCAACAAGAACGCCTTAACAAAATGTAATTGTTGAAAGAAGAAATAAGACTATTTCGGAAATAGCTTGGACTATGCTAAATGAATATAGTCTTCCTACTTATTTTTGGGCAGAAGCTGTAAGCACAACCTGCTATATAATGAATAGAGTTTTAGTTAGACCAATTCTAAAAAAGAAACCCTATGAACTCTAGAATAACAGAAAACCTAAACTAAATTACTTTAATGTTTTTGGATGCA
Source organism: Viscum album (assembly GCA_963277665.1). Taxonomy (NCBI): domain Eukaryota; kingdom Viridiplantae; phylum Streptophyta; class Magnoliopsida; order Santalales; family Viscaceae; genus Viscum; species Viscum album. The sequence goes on along the minus strand of OY728150.1, from coordinate 1,358,614,177 downwards.
TGGTTTACACCTTAAACACCAAATACAATCTTGGTAAGTTTGATACAAAATATGATGAAGACATTTTATTAGGATATTCTGATACTTCCAAAGATTATAGAGTCTATAATAAAAAGTTAAGGATTGTTGAAGAATCAGTTCATATGAAATTTGATGAATCTGATCCCTTTGAGAAAAAGACAGATCAAATGGATGAATCTGACTGTAATGATAACATGAGACTTGAAAACTTGAAAAAATGTTTTGAAAAAGATATAAATGAAATTCAGTCCAGTTCAGAAGAACATGATACTGAAGAACCTATAAGTGTACTGCCTAGACAGACTAGAACCCTAAAGAATCACCCTTTAGAAACTATAATAGGTAAATTAGACACATGAATAAAAACTAGAAGAAATATTGGAAATCTTGTAGAATTATCTACCTTTCTATCCCAATTAGAACCCATGTTTATAGAATAATCTTTAGATGATGAATGATGGATCATAGAAATGAAAGAAGAATTAAACCAGTTCAAAATAAATGAAGTCTGAGAATTAGTTGAGAAACCATAGAATTATCAAATAATAGGAACCAAATGGGTCTTTAAAAATAAACAAGATGATCAATGAATGACAACTAGAAATAAAGTAATACTTATAGCTAAAGGATATAATCAGGAAGAAGGAATATATTATGATGAAACCTTTGCACTTGTAGCTAGATTAGAATCCATTATAATCCTTCTAGCTTATGCATCTCATATTAACTTTAAATTATTTCAGATGGATGTTATGTCTGACTTTTTAATTGGTTATTTAGTAGATAAATTTTATGTTGAGAAACCTTCTGGTTTTGAAAATTCAAAAAAACCAAATTCTATTTTTAAACTTACTAAAGCTATTTATGGCCTTAAAAAAGCACCTAGAGCTTGGTATGAAATATTAGGCTCTTTTCTATTGAAAAATGATTTTACAGTTGGAATGGAAGATCCAACAATTTTTAAGGAAACTATAAATTCTAATATTTTATTTGTTAAAATTTATGTTGATGATGTAATTTTTGGATCAACTAATAAATCCCTTTGTCATGAGTTTTCAAATATAATGCAAAAATAATTTGAAATGAGTATGATGGGAGAATTAAATTTCTTTTTAGGACTTAAAATTTATCAAAAATATTTTGGAAATGTTTTAAATCAAAGAAAATACATTACTGATTTAGTGAAGAAATTTGGACTTGAAAACAGCAAGATATATACAACTCTTATATGTACTAATATAAGACTTGATTTGGATGAAACTGGAAAATGAGTTTACAACAAGTTATATAGAGGTATGATTGGTAGTTTATTATATCTTACTGCTAGAAGGATAGATATAATGTATTTAGTATGTCTTTGTGCAAGATTTCAATCAAATCCTAAATAATCCCATTTAACTACTATTAAAAGAATTTTTAGATATTTCAAAGGAACTGTTTTTAAATATCTTCTTTATCCTAAAATGTATGATTTTAATTTAATTTCATATTTATATGCTGACTTTGGAAGTCGTATATTAGATAGAAAAAAAACTTCAGGAACTTGTCACTTTTTAGGGAAATCCTTAGTGTCATGGTCAAGTAAGAAACAACATTCAGTTTCCCTATCAATAGCTAAGGCATAATATGTTTCTGCTGGAAGTTGTTGTGCACAAGTGTTGTGGACAAAAAATAATCTTATGGACTTTGGACTAAATTTTTATAATACCCTTATTTTATGTGATAATACTAGTGAAATTAATATTTCAAAAAATCCTATTAATCATTCTATGACTAATCATATTGATATCAGACATCATGTTCTAAGAGACCATGTTCTTAAAAAGGATATATCTTTGGAATTTGTAAGTACTGAAATTCAATTAGCTAATATTTTTACTAAACCACTTCCCACTGCAAGGATTAATTTTATTAAGGGGGAGCTAGGTTTATTTAATTTTAAATAAAGTTTTATTTTATTATACTGTTACTTTATCTTAATACTATTTTAAAATAAATTAGTTATTTGTTTTTCAAACAGAAAAAGTTTTTTCCCCTTGAAATCAATTTTATTAGTTTTTAAAACCTAAGTAATAATTATTGATGACATGATAATCAAGGCTGTGAGAAACCTTTCAAATTTTAAATCATTTCATTTCTACCAAAAACCCTTTCTCACTCACGGCACTTCACCACTCTTTGTCTATTAAAACCTAAAAACCTTCGAAACCCTGATCCTTTTTCGAACCTTTAGAGATTTCTTGCAAAAATGTCCAAAACCAAGAGAACCGATGAGGCTGAGACCAGCACCATCAAGAAACAGTGCTCCAAAGGAAGAAAATTTTTTCAATGAAAGGTCATAGACCTGGAATGGCTATATCCGATGAATCTTCTGTTGAAACAAGATCTTGCTTTTCAAAATCTAGAGCAAAACTTAAATGGTGAGAAGTCTAAGTTTTTGTATGAAGTAGAACTGCGATATTTCTTTAAGTCTATACAATTTAGTCTGGGAGATGATGAGGATACTATGGTAGCTAAGATATATGATCAAGAGGTCTTGATATCCTCTGTGGAGATTGGTCAGATTCTGAACTACCCTCATGAGGGAGTTTTTCATTTTAATTTGAAAAATATAGAAGCTTTTGTGCATAAGTCTAAAGATATCATGTCTTTTCTTTTTGGTTCTACTCTTATAAAGAAGATTTTCATAAAGGACCTGAATCCAGATTAGAAAATTCTAGTAAAATTTGTTCAAATAGGGATTGCACCGACGATGTCTAAGTTAGAGAAAATATTTCATCTAGATATGTATATAATGTTTCTGTTAATGAGTGATATAAGGCTTAACTTTCCTAGGTACATGATAAGGTATCTTCATTACTGCTGTCAAAGTGAAGCTAGGATGAATTTTTATCCATTTGGTAGATTTATCTCAAAAATTCTGTTCAAGAAGGATATGGTGAGGCTAGTGGAAGCCAGAGTTAGATGCCATTATAGTAACACCTTTAGTGCTGGGACCCTGAGAAAATTTGGCTATTTTTGGAGCACATTAAAAGGGAAAAATTTTCCATTAGGAGATGAGGAAGAAGCAGAGAGTGATCAAGCTCATTCTACTAAGTCAAAAGAGGGACAGGCTGAATCGAGAGAAATCACTATTGCATGAAGAATAAGATTTGAAACTGAAGACACTCAAGAAGAAAGAAGTCAGGTTGGACTTCATACTCAAAGAAAAATAACTGTTAATGAGAAACCTGTTTCCCCTATAATTCCAACAAGATATTTACTCTCTTATAGTTTTGTTATAGATAATCAAAATTTGGTAGTTCAGTTGACCTCAAGTGAACCAAATATTAGAAATGTTCTAACTCAGTTAATAGAAAAGTTGTCCTTGTTTATAGAAAAGTAAGAAAGACTTCATGAGTTTTTCAGAGTAAACTTTATAGAAGACATTCATATGAATCAAGAGACCAGAGATGTTATTGTTAGTCTAGAAGATGTAATGATGAAAAAAAGAGAGTACAGTTGTCAGAAATCAAGTCCATAGTTCAGAGGAGATAAAACGAATCTCATACCATTACCAAACCTTGATTCATCTGTTCATCATGATTGTACCTATTCCATGTTCTCAATGAAAAATTGTATTTTTTTATTATTATTTGTTTTAATATTTTTATTTCGATATGCCAGTAATCCATATTTAATTATTGAAAACTGGATAATAATATAGCATTTACTTAAGTTTAGTGCTAAATTAAATGTGTTCTATTCCATATTCTATGATTCTTATTGATATCAAAAAAGGGGGGAAAATTTTCGATAAACACAACACTTTATTTTAATTGTTTCATATTATTTTTTAAATGTTTTTTACTCTTTATTGCCGGAGAGATTATAGGGAGAAATTAAATTAAATCTAATATTGAATTTATCTTTGAAAAATTCAAAACTATATGTAATTAATTTATCTAGTTAATTTTATTGGTTATTTTATGGGTTTTGTGATCATCAAAAAGGGGGATATTGTTGAGCAATTATTGTTTTCAACAATACATAATCTTTTTCTTTAAAGGTGGAGTTTATTGGGAATAATACTCTATCTTTTTATGATAATTTTGATGCTCACAAATACCCTTAATTATTTTCTAATGATTTTATTTGTTAATTATATTTTAGGAATTTATTATTCATTATATTATTATTTCTGGAAGAAATATTTATGTTATTGAACAACGAGGATTAATTACTACAGTATTCTTCATTATCGTGTTCTGGAAACACTGTTCATGCTCTACATTTTCAGGATCTACTTTAGCGTGTTCTGGAAACACTGTTCATACCCAATGTGGAGAAATGTAGCGTAAGGATGAAATGAAGTGACTACTTTAAGAGTTATCAGAAAAGTACGGAAAAGGAACCCTACGTTAGGAAGGAACCCTGTGTTTGGGTTATTAAAAAAGTGTGGAAGAAGAATTGTACATAAGTTTTAAATGTTACATTTGTTTCTCAAAAATATGCTTCATCAACCTTACTTTTCTAAACAACCATACGTTCTTAGAAAAGTATGGATCAAGTACCTTTCATTCGAAAGCTTATAAAAGTATGTATATTTTATAATACGTTTGAAATTTTAAGAGAAAAAGTATGGATGACCAACCCTACATTTGTGATCAACCATACGTTGCCAACCCTAAGTTTGTGATCAACCATATGTTGATAACCTTACGTTTGAAGGATACATCATCAATATTACATTTATTATCTATGTTACTGTCAGAGGATGCATATTGTACAACTCAACCTTACATTTGGCGTCGGAGAGTTTAAAGTTGATATTATTATGCAATGGTCAACAAGATGTTTACTAGGCTGATTTCAAGACGGATTTAAAGCTGATTTTAAAATGTGTCTTTGAAGAGTTCAGATCCGTTTAAGGATTGAATTAAAAGGATTTTTCTTTCTAGATTTCAAGGGGAGTTACGACTATTTGGTAAATTAAAATTTTTGAATATCACGAGTCAGTAGGTGACTTTTGTGGATCTAAATTTATAGAAGAAGTGATCGATGTTATTATATAGATGTGTTTTTTTAACTTCATCAATATGTCATATTCATAAAAAGGAAGCAAAACAGAGACTATCAACAAACAAAGATCTACTAATTCAGAAGATTGAAAAAGCTCTGTTTATTAAAGAAGAAGAATCACGATAGAAGATTAACTCGTTCTACATCAAAGATCATTTGTGAATCTTCTACTGATAATGTTTTGAATTATATTTCTATATCTACTGCAATATGGTCGACTCAGAACTATTCTTAGTTGAAGATCATAATTTCTGAAGGTGGCGATCCATATACTGTCAATTTCATTTTGTTGCAATTGTGAAGAACAACTGGAATGTATTTTCAAATGTACAAATATCTTTCTTTTCTATTCTTGAGTGACTGGCTTCTTGTACTAATCCGTATTGGTTCTATGAGTGAACTAGAAGGCTTTGTTTTGCCTTATATTGTAAAGGTGTCAACTGCCTATACTCAGTTGTGAAACGGTCTGTGTAAATGAGGACTAGATAGTGAAAATCACCAAGATTGTGGAATAGAGAATTGGTGGAGTGGACTACGGGCCTTCTGTTCCCTAAAGCACTATATATCTTCTGTCTCTACTATTTAAATTTCCACTGCATTAATTCATCTGATTAAAGTTAAAGGACAGAACATGATCACGTGAAGATTTTTGAAAATACACAATTCACCCCCCTCTTGTGTATATTTAGTATAATCCGATCCAAAACCTTATACTAAAGAAAATGGAAGATGAGTCTATTAGTGCGTATGAGGAAAACATCCCAAGTCCTACATGATATTCCTTTGGATTTTTCATGAACATATAAAGAAACTCGGATCACTTATTTAGTGGATTAAAGATGAGTCTACAAAAATATTTGGTGGTTCAAGATTTTGATACCTATGAGGAGATTGATCATTATGCTCTTAAGGTTTAAATTGATATTGGAGACTCTTAGTGTTCTCGTGGGATCAAAAATAAAAATAGGAAGATGGATTTTAATATGGGAGGATCAATAGAAAAGTATCAAGGAAGAAAGAAAATGAAACATCCCAGGTTCCCAAAGTGTGGGAAGAAAAATCCTTGGAACTATCTAAAGTCAACCATGAGATGCTTAAAATTTGGAAGAGTGGGGAATTAGGATAATCATTTTCAAAGGTATATGAAGAATCCAACTAAATTGAAGGAAGAAAGGAAGGTTCATATCAACACCCAGCCTATAGTATAATGTTTCATCTACAAGGAACATGGGTATTATGCATACCAATGCCCTAATCCAAGGGATGTTGGAGACAATCAATGACAACAACCTCTAATGAAGCATGAAAGTTCATATAATATAACTACAATTGAGGTGGATCTCTACCGTGATGTGGTATTAGATATGATAGTTATTCATTAAGAATAGAGAACATACTACTTGATTCTGGTTATATATATTTTTTTATATCTTGAATGTTTAGTATAATTATTCAAATTCCACTTCAAAATATGGAACTTGAGTTTTCTATGAGAACATTGAATGGGGAAATTATTATATATAAAGTATATAACACCTCCACAGTCAATGTTTGTAGACTGTACCTCCTAGAAAATCACATTGTAATTCCTTCTGTGCAGTTTTATTCTATATTGGACATGGATTATCTATCTTTATACAAAGCTAACATCAAATTTCTAGAGAGGGAGATCACTTTTCACATCCTGAGACATCACCCTATTCTGCAAAAGTGTAATGATAAGGATGAATCACCTTCAGAATCATTAACTCAAGTGCGGATATTATTACCTTATAAACAAGAACTTCTATCTCAAATTATTGAGATAAAGGACATTTTCATTATTGAATACATTCCCACTTTAAGGGACTACATATATGTGTTACCTGAATAATTTCCCAGTCTTTATCCTAAAATACAGGTTAATTTATCAAATGAAATTATAGTTGGATATCTTACCATGTTAAAAAATACTTATAGGATTGACATCATTGAGTTGGAAGAATTGAATAAGTAGTTAGAAGAGTATTTGGATAAGGGTTTTATATTCTTGAGTGACTAACTATGGGGTGAGCCAGACCTCTTCTTCAAGAATAAGGATAGATCAATGTGCTTGTGCATCTATTATCATGAACTCAAAAAAAAAACAGGATAAAGAAAAAGAATCCACTTCCATGGATAGATTTCTTGATCAATCAACTATTTTAGACTAAGTATTTATCTAAGGTGGACCTTCCGACGGGATATCACCTGGTAAAGGTGAAGAAGAAAGATATTCCTTATACTATCTTTAGAAAAAGTTGGGGACCTTATGTGTTCATAGTGATTCCCTTAGGACTCACTGATTCTTTATAAGTAGTCGTGGACTTAATCAATAGAGTCTATATATTACAATAAAATTATGGTAGTCTTTATAGATGATATGCTGATATAATCAAAGGAAAATGAGAAGTATGAGGAGAATTTTAATAGTGTTCTAAAGAATTTGTGGTGGGAGAAACTATATTAAATGTATATTAAATGTGAATTCTATATGAAATAAGTATCATTTTTAGGTAATTTTATGACCAACAAAGTGATATATGTTGACACTTCAAAGACAAAGGAAATTGAGTATTATCCAAGACCATCATTGGTAATGGATATCCATAGTTTACTTGGTCTATATGCGTATTTACAACAATTTTCTAGTAAGTTATAATGATTTTTAAACCCTATAACCAAGATTAATTGGAATGGATTAAATTTTATTTTGGACAAGTGAATGTGAAAAAGATTCAATGATTTGAAAAAGTGGTTTACCACTTCACCATTACTTACACTACCCACAAATAGAAAACTCTTTGTGGTGTATATCGATGAATTAATGAGGGTATTAGGCTGTGTACTGATGAAAAATGATAATTTAATTTCTTACACCTCAAGGAAGATGAATGTTCATGAAAAAAACTTTCCAACACATGATCTGGATTTGGAAACTATGATCTTCGCATCGAAAATCTCATGGAATTATCTCTATGGGGAGAAGTGTGAGATATATACTGATAACAATATCATAAAATATATATTCACACATAAGGATATTAACATGTTCTTGGGAATATGGTTAGATCTCATCAATGATTATGATATATCTATCCACTACAATCCTGGTAAAGAAAATAATGTGGCAGATGCTCTAAGTATAAAGGATCTTTCAACTTTACCAATGATGAGAATTGAGAAGGATTGAATATTATTATACCTACAAAGGATGTATTTGAGAATATTAAGGGAAGGAACATCATCATTCCTTCCTCAAATGATTTTTCAACCATCTATTATTTAGAAGATAAAGGATTCTAAAAGCAATTATGTGTAAATTCATAAGAATGTGGAATCTATTAGAAATGGGAGATCCTCGTAGTTAAAAATTGATGAGTAATGAGTCATAAGATTTAGATCATGAATATGTGTACCTAAAAACCTAGAGATAATGATGTAAATTTTGAATTATGTAACCCACACTCTCAAGATAAATAAAGAAATAATTAAGTAAGTATAATAATTTTATAATTAAATATATGAAACCATAGGGATTTCAGATCACATATAAGATTTTATTTAACCATTAATGTGGATGTCCTTAAATTCCATGTGTATGGACTCATTAACAAGCTTGTTCATCAAGTAAATTCAAGAATATAATTATTCTCCTCAAAATTTCCTTTAAATAACCTTAATAAAATCAATAAAATTCCATTTATGTTAAAAATTAATATTAAAAATTTAAGGGGTATTTAGAGTAAAACTATAAATTTCATAAATTTGGGGTCTTCTAGAACATATCATACCAACCAACCTTCTTTATGAATAAACTAGTGATTGTATGAAGGAAATAAGTGACCACATAAACAAAAAGTGGCCATGAAAACCGACCGCACAACCAATCTACCTACAACATGAATAAACAAGAGACTGTGTGAAGTATATAAGGGACGGAATAAACAAACAAGTGTCCAAGAGAAGGAAACAACTGGACACATGATCAAACTTAAAAATAAAGAGTAATAGAGTCCAAAACCCCTGTAACTTATCTAGGACTCAAAAAATAAAAAGGGTTCTATAAATTTAGGTCCTTACATTAGATACCTCTCAAAAATTATAATCCATGAGAATCAGAGATAAACTTGAGCACATAAATGAAAGGAAAAATATGAAGAAAAAAATCCCACAATATACCTCTCAAGGATCTCATTAAAACTAATTTACTACCACCAACCAAACACTCTAACCACAAGACTACAATCCTCCACATAACTACATTCATAACCCCTTACAACCCCACATAACCCAAGAAAAAACCAACAATAATGGCCACACAACTCATCCCTAAGCACACATATCCAATAAATACACACCCCATAAAAATATTTTATCTTCTATTGGTGTAATTACCCACCATCATAGTTTTAAAAATGTCATATTATAAAATTTCTTGATTAGGAAAGGGTTAACCTCCCTTTGTATTCTTTAATATTTAATTACATTACATCATCAAGGAAAAACATATCACATAAACCACCAAGATCCATACATATGATCATTATTAAAAATAAAAGTAGGGAAAACCCAAAACAACTCATGGTATTGGGAATACATATACATATCATACTCCGAGTTACTCTCCTATAGGATACCATGCCTTCATAAAACACAAACTAATGGAATGTAATATCTACTAAACTCCTTCTCTAAATGATCCTCGATCTCTTCATGTCTCTCCAGAAACTTCAAATCATCCTCGGTATCAAACTATACCAAATAAATGGCATGGGTGTCATAATGAAGATACTGATAGATATAAGAGACATAGAAGACTTCAAATAATTTTTCTAGTTGTGGTTAGAGATCCAACTTATAATCCACCTCTCAAATATTACAAAAAACCACAAAAGTCCAAGTAAACAAGGGTGAGAGCCTACTCCTAATAAAATAACTCTTCTTCCTATGATAAGAATAAAAAATTAGGATCACATGGTCTCCTACCACAAACTCTATAGGCCTACTCTTGTAATCAACATAAGACTACTTTTGTTCATGTGCTTCTTTCATCCTCCCACGAATAGGCTAAACCTTCTCTATCAAACTATAAATAATATATAGACCTAGAACGCATGACTCCCCATCATGAAACTTGAAAAATGGATAACAACATGGTCTCACATACAATGCCTCAAATGGGGTCATGCTGATAGATGAGTAGTATCTATTGTTATATGAAAACATAAAGAGTTATATTCTTTTATCATGATATTCTAAAGTCCATGATGCATGCCTATCATAAATTCTCCAATGTATGGATAGTATATTGCATCTGACCACCCATCTTAGAGTGAAAAGTACTATTAAGGTGCAAGTGTGTGTTAAAAGAATGCTGAAATCATCTCTAGAAGCTCAAGGTAAAATAAGTTCCTCGATCCAAGATAATAGACCATTAAAATTAATATATAAGCCCAAACCCATCCCTATACCTCCTTTAAAAAAAATCTAGGGGCCTCGACTCTGTATTCACTAAAAATTTATCCAAATTCATCAACCAATTAATAATTAACCAGAGAGCATCACAACCATTCTAATAATGGGGTAAATATATGGTTATTTAAATCAAGTTACCATCCCATTTATAATTGAGAAAATACCAGGATAACAATAAACAAACAAGAAGATGGTGTTCTTGTTTTCACAATTGGAAAACCAAACATAGAACCACAAATAAATCTGCTTCCAATTTTATCCCGAATAATAAAAATGACATCCTCAAGACATGGTACAACTTAAAAAATCATTGGTGAAGCACCAAAGGTGAGTTATAAAACTCATGAAGGAATTACTCATACATCATAATCAGAAAAAGACCACCCTTAAACAAACATCTCATTCTGACCATCCTACGACCATCCCTCTAGATCATCACTATAGCGAAAATGTTCATGTATAACCTCTATCTTGTGTCTCCCTATAGAGACTTTTTCACTTTCCACATCAGAGAAGACATCACTATCATATGAAACATTTAATTTCTATCATCAACCATATTTTAATATATGTATAGGGTTTTATACTCCACCATCTCCCTCTATACATCTTCGGACTCATGAAAAACATAATTTTGTGACTTCTATTTCAAGGCATCATCCATGACATTAAACTTCCCTTAGGATTAGGGGATACACATATTATTTTCCTAAATAAACTCCATCTACATCCATTAATATATATTTAGTTAACTTTAATAAAAGGTATACATCAAGATATTTTTTCTTGTGAAGACCAGAAAGAACTCCAAAGTTGGGCAATTTCATCATAACTTAAATAACAACATAACCACTTATTATTCCATATCATGGGTGGCATAGTTCCACTCATTGGGTAATAACTACATAGACACATAAGGTATCAATTATTTTTATACTTTAATACAAACCCCATTCTTAGATAAGAAGATTCATAAAACACATCAAACATCACTCCTTCCTCATGAAACTGGAGCTCTAGGGAACTGAACCATTTTTCCTTCTTGAAGACAAACATTGCTTGAAACTAATCAGATGATAAAATGTACCGGTCTTTCTTGGTCAAATCTCCAAATTCATCCATAAACTATGATAAATTGAATAAAAAACTTCAGTAATAGTCTATAATAATAATTAATATGATAAACTCAATCACTATATCAAGTGATGTCCAATAAACAATTCCCTCAATTTTCAATTTTTCGATGACCAAACCTTGTAAAGACACCACATTCCCAATAAAATGCACCACTTGAGTCCAAAAAATAAACTTTGATATATTTTCATTGAACTTTTGGCACCAAAGAAATTGAAGGATATACCTAATATGATTTTAATTTATCTCATCCAAATCCAAGTAGATCAATATATTGTGAATGAAAATGACTGAAAACTAGTCCAAACACTCTCAGAATACTGAGTCCAGGAGCCCCGTGAACATAGATAGATCATTTGTGACACCAAAGAACATAAAAATGATCTCAATGTTCATATACCTACATATTAATGCAGTATTCATGACATCATCCTCCTTCACCCTCAACTAGTGATAACTAAACTGCATATAGATTATAGAAAACCAACTAGCTCCCCTTAATTACTCAAAAATCTCATTGATCCTCATAAAAGGTTAATGATTCTTGAATTTAATCTAGATTATCCTTTTGTAGTCTATATAAAACCACATTATACCATCCAAAATTTTGGGGAATAACACTAGAGCATGCAATAATGACATGTTGGGTTAAATGAAACCCTTCTATAATAGATCATCTATCTGAATCCTCAACTGTAATAATTTTGAATCTACCATCTAATGGGAATCCATCAAAATTTGAGAATCACAAAGATAAAAATATATCTCAAACATGATATCACATCAATGGGGTAGCATCATAACCTTCTTGGTAAAAACATCGATAAACTCCCTAACAACCCTGAGAACCTACATATTTCTAGAATATAATGATTACAATGATAAATTGACCCTAAAATGAAGAAGGATATACACACATCTACTTCCCTATTGATAACTCTACTCTCCAATGAAAACTACATGCTAGACATCCACATTAAAGAACACAATACTCCTATGGAAGAATTAAACAACAACATGCATTGAATAAAACAAATTGATTCTATGAAAAACCTAGTATGGATTCATCTATATCAAGAAAATATACCCAAATAACTTATCTAGATCCATAATCATTCTACACCACTAGAACACATCAAAAAATCTATTCTATCATCGGAATGGTGTAGTCAACATGAAGGTCATATGAATCCTCCATACATATAGTCTTATAGAAAGTAACAGTGAGGGTGAAAAAAGGAGTGTACAAATCTTGATTCAAACAAGGAATAATTAATTATGGATGATATGTTAATCATACCTCTAATGATCTCTAACCCATCTAGTGTTTTCATCCACACTACATGTAGATTTCCATAGTCGGATCCCCTACCTATCTACTGAAAATTAACTCCATAGACACACTCAAGTAAAGTTTCTATAAGAAAAGGACATCCTTTGGTTGACCTTCTCATGCCCCATCTCCCCTCGATGGAGCATAATCCTATTAATCCTTCTACTAAAATGTCATAGCTTGTAGCTACTATAGAGGTTGTCATTGAACTAGACAACGTCCACCAAGATGATCACCAAAAACTATGAGTCATAGATTCTAAAAAATTCTATGACCCCAAAAAATGAAGCACACTAGACCAAGGACCCAAGGAAAATCATGGAAACCAATGAAACTAGAAGGATGGAAAGGAATCTGTAGAGGTCAACTCCGCATATGTCCAATCCTCAAAATCCCTAGCACTTGAGACCAACTACTAACAACTTTTCTCCTAGAGGAACCCTACAGGTTCCCCTATTACTATAATCATAATCATGAGTGTATAATTTCAAATACCACTAACTTATTTGGAATATCCAACTATGTTATGAATGTAAAATTGTTGTCTGAATACTGGATAGATATATGAAGTGCCTCCATAAGACATTGTGCTCAGGAATCCTCATTGATAAAAATATCTAACATGAAATGAATGAGATCATGGAACATGATCCCAAGATCATATACAAAAATTCTCCCTTACTAAAGAGAGAGAATAGCATACCTCTTGACTTCTTTAAGGATCAATGAGAGGATATCCTTTTAGAAATCCTTCATAATTTCATCCAAAAAACTATTTGAATTCTAACTGTCACTAAGATAAAATTCACACCACTATTGTGACTCTCCTCACAACTAACTAACTTCCAATATAACTGAGTACTCTGTTGGGGTACGAATAAAACTGAATGTGATCCTAAGCTCATCCAAACAAATATTTGTCTCAAGATCAGAAACTCTACCCTCATGATTTTCCAATGTCTTCTTATAAAAGGCGTGAAACATCCTCTGTCACTGATCATCCTCCTTAACCAAATCAGTACTCCATCGATCAATGAGATCACCTTGCTAATCCTCTACTTCTTATACCACATGTGGATGATGTCCTAGAGACATATCGAAATGAAAAAAATGATTTTGTAATCTAAGTAGTATTTTGTTTCTTTAAGATTCATTTGATTCATTTTAAATTCCCAAAACCACCCAATTCAAATAAATACACAAGGAATCATAATTTATATACATCCCCTAGGTCTCTTATATGTAATAGGAACCACGTCACCAATTTTTTGGGTAGGCTCATAGTTCTTTATGTCAGATCATGGAGGTCCCCATAATCTTGTGTCCTGGCTGTTCTTCCCTATCATATGTTTCACCCTAAGATCAACCGACGTTGTTTCCTTACCATCCCATCAAATCCACATTATTAATAAATTAAAACTCTATCTATCCCTCAAAAAAAACCTTTGATACACTCTTTCATGTCCCCCTCATTCTAAAGGTACCCATCCTAGGCTAGAAATGTTTAAATAAGGGTAATAACCCCATAATCACTACCTCAAGTAGCCCTAGTCCGACAACTAGAACTGAGGGTATAAGAATTAAACTGGTAGAAGGAATTAACCACTATAATAATTTAGGATCAGAAGATATGATATAAATGATCAATCAAATCCATAAAAAAGGATAAAATAAAGTAACCAAAACTATCCCACAATGCATGTATAGAATAAAAAAGATACAACAATCTCAAAAAAATACCCTAAAGAAAATTCATATAGCTATAACTCAACAAAATATCGAAAAGATGACATAGAAATGTACATCACAATCCATGAAGTCATACTAGAAACCTGAAAAAATAGTTTTTATATACATAGGATGATCTTACAAGTATACTTAGTGGGATCACTCCTAATGTATCTTGTACACATAGGGAAAGAAAATACTAATGCACCCATTATCAAACATCAAAACTAATCTCATATAAAATGTTTAACTAACCAATCTCATAATTACCATGAAACACTGCCCAAATAAAATATCCAAGTATAAAAACATAAAAATAAATTTGAAAAAAGGCACCCCTTACTGATTTCCCACTAGTTTTTCATTCTCACACATCAACATTGTATATCCTAGAGCTCCCATATCATCCTTAAAACAACATTCCCATAGACACTCAATCCTTCACAACGCATCTCACCAGATGAAACATTTTCTATCAAATCACATCTCACATGGAGACATCTTTTCCATCACATTACATGAAATCTCATCCATACCCATAATAATAATAGTAGGGTATTATGAACATTAAAGAAATCTACCTCATTACCTCCTCCTATTGTGCATGACCCCCACCATAATAAATCTCATCAAACACCAACACAGTACATTTTTTACTTTTGGATAGCATATAATGTGCATAAAAGTGTTTCCAAGATGAGAGAGTGGTGATGACCAGGTAACAAGACATCCATCCTCACTATTGAGATGTTGGAAAAAACACCCCAAATCAATTGGTTATTGGTATTTAGAGATCTAAATGGGTGGGTGAATTTAGATATATTAATAGATGTATGAATTATATATAAATACTATCACACAAAACCCCATCTTATGGGATCACAACTAGAGTAATATCCCAAGTCCCAACATCACCACTAAGCTTCAAAACTTCTACCACTTTCACTAACACCACTAAATTCATAACACCAAACATTAAAGATACCATGAAAAAATATCAACAACATTATGCCTATAATTTTATTGTAATCCAGTTTCAATATTTCACATTACCAACCAATTTCATTAATTAGACCCATTAATTTCATATGGAGAAACAACCTCTTTATCCAAACACCCCATTTAACAACAGATATTAATTATCCATTCCAACTTATTATCTATTCTAGTTCACCATAATCCAATTAATTCCATTACTAATGGGAAACTATCTCATCACCCCATAACATAAAAAAACCCGTCATTATTATACCAACAAGCCCCGTGTTTCCTCCACCACGCCTCACAAACACCTCCTCATCACAACAACTTCCTTACACATCCACTTATTATCACATCTCCCCCCACATCAAAACACTATGAACACCATTCACATATCATTTCTCAGATTTAGTGAGGTAATTTACATCACTTTAAATTATTTATTTCAATGGAATTCTCCCACAATCCATAATTTCCATGTGCAACAAAATTATCAAATGAACATGTGTTCTATGAAAATTTCATTTAATGGGATATATAATAGTCATTCCACAAACACATCATCCATAGACCAAAAAATCCCATAATATAAATGATATTCAGCAAGTCATCAATCCCATATAATCTGAATATTAAAATATAAAATGTTATATGACTTGTGTTTCATTAACCTTTCCCATCAATTTCCACTAAACAAATTCATTATCTTCATTTGGCTAGTTTATAATATCTTCCCAAAGATAATAAAAAACATAATACCTCTTATATGTTTATGTAAAAGAAAGATAAAGGACCCACTTCCTATATAAATGTAGCTTTACAAAATTCTCTACACCAAAATAGGGGTTGCTCACATAGGACCAAGTCGTCGCCATAATAACTTGAGCCAGTGGAAGCAGGGTTCCATGAATCCAAAGGAAATTATATGAAACTTCTCATATCTATAGAAATAAAGAAAGAAAAAAAAGATCAAGGTTTAATAATTAAATATATAAAACCATCAGGATATTAGATCAATATAATATTTTAAGTGACCATTAACATGAATATAATTAAATTCCATGATGAAGGACTCATTAACAACCTTAGTCCAAAAGGAAATTCAAGTATATAATTATTCACATATAAAGGACCATTAAATCGTCATAATTAATTAATTAAACAATCATTCATGTTAAAATTTTGTATTCAGGAAATTTATAGGTGTTCATGGAAAAATAAAAATTTTAGAAATTTGGCTAAGCCCTATACTGATCATAAAAATAAACATACCACTTCAATAAACTAGGGGTCATACGAATGAAAAAAGTGACCAAATGAAAAAACAAGTGATTGTGTCAACTGATTACAGGACCAACCTACCAACTACAAGAAAAAAAGTGATCATGTGAAGGAAATAGATGAATATACAAATAAACAAGTGATTGTGAGAAGGATACATGTGACGACATGAAAAAACATTGAAAATTAATAGTAAAATATTTTTTAAAACCACATGGTCTCCATAATACATCAAGAAGAAAAAATAAAATGGTTATAGAAATCATAAAACTTATACTGGGTCTGTTATGGTGTGAAAAATGACATTATCTATGTCTCCCCTTACAGAAGAGGCTACAGACTAGAAGTGAGGGTCTAAGTATATTTGTGGGGAGAAAATAAATTTAGTATAATGTCATGGAAAAAATAATAATAACATAAAAAATATAATTATATTAACATTATCGAAAACATTGTTGGAATAAATTACATACAAGGAAAACTAAATGATCTCTCAAAGTGGTAAGACAAACCAAGTAATGGAAGATGAATGTAAATAAAAAAAATAATCATAGGGTCTTTGGGAGTCTATATTGTTCCATTACTATCTATGTAGTAATCTTCTATTCCATCTATTATATCTCGTTTTCCCCTCACAAGATCTCTAGTAATGACATATAAAAGTGTACCCAAATTCTCGAGTAGGGTGTGAGTAAAAGTCTCAGTAAGACACAATTATTGCATCCTTAATGTGTTTTCATATGCATAATAGTTTATAAAATGATTATAAATAAATATTCCTAGATGTAAAAATCATATGGAGCATATGTGAACTAACCAAGCCACCACAAACCCTAGTTGTACATGCTTCGTCACTTTTCCATAAAACATCAAAATGGCCCCATATATGCCACAAACATGGGATCCATCATCGAAGGTGCCCAATAGATACACATGCCCCTTCCCTCTAACTCTATAAATTCTAGGCCATCATACCCCATCAATATTTCATTGGTCAGGTCATATAGACCATTATTATAACAACCAAGGATTTTCATACATAAATATTATATCATCTTAGTTGAATATTCATTAAATTACCCAAAAACGTGCCGATAGATGGAATAGTTTATTTCCATTGGATAATAAAAACAAAATATTATTATTTCTTGAAATATATTTAAAATATACCATAATATCATTCCACATAGTACTCTTCATTGATATAGCCTATATAAAACCTTTCTTCATAAACTATGGAAAGAAAACATAAGAAATGGGGATTTCAGATGCTCAATAAGGTAAAACAACAGAGGTAGGTAAGTATAACATGATTATAAGGGTGTGATAACATGAGAATAACATTTTAAAACCACTCCCTATAAATAAAAGATAATAATATTGAGTAATTTCAAAAATATTTACAGTTTATAAAACAAAAATCACAAGGGAATAAAATAACACGAACCATGAGAGAATAAAAATTGAATAAGTCAAGGAATTGTATAAAATGCATAAGAATAGAAAAACATGTCCATTATAGTCAAGGATCACAACTAAGGATATTATAGTAGAATTTTTTTAGTCTGAAAATGATCATAGTAGTCAAGGCTCACTCCCAAGACCATTATTGCTGAAAAATCCCCTTACTGAATCAGGTTCACTCCCCATTACAATATTTTATATCTCAAGAGATATAAATAATTACCAATACATTGGAGGGAGATTTTTGTGCCACATTTTACATATTTAAAATCATTCTTATGTGTTCTACAATATCATAAAACATTCATTATATCATAACACTTGAAATAAAATGAGTTTCATACACATCTCACCATATCATAACCTATAGAAAAGAGATATGTTTCATAATCATTTAATCATCTCATTATATCATAACTCATGAAAATAAGTGAGCTTGATAATAATTTTATTGGGTTATAACCCATATAAGGGAAATGGATTTCATAAACATCATGTAATAATTCACATAAACCATCTAAAGAATGAATAAGAATTGTCCCCTTATATTATATTCCTAGTAAACTATAATTATCATCAAAGGTATTCATATTATATAAAAAATTATTTTGGAATGTCACATGGAAAATTTTATAAGGAAAATAAATTTTCCTATTAAATCACTTTTTAAAACTAAAAATTCATAAAATATTTTTTTAAATACTTTTCTATGAAAAAATCATTGAAAACATATAGAGGAGTCTCTAAAAACATTGAAATAAATTCACAGGGAAAATATCTTTTCCTCTTAAAAACTTTTTAAAACATAAAACATTTTATATTCCTTTTAATTTAAAATAACCTTCAAAACATATAAATGATGATTAAAATAAAATATTGGTCATGATGGAAGGAAATTTCATTGATACAATACACTTTAAAAAATCATTCATTTAACATTTTCAGTAAAATCCAAATGATAACTATTATGGAAATGACATAAATATTGATTTTTAAAAAAATATTAATAAGTCATTTTAATATTGTTAAAAAAATCAAAATTTGTTTAGATAATAGGGGTTTAGAAGAAAAATGGTTTTTTAACCAAAGAGGAAAATAAATATGACTTTTCATTAAAACATTATTTAAACTCTTTATTAAATAAAGATATCAAAAAAAGGGAAAATATGTATTTTCAGGACATAAAAAATAAAGAATACAAGTCATTATTTTCTTAAGTTTTGGATCATAATACTTTATCACCAGAAACATATTTAAAAACAATCCTAATAAACGATGAGATTGTAACATTAAATATTCACCACTTTTGTAAAAATAAATTGTAAGTCCCATGTAGGAATAAAATTAAATTATATTTAAAATGTCATTAGAATAAATAATTTCATGAAATTTAATGTCAAAGTGGATTTACATACACCTCATGAAATAAGATAGGTGCATAACATGACATTTATCTCATGGAAAGAAAATTGAGAAAAAAAAATACCTTCCACTTTGGAAACAAACAAATCCTAAACCACATGAAAGATAAATACTGAAATTGATATAAAAATCCAATAATTTTTAGGTGAATCATCATAAAATACATTCATGGGTAGTATAAACACTCCGTATAATAAATAATTATGGACTATGGCATGTGTATCACATAATTAAAAAGTGAAAGAAAAATACCTAACCACTTTAGTAATATTTTCGATCATAAGACCCAATACAGAAAAAATAAAATGAAACATTAAATATCACAAAATTAATTATATTCATTATATTACATTATAAAGGGTTTTAATATACATAACATAAAATAAATGTGTGGTGAATTTACATATGTCTCCCAGAAATAAATGAGAGAATATATATCACTTACCTTAAGTCTAGAATTCTTTCAGACATGTTTAATATAAATATAAATTTATTATAAATCAATTAAACAACTGTAATTATATATATCATTCTATATATGATTTACTAATTACCATTTATTACTTTTTTATTAATAATTCTTTGTTAAAATCCTTATTCAAGTAATAACCACATTATTTTTCATGTAATATCTTATTTGTTATTTTTTTCTCCTATTACATTAATGATGGTAAAATTATATAAATAATGTTAAAAATGATAAAAATATCATATATATTCATTATTAATTTTTTATAGTAATATGAAAAGATAGATGTAGAAAATGAAATACACCATTCATGATTGCAGTAGGTTGTACATACATTTAAACGCTATGTCCATTTACTCAATGGAATGAATAAATGAATGGTAATTAAAATATTAACATAACTAAATCATTTCTATGTCATATATATCACATATTTGTATTTAAATCTACCTTCATTATCCTGAATGTAAACCGTATGTAAAAATTAATCACATCGCTTTGTAAAGTGGTAATCAGTCATACACATAAATGACGTTATCGTATCCCCCACAGAATAGAAAGTAAGAATATATATGTGATATCATAATTAAATATGAATATTTATATTAAAATTATCATATTAATTTATTTAATCTAAAATTATTATCATCTAGTTAAATTAGAAATGAAAAACACATCACATCGGTTTGTGATGTGGTAGTATGTCATACACATGAGTGATATTATTATTTTCCAATGGGTTTGGAGGTAATAAGTTATATTTAATATTATAATTAAATAGGTATAATAACATTATCAAAATTTTATATAAAAATTAAATTTAATATTATATCCAGTTGAGAGAGGTGGTTATGTAAAACAAATAACATCGGTTTGTGAGATTGTCATCTGCGGTACACACAACTGATGATTTCCCTACCCATTTAATAGATTACGAGAAGAATTTAGGATATTAATTTAAAATAAAAACATATTATTTTATTTAAGATAATTGGGATTTTATATCATCATGGTTTAATACTAATTTAAATATGTGTTGTAATGAATAAAATAAAATGCTCTATTAGGGATGTGGCCTCTTCTTCAGAAAATGTGTTTTGGTTTGTTGTAAAAGGCTTCATAGGATAGATTTATGATAAAAATAATGATTCAAGTATGATAGTATTGAATTAAATAAGTTATTTTTGTATGAATTTTATAACAACATGGGTTTCTTAAGTGTGAATATGAGAGGATAGGGTGGCCTTTTATAAGCGAGGTGAGAAACACACATGTAATTTTTTAAAACAAAAAGGTGAACCCAGATTTTTTACCTGAAAAAAGGATCAAAATTTTCCATTAAAAAATATATAATCTATAATGTCAAATAACTTCAATACAATGGGTTTTAGACTAGTTTTGGGTCATTATTAACCATTATCTTTTTAGTTTAACCCCCTCCCCCAGTAAACCCATTTTTACCTTAATTATGGTGAATAAATTTTTATTATTTATAATATTTTCTATGGTAAAAAATTTAGCTAAACATATTTGATAATATAAATTTTTATTATTAAAAATATGCAATATATTTTTCCAAAATTTATTAAAATAATTAGAAAATTTTAATTTAAAATTAATTCTGCATTAATGATGAGAAAATAGTTTTTTGAGGAGAAAATGTTCAATGGTTTAAAAATATGTTATATAAAAATAAAATATTAAAATGATTAAAATGAAAAAAATTGGACTAAAATATATATTATTGATATAATTTTACCATTAAAATCACATTAAAAAACTTTCTATTTTTTAATTCACTAAAATATATTCCAATTCTTAACAAAAACCCTTATTTTTCACAATTCATTGAAATATTTATCTTCTCAAGAAATAATAGACATTCAATGTAATATAGTTTTGAAATTATGATTTAAAAAAAATCATTTTTAAAAATACATTTTCTAAAATGGGAAAAAAATTAATTTTAAAATTAGTGCCAAAAGTACGATTAAAACATTTTTTTAGAAAAAAATAGTTTTAAGAAAAAAATGGATTTGTTATAATATCTTATCTATTAAACACATAACATGAATGATTAATAATTTGATTGAATATATAATATATACATTTCATTAAAACTATTCACTAAATTTGATTTATTTAATTTATTTACATAAAAGGCATTTTTTTTATAGAAATAGTTTTTTAAAAAATTATTTCCTTTGTTTTCAAAAAAATTTTATTTTCATTTCTAGTTAGGTGGCCGATAAAAAATTTATTATATATTTTTATTATTTAGATAATTATATTCATACCTAAAATTAAAATAGCAAGGTCAAAACTATAATTATAATATATTAATATTATGTCACGTTTGGCTTAAACTTGGTGTAGTGTGAAAGGAATGATAAATTTGGTATTGCGTGTAATAAAAGCTAAAAGCAGTGTTGTATGTGATGAAAGATTTTGAAAAGATTAAATTTATTTAAAAAATATATTTCATAAAATCTTTGGGTGTTACATTATTCTCCCCTAAAATAAATTTCATCCTCTCAATTTTAACTTATGCTTGGTAAATAAGGGTTTAATATTTGAAAATCCCTTTTTGAGAAACCCACATTGTAAAATGGGTTAATAAAAATTTATATTGAAAAGAGAAAAAGGTATATATGATGATTATCTATAAAATCACATTCTATGTTTCCAAGTAGGAAAAAATAGGTTTGGCATGGACATTAAATAGTAAACTAACACCCAAATACTGATGAAGAGCGATTGAGAGCATGGTCAGAAGAATGTTAATAGCCACAAATCCCTAAATTCATTATATGTGAAAAGACTGGTCATTCATAAGAAATATATGAAAATGTTTTACATTTAATTTTAAGATTCTTTTCTTAAAGTTAAATCATTTTCATGAGAAGATATATTAATTGATTGTATTGTATTTAATATGAAAAATATCATCCTTTGGTTGTTCATTGATCAATTTTCACTTTATCTCTTACTCTAAGATATAATTGTTTTTTAAATTCTTGATGCACTATTGGATCATAGGATACCAAAAATAATGATATTTCATTCCTTAGTTAAATAGTTATTATTAAAAATAGAATTATTATAACAGGTTATCTAATAACATCTAAATATCTACTTAATACATTTCATAAACAGTTAACCATATGACTCCTATGTGTTTGAAAAAAATAAAAATCCAACAATTTATAAAGAATTTATCTAAATTACCTTAATCAACATATCATTAATCACCTAAACAAAATGAATTATATCTTAATGAAACATAAAGAATATGTGAATACATTGATCATATATTCTTCTAAAACCTGGTAAAAAAATTAATTACCACCAAAATTAATGAAAACATACATTCTTTCAAAAAAAAACTCTTTACTCATTCTATAAATTGAATCACATATTATTGAATACATTTCAAAAAAAATATTTTAAACTCCATCATTGAGAACATAAAAAAATATTGTCATCAAATTATTAATCAGATCATTGGTAATCAATACTATTCAATTTATATTATCCATATCAATCATCTCATTATCTAAAGTAAAAACTATTACCTCAACATCAAAAACATATTAAGGATTATCTTACCTTAATGAAATTATCAACCTTCTATTAAATCACTTTTGTTATTCATCATTACCATTTATCTTATTTTTAAAAAGTTATAATGCAAAAATACTATGGAATAATCCATTGATTTTTCATGTTTCTAATAACAAAAATAAGACAAATAAAAAATATAATTATTTGAATCACAATACATAAATCATATCACTTTCATCATACACCATTACCTATTATTTTTCATCTTGATCCTTAACACTTATTTCCTATAACATTTCATTTTTAGTCTCTTCACCATCAATAATATTACCACTACTCGCATAACCTTGCTAATTATTTTAATTAGATTTCCTTAAGTCATTTATTTTTAAAAAGATAATAAATTCTACGATTGAAATATTCAAATATCGATTAAATATTAAGGATACCACTATTCTCATTCATTGAATTAACCAAATTTTCACTCTTCCTATATAATTATTTTCATTGTGTCCTTGTTTTCCACACTAAAACATATTCCTTTTCCTCTAAGACATCCAATTGGGTGTTTCTTCCCACATTCTCAACACATAGGAAACTAAATATTCTTTCCTCCATGGTCACCACCACTAGAACTCTCAAAAAATTCTATCCTTCTCTTATTTAGTGATTCCAAGAGTTAGTTAAGGTGCAAGTTGTTAATTAAATATTTTGATAACGGATTCGGAATAATCATAACATAGTTCACTCCAATTATCATCCTATTTAGTTTCTCAACAAAAAAATTTCTATCATAATCATCATTGATCCAATTCTTTCTAGTTTCCACCATTGAAAAAAAACAAAAATCATCATGTGAGTAACAACATTCAAATTGGAAAAATAAAAAATAATGAGAACACACCTATAGGATGTCTAGATCATGACACCTTATTTTCAGTATATGATGCCTTAGGCATAATCTAGGCCATTTATATCCATTTTTTAAATATTGTAGGATGGTTTTTAAGGATATTGTAAATTTACAAAGCATATACCCCAAGAGTATAAAACCAGATGTGTATGAAGGCCCAATGTTGTTCACTAGGTGTTATTCATGTCCAACTTAATTCATTATTTTTAGATTTATTACCCCAAGGTACCTCTATTCTAGAGACACACCAACTTTTAGTATATATACAGGGATGAAATTTCTTGAAAATCACATTCATTATATTTTAACAAAATTTCAGGAAATCTTCCCATTTTTTACTCATTCTTAGACTTATCCTTAGACATTTACTAAAGGATCTCACTGATTTTTTTTCATCCTAGTTTCCAAAGAATAAATAAAACAGCCCTATGATACTCACTATAGTGACTTAGTATTTTCATACATAAATATTTTATCACTTTAGATGAATATTCATTATATTATAAGAACACTTGATTGAGGATATTAATGGATTGGTTCCTCTAGAGACTAGAAAAAAAATATTATTATTTTATGAATGATCTTGAGAATATCCCTCAATATATTTGAACTTGTAAATATTCATATAAATACCCTACTGAAAACCTTCCATTATAAACTGGGTAAAGGAAAAATATGAAATGGTGAGCTCAGATGCTCAGAAAGTACAAACAAGGAAGATACGTAAGCATAACATGATCATAAGTTTATAAGAACATGAGAATAAAATTTAAAAACTATACTCTTCATATAAAATATTATAATCATGATTAATGGTATAAATATTGGAAATTTAGAAAACATTAATCATAATGGAATTAACTATCATGAGCTATAAGAGATTAATAATAGAATAATACATGGAATTGCGTCATACACATAAGTATAGAAAATCATTTCCACAGTAGTCAAGGATCACTTTCAAGGATATCAAAGTGTAATGGATTAACTACCAAAACCATCATTGTATTAAAGGTTCACACCAAAAATAATCAAAGAATAAAAATACCCTTACTAAACCAATTTCACTTCTTGTTCTAGTCCTATATATCTCAGGAGATATAGATCATTACCCAACATAATGGATAGAGGTATAGGTACAACCCATATCATAATGAAAAAAATATGTATGTGTTCTACATGATCATAAAACAATCACCATATCATAAACTATGAAATTAAATGCGTTTCTTAAATATTTCATTATAACATAACATGTGTAAAATAGACAAGTTTCATAATAATTTCATAATTTCATCACAGAATAACCCATAAAAAAAAGAAGGTTTCATAAGAATTTTGTCATGGTATAACCCATGTAAGAGAAATGGGTTCCATAAAAATCATTTAATCATTAACATAAACCATTAAGAGAAATAATAAGAATTGATCCCTTATATTATATCCTTAGTAAAACATAAGTAACATTAGATGATGATATCTGAGGTTGATTTTTTTTTTGCAAGATCACTTGAAAAATATATTTTGGAAAATAACCATTTATTTAAAATCAATTTTTAAAAATAAAGTTTCATAAAATATTTTTCAAATCCTTTTATTTGAAAATAATTTTTAATAAATTATAAATGATTATTTAAAGATCAATTTAAACATTTCTTATAAAAAATATCCCTTCTAAATTGAATTTTTATAAAACAATTTTTTTTTGAAAATAAATTTATTTGAAGATAACATTTAAAAGTTATAATGGAGGATACAAATAATATAATGGTCATGGTGGAAATAAATTCCATATATATCATATATGTTAAAATAAAGATTCCTTTCATGTTTCCAATAAAATAAAAATGGGCATTGTATTGAGAACGACATGGATATTCCTTTCCAAAAAAATTGTAAAACATCAAACATGGGTAAAAAATATTCAATAAATAATTTGAATAATGTTAAAAACATTTTTTTAAACACTTCTAGAAAACATAGTTTTGATAAAAAATGGGTTTTCGGCCAAAGAGAGAAATAAGGATGATTTTTCTTAAAAATAATATTTTATACTCTTTACTACATAAATAGAGGAAAATGCAGGGAAAAAATTTATTATAATGGCATAACCAGAGTATAATAATATTCTTGTGTTTCTTGAGTGATGGATCCTAATCATTAATCATTGAAAACATTATCATAAACAATCCCAATAAATGAAGAGATTATAACATAATATATTTACCACTTTAGTAATATTGGATTGTAATCCACAAGAAGGAATGAAATTAAATGAAACATAAAATATAATGAGAATAAAAAAATCATGATATTAAATTTGAAAGGGTCTATATATATACCTCATAAAATAAGATAAGTGCATAACATAACATATGTCTCAATGAATGGAAATTTGAGACAAATATCAATTACTACCTTGGAATCTTTTGAAGAATAAACCCCATGAAATATATATACTAAAATGGATATAAAAATAAAAATATTTTTAATGAGAGGAATAATAGAATAAATTCATGGAAATTATATACCACACAAAAATGAAATATGTTGGGAATATAACATGAGTCTAACAGAAGTAGAAAAATCAGGCAAACATCCCTTACCACTTTAGTAATTTGTTGGATCAATAGACCCCGTAAAGAATAAAATAAATTAAAAAATTAAATATAATTAAAATAAGGAGATTTGTGATATAAAATTTCAAAGTGGCATTTTATACACCATACAAAATAATACAGTTGTGAATTTTTATTTCTCTTCAAGAAATAAAAGAGTAACTATAAATCCATCACCTTATGTCTTCAATTACTTCATACATAATAAAAACTCATTTATAATAAATATAATCTTGTTATAAATATATTATATAATTATAATTATATATATAATACAATATATTATTTAATTATAATCTTTTATTAACCATTTATTAAAAATTAATTATTAAAATTATGTTTAGGGTAGTAATTTATTTTTTCCTGAATGTTTGGATTTGTTTTTTTGTCCTATTATATTGATCATGGTTAAATAATCTCAATAATATTAAAAATGATATAAATTTCATATATAGTTATTATATATATTTATAGTAATCTATAGAAGTGAGAGATATAAAATGAAATATATCGTTCATAGAGATGGTAGGTCTTACGTACACATGAATGAATATTCCATTTCTTCAATGAAATGAAATAAAGAATATAAAAATTTATATTATAATTACAGAATAATTTTTATCACAAATAAATCAAATATGATAATTTAAACTGATCCTTATTACCTTCCATATAAAGTTTACATGAAAAATGAGTCACATCACTTTGCAAGACAGTAGTCTTCCGTACACACAAACGACATTATCGTATCTCACACAAAAAAGAAATTAAGAAGGTATATATCATATCATAATTATATAAGTTTAATTATAATAACAATATAATATGTATTCATTTAATAAAACCTTAATATCATCCAAGTAAAATGAAAATGAAAAACACAATACATCGGTTTGTGGGGAGGTAGTTTATCATACGCATGCACAACATTATTGCTTTCCAATGGGTTGTTAGGTAAGAAGGTAGATGTGTTATTGAAATTAAATTGGTATAATAATATCATAAATATAAAATATTAATATTAATTCCATAATTATATCCATCTATTAGAGGTTGTAATGGAAAATGAATTTCATCTGTTCAAGAGGTAGTAGTCTTCCGTACACACGAATGATGATCTTATAACCCATTTTATGAAAGAGAATGATTTAGGTTATGAAATTATCCTGATAAAATCTCAGTATATGGAATAGATTTATTTTTTTATATTAGTACGGTTGAATAATAATTTAATGTCGCGGAAGAAGAAATAGTATAAAATGCTTGGTTAGGGACATTACCTCTTCTTTAGAAAACTTTTTTTAGTTTCCAAAAAAATGATCCTTAGGTTGGATTTTTGACTAAATTAAATCTTATATAATAATATTATGGGATTAAGGAATTTATTTGGTCAGTTATTTTACTATCCAATGGGTTTTATAAGTGTTGAGAGGATAGGATAGGGGGTTGACATTTATAAGTTAGGTGAATAAAACACGTGTGATTTTTGAAATTAAAGTTGTGTACCCATGTTTTTCATATGAAAAAGGATAAAAAATAATAATTATCAAACCAAGAATATATGATTTAGAAATATAGAATAAAAATATGTTTTGTACAACTTTTGGATCATTTTAACCATTATCATTTTAGTTTAACCCCCCCCCCCCCACTGTGTTAAACCCGTTGTTATCGTAACCATAGTGAAATAGTTTTTACTATTTTTATTATTCATTATGGTAAAAAATAAGTTGAACTTGTAAGATAATATAAAATAATATGATTCAAAATATGGAATCCATTTTTACATAGTCAATTAATATAAGTGGGAAAATATAATTTAAAATTAATCATGCAGTCAAAATGTGAAAGCAGTTTTCCAAAGTGAAAATATTTAAAAGTTTAAAAAGTTCTTAAATGAAAATTATATATGAAATTTATTAAAATAAACTAAATTGGATTAATCCATATATAATTGAACTAATTTTACATTCATACCATCTTAAAACAATTATATGTTTTTAATTTTTTTTAAAGAAACGACAATTCTTAATAAAAACCTGTATTTTTCACTATTTGTTAAAAAATATTCTTAGAAAATTTTAAGAAACTTCACCCTAAGTTAATTTTGAAATAATATTTTTAAAAATGAATTTAATTTTTTCAAGTAAATTTTGTTATAGTTTCAAAAGGTAATTTTAAAATATTTATGAAAAATATGAAAAAACTTCATTTTAGAAAAATGCATTATTTAAGAAATATTTTGGATTTATTCTTATCTCTTATCTAGAAAACACATAAGATAAATGTTAAAACATTTTATTTAATATATAATATATAAATTTAATTAAAATAATATACCAAAAGTTATTTATTTAATTTGTTGACACAAATTTTGTTTGTGTTCACAAAAATCATTTTTTGGAAAAACATATCTTTTTAGGGGTTTTTTAATTTTAATTTCTAATTAATTGGTCACTGTAGAATTTATCATATATTTTCATAATTTATTTTATCATATTTATACCACCCATTATAATTTATAGGTTATTAATATCATAAAAATGGTCTAATAATATATGACATTTAATCTAAACTCGGTGTTGCCTGTAACGCAAGCCCAACTCAGTATTGCATATAATTCAAGAGAAACTCAATGTTGTGTGTAAAAAAACATATCGAAAAGATTAAATTTATTTGAAAAAATATGTTTTAGAAAATATTAGTGTATTATAATCATGAACCACTATCATATCACTTGTCAATCACATATCATCATTGTGCCCCTATGTTAGGCCAAATAAGGAAATTATGCCCTATAATCTATCATAATCGTATCATCATATCACATGATGTTTTGGAACATTCACATATATAGGTCTAATAAGAAATTCAAGGTCCTCTTGTCACGTTCGTACTAAAAAAATAGAAAATTAAAAATATATATAACATGGAAATAATGTTATAATATTAAAGAAAATATAACATATCATAAGTGTTAACAAATCTAAACACACACACATGTGAACAACTTATCATAGAGTAATCACATCAAGAAACATCATTATATCATGTTAAAAATCATAAACATGACCACAACATAGTAAATAAATCCCTACATTAACATAATTATAATCAATGAAATGGATAACATATGTGGTTTTAAATATATAGTATAAACCAAAATAGTGTAGAAGATATCCCCGTGTATTTTATTTTCATAGTTGTCAACACATCAATTCTCGAGGTTCATCCAGGGTTCGTAGAGCCAAAACCAAATATTTTATTTCAACAAGAAATAAATATCACATCAGTTTACACTTTCCATTTATTATATAATTTCCAAATTATCATTCATAAAAACACATGTCCTGGTGGTCTTCTCCTTAATAAAAGTTATAAAATGAAACTTGAAATTATATATCTCTCTATATTAAATCAAAGACACATGTCATTTTCATTTAACAATTGTTATTTTGTAAAATTATTTAGTTATCCCTGATAATTATCATAATTATCCTATTATAATATTTTCGTAAATTATTCATTGGTAATTAAATATTTTTATCACCTGATCATTCCTTTTAATTACCCATGGATAATTTGTCAAACTTTATTTTTATTGTTTTCTTTATAAATTTCTATTTGATAATATAATCTAACTATCTTATGATCTTTCTGGATAAGTATCCTTTGAAATTATTATAATAAAATATTTCTATATTTTTATAAATTATCCTTTTATTAATCAATATAATTATCATTTTTTAATTCTTGATATTTATATTTTAATAATTTAATAGTAATTATCTGTTGATAAATTTTATAAATTATCCTTTGATAAATCTTTTTAACCATCATTTGATAAATCATTATTATTTTATAATTTCACATAATTATCATTTGATATTTTTTAATAAACATCCTTTCATATTTTTCATAAATTATCATTTATTGATTTTTTGTAATTATCCCTCAAAAAATCTTGTTTTTATCATTTAATAATTCAACCTTTTTTTCCAAAAATAAAGAAGAGAGATATTAGAGGATGAAAATATATAATTAAAAAAACAATGTAACACCCCAAGCTTCCATGGTATGATTCTCTTTGAATAATACAGTATCATGTGTTTTATGCAACTTCGAGATTATAACACACCGCGACCAATCAAAGTAGCCGTTATGAATTGTAATACCCACTTTTAAAAATTATATAAATTTTATCTCTCAAAATGGACTTCATTTTTGGATTCAGAATATTGAAATTATCCTAGGGTCAAATTTTGGTACTTTTCGGATAACTTTTATATGTTGATGAATAGTGAAAATTACTAAATTTTAATTAAAAACAACTTTTTTAAACAAAATAATTAATAGTGATAAATTATGAATTTGAGTGGTTTTAAAGTATATTTAGAATATATTTTTACCATTTAATATAATTTTTTTCATTTTACACAATTTCACAATTAAACCGAACATAAACAAGTGTCAATCTTTTCATAGTTATTTCCTCTTAAAAACACGCTTTTTGTTTTAACAACGGGAAATAATTTTAAATTAATTTAAACCACTTCTGTGTTTTGAATTTTGAAAAATGGATTCCATATTTAAAATCAGGATGTCCAAATTTTGTAAATAGGTAACTTTTATTTTTAGAAATTTTGAATAATTACTTCTGTAAATATTTTATTTACCATGGTTAAAGGGTAAATCTGGTAAATAAGGGTAAAAAAATAACATTATAATAATAATAAATTACCCTAAACATGTCCTAAACATATTGGTTGATACATGTCCGACCATGGGAATCTTTGGGTCGATTTTGAGACCACATGGAGCCACTTGTAGGTGATAAGGACACATTATATTAATTAAGATAAAGTAAATACAAAAATGACATAAGCATATATCTTTTAGTAAAACAATTTTTACATAGAGTTATACAAGTTATATTTTCGAATATAAATATTAATTATAAATCTAAAAATATTTCCTATATAATGGTATTTTATTTATAATTTTTAGACATTTAATAAGTAAATTTATTTATGACATAATAATGATGCAGTATTTTCCTTATTAATAAAAGAATCAAATAATTGGTATTATAAAAGTTAAAATAAATATAGTTTTAAAGTTTTGATGCCATCCATGAATTTTATTGGTCAATATTACATGTTAGGATTTCTTAAATGAATTTTATTCGAATTAATAAATTTTTTAAGACTTTAAGAAAAATCAAATATTGAATAGGGTCAAAATTGACATAAATGAGTTTTTAAAACAAATATTATATTATTAATTGATAATATATTACTAAAAATCTAAGTATCAGTAAAAGGTCTTATATCATGATAATTGTATCATTGAAGGACCACTTGGGGGTCTCTTGGGTGTATATAGTATGTTTATTAACTATATAATAAAAAAAACCTGACACGGTAAATGTCAAACTAATTAACTAAGAGTTAAAACTAAAAGATAAGGTTAATATATTGACCCAAACATATATAAAATATATTGGTTGAAGGGATTTCGACCCATCCCCACCTTATACTTTGAATAATCCACTTTTGAGATATTAGAAACCGAATATGAATTTATTATAAAATAATACTTTAAGTTCTTCCTAAAGAGCCCCTCCTCCCCCTTATAAAAGTACACAACTTCTAACCAATTCTTAACACCTTAAAAGCCTTTTGGTTCGGAAAAAAAACTGACCAAATACTCTCTAAAATTCCCTCACTTAAACCTAAATTCATTAGTTTGATCATAAATACAACCTAAGGAGCCCTTTTGATCAAATCAAAAGGAAGAACCCGAAGAAGAGGTAATGTTTTCACCACCCTTTTTCAAGTTCCTTTCTTCTTCAACTTCTTCTTTCTTTGTTATTTAAATTCTAAAATAATAACTCCAGTATATTCTATATACTTTTATTTTATTATAAATATTGTAAAAACATATTCATTATTCTATCCATCCTTTGAATGACATGTCACCATACGTGCGTACGTACAGCTTACCGTCTCCACGTCGTGGTGTAATTGTTATTCAAAAACATTATTATTTGGATGGGTAAGATAATGATATGTAATTGATGTAAATAATAAATATAACATGATAATTATTCTGTATATATGATATAACATCCAATTATATATTATTTTAATATCAAAATAATGATATTGTCGCTCGTGCGTACGTACAGACTACCGTCTCCATGAACGCGATGAGAATCATTCCCCATTGTATACATGCAATTATAATTCTCATTTGATGATTAAAAATAATGTTTAAGGACTTTATATCATTCTGTATATGAATAATATACAACCTATCCATAACAAACACGTCTCATGTAACAAAATATATAAAAGACAATGAGTAAGTTAACACCCGAAACAATGATAATACTAAGATATTATTAACAAATCAATGTTAAAAGATCATATATGATATCATATTAATGTATATGATTCTTGTATAATATAATAACAATTATTTCACCGTTATACAGGAGGTTAACCTACCCTCAACCATGGAAAATAGATGGTAAGGGTTTATTTCACAATCTCTTCATTATCTGAGGTTGTTTATATGTAATTATCTACTGGGACCTCTTTATCATCCACATCCATGTTTCTTAAAAATGTATTTCAAAACATTTTTACTATTTTTCAGAATATAGGTTAAAGTCATTTATACCCTTTTTTGGCTTTTTATAATAATTTTACAAAGGAATCTTTACGTCATTTTCCAAACAAGGACCTTTTGAACCATTTCGACAAAATTAAGGTAAGAATGTCTTTTTTTAACTTATACGGTGGGTGCGTCTATTATCCACCATTGTAAAATCTTAGAAGATTCCCTTAAAATATTATAAGAATATTTTCAAAGTAAATGTTTTATTTTATAATTATGTTACTTTTAAATGATTTAAAAAAGAGATATTTCTCTCAAATTGTTTTGATTTCATCTATGTCAACATCCTTTCTTGGATTTTAAGCTATTTTGAAGTTGATTTATTATGATACAAAACATTAATATTGTATTGAAGGTTTTGTGATATGTTTGAATCTAGATGTGTTATTTTTATATCACTCATTGTTTATGGAGAAAGTATTTACATTTTTTATGCTAGTTTTAATACGAATGTTTATGTTATGTTTAAACTTGTTCATATGAGGAATGCATTGGACTTAGCAAGTGACGGGTGGAGCCCGCTATAGCTCCTCGATGCATTGGAAGGTCTCATGATACAAACTAGTGTCTTGGCACAAGGACTTGGCAAAATCATATTTTTAGTCTTGGAACAAGGCCTTGGTTATGTGGTTATGATAATCTGGCATTATGCATTCCATCATTATGAAAGTGGTTATTGATATTGCATGTGATTATTCTCCTAGTAGAGTATCCGTGTGAATAAGTAAATGGAATTATTTCATTTTATTTCTGCCATATTATGTTGATGTTCAATTTTGAAAAGTCTTTTGTTTTAGTTATACATTGACTTAAATGTTTATGCTTATTTATGAAAGTTTCCGCTATATTTTTATCCTTACTGAGCATCTGATCTCACACCATTCTATGTTTAATTTTTCCCAGGATGTGAAGAAGTATTTTACGAAAGACCGGTAGGGATAGTCTGAGGGGTTATGAGCGTGGACTATGGAGGCTATGTTGTTGTAGTTTTTCACTTTATCATGTAAGGTAAGACTTATGAATGTATCTAGTGTTTCCAAGGCTACTAAACTAACTGGTCTTTCTAGACTTAATCTTTTGTGATCATGTCAATTATATGTAAGAATGCAACGACTCCGAGTAACTGGGGTTGAGGCGTTACAATTGGTATCAGAGGAAGTTTAGTAAAAACATTGGAAGATATATTTTGATAAACTCTGATTAGAGTACATAGACCTAAGATGGACTTTGAGGATTAGTATAGAAGAAATTCCTAGGATTTTGGTAATGTAGAGATTTTGTGAGTTTTCCAAGAAAATACTTCCCTGTCTGGATACGACTAAGTAGAGGCAGATCTAGAAAAGATGTACCTATGGGTAAAACCCGAAAAAACCTCTTTGAGCTAGACTCGAATGGGAACTGGTGCATGAAAATGGGCCTTGTTGCACTCTTGGTTACGACACTCTCGAGGGATATGCTTGGGTTAATTCTCATTTTCTTTACAAATCATTATAAAGGGTTTAAGAGTATATAATTCCTCAATGAAAACATATTTATGATTATGTATTATATCCATAAACCATTTAATTTACGTTAGGAATTATTCGTGGCAATTCATAAACTGACCTAGTTTATGCTATTGTATAGAAATGTTGCCCAGTAGAAGTAATGTGAACTCCAACAATACGTATGATCCAAAGAGTAAGAAGGATCATATCTTTCATGGTATTAAGCAAAAATTTAGAAGGTAAATTGTCTCCCATGTATTCTCAACATATTAAGAAATACTATCATGTGTTAATAAGATAAATAGAGAATTATCCGAGTTCTATGGCTTTGAAGGGAAGCAAGAGAAGAAAAGGATGGAAGAGAGAAATATGGATAAAGGGAAGAGGGAAAAGTAACATTTTCCCAAATGTAATAACTGTGGGAAGAAACACCGTGAAACATGCCTGAAGGGAGTGGGAGTTTTTTAAAAGTGTGGAGAAAAAGGACACCATGTGCGTGACTGAAAGGGTAAGAAAAAGGGTTCAAATGTACAATGTTTCATCTGTAAGAAGATGGGACACTACGCGAACCAATGTCTAAATCATCAGAGTATACCCCAAATGATGATATAGGATTATAATCAGGTTATGATACCACCACATATGAGGAGGAATGATTAGAGTTCTTATGTTGTTATTAGAGAATTATGTCATTTGAGTGTTGTATCAACATTGTACTGGTTATAATAATTATGGAGTATATAAGGATTATACTACAGTAATATTTTATTAAGGACTTGAGATTGTGTAGAACCATGAAAAGTTACTCAATTGTAGGTTAAATTTTTTGAAAATATATAGTTGAGAGAAAGATAAAGCATAATATGGTTCTGATACTAAGGTAGTGATTTTGGAATAATACATGATTAATTTGGATAAATTATATTGGATATTCTTGACTAAATTGAAACTGATTAAGGATTTGTATATTCCATCATTGTTGGAGTTTACAACATTTTTGGATAGAAGGAGTATATCCAGTATTCTATAAGGAATAAGGTATCATGAATGTAATCAACAAGGTTTTATGGTAATTCAGGATGTAGCAGTGTTTTAAGAGAATACATGATGAAGATGTTGACATGTTATTATGTAGAAAAATGGATCTTCATTCTGTTTACCTTCCTTATAAATTTTGAACTGTGAGTTTGGATATAAGTATTTTGGATAATTCTAGTTTGAGATTATTTTTGGATTGCCAAAAAAGGACAACTCCGAGGTCGGGCAGCAACCCGTCACATCCGGCAAGGCCGCGAGACTTGAACCTGCAACCGAAGGGTGACAAGGGTGTATCACCTACCACTGGACCACATGATGTCCTGGATTGAATAATGTAGTCCTTTTAAAAAAATCTTGTAGATTAATTATAAAATCATTTTTTTGAACCATATACGAATAGGATAAATAGAATATTATTTTTAAGTTCTATTTTCTTTTAGAGTGAAAGATGAGTTTGTGGTAGAAATTAGTTATAGGATGGGACTCTACTTTTAAAGTATATATTTTTATTCTTCTCTTATTCTATGAATAAATTAATTATTATACTTCAGTGAATGGATCTTAAAACAAAAAATTTGTTATCCTAATACCATATGTTTTGTTGAACTGATGGTATTTTAAATCATCATAGATTGATGAATTTAAGGCCCTCAATTTTACACTTCTTTGTGATTTATGACCTCAATCACTAAATATAAATATTTACGTTTTCCCTCCAATTATATGTCACTAATTTAAAATAACGTTCTCTTAATAGAGATCATAATTTTGTGGTGACCCTTTCATTTCCATTTTCCTCTTATTAAGACTAAATTTTATTAACCTAATTTCGATGTGGGTTTTCCTAAAGGTATTTTCTATTTTCAACATTTTATTTTAGAAAAATAATTTCAAATTGTGAGGACCCAATTTATTGAAAGATGGAATAATGTAACACCCCAAGCTTCCACATTATGATTCTCTTTGAATAATACAGTAACGTGTGTTGTACGCAACTTCGAGATTCTAACACACTGCGACCAATCAAAGTAGTTGTTATGAATAGTAATACCCACTTTTTAAAATTTTATAAATTTTATCTCCCAAAATGGACTTAATTTTTGGATTAGGAATATCGAAATTATCCTAGGGTAAAATTTTGGTACTTTTTGGATAACTTTTATATGTTCACAAAAAGTGAAAATTACTAAATTTTAATTAAAAACAACTTTTTTAAACGAAATAATTAATAGTGATAAATTATGAATTTGAGTGGTTTTAAAGAATATTTAGAATATGTTTTTACCATTTAATAAAATTTTGGTCATTGAACATAATTTCACAATTAAATTGGACATAAACAAGTGTCAATCTTTTGATAGTTACTATCTCTTAAAAAAGAGCTTTTTGTTTTAACAACGGGAATTAATTTTAAATTAATTTCTACCACTTCTGTTTTTTGAATTTGGAAAAATGGATTCAATATTTGGAATCAGGATGTCCAAATTGGGTAAATAAGTAACTTTTATTTTTAGAAATTTTGAATAATTACTTCGGTAAATATTTTATTTACCATTGTTAAAAGGTAAATCCGGTAAATAAGGGTAAACAAATAACATTATAATAATATTAAATTATCCTAAAATGTGTCATAACCTTATTAGTTGATACATTTCTGACCATGGTCATATTTGGGTCTATTTTGGAACCCCATGGAGCCACTTGTAGGTGATAAGGACACTTTATATTAATTAAGTTAAAGTAAATAAAAAAATGACATAAGCATATATCTTTTAGAAAAGAAATTTTTATATAGGGTTATACATGTAATATTTTCGACTATAAATATTAATTATAAATATAAATATATTTCCTAAATAATGGTATTTTATTTACAAGTTTTATACATTTAATAATTAAATTTATTTATGACACAATAATGATGCAGTATTTTCCTTATTAATAAAAGAATCAAATAATTGGTATTATAAAAGATAAAATAAATATAATTTGGAAGTTTTGATGCCATAAAAGAATTTTATTGGTAAATATTACATGTTATGATTTCTTAAATTAATTTTATTCGAATTATTAAAGTTTTTATGACTTTAACAAAATCAATTATTGAATAGTGTCAAAATTGACATAAATGAGTTTTTAAAACAAATATTATATTATTAATTGATATTATATTCCTAAAAATCTATGGCTCGGCCAAAGGACTTATATCATGATAGGAGTATCATTAATGGACCAATTTGGGATCTCTTGTATGTATATAGTATGTTTGTTAACTATATAATATAAAAATACAATGTGATAGGGTCAATGTAAAACTAATTAACTAAGAGTTAAAACTAAAAGATAAGGTTAATATAGTGACCCAAACCTGTCTAAAATCTATTTTTTGAAAGGATTTAGACCCATACACACCTTATAATTTTAATAATACACTTTTGTTCCATTATAAAATTAATATGAATTTATTATAAAATAATACTATAAGTTCTTCCTAAAAAGCCCCTCCTCCCCCTTATAAAAGGACACAACTTCTAACCAATTATTCAGACCTTAAAATCCTTTTGGTTCGGCCAAAATCTTCCCAAATATTCTATAACCTTCCCTCACTTCAACATAGAGTCCTTATTGTGATCATAAATCCAACCTAATGAGCCCTTTTGATCAAATCAAAATGAAGAACCTGAAGAAGAGGTAATGTTTTCACCACCCTTTTTCAAGTTCCTTTCTTCTTCAACTTCTTCTTTCTTTGTTATTTACTTTATAAAATAATAACTCCAGTATATTATATATAATTTGATGTTATTATAACTATGGTACAACCATATTCATTATTCTATCCAACCTTTGAATGACATGTGACCATACGTGCGTACGTACGGCTTACCGTCTCCACGTCGTGGTGTAATTGTTATTCAAAAACATTATTATTTGTATGGGTATGATAATGATAAGTAATTGATGTAAATAATAAATATAACATGATAATGATTCTGTATATATGATATAACAACCAATTATATATTATTTTAATATCAAAATAATGATATTGTCGCTCGTGCGTACGTACGGACTACTGTTTCCACGAACGCGATGAGATTGATTCCCCATCGTATCCTTGAAATTATAATTCTCATTTGATGATTACAAATAATATTAAAGGACTTGATATCATTATATATATGAATAATATACAACCTATCCATAACAAACACCGCTTATGTAACAAAATATATAAAAGAAAACAAGTAAGTTAACACCCGAAACGATGATAATACTAAGACATTATTAACAAATCAATGTAAAAAATCATATTTGATATTATATTAATGTATATGATTATTGAATAATTTAATAAAAATTATTTCACCATTATAAAGGAGTTTAACCTACCCTCAACCAATTAAAAGTACAAGGTAATGGTTTATTTTACAATATCTTCATTATCTGAGGTTGTTTATACGTAATTATCTACTGGGAACTCTTTATCATCCACATCCATTTTTCTTAAAAATGTATTTCAAAACATTATTAATATTTTATAGAATATGGGTTAAAGTCATTTATACCCTTTTTTGACTTTTTATAAGAAGTTTATAAAGGAATCTTTTCGTCATTTCCCCAACAAGGACCTTTTTAACCTTTTAGACAAAATTAAGGTTAGAATGTCTTTTTTTAACAAATATGGCGAGTGCGGCTACTTTGAACCGTTTTAAAATATTCGAAGCATCCCTTAAAAGATTATAAGAATATTTTAAAAGTAAATGTTTTATTTTATAATTATGTGACTTTTAAATGTTTTCAAAAAAAAGAGAGATTTCTCTCAAATAGTTTTTATTTTATCTATTTTAACAACCTTTGATGGATTTTAAGCTTATTTGAAGTTGATTTATTATGATAAAAAACTTCCATATTGTATTTATGGTTTTTTGATATGTTTTACTGTGGATGTGTTATTTTTATACCATTAATTGTTTATAGATAAATTATTTAAATTTCGTATGCTGGTTTTAATAAGAATGTTTATCTTATTTTTAAACTTGTTCATATGAGAAATGCATTGGACTTAGTAAGTTATGGGTGGAGCCCGCTATAGCTCCTCGATGCATCGGTAGGTCTCATGAGACAAACTAGTGTCTTGGCACGAGGCCTTGACAAAATCTTATTTTTAGTCTTGGCACGAGGCCTTGGCTATGTGGTTATGATAGTCTGGCATTAGGCATTCCATTATTATGAAAGTGGTTATTGAAATTGTATGTGATTATTTGACTAGTAGAATATCCATGTGAATAAGTAAATGGAATTATTTCATTTTATTTATGCCATATTATACTGAATTTCAATTTTGAAAAGGCTTTTGTTTTAGTTATACATTGCCTTAAATGTTTAGGCTTATTTATGATGGTTTATGCTATATTGTTATCCTTACTGAGTATCTGAGCTCACCCCTTTCTATGTTTTATTTTTCCCAGGATGTGATGAATTATTTTATGACTGACCTTCTAGAATAGTCTAAGGGGTTATGAGTGTGGAATATGGAGACTATGTTGTTGTAGTTTTTCACTTTATCATTTAATGTAAGACTTATGAATGTATATAGTGTTTCCAAGGCTACTAAACTAATCGGTCTTTCCAGACTTGATCTTTTATGATCATGCTAATGATATGTAATAATGCTCTGACTCTGGGTAACTTAGGTTGAGGCATTACAATTGGTATCAAAATAATTTTATTACAAACCTGTGAATCTAGATTTTGATAAACTCTGATTATAGAACATAGACCTAAGATGGACTTTGATGATTATTATAGAAGAAATTCCTAGAATTTTGGTAATGTAGAGATTTTGTGAGTTTTCCAAGAAAATACGTCTATGTTTGGATTGGAGTAGGAATAGGTGACTCTGGTACATATGTACCTAGGGGTAAAACCTGAAAACACAGCTTCGAGCTAGACTCGAATGGGAACTGGTGCACAAAAACGGGCATTGCTGCTCTCTTGGTTACGACACTTCCGGGGGATATGCTTGGGATAATTCTCATTTTCTTTAAAAATCATTATGAAGGGTTTATGAGTATATAATTCATCAATGAAAACATCTTTATGATTATGTATTATAACCATAAACCATTCAATTTACATTAGGAATTATTCATTACAATTCATAAACTGACCTAGTTTATGCTATTGTATAGAAATGGTGCCCAATATAAGGAATGTGAACTCCTGCAATACGTATGATCCAAAGAGTAATAAGGATCATATCTTTCAAGGTATTAAGACAAAATTTAGACAGGAAATCGTCTCCCATGTATTCTCAACATATGAAGAAATAGTATCATGTGTTAATAAGATAGATAAAGAATTCTCTGAGTCCTATGGCTTTGATGGGAAGAAAGAGAAGAAATGGATGGAAGAGAGAAAGATAGAAAAAGGGAAGATGGAAAAAAAGAATTTTCCCATATGTAATAACTGTGGGAAGAAACACCCTGGAACTTTCCTGAATGGAATGGGAGTTTTTTATAAGTGTGGAGAAAAAGGACACCATGTACGTGACAACATGGGTAAGAAAAAGGTTTCAAATGTACAATGTTTCATCTGAATGGAGTTGGGACACTACGCGAACCAATGTCTAAATCATTAGAGTACGCCCCAAATGATGCTATTGGATAATAATCTGGTTATGATACTACCACAGATGAGGAGGAATGATTAGATTTCTTATGTTGTTATTAGAGAATTATGTCATTTTAGTGTTGTATCAACAAGTACTAGTTATAATAATTATGGAGTATATAAGGATTGTACTGCAGTACTATTTCATTAAGGACTTGAGATTGTGTGGAACCAAGAAAAGTGACTCAATAGTAGGTTAAATTTTTGGAAAATATATGGTTGAGAGAAAGATAAACCATAATATGGTTCTGATACTCAGGTCGTGATTTTGGAATAATACATGATTGATTTGGAAAAATTATATTGGATATTCTTGACTACCTTGAAACTGATTAATTATTTGTATATTCCATCATTATTGGAGTTTACAACATTTTTGGATATAAGGATTATATCTAGAATTCTATAAGGAATAAGGGATCATGAATGCAATCAACAAGGTTTTATGGTAATTCAGGATGTAGCAGTGTTTTAAAAGAATATATGATGAAGGTTTTCACTTATTATTACACACAAAAAAGGATCTTGATTGTGTTTACCTTCCTTATAAATTTTGGACTGTGATTTTGGATATAAGTATTTTGGATAATTATAGTTTTAGATTATATTTGGATTGCCAAAAAAGGACAACCCAGAGGTCAGGCGGCAACCCGTCGCATCTGGCAAGGTCATGAGACTTGAACCCGCAACCGAAGCGCGACAAGGGTGTATCACCTACCACTGGCCCACGTGATGTCCAGGATTGAATAATGTAGTCTTTTTTAAAAAAATCTGGTAGATTATTTATAAATTAATTTTTTTGAACCCTATACAAATAGGATAAATAGAATATTATTTTTAAGTTCTATTTTCTTTTAGAGTGAAAGATGAGTTTGTGGTAGAAATTAGTTAGAGGATGGGACTCTACATGTCAAGTATATATTTTTCTTCTTCTCTTATTCTATGAAGAAATTAATTATTATACTTTAGTGAAGGGATCTTAAAACAAAAAATATGTTATCATAATATTATATGTTTTTTTGAACCAATGGTATTTTAAATCATCATAGATTGATGAATTTAAGGCCCTCAATTTTACACTTGTTTGTGATTGATGACCTCAATCACTACCTATAAATATTGACGTTTTTCCTCCAATTATATTTTTTTAATTTCCACCAATGTTCTCCTAATCGAGATCATAATTTTTTGGTGACCCTTTTATTTCCCTTTTCCTCTTATTAAGAAAAAATTTTATTAACCTAATTTCCGATGTGTGTTTTCCCAAAGGTATTTTCTATTATCAAACTTTTATTTCTGAAAAATAATTTCAAATTTCGAGGAATCAATTTATTGAAGGATGGAAGAATGTAACACCCCAAGCTTCCACGGTACGATTCTCTGTGAATAATACAGTAGTGTGTGTTGTACGCAACTTTGAGATTCTAACATACCGCGACCAATCAAACTTGCGGTTATGAATAGTAATACCCACTTTTTAAAATTTTATAAATTTTATCTCTCAAAATGGACTTAATTTTTGGATTAGGAATATCGAAATTAGCCTAGGGTGAAATTTTGGTACTTTTCGGATAACATTTATATGTTAATGAATAGTGAAAATTAATAAATTTTAATTTAAAACAACTTTTTTAAAAGAAATAATTAATAGTGATAAATTATGAATTTGAGTGGTTTTAAAGTATATTTAAAATATATTTTTACCATTAAATACAATTTTTTTCATTGGACATGATTTCACAATTAAATCGGACATAAACAAGTGTCAATCTTTGGATAGTTATTATCTCTTAAAAACACATTTTTTGTTTTAACAACGGGAATTAATTTTAAATTAATTTCTGCCACTTCTGTGTTTTGAATTTGGAAAAAACAATTCCATATTTGTAATAAGTATGTCCAAATTGTGTAAATATGTAACTTTCATTTTTTGAAATTTTGAATAATACTTCGTTAATTATTTTATTTACCATGGTTAAAGTGTAAATCTGGTAAATAAGGGTAAACAAATAACATTATAATAATAATAAATTACAC
The DNA here is from genome assembly GCA_963277665.1 of Viscum album. Classification (NCBI taxonomy): domain Eukaryota; kingdom Viridiplantae; phylum Streptophyta; class Magnoliopsida; order Santalales; family Viscaceae; genus Viscum; species Viscum album. Next base: position 1,358,569,773 of record OY728150.1, on the reverse strand, counting down.
TAAAATGTTTCCTAACCTTATTGGTTGATACATGTCTAACCATGGAAATCTTTTTGTCTATTTTGGGACCCCATGGAGCCACTTGTAGGTGATATGGACAATTTATATTAATTAAGTTAAAGTAAATAAAAAAATGACATAAGCATATATCTTTTAGAAAAACAATTTTTACATAGGGTTATACATGTTATATTTTGGACTATAAATAGTCTGTAGAAATATAAAAGTATTTCCTAAATAATTGTATTTTATTTATAATTTTTAGACATTTAATAATTAAATTTATTTATGACACAATAATGATGTCGTATTTTCCTTATTAATAAAAGAATCAAATAATTTGTATTATAAAAGATAAAATAAATATAATTCGAAAGTTTTGATGCCATAGACGAAATTTATTGGTCAATATTACTTTTTAGGATTGATTAAATGAATTTTATTCTAATTAATAAAGTTTTTAAGACATTAACAAAAATCAATTATTGAATAGTGTCAAAATTGCCAAAATGAGTTTTTTAAACAAATATTATATTATTAATTGATATTCTATTTTTAAAAATCTAAGGTTCGGCCAAAGGACTTATATCATGATAGTTTTATCATTAATGTACCACTTGGGTGTATCTTTTATGTATATAGTATGTTTATTAACTATATAATATAAAAATACAAAGTGACATGGTAAATGTCAAACTAATTAACTAAGAGTTAAAACTAAAAGATAAGGTTAATATAGTGACCCAAACCTGTCTAAAATATATTGTTTGAAAGGATTTAGACCCATCCCACCTTATAATTTGAATAATACACTTTTGATCCATTATAAACTGAATATGAATTTATTAAAAAATAATACTTTAAGTTCTTCCTAAAGAGGCCCTCCTCCCCCTTATAAAAGGACACAACTTCTAACCAATTATTCACACATTAAAAGCATTTTGGTTTGGCCAAAACCTGCCCAAATACTCTCTAAAATTCACTAAATTGAACATAGATGGATTATTTTGATCCTAAATCCAATCTAAGGAGCCATTTTGATCAAATCAAAAAAAATAACCCGAAGAAGAGGTAATGTTTTCACCACCCTTTTTCAAGTTCCTTTCTTCTTCAACTTCTTCTTTCTTTGTTATTTCCTTTATAAAATAATAAATCCCATATCTTCTATATAATTTTATGTTATTATAAATATGGTACAACCATATTCAATATTCTATCCATCCTTTTAATTACATGTCACCATACATGCGTACGTACGGCTTACCGTCTCCACGTCGTGGTGTAATTGTTATTTAAAAAGATTATTATTTGGATGGGTATGATAATGATATTTAATTGATTTAAATAATAAATATATCATGATAATTATTCTTTATATATGATATACCATCCAATTATATATTATTTTAATATCAAAGGAATGATATTGTCGCTCGTGCGTACGTACGGACTACCGTCTCCGCGAAAGCGATGAGATTCATTCCCCACCGTATCCATGCAATTATAATTCTCATTTGATGATTAAAAATAATTTTTAAGGACTTGATATCATTCTTTATATGAATAATATATAACATATCCATAACAAACATGACTTATGTAACAAAATATATAAAAGAAAATGAGCAAGTTAACACATAAAACGATGATAATACTAAGATATTATTAATAAATCAATGTTAAAAGATCATATATGATATCATATTAATGTATATGATTATTGTATAATTTAATAAAAATTATTTCACCATTATATAGGATGATAACCTACCCTTAACCAAGGAAAAGTACAAGTTAAGAGTTTATTTCACAATCTCTTCATTATCTAAGGTTTTGTATACATAATTATCTACTGGGACCTCTTTTTCATCCACATCCATGTTTCTTAAAAATGTATTTCAAAACATTATTAATATTTTAGAGAATATGGGTTAAATTCATTTATACCCTTGTTTGAATTTTTATAAGAAGTTTATAAAGGAATCTTTACATCATTTTCCAAACAAGGACCTTTTTAACCTTTTATACAAAATTAAGGTAAGAATGTATTTTTTAACTTATACGGTGGGTGTGGATATTTTCCACCATTGTAAAATCTTCAAAGCTTCCCTTAAAATATTATAAGAAATTTTTCAATGTAAATGTTCTATTTTATAATTATGTGACTTTTAATGATTTCAAAAAAAGAGATATTTCTCTCAATTTGTTTTGATTTCATCTATGTCAACATCCCTTGATGGATTTTAAACTTATTTGAAGTTAATTTATTATGATAAAAAACTTCCATATTGTATTGATGGTTTTGTGATATGTTTGATTGTGGATGTGTTATTTTTATATCATTCACTATTTATAGAGAAATTATTTACATTTCGTATGCTAGTTTTAATACGAATGTTTATGTTATGTTTAAACCTATTCATAAGAGGAGTGCATTGGACTTAGTAAGTGATGGGTGGAGCCCGCTATAACTCCTTGATGCATCGGTAGGTCTCATGAGACAAACTAGTGTCTTGGAACGAGGCCTTGACCAAATCTTATTTGTAGTCTTAACACGATGCCTTGTCTATGTGGTTATGATAGTCCGGCATTATGCATTCCATCATTATGAATGTGGTTATTGATATTGCATGTGATTATTCGACTAGTATAATATCCATGTGAAAAAGTAAATGGAATTATTTCATTTTATTTCTGCCATATTATGCTGTATTTCAAGTTTGAAATGGCTTTTGTTTTAGTTATACAATGCCTTAAATGTTTATGCTTATTTATGAAAGTTTCCGCTATATTGTTATCCTTACTGAACATCTGATCTCACCACCTTATATGTTTTATTTTTCCCAGGATGTGAAGAAGTATTTTATGACTGACCTACAGGGATAGTCTGAGGGGTTATGAGTGTGAACTATGGAGACTATGTTTTCGTAGTTTTTCACATTATCATGTAATGTAATACTTATGAATGTATCTAGTGTTTCTAAGGCTACTAAACTAATCGGTCTTTTGAGACTTGATCTTTTGTGATCATGCTAAGGATATGTTATAATGCTCTGACTCTGGGTAACTGGGGTCGAGGCATTATTGTTGGTATTAGAGGAAGTTTAGTACAATCCTTGGAAGCTAGATTTTGATAAACTCTGATTAGAGAACATAGACCTAAGATGGACTTTGAGGATTAGTATAGAATAAATTCCAAGAATTTTGGTAATGTAGAGATTTTATGAGTTTTACAAGAAAATACATCCCTATCTGGATACGACTAGATAGAGGCGGATCTGGTACAGATGTACCTAGGGGTAAAACCCGAAAACACTGCTTTTAGATTGAATCTAATGGAACTGGTGCATGACAATGGGCCTTGCTGCACTCTTGGTTACGAAACTTCCGGGGGATATGCTTGGTATAATTCTCATTTTCTTTACAAATCAATATAAAGGGTTTATGTGTATATAATTCCTCAATGAAAACATCTTTATGATTATAGATTATATCCATAAACCATTCAATTTACATTAGGAATTATTCATTGTAATTCATAAACAAACCCAGTTTATGCTATTGTATAGAAATGATGCCCAGTAGAAGGAATGTGAACTCCAGTAATACGTATGATCCAAAGAGTAAGAAGGATCATATCTTTCATAGTATTAAGAAAACATTTGTAAGGTAAATTGTCTCCAATGTATTCTCAGCATTTGAAGAAATAGTATCATGTGTTAATAAGATAAGTAAATAATTATCTGAGTCATATGGATTTGAAGGTAAGTAAGAGAATAAAAGGATGGAAGAGAGAAATCTGGATAAAGGGAAGAGGGAAAAGAAGAATTTTCCCATATGTAATAAATGTGGAAAGAAACACCCTAGAACATGCCTGAAGGTAATAGGAGTTCGTTATAAGTGTGGAGAAAAAGGACACCATGTGTGTGACATCAATGGTAAGAAAAAGGTTTCAAATTTACAATGTTTCATCTACAAGGAGTTGGGACACTACGCGAACCAATATCCAAATCATCAGAGTATGCCCCAAATGATGTTATTGGATAATAATCATATTATGATACTACCATAGATGAGGAGGAATGATTAGAGTTCTTATGTTGTTATAAGATAATTATGTCATTTGAGTGTTGTATCAACAATGTACTAGTTATAATAATTATGGAGTATATAAGGATTGTAATGTAGTACTATTTCATTAAGGACTTGAGATTGTGTGGAACCAAGAAAAGTGACTCAATAGTAGGTTAACTTTTTGGAAAATATATGGTATATAGAAAGATAAACCACAATATGGTTCTAATACCGAGGTAGTGATTTTGGAATAATACATGATTGATTTGGATAAATTATATTGGATATTCTTGACTACCTTGAAACTGATTAATGATTTGTATATTCCATCATTGTTGGAGTTTACAACATTTTTGGATAGGGGTATATCCAGTATTTTATAAGGAATAAGGGATCATGAATGTAATCAACAAGGTTTTATGGTAATTCAGGATGTAGTAGTGTTTTAAAAGAATACATGATGAAGTTGTTCACATGTTATTACGCGGAAAAGAGTATCTTCATTGTGTTTAACTTCCTTATAAATTTTGGACTCTGAGTTTGGACAGAAGTATTTTGGATAATTCTAGTTTGAGATTATTTTTTGATTGCCAAAAAAGGACAACCCGGAGGTTGGGCGGCAACCTGTCGCGTCTGACAAGGCTGCGAGACTTGAACCCGCAACTGAAGGGCGACAAGGGTGTATCACCTACCACGGGACCACGTGATGTCCTTGATTGAATAATTTAGTCTTTTTAAAAAAATCTGTTAGATGAATTATAAATTCATTTTTTTGAACCCTATAAGAATAGGATAAATAGAATATTATTTTTAAGTTATATTATCTTTTAGAGTGAAAGATGAGTTTGTGGTAGAAATTAGTTAGAGGATGGGACTCTACTTGTCAAGTATATATTTTTCTTCCTCTCTTATTCTATGAAAAATTAATTATTATACTTTAGTGAAGGGATCTTAAAACAAAAATTTTGTTATCCTAATACCATAGGTTTTGTTGAACCGATAGTATTTTAAATCATCATAGATTAATGAATTTAAGGCCCTCAATTTTACACTTTTTTGTGATTCATGAACTCAATCACTACTAATAAATATTTAAATTTTTCCTCCAATTATATATCTCTAATTTCCACCAAAGTTCTCCTAATCGAGATCATAATTTGGTGGTGACCCTTTCATTTCCCTTTTCCTCTTATTAAGACTAAATTTTATTAAACTAATTTCCAATGTGGGTTTTCCCAAAGTTATTTTCTATTTTTAACCTTTTATTCTTTAAAAATAATTTCAAACTGTAGGGACACAATTTATTGAAGGGCGGAAGAATGTAACACCCCAATCTTCCACGGTATGATTCTCTTTGAATAATACAGTAGCGTGTGTTGTATGCAACTTCGAGATTCTAACACACCGCGACCAATCAAAGTAACTGTTATGAATAGTAATACCCACTTTTTGAAATTTTATAAATTTTATCTCTCAAAATAGACTTCAATTTTGGATTCTGAATATCGGAATTAGACTAGGGTGAAATTTTAATTAAAAACAACTTCTTAATAGTGAAAATTACTAAATTTTAATTAAAAACAAATTTTTTTTTAAAAAAATTAATAGTGATAAATTAGGAATTTGAATGGTTTTAAAGTATATTTAGAATTTATTTTTACCATTTAATACAATTTTGGTCATGGGACAAAATTTCACAATTAAACAGGACATAAAAAATTGTCAATCTTTTGATAGTTATTACCTCTTAAAAACATGATTTTTTGTTTTAACAACGGGAATTAATTTCTTCGACTTCAGTGTTTTGAATTTGGAAAAATGGATTCTATATTTGTAATTAGGATTTCTAAATTGTTTAAATAGGTAACTTTTATATTTAGAAATTCTGAATAATTACTTCGGTAAATATTTTATTTACAATGGTTAAGGGGTAAATCCGATAAATAAGGGTAAACAAATAACATTATAATAATAATAAATTACCCTAAAACACGTCCTAACCTTATTGGATGATACATGTCTGAACATGGGAAACTTTGGGTCTATTTTGGGACCCCATGGAGCCACTTTTAGGTGATAAAGACACTTTATATTAATTAAGTTAAAGTAAATACAAAAATGACAAAAGCATATATCTTTTAGAAAAACAATTTTTACATAGGGTTATACTTGTTATATTTTTTAATATAAATATTAATTAGAAATATAATAGTATTTCCTAAATAATGGTATTTTATTTATAATTTTTAGACATTTAATAATTAAATTTATTTATGTCACAATAATGATGTAGTATTTCCCTTATTAATAAAAGAATCAAATAATTGGTATTATAAAAGTTAAAATAAATATAATTTGAAAGTTTTGATGACATCCACGAATTTTATTGGTTAATATAACATGTTAGGATTTATTAAATGAATTTTATTTGAATTAATAAATTTTTTAAGACTTTAACAAAAATCAATTATTGAATAGTGTCAAAATTGACATAAATGAGTTTTTAAAACAAATATTATATTATTAATTGATATTCTATTTCAAAAAATCTAAGGGTCGGCCAAAGGACTTATAGAATGATAGGTGTATCATTAATGGACCACTTGGGGGTCGCTTGGATGTATATAGTAAGTTTATTAACTATATAATATAAAAATACAAAGTGACACGGTAAATGTCAAACTAATTAACTAAGAGTTAAAACTAAAAGATATGGTTAATATAGTTACCCAAACCTGTATAAAATCTAATGGATGAAAGGATTTCGACCCATCCCCACCTTATACTTTGAATAATATACTTTTGATCCATTAGAAACCGAATATGAATTTATTATAAAATTATACTTTAAGTTCTTCCTAAAGAGCCCCACCTCCCCCTTATAAAAGGACACAACTTATAACCAATTCTTCACACCATAAAGTATTTTGGTTCGGCCAAAACCTACCCAAATACTCTATAAACATCCCTCAATTAAACCTAGAGTCATTATTTTGATCAGAAAGACAACCTATGGAGCCCTTTTGATCAAATCCAAAGGAAGAACCCGAAGAAGGGGTAATGTTTTCTCCACCCTTTTTCAAGTGACTTTCTTCTTCAAATTCTTATTTACTTGTTATTTCCTTTATAAAATAACAACTCCAGTATCTTCTATGTACTTTTATGTTATTATAAATATGGTACAACCATATTCATTATTCTATCCATCCTTTTAATGACATGTCACTATACTTGCGTACGTACGACTTACCGTCTCCACGTCGTGGTGTAATTGTTATTCAAGAACATTATTATTTGGATGGGTATGATAATGATATGTAATTGATGTAAATAATAAATATAACATGATAATTATTCTGTATATATGATATACTATCCAATTATATATTATTTTAATATCAAAATAATGATATTGTCGCTCGTGCGTACGTACGGACTACTGTCTCCACGAAAGCGATAAGATTCATTCCCCATCATATCCATGCAATTATAATTCTCATTTGATGATTAAAAATAATGTTTAAGGACTTTATATAATTATTTATATGAATAAGATACAACCTATGCATAACAAATAGGGCTTATGTAACAAAATATATAAATGAAAACGAGTAAGTCAACACCCGAAACGATGATAATATTAAGATATTATTAACAAATCAATAGTAAATGATCATATATGATATCATATTAATGTATGTGATTCTTGTATAATTTAATAAAAATTATTTCAAAATTATATAGGAGGTTATCCTACCCTCAACCAAGGAAAATTACAAGGTAAGTGTTTATTTTACAATCTCTTCATTATCCGAGGTTGTTTATACGTAATTATCTACTGGGACCTCTTTATCATCAACATCCATGATTCTTAAAAATGTATTTCAAAACATAATTACTATTTTACAGAATCTGGGTTAAAGTCATTTATACCCTTGTTTTAATTTTTATAAGAAGTTTATAGAGGAATCTTTACGTCATTTTTCAAACAAGGAACTTTTTAAGCTTTTCAACAAAATTAGGGTAAGAATGTCTTTTTTTTAACTTATACGGTGGGTGCAACTGTTTTCCATCGTTTTAAAATCTTCAAAGCTTATCTTACAAGTGTATAAGAATATTTTCAAATTAAATGTATTATTTTATAATTATGTGACTTTTAAATGATTTCAAAAAAAAAAATATTTCTCTCAAATTGTTTTGATTTCATCTATGTCAACATCCTTTGATGGATTTTAAGCTTATTTGAAGTTGATTTATTATTATACAAAACTTCCATATTGTATTGAAGGTTTTGTGATATGTTTGACTGTGGATGTGTTATTTTTATACCATTAATGGTTTATGGAGAATGTATTTACATTTTGTATGCTAGTTTTAATACGAATGTTTATGTTATGTTTAAACCTATTCATATGAGGAATGAATTGGACTTAGTAAGTGATGTGTGGAGTCTGCTATAGATCCTCGATACATCGGTAGGTCTCATGAGACAAATTAGTGTCTTGGCGCGAGGCCTTGACAAAATCTTATTGTTAGTCTTGGCACGAGGCCTTGGCTATGTGGTTATGATAGTCTGGCATTATGCATTTCATCATTATGAAAGTGGTTATTGATATTGCATGTCATTATTCGACTAGTAGAATATCTATGTGAATAATTAAATGGAATTATTTCCTTTTATTTATGCCATATTATGCTGATGTTCAAGTTTTAAAAGGCTTTAGTTTTAGTTATACATTGCCTTAAATGATTATGCTTATTTATGAAAGTTTATACTATATTGTTATCCTTACTGAGCATCTGAGCTCACCCCTTTCTATATTTTATTTTCCCAGTATGTGAAGAAGTATTTTATGACTGACCTACAGGGATAGTCTGAGGGTTTATGAGTGTGGACTATGGAGATTATGTTGTTGTAGTTTTTCACTTTATCATGTAATGTAAGACTTATGAATGTATCTAGTGTTTCCAAGGCTACTGAACTAATCGGTCTTTCGATACTTGATCTTTTGTGATCATGAGAATGATATGTAATAATGCACCGAATCTGGGTAACTAGGGATTGGATGTTACAAACAACCTTTTAATCATCCTTTTATGTGCAGTTCCTAGACTGAAATATGGCGAGATAAAAGATATGTTACTAGGAATAAAAACTCAAACATAACAATGGAGGTTTACTAATCATGAGAAAGGGAGATCTTGTACCACTCAAACTCAATAAGATCATCCAATAAATAATGTAAAATGGTTCAGGTATTCAAACCCAAATCTGCATACACATTCTCCATTATTGAGACTACAAATTAAAAATCCTAGTTTAATTATAAATTCAATAAAAAAAGGATTATGAAGTGATTAATCGCACAAAATTTAGACGTTTAAAAATTTAATGGCTCTAAACAAATTCATTTGGTAGTTTTTTAATAAAAAAACACATGATATAGTAGAAGTTGTATCATATGGATGGAGAAGAAATGTGAAATTGATAATAAAAGGAAAAAGGTAAATAAATAAGTACACAAATGCATAGGTGTATGATTTAACTAAACACCAAACACACACAAAAGTTATATTTCACCAATGGTAAAACCCACATTCTATATTTTATGTATGTCTTAGATTCCCATCCAATAAATCATTCAGGAGATATTCTATTATTTAAAAAAACATGAACACATGATGTAATATATTTAGATTTTTTATTATAAAAATATTGAGGCTTATGGGCCCCAGAATCTCATGATGACTCAAAATATAAGTTCAAGAATGTTAATTAAAATTTTCTAATTTACTTCATGAAATAAATAGAGACATTAATTTGAAAATATATTTAACCTCTTTTAGATCCATTTAAATATTTATAATGTGATTTTTATTGAGAAATAAAATAGTCCCCTAAAAATACATATAACTTACAAAAATAAGAGGATTTCATTATCATTATAAATTAATGATATTACAGAGTGAAAATAATTTTATTTTAAAGGAACTAATGTTTCTTTTAATGAAAAAATTGTGTTTTTGTGTTACTAAACCAAATAAATGTAGATTTACGGGTCCCAATGGTTGTACGAGTTAGGTGTAATTATATTTTTATTTCATAAAAATGATCTTAAATTAAATATAATATTTATAATTCTTATAGTATATATATATATATATCTTTATATTATCGCTATGTAGAATAATTGAGAAATAAGTGAAATAATTTATAAAATTTTATGAAAATATTCTTATATTAATAAGTATAACCTTCTTATATATTTTCATTAACATTTTTTTACCTTTGGTAATATAAAAGGAACCCTTTGGTATGTGGATAGAAAATTTTTGTTTTTTTATTCCATGCATATTTGAGTTTTTGAAATATATATTTTATATTCATGTTAAAATTGGAATGATATTTTCATATTTTTTATATATCCCAACAAATAGATTATTAATAAATTATTTTTTAATTCATTATTGTCCAATGGTTTTAAATAATATGATATTAAGATATTTAAGAATATGAAATCAAAAAAAATATTATGAGGTAGAAGGAGTTAGTTTCATAATGGGTTTCTTAAACAAAACCGAATTATGATATAAATAGGGCTTGTATATACATACATATCATTATGATTAAAATGATATTTTCGGTGTTTTTTTTGTGAATAAGATATTTATCATTAAAAAATTTTAATTTTATTGATATGATTATTATAAAGAATAATATTTTAATCAATTTATAATCAATGTAAGAAAATAATATTAAAGTAATTCCTCAAGTAATTTATAATAATTATTTGTATGTTCTTGATTTAAAAAAGACCTTTTTAAAGAGTTTCTTTCAAGATAAATTATCTCATATGGGGTATGTATTTTACATATATAATGATATAATAATACATAATAATTAAAGTAAATCATAATATACCCAATAAAAGGAGTGTTAATCATGTAATGAAATTATTTTGGTTTCAATGTTCTATAAATGGAGTTATTAATACCATGAAATAAAACAATAATATAATCATTAAATGCCATTTTGTTAATTTTAAAGTATTATATTTCTTAAGTGTTTTGTTGTATGGTTGATGTAATATTTTCTCAAGTATCTATAATATAAGTTAGTATAAACTACATGATAATGTAGTAACAATTACATGTCATTGTGATATTATCATTGATAAAACTACTAACATAACAGAAAAATGTTTTTTCATTAAATTCTTCACATGTTATAATGTAGTATAAATTATTTTGATGTATATCAATTTTAAATTTATCCCATGTATCTATTTATATGATGAAAAAATTTAGTAATTTACAAATGTATCATGATATTTAATTTTTTAAATTTATGATTTACCATTTATTTATTTGTATTTTATTTATAATTCAATTTGAATAAAAATTATCCTATATTAGTTAAACATTTGAGTTTTTTCTAATTTATGATCATCATATAATGATTAGGTCGTTCAAGGAATGTTAAGATTAAAACGGGATAATATTAACATAGATGTGTATATATAACTCTTGATTCATAAGTGGGACTTTATGTCATAATTAACTATTTTAATATTCCTCATTGGATGTCATAAATGTTGTTATTCATATAATTGGTATTTTTATTTCATATTATTTCATAATATATATGGATAAAAAGTTACCCTATATATATGTATTATTATATTTATACCTTTATTAAGATATACTTTATGTTAATCTAATCAAGGGTCGGTTGTGTATATTATTAATCATATGAAAATTTCTTCTTAAAAAATAATAACTAGTTTTTACTCAAGTATGATCGGTATGATAACTAGTCCTCTAAATGATTTAAATGTGATTTTTATTATATTTTGGTAAAGGAAATATAATTTAATCATATATAAATATCTTTTTGAACATTGATAATTGATAATGGATTACTTGGAAAAAATAATATTGACATGTATAATTTCTTATTATTGTACTCAATATCCTGGATAAACAAGTTTCATGACTATTTAAAATTTATTTAGATAAATCTTGAGGATGATTTCATAGAGGTAGTGGTGTTTGTTCAAGATAATGTTACTTCTCATTATATGATATGTTTTAATTAAAATTTTCTTTATATTGATTATTAAATACATTTATAATCATTGAATTTATAATCATTTTCAATGATACAAAGACCAATATGATTACACATAAGGATATATTAAGAGGGGTATTTTTTATAATTTTTTTCCATAATTGACAAGGTTTATATGATATCTTGACTATAGAATTTTTTAGTTTAAAAAAATGTTTTGATTTCAAAACTTATTAAATATTATGTAACATTTTGAAAAATTATATGATACTTAAGATAAATTTTTATATTTATATAAAAAATAAAATAAATAGAATATCTCAATGTACAATATGTATTATACCCCCACATTAAATATACATGGGTATCTTTTATGAATTGTGTAATATCATTTTATTTTTTATGAAATAATGGGATATAATATTCTTTATTGGTACTATATAAGTTTTTTCTATGTAATTTATCGTTTATTTTGACTTTAAATCACTTTAGGATTTGTTTATGTTAACTATAATAGTCCTTAAAATTTTGTAAAATGGGTTTTCACATTCATATATAATTTAATAGTACATTTACAGAATTCAAATTTATTCCTATTATTCCACTAAATGTTTTCATGAAATTTTTTCATTTATGGAGCTAAATTTATTTATTATATGATGTAATTAAAAAAATATCTTAGTGATTCCGAAATTTTATGTAATATAAAAGACTAAATGGTTAAAATTCTTTTTATTCTCCCAATCCTTTAATTCCCATGGTAAAAATATTTCATGTGTAAAATAGTAGTTTTAGGTATATTATTTGTTATAGACATGTTTAGTGAATTACTTATGAAATCAAGAAACTAATCATTATTTATTAGTTATCACCATTAATTTTATATAGCATGAAATGTTAATAAATTTGGTGGATGTTGTATACTTTCTTCATTTTTTCCCTAATTAATTTTCCAGTTTCTATAATGTGATATTGGTGTTATATTATTAAATTTTTACACTAATAAAGAAATAAAAACATGCATAATCAGTCACATTTTTCCCTAATTCACGTCACCGCCTTAATTAATCCTAATTTGGAACTTGTAATGTCTTCATTTGTAACACCTAACATTTTTTATAGATTGTGTAAATATTTGATGGATTTATTAAAGTTAGTTTTTGTTAATTAATTTAAATAAATTCTCAATAAAATATTTAAACAATTAAATATACAAAATATTAAGCATTTGATCTGAAGAAAAAACATATTAAAGTTGTCATGACCCCCTCCCCACAAAGTGTACCCCTCCTGGATCGGCAATGTGGGAAGGGAGATAGTGACCCCAGGGTCCCGCCTCCAGTAGGCCCCATGTTGGTGACTAGCACTGAGGGAATAGTAAACACACAAATGGGAGGCATTTACCTATAAGAGAAAACATGCAGAAGAAAGATATAAGATAGACAACAACCAACTGCAACTCAAACAGTAATATAAACGAAATCCCAAGTACAGATTTGTAATGTCATGAAAAACTACTACAACTAAAAGGGGAACACTACACGTACCCAAAAGAAAGTAAAAACAACATCAATCACAAAGTCCAAACAAATCCTACAACCCCAAGCTAGTAGAAACCAAACTAATCTCCAACCTTCTCCAAGTGACCTAAAAAACATTTTATATAAACATAGGGTGATTATAACAGTATACTCATTAGGATCCTCCCTGAAGAATCTCGTGCAAAAGTAAAGAAATCCTGATAAAGCACAGTGAACAACAAGTGAAACTAACTCGTCACCTAAATAGGTATACTATGTTCCCAGCCTCACCATGGCTACTCTCACCAAGTAATTCATACAAGAGTACATAATATAAAAAAGAATATCAAGGGTACCCCGCTACTACTTCCCCACTAGTTTTCCGCTTTTCCCCAATGTTGAACATCCTTAGAATCTCTCTCCAAAAAGGCTTGCCCGTAGACAGCTCAGTGAAGCACCACAACATGCACCTCGTGCAACAAAACCACCACATCCACACAATAAAGTAACCAGGTAGTTTCTTGACTCCACCACAACTTTCATAGAGTGTGTCAAATGTTGGGAATTATACCTCAAACCATTATAGCCCACACACTATGTAAGAATCCTCAAGATGTCACAGCCTATACATGTTACGCCTATAGTAGTCCATAAGAAACTATATCCAGAATATATGTGTGTGAATAACCACAAGCCATTACAACCCTATACACACATATATGGGGAAAACTAACTATTGTGCCTACCAACATAAGTAACTACCAAGAGAAGAGAGCAGGGCCAAAGGGGGCAGTCATACATCAATCCTCCCACCGAAATGTTGGGGAAAACACCCTCTCAGGGCTCAGAATCTCTAGGGTGTTTTTGTCCCTAACTGATGGAGTAGAGTAGCATATATAAACAAAAAAAAGTACAAAATATACTATAGCTCACAACCACACTGTGGGCATAAACTAGTCTTAGACTCAACTGAAGATAACATCTCTCAGACTCTCGGCTGCCAATTCTAAGACTAGGTATCCTATAAGTACACAACCATTTAAAGAGATTTATTACATTACTACATTCCCCTTTTCTTATCAGTTCCACTTTACGTTAATTAATTATTTAAACAATAATTAACAGTTAACAATTCCACATTAAATTTCATTAGCATCACAACTAAAGTCTACTGTCCCTTTAAAATTATAACCTTAGCATTGTTTCCCAGCAAGTTCCAACCCCATGGGTATACCTCATTTATTCAATTATTTATATACAACATTAATTTACCATATTTCAAGGCATTCTAGAAAATAATTTATGCTACAAAACACAGGTTTCTCAACATGGTGAGTGGATGAACTACCCATCAATTATTTTCCGCCTATAGAAAGAGCGTAGAGACATCCTCCCTTGAGAATCTAAACACAGAATACATGTGGCATACCCTGCGTGTCTTCGCCCATTTCTGATGAAGGGTAAGAAATATTAGAATCCTTGAGAAGTGGGGAAATTAAAGAAGATAAACAACAAATAAGAATCAGTAAGCATCCAAACATTCACAACCAACCTATTCCATCATCCACAGTGTCTTCCCCGACACCCAATAACATAAACTGATGCATCTCGCCACTCTAGGCGTCAACTTCTGCCACATCCAATAGGCCTCCCTACCCTGACATATCACAACACCCTTCCCAGCTCATATAAAAACACATGCAGTAGGGAAATAACCATCATATCAATTGGGTGGTTGGACCTTAAACAAGAAAGAGGGTAACTCAGAACCCTACAATGAATTATCTTTTATCAAACAACCAGTTCTTTAATCCATATTGGATTAACCAATTTAAATTCGTAGGTTCCAACTTCTGGAAACCTAAACAGTAAACTATCGCAAATAATTAAACATGCTTACTACACCAATTTTATTAAAATAAAATTACAGCAAGAAGAACTAGATTTATTTACATGCCTCTTTATCTTTAGCCAAACAATTATCAATTAGTTCTTGATTTATGTTCTTTAAAAATTTCCATCAAGAATGAAAATCTAAACAAATAATGCATAGATATCACACTATCTATAAAAACAGGAGGAAATAATATATGCTCGATATTAATTTTTTTATCTGGTTCAAATATTTATTATGTCAATTATATTATAATACAGTGGGATAAAACATGTTAACTATATAGTTGAACACAAAATAAAAGAGAAACAACAAATCCCCTACCTCAAATAGCTCTTGACATTCTTTATACGAGTACGAGCCACACAACAGTTTATGATCTCATCCCCTATGACAACTATATCCACCTGAGGATATAGAGACACCACCACATCGGCCAACAACCAAGAAAAATCCATTAGAAACATGGGGTAAAATTAAATTAAAGGGAAAGGAGAAACAAAAGGAGATGAACCCAAAATAATGACGATAGATCATACCTTATATTGAATATTGATCAATACTACTTGGTTGCATCAAAACAGAGTGGAACCAATACAAGGAGGAAAGTTTGATTGTGAAACTCATATGGGATGGAATGAAAGGTTCAAGAATCTCATAGCCAAGAACAAGGAGGAATAACTCGGCAGAAAGATATATCGTCCCATTAGAAGATTTAACGGAGTAGTGGTTTAAGATACGCTGGATTTTCTATTAAAATTAGATCACATTGAACCATGTGGTTTGACCAAATAAAAGCATCCTGAGCCTAAGGTAAATTAATATGGGAGTTATAGCCTTTTAATCGGCATTAGAATCCTTCAAATGAGGCTCTAAATGCATTTTACATCAATGGAAATGTTAAAGGGGTGAACTGTAGAATGTTAGAAACACTGTTTATTAAAATGTAATTTGTCAAAGGAAAGAGGTCACTATTGGGACCTCACTGTTCTGGAAACATTGTTCATGAACTCAAAATTTAGTGAAGGAAAGAGGTCACTGTTGGAAATTCACTATTCTAGAAACACTATTCATGAACTCAAAATTTAGCAAAGTAAAGAGGTCACTATTGGAACCTCACTATTTTGAAAACACTGTTCATGAACTCAAAATTTGGAAAAGGAAAGAGGTCACTGTTGGAACCACACTGTTCTAAAAACACAGTTCATGAACACAAAATTTGGAAAAAGAAAGAGGTCACCATTGGAACCTCACCGTTCTGGAAACATTGTTCGTGAACTCAAAATTTGGAAAAGAAGATAGGTCACTGTTGGAACCTCACCATTCTACAAACACTATTCATGAACTCAAAATTTTGAGAAGGAAAGAGGTCACCGTTGGAACCTCGCGATTTTGGAAACACTATTCATGAACTCAAAATTTGGAAAGGGAAAGAGGTCGCCATTGGAACCTCATTGTTCTGGAAACACTGTTCATGAACTCAAAATTTAGAAAAGGAAAGAGGTCACCATTAGAACCTCACAGTTCTGGAAACACTATACATGAACTCAAAATTTGGGAATGGAAAGAGGTCACCATTGAAACCTCACCATTCTGGAAACACTGTTAATGAACTCAAAATTTGGAAAAGGAAATAGGTCACCATTGGAGCCTCACAGTTCTGGAAACACTGTTCATGAACTCAAAATTTGATAAAGGAAGTAGGCTACCGTAGTACTGTTCACAACGGTCTACGGTTGGAACTGTTCATCGATGGAACTGTTCACAAAATTGGAAATTTTGAAAATGTCAGGGAGAAGTCACCTTGAACACCCGAACCCCTCAAACACTAGATTCCAACAAAGTAATGGACCAAAGAGATCTGGGCCATTACATCAGATACCTCTCACAACATTCTCTTCCTCAAGATTTCAAAACCAACCTAAAAGAAAACAAAAAAGAATCCTAAACAACCACCCATTGAGATTCCCCCATCAAAATAGAGCAACCCACAAGAATCAACCAAATAAATCCATATCATAAACAAAAAAGGTCTATAACCACAAAGAAAACATCATTACATGAAAAGAGTTAAAGATCAAATGACTTTGGGTACTGAGCACGTATCTACGACTCACGTTCCCATGTACTCTCTTCCATGCCACCTTGTCTCCATAAGACAAGAACCAAGGGGATAGAATTCCCACATAACACCTTCTATTTGTAGTCTTGGATCTCCACAGGTCACTCCTCAAACGTCGCATCATCATCAACATCAATCTATCCTCAATCGATGAAGTGAGAGTCATCATGAAGACAATGACAGAGCTATGTCATATGAAAGACTTCGTCTATCCGAATCATCTGCGGGGTAAGTGATACTCGATATGCCAAAAATCCAACATGAGATAACACCTTGAAAGGCCCAATAAACTAGGGAGAAAGCTTAATCCCATGACCAACCTTCGCTGCCCACTATGGGGAGTCACCTTCAGAAACACGTGATCCCCAACATCAAATTCTAAGGGTATCCTACTTTGATCGACATATGATTTCTGATGATCTTGTGATGTATTCATCCTATCATTAATCACCTAAACCATATCTACTATATTTTTCACTTGTCTCAGTCTGAGAATTGCTGACTCTCTAACCCCAGTCCAACACAATGGAAAACGGCAAGGTCAACCATTAAAGGATTCAAATGGTGTCATACCGATGGTGGAGTTAAAAATATTATTTTAAGAAAACTCCACCAAGGGTAAGTGTCTCATCCATGAACCTCCAAAATATAAGACACAAGAGCATAACATGTCTTTATGAGTTTGGATGGTCCGCTCTATCTAACCATCCGTATAAGGAAAAAAAGTAGTGTTAAGGCATAATTGAGAACCAAAAGCATTCTAGAGACCTCTCTACACCCTATAGGTAAAACGAGGATCTCGATCATAAATGATCATCCTTGGGACTCCATGAAGTCTCTCCACATTCTCCAGATACTGCCTCGACAAAACATCCACTGATCTCGAGTCCTTGATTGCAATGAAGTTGGCTGATTTTGTTAAATGATCCACTGCCACCCAAATAGTGTCATGTCCTCCCAGATCTTGAGGTAAACTAGTAAAAATTTCCATTGATTTTTCCTCCCACTTCCACTAAGGAATATCTAATGGCTAGAGAAAACCACCGAGAACATGTTGTTCGGCCTTCACCTTCTAGTAGACCAAACATCGAGACACAAACTCTGCAACCGCACGCTTCAGCGTAGGCCACCAAAACTAGCTCCTCAAGGCTTGGTAAAACTTTGTCACGCCAGGATGCACCGCTAAAGGAGAACTATAGAACTCTCTGAGAATTATCTCATGCATCATCAAAGGAACAAAAATCCTTCCATGATATAAAACTCGGTGATGTTCATCCTCAGTCCAACAATCTGAGGCCTCGCCACAAACAACTTGGTCTCTTTAGACCTCCACATCAAGATCCCCTAACTGGGACTCTTCCACCTGCTACACCAGAGATGACTACATCATCATCTGAAAAAGAGTACCTCTTCCCCCAACTTCTCTCATTTAAAGATGTAATGCTGATAGTTCTTCCATTACTCTCCATGAGTCACCAGATTCACGCATTGCATCACTATGTGACTTTGGACTCAGTGCATCAGCTACAACATTCCCCTTTCCAGTTGTATACGGTATTTTGAAGTAATATTCCTATAAGAACTCCATCCACCGATGATGTTTCATGTTTAAGTCGCGTTGGGAGAAATCACACCTCAAGATCTTATGATCGGTGAAAACCAAAAAGCACTCACTAATGAGGTAATATCTCTACAACTTCAGAGAAAACACCATAGCTTCCAACTCAAGATCATGGGTGGCATAGTTACATTCATGGGTATGTAACTACAGAGACCCATAAGAAACAACTAATCTATGCTGCATCATAACACAACCTAACCCTAGATGCGAAGTATCACAGAAAACATCAAAATGAACTCCCTCAACTGCATGACAAAGAACTAGAGCACTTACTAACGTCTTGTTTAGATACTCGAAAGATGTATGACACTGATTAGTCCATATGAACGCCTAATCCTTCTAGGTAAAAACTGTTAGAGGAGTCAAAACTTGAGAGAAATTAGCGACAAACCTCCTATAGTATCCTGCGATACCAAGGAAACTATGCACCTATGACACTGTCTTGGGTGATACCCAAGACACAACTGCTTCTATATTTGATGGTTCCACAACTACTACCTACTCTGACATGAAATTCCCTAAGAAATAGAATTCTTGAGCTCAAAACTCACACTTAGATAACTTCCCAAATAGCAGATGTTCACGAAGAACTCCCAAAATGGTGTGTAGATTCTCTACATGCCCCTCCTCAGACATGGAGTATACAAGGATGTCGTCGAGGAAAACCACCACGAACTTGTCCAGGAACTCATGGAACACAACGTTAATTAATCCCATGAACACAGCTGGGGAATTTTGTTATGCCGAATGGCATTACAATGAACTCATAATGCACATGATGATAGTGGAAAATAGTCTTCGGGATATCCTCACACTTCACACAAATCTGATGATATCCTGACCGCAAGTCAATCCTTGAGAACCAACTTTCACCCTTCATCTTATCACATAAATCATCAATACGCGGAAGAGTATAGTGATTCTTCACTATCACTTTTGTTTAATAAATGATAATTAACACACAACTACAAACTACAGTCAGCCTTCTTCATGAACAAAACTGGTGCACCCCACGGTGACACACTCATCCAAACAAAACCGCACTGTAAAAAACCATAAATTTGTATACATAGCTCTCGTAACTGAGAAGGGGTTATCCTATATGGATACATATATATAAGAGATACTCCTGGTTGTAGCTTGATCCCAAACTCAATCTCTCATCAAGGGGTAATGATACAACCTCTTTAGGAAAGACTTCAGGGTACTCTTCTATGACCCTATGAAACACCAAATATTGAACCTCTAAAGAAATCACCACCATCTCATCCATCATGGATTATAAGGATAGAACACACCTCTGACCTGTCTAAGGGTCTCGCTCGCTAGAAAACACCATTGGAACTCCATCTGCATCAAAGAACACAACCTACATCATGAATTAATCTACGATAGCCTACACCGAATATAGCCAATCCATGCTAAGGATGACATCATATGGTTTTATTAGTAAACATAGGAAATCTCCCCAAGAGTGGTGTTACCCCAAAATAATATCAGAGTCTCTACATACTTCAAACAAGTCAGCTCGGCCTCCATCTGGCATAGTCAATGCCAAGGGCACTAGAATCCTCTCTACCTCAAGTCTCAAAGCATGGAAAAGGGTAGTTTATATGAAGGAGTGTGTCACTCTTGAATCAATAAAGTTATACACCAAGGTAGAATACAAGAAAAGGGAACATCAAACGACGTCTAGCTCGTTTAGAGTTGGCAATGCTAAAGCATGAAGCTGACCACGAACTCCTTCATGGCCTCTCTGACCCTGATAACAACCACCAAAACAGTTTCACTATGCCCTCTTAGGATGGAGAGAATCATGGGGTTGTCCTCTTGTTGACCCATCTACCCTCTGTTGATCTAAAGCTGGTGCAACCTACTACTGCTACCTCGACTGGAACTGCCTCAATGGAGGAACCTGGAGTAGAGCACCTCGTGCACGATGACTGCTCTGAAAGGTCTAGCACTCTCGCTGCTGATGACCTCGACCACCACAAGAAAAAAAGTGTTTGATCCCTTGGAATAGGCCTGAGAGTTGTTTCCCCTAGAGAAATGAGATGCAGAGGGTAGGGACCTACCCCCGGCTGAACAGAAACTCTTCCACCCTGAAAACCAGGAACCCCAGACCATAGCTCTACTTTGTGAGGAATCATGATGAATCCCCTCTCGTGATGATCTAGTTCTGGCCAATGTCCTCTTGATGGCCTCTTTCCTCACCATCACCTCAAGATACGTTTTCAGCCTAAATGGGTTGACTTGGTGTTGGATCTCAGGATGTAAAGCCTCCTTGAAATGCATCACCCTGGCCTCCTCATCTGAAAACAAGTCCAAATTATATAATAAAAGGTTCCTAAAATGAATTCCAAACTCTCACACACTGGATCTCCCCTATAGAAGGGTAAGAAGCTCATGGATATTGGATGCCTTCACAGTAGAGGAATGAAACTTGACTCTAAACTTGTCTCAGAACTCCTCCCATGAGATTGATGATTCCTCGCAATCCCCGAGGAACAAGAACCACAACTTCCTCGATGCTCCATGCGGCATCGTCACAACCAATGAAACCCAGTGCCCCTTCTAAACACGGATCGAACTAAAGCCTATCTCGACCTCCTCATACCAGTCTTTTGTGAATGCATCTGAAATAGATCCCTCATACTTCTGCAGACTCTGGTGTCGAAACTCTGGGAGTGTCCTCTTCCAAGTGTTGTCGTCATAAACCTCGACCCGGTGGTGATCTGCTGGCACAGCCTGCTGGACATCTTCTATGAAATCCTAACAAGGATGTCGACCTGGAGCCATACCTGCAAAATAAAAAATAGTTAGAGCTCCTAAAGCTGGAATATGGGATATTTGACATTAATTAATTAACTAATTGTTTTCTTTTATTCATTTTAGGTTAACCTATCCCAAGGTCTACCCATAGAAACATAGGCAGAAAGAAGAATGATACATGATCCTTTCTTAAGTCTCTACCCTACAACTAGTATCACCTTTTTTAGTAGCCATTGTAAACTTAAAGGTTCATACATCAGATCATAGGGGACCCTAAAAACCTATGTCTCAGCCAGTCTCTAGTGTTTACATCACTTTCTAAACTTGACTGACATTGTTTCCCTCCCAACCCATGAAACCTCACATGTTCCTAAAAACAAAATCCATCTTATCCCTCAACCAGACCTCTGATACTAGTATTGCAAGACCCCCTCCCCACAAATTTTACCCCTCCTGGGCCGGAAATGTGATAAGGGAGATAGTGACCCAAGATTCCCACCCCCAGTAGGCCCCAGGTTGGCAACTAGCACCGAGGGTATAGTAAACACACAAATGGGAGGCATTACCCTGTAAGAGAACACATGTAGAAGAGAGAGATAAGATAGAAACCAACCAACTCTAACTCAGACATCAATATAAATCAAATCCCAAGTACACATATATAATTTCATGAAAATATACTACAACTAAAAGGGTAAAACTGCAAGTAACCAAAAGAAAGTAAAAAAAATAGCAACCACAAATCCCAAATAGCTCCTGCAACCCCAAGATAGTAGAAAACATCCTAATCTCCATCATACTCCAAGTGACCTAAATACTATTTATATAAACATAGGGTGAGTATAATAGTATACTCAGTAGGATCCTCCCTAAAGCCTCTCGTGCAAATGTAAAGAAAGCATGTTAAATCATAGTGAACAACAAGTGAAACTAACTAGTCGCCTAAACAGGTATACTACATTCCGAGCCTCACCATGGATACTCTCACCAAGTAAAGCAAACAAGATTATATAATATAACAAATAATATCAAGGGTACCCTGCTACTACTTCCCCACTAGTTTGTCGCTTAGCCCCAACGTCATACGTCGTTAGCATCTCTCTAAAAAAAGGCTTGCCAGTAAAGACCTGGGTGAAGCACCACAACATGCACCTCGTGCAACAAAACCACCACATCCACATAAGAAAGTAACTAGGTAGTTTCCAGGAGCCACCATAGCTCACATAACATGTATCATATGTCTGGAATTATACTCAAGCCATTACAGCCCACACACTGAGTAAGAATCCTCAAGTTGTCACAGTCTATACACATTACACCTATAGTAGTCCATAGGATACTATATCCAGAATATATGTGTGTGAATAACCACAAGACATTACACCCCTCTACACACATATATGGGGAAAACTAACCATTGTTCCTAACAGCACATGTAACTACCAAGAGAAGAGAGCAGGGCCAAAGGGGGTAGTCATCCATCCATCCTCCCACTAAAATGTTGGAGAAAACACCCCCCAGGGCTCAGAATACCTAGGGTGTCAGTTTCCCTAACTGGCAGAGTAGAGTAGCATATAGAAACACAAAATGTACAAAATATACTATAGCTCACAGCCACACTATTGGCATAACCTATTCTTAGACTCAACTGCAACTAACGTCTCTCGGACTCCCGGCTGCCACTTCTAATACTATGTATCCTATAAGCACACAACCATTTAAAGATCTTTATTACATTACTTCATTCACCTTCTTTTTCAATTCCACTTTATGTTAATTAATTATTTAAAACTCAATTAATCATTAACAATTCCACATTAAATTTCATTAGCATCACACCCAAATTCCACTATCCCTTTAAAATTATAACCTCGGCATTGTTTCCCAGCAAGCTCTAACCCCATGAGTTAACATCATTTATCAATTATTTATTTAAAACATTAATTTCACATATTCCCAGGCATTCTAGATAACATTCTATGCTACTAAACACAAGGGGGCTCAACATGGTGAGGGGATGAACTACCCTATGATTCTTGGTCGCCTATAGCAAGAGCGTAGACCCATCCTCCCTTGAGAAGCTAAACACAAAAATCATGTGGTATACCCCGCGTGTCTTCACCCCTTTCAGAAGAAGGGTAAGTAAGACCAACTGCCTTGAGAAGTGGGGAAAGTAAAGCCAATAAACAACCAATAAGAAACAGAAAGCATCCAAACATTCACAACCAAACTTTTCCATCATCCACGGTGTCTTCCCTGACACCCACGTGTATAAACTAATACATCTCACTACTCTAGGCGTCAACTGCTGCCACAACCAATAGGCCTCCCTTCCCCCACATATCACAACACCCTTCCAGTATCATATCACAACACATATAGCAGGGAAACAACTGTCATATAAATTGGGTGGTTGGACATTAAACAAGCAAGAGGGTAACTCCAAACCCTACAAGGAATTGTCTTTTATCAAATAACCAGTTATTTAACCCATCTTGGATTAAATGATTTATTATTCGTAGGTTTTGACTTTGAGAAACCTAAACTGTAAGCTATCAAAAATAATTAAACATGCTTACTGCACCAATTTTATTAACATCAAATTACAATAAGAAGAACCAGATTCATTTACATGCCTCTTTATCTTTATCCAAACAATTATCAATTAATTTTGGCTTTAAATTCTTTATCAATTTCCATCAAGAATGAAAATCTAAATAATGAATTCATAGATATCACACTGCAAACCAGAAGGAAATAACATACGATCGATATCAATTTATATATCTAGTTTAAATATTTATTATGTCAATTCCATTGTGATGTAGTGGGATAAAACATGCTAACTATATAGTTGAACAAAAAATAAAAGTGAAACAATGAATCCCCTGCCTCAAATAGTTCTTGACGTTCTTTATATGAGAACAAGCCACACAACGGGTTATGATCTTCTCCCCTATGACAATTTTATCCAATTGAGGATACATATACACCACCACATCGGCCAACACCCAATGACATACCATTAGGAACATGGGGTAAAATTCCGTAAAAAGGAAAGGAGAAACAGAAGGAGATGAACCCAAAAGAATGATGATAGATCATGCCTTATATCAAAGATTGATCGATACAGCTTGGTTGCATCAAAATAGAGTGGAAACAATCCAAGGAGGAATGTTTGATTGTAAAACTACTACGGGATGGAATGAAAGGTTCGAGTGTCTCATAGCTGAGAACAAGGAGGAAGAACTAGGGAGGAAGATATATCAAATGGATTAGTGGTTGAAGATATGATAGATTTTCCATTAAAAGTGGATCACATTGAACCATGCATTTTGGCCATGTAAAATCATCTCAAGCCTTAGGGAAATTAATATAGGAGTTATGGCCTATGAATCACCATTAGAGTACTTAAAACAAGGCTTTAAATTCATTTTATGTCAAAGGAAACGTTAAAGGGTAGAAACTGTAGGAAGCTCGAAACACTGTTTATTAACACAAAATTTGGAAAAGGAAACAGGTCACCATTAGAACCTTACTATTCTGGAAACACTGTTCATGAACTCAAAATTTGGTGAAGAAAAGAGGTCACCATTGGAACCTCAATGTTCTAGAAACACTGTTCATGAACAAAAAAATTGGAAAACGAAAGAGGTCACCATTGGACCTCACTATTTTGGAAACACTATTCATGAACTCAAAATTTGGAAAAGGAAAGAGGTCGCCGCTGGAACCTCACCATTCTGGAAACACTGTTCATGAACTCAAAATTCAAAAAAGGAAAAAGGTCACTATTGGAACCTCACCGTTCTGGAAACACTGTTCATGAACTCAAATTTTGGAAAAGGAAAGAGGTCACCATTAGAACCTCACCGTTCTGGAAACACTATTCAGGAACTCAAAATTTTGTAAAGGAAAGAGGACACCGTTGGAACCTTTCCATTTAGGAAACATTGTTCATGAACTCAAAATTTGGTAATGGAAAGAGGTCACCATTAGAACCTCATCGTTCTGATAACACTATTCATGAACTCAAAATTTGGGAAAGTAAATAGGTCACCATTGGAACCTCACCATTATTGAAACACTATTCATGAACACAAAATTTGGGAAAGGAAAGAGGTCACCATTGGAACCTCACCGTTCTGAAAACACAATTCATGAACTCAAAATTTGGCAAAGGAAAGCAGTCACCATTGGAACCTCACCATTTTGAAATAATGTTCATGAACTCAAAATTTGGCAAAGGAAAGAGGCTATTGTTGGACTCTTCACAATGGTCTACTGTTGGAACTGTTCATAGAATTGGATGTTTTGAAAAGTGTTGGGTATAAGTCATCTAGACCACCCAAACCCCAAAAACACTATATTCCAACAAAGTAATTGACCAAAGAGTTTCGGGCCATTACAAAAGCAGTAATATACCTTATTATATTGCATATATTATTTTAAATTGATGATCCATTTAATTTATTGCCCTAAAAAATTATTTTAAAACACAATAAAATTATTAATTATTTGTTATTAGGTTATATTTTTTAAATTAAGGATTGTTTTTAAATCCTTTGGTTTTTCATGCAATATTTTTAAAATCGTATTTAACTATAGATGTATAAATATACAAAAAATAAATAAAATCTTTTTTATTATTATTATAAACCCATTATTCTAATCTGTTAGCTTCATTTTTAAGTTGATTATTTTGTAGAGGTGTCACTTGAAACTATAAGGTTATCCTGTTTTAGATTATCTTGATTGTTTTATTTTTATAAATGAAATTTCTACAATTAAACCATTCAAATTAATTTAGAGATCATACATAAAATCATTATAATGTAGTACTTACATCCATGTAAAAATATATTTTAGAAACATACACATTGACTATTAAATTTTTTCATAAATATGAATTAACGAATTTTATTAAATAGGAACACATTGAAACAATAAAACCTTACAACATAATAATCTATAAGCTAGGGTTAATATTTCTATATGAATTATTATATATTATCCTATGTAACACCCTTAAAAAATTATGTGATAATTTCTCTGATTTATGGTTTATTCTAGGCTAAATATAGTGGTCTGAATATTTAAATAAATGATAAACAATTTACATTAAATATTTCATAATTTTCTATGAAAATTAAAAATCTATAAATAAAGCTATTAAGATAGGAAAAAATGGTTCAGTGTACAATTAAATGATCATAGAGGTTCATCTGGAAGTGAAAAAAATTGGGTATTGGGGAATACATGGTTGTTTTAATTTTTAAATAACCATGAATGAAAATTATTAATATCTTGTTAACAATCCAATTATTATTTTAAAATACCTAATTTTACCTAATTAGATATCATTAAATACTTAAAAAACATTGATTGCCCCTAGGTAATATTGGGGTTTTTTATATTACATTCATTATCAAATAACTATTATCTCTCATGGATTAAGTTGATAGGTCATGTGTTGAATGAAATAAATCCCAGATTTTTTCTCATATTTAGTCGATCTCATTCCCCACCCATCAATATCATAATATCTATTAGAAACTAAAGCAAAATATTATTATTTTAACTAATTAAAATCTTCATTTTGAATCTATTAATACCAAGAAGTTTTTTATGTGGATGTTTTTTGAGGAGGTGTTTTGATAAAATGGGAGAATGTTTGGTTTATAAATAAATAAATATTAAATGATTTATGAAATAGATTTTTTATTTTTCATTTTTTTATAAATATTTTCAATATAAGAAACATATTGAAACCTAGATGATTTTTAGAATTTCATTTGAGGATAAAATAATTTATAAGGTAGATGTGATTGGATAATATTAGAAAATGGTATTTTGTGTTTGGAAATGTTTTGAATGGAGAAATTAATTCTTATGTTATGAATATTTTTATAAAAAAAATTGTTTATATTAAAATGGAAAATGGGTTTTTAGGTATTTGGAGATTATTCCTTTATAAATAAAAATCTCTACACATATCATTTCCCACAATGGGGAGCGTCTTTATTTAATGGTATGTTGATCATAGTCTTTTGTAAGAGATAATAAATGGATTATTTACTATTTCATAGTCCATTTATAGTGGACATGGTTGTAGAAAACAAGTTATATAATTAATTAGGATATATAAACCATGGAGGGAAATGGTGAAGTGGTCATGGTGCTTATATAAATCAAAAATGTTATATACTACGCCAAGACCAATGGTAAATAACTATAGTCTGGATGATGAAACAATTAAGGTATTTACTCAAGGATGATAAAAATGAAAAAAATCTATGGTCCTTTTCTAAAAATAAAAATATGTATAAATATTTCATGGTCCCACTTTCTTATGTAACTATCTTTAACTATTTTCAAAATAGTTCAAAGAAGTTGTAAAATCTCAATGTCATGGTGAGGATTCTAACATATCTTGGTCATTTTTTATTTATATTTACAATTCTATTTTATTTATATATCCCAATAGATGACCCAAGTGATACAGAAACTCTCATTTTTAATCCCTATATCATATCAAAAGTTACTAGGAAAACTATAATGGTTAAAAAACATAAATTGATGCTATAAATTTTTAATATAAGTTTTTTTTAGATTATAAATTTGAAATTTAAATATATACAAAAATACGAATATATTTTATTGTGTAAAGAAGTTGGATATGGGATTTTTTATAAAATTAAAAAAATCTTAAAAACATAAGAAGATAATATAGAATACCCCTAAGAGAATAAGCAAGTTAATGGGATCTTTATCAACTATATTCATGAAGTTGAAATATATTCATATGAGGATTTTTTATTCTGTTAATGAAGAAGTTAACACCTATTATATGTGAAATTATTCTAGGATTATATGATTATATATTTAAATTTCAGGAATTTTCTCTTTTAGCACGATCATTCAATAAAAATGAAAATATAACGTTGTCTTGTAAATGATTTTTTTCACTCAATGTTTGATAACAAGATTAATTTTTGAACTGAACTATTATAAATAATTATCTCATGTTTATGTTTTTTATCTTCTTGTATATCATTGAAATAGAGTTTTTTATTGTCTTAGAAAAAAATAAACAAGCTAGGAACCATTTTTTTACATGAGTTGAAGATTTATCCATGATCCTTTATGTCCTTAATTATTAAGGAATATTTTGAAATATAGTTTTTATGTATCATACCAATGACGTTTCCTTTCATTTTTATAGGTTAAACTCTTAAATTCATTATTAAAACTTTTTTATGTTTCTTAGAGGGGGAGGAAAGTGATAATATTAATCATGTCAATAATCTTAACTTGTTTAAAATATTACAATATAGTGGAATATAAAATAAAATTATTCATTGATTCACATACACTCTATACAATTAGTAATGATAATGAAAAATATTTCTGTCAAGGTATCTAAAAATATGTTTTTGAGTTGTGTTCCAAGTTTCATTTAACGAAGAATTTTTTTGGAAGTATGGAGGTGAAGTGGTCTCGCTATTTTTTAATTAAAGAGGACTTGGTTTTAAATTTTATAACTACAATATATAATATTAATTCATTTAAAAGAAATTCTATTTATACATTTATAGGAATAAAAGTCATATTAGGAAATATAAAATGTTTTCATACCAATTATCCTTAAGTATGGATGATCTTGCAGTCATTATAAGTTGGTATGATCCTTGTGTTAAAGGTGGAAGAATGAATTTTGTTGATTTATTATATATAGAGAATGGTGGATAATATCATAGGAAAATTTTATAATTATAAAAAAAGAATGAATTTATTAAAAGTAATTAGATTAATATAAAATAAAGTAATATAGGATAAGTTAATGAAAATTTATGAACGATGGGTTAAATTTGTAGAAGATAAATTACATATTTGGAATATAAAGTATAATTTCAAAAAAAAATTAACAATTATCAACCGATTGATGTATTTCTATTAAGATTTAAAGAATTAGTGAGAATCATCTGAGGTTGTGGTGGGACTATTTAAGATTATAATATTTTTAAAATGATATATAATATTATTTTAATTAAGTTTAATGCAATGGTATTGGTACTTGAAGACCATGATTCAAACACAAACCCAGTGGATGATTTTAAAATCATATTTATTATTTATGTAGTTATAAAATAATTTACACCTATGAATATTATTATTGATGAAATCAATATATCATTTATAATTATGAAGAATTATAAGTTTCTAGATAATTTTAAAGTGGATGAAAATATTTATGAGGATTATTAAGATATGGATATAATATTTAAAAAATTAATATCATCAATCTAATAAATTTTTTAATTAGGTATAGGAATTTAATGAGAATACTTAGATCAAATTTTTTTAATATAGATCCATTATAAATTTTATAGAAAATTGACCCAAACCAACTCAATAAAAATGTGATAATGAAGTTGAATCATCAGATTCTTTTCAAATATGAAAATAACACAATTTAGTAATGATAATATTTTTAGAAGTTTAAGATGTTTTTATTTATAAAAATTAAGAAATATACATTTATAATCTACGTTATATGATAAAAAAATTAGTAAATAAAAACTATATTTTATACCTCATGTGATGAGGATTAAACGTTGAGGATCACTAAAGTTAATGATAATGGGTTCACAAGTGTTGAAGATGATGGTGTTCAGAAGGATGAAGAAAGTGAAATAGAATTAATTTGATTTTATTGAATCGACTATATATAAAAAATTATCATTAGAGAAAAAATTAAATCAACATATTCAAATATTTAATGATTTTTACTTCGCCCACATTGATTTATTTTATGTAATTGAATATTTAAAGCTGTTATGCGCTAAAGAAAATAAGATTAAGTAGGATTTGTAATTTGTGTTTATTAAGTGAAAAAGGAATATGAAATTGTACATAAAGAAGTTATTTTATTGTTAATTTCAACTGAATATGTTCATGGTTAAATTTGAGAAATCATTTGAATAAATTGGAGAATGCATGAATTGAAATATAAAACATAGTAAAACCTCAATGAGTTTTGAAGATTATATATAATATAAATACCTTTACAAATAAGAGAAAATATGCAGTTATTTATTGAAGATAAGGATGAATTTATGTTGAAAGAGAAATAAATAATGATTTCTTAAAAATTATAAATCAATGAAATATAGATATTTTAATATTGTTGATATAAATATAAAATCTACTGTAAATTTAATGATGAAATTTTATAGGAGAATATATAATGGGTAGTGGAATTTTTTTTATATAATTATTTTTCATGTAAAGGGGGTTTTGAAATTATAAGCCAAAGAATATATGAATAGTAAAATATATTGTAACTATAGAAAACTGTTTATGGAATAAAGAATTCATTTTATCAATACTATTTTTTTTTAAACTATATTTAGAAATGTATTAATGATATATTGGTTAAATTAATTGTATTTTTATGATTCCATTTTTTTAATTTTGGAGTTTAGGTTGGATTATCTCGCTCAAAGAATGCATGTTTATTTTAAAGAAAAACTTAATGAGGTGGAAATGGAAAATTACTTTCTAATACTTAATGAATTTTTTAGATGTACTATCCAAGTCGATTTTTAAGATAATCATTTATATACCAGATTTTTGGAATTAGTTGAAAATTAATTTTAGTACGCAATGGGATCAAAGGAAAATAGATAAAGGGAATATGATATCCTTGGTGGTGAATGTATTAATGAAATCTTCATAAAAGAAGAGTATATGGATTCTTTATAGTGGACTTTTATCACATAATAAATAAATATGAATATTATCAATGATATTTAAAGACACAAGTTATTTTTTATATTATTTGTAAAGTTCAGGTCATGCAAAATCAATGGATTTTTCTTAATGAATATTGGAGAGAGAAAATTGAAATCAAATTATATTATCTATGCTGATGATTTGGCCCATAATTTACTTATCATTTCTCAGCATTTTAATAAAGTAAATGATTTTTTTGAATGGATTTATTATTATTGAGTTATTAGTGAACAAAAATATTGTTTCTAGAAGAAAATTGAAATGGGAATCTTTATTCAAATGGAATATTATTAAAATTATTCTTTTTTTAGCATAAAATAACATAATGAGTTTTGGAAGTAAACACTTATTCAACATGGAAAAAATAATATAAAATGATTAAAATGAAGAAAATAACCATGATGATTCTATATTGAAGAGATAATTATATTGGATTTTTAAAAAAAATCTAATGTGGGGATATTTCCAACTCTCAACAAAAAAAATTAATTATAACAACCCAAGTACTTATAAAATAAATTTTTTCATTCTGGAATTAAACTGCTAAATTAATTATATATGTATAATGAAATAAGTGGTATTTATTGAAATCAAGGAATATATACTAGTAGAATAGTAACCACATCTATGAGAGTATAAATAAAATTTATATATCCTATAGGTGAAAATATGATATATTTATATCATGGAATAAGTAAATAAATGTTTTGAAAATGAGAAATTATGTGTTGGTATTTTTATAAAACCTAAATGTTTATTTAAAGTTTTATAATTAATATATTGATTTAAAAGAAAATTTATCTTCATAAAATATATTCATAAATTAATATTTTTTTCTTATGATTATAAGATAATTTTTTTATACCTTAACTAATTTTGTGTTATAAAATCAGTTATAATATTAAAATCAGTATTTTTTGAATAAATGGTGATTTTAATTAAAAATTAAATTTACCATATTTATAAAATTATTTTCAAAAAATGGAGTCCATTTATAAATTTTTCATCTCAAAAAATGGTTACAGTGAATTTTTTGGTTTTTTCTAAAATAATTGTATTTTTATGAATAGTGAAATATGATAATTTACAATTTATATACATTACAAGTTAAATAAATTATTTATTGTATCATTTATAATGTAATCAAAATAATATCTAACTATGATTAATTATTTTAATATATTTCGTGATAATTATATAACTATTCATAGTATTTATCCAAAATAATACACTAATGAATAAGATAATGAGAAAACACCTCTCTCCTACCCTATAAATACCACCCCACTACACATCTTATCCTCACACCTCCAAATCATTTAATCTTATACGAATTCTTCCCAAAACACTTCACATGCATCTCACCAATTTATAGGATCATTTTTTCTCAATAAAAGACCAAATCTAATATTCCCAATGAGGTTTTCAAGGGGAATAATTCATGAGGTAAAATCCTCTTTCTTTTTCTTTTATTTTCTTTTCAATTTATTTTATTTTCTTTTCAACTTATTTTATTTTATTATTATCTCCTCTCTTACCCTCTTTCAAGTAAAATTATAACTAAATTATCTTACATATCCTATAATGTTATTTTGTAAATAGAATATCCATAAAAAAACCTCTTGTATTATCCTATTATTCTATAAAATAAAACTATCATTCGTGACATGTTAATTCACCGCCTTCCTGGATAATGATTTTTCATTTTTACTTTCCACATTCAAGGATGGTCATAAAACCATTATTATGGTTAATTTCTTTTAATAAGTATATTATTACTTGTTTAATGTTCTGGAATTAATTTAAATTCATAACATAAATAAAACAAAAATTATTTGTGATGGTCAGAAAAACCATCCAAAAATAAACCAAACCTTTATCATTAATGTTTTTTCTAATAAATCAACCTCATATTAGAAAAAATAATAATTGGTATCATTTAAAATTATAGAAACATATTAATACTGTTTCATTCTACTTTTGGTGTTTTTATTCCATTTTAAAGGAAAATTCATATTGATCCAAACCTGGAAACCATGAAATAAACGCACTTGAAACAATGAAAATAACAAAATATTATTAATAAATGGGTGGAAAGATGTTATAAGAAGATCATATAAAGAATTACAAATATGAATGTAGTTCTAAAATAAATTAATAACACACTTTAAACAATTATACAGAAGGTTTTAATACATTTCACAGAATTCAAACCTAATGTAAGTGACTTTTCTTTAAAAATCTTCTTTTAAATTTCTATTTTTACAAAATTAAAGAGGAAAGTTTTTATGATGAAATTATTTATGTTTTATGACTATTTTTTGGTTCTTGGGAATATTTCATGAAGGGTGGTACCTATATCTCCCTCTAATGCATTGGGTATTTTTATGTTGGAAGTTGACTATAATGGTTATTTCAAGTGTAACTATGATGGTTACGCCATAAGGTAGTCACAAGGGTTATATCATAAGGTAGTTTTAAGGGTTAAATTGTATGGTTTTAGGAGGGTTACAAATAATATGTTATCCATGAGGATTAAAATATTATGTAATAAATTCCCCAAGTTACATTAAATATAAACTTTATCGAATAATTTTTATAGTGCTAATAAATGCTAGTATTTTTATAGGTTTGTTTTGTAGTATTGTATCTTGTACATATTATTGAAAATAAGGGAACAATTTAGATTAATGGTGTGCCTCTGGTAAATGAATACCTGGAGGTTTTTTCTAATGAGTTTTTTATGTTATACCTGACTGAGAAGTTGAATTTAATATTGATTTAGTTCATAATGCTAAGCCAATTTCAAAAACCCCTTAACTAATCACTCAAGTAGAAGTTTTAGAATTGAAAAATTAGTTGCAGTAGTTGCTTGGTAAGGGTTTCATTGATCCTCGCACTTCACCATGGTGTGCTCTAGTTTTGTTCGTTAAAAATAAAGATGGTTTCATGAGACCATTCATTGATTATAGATATTTTAATTACATTACTATTAAGAATAAGTATCCAATTTCTTATATCAGTGAAATGTTTAATTAGCTCTTGGGAGCTCAGTAATTTTCAATGATTAAATTATGATCTATATAACATCATATGAATGTGAAGGAGGATGAAATCCCAAAAAAATATTTTGAACTCAATATGGGCATTATGAGTTTGTTTTTATTCCCTCTAGTTTGAAAAATGCTCCTTCTATATTCATGGTTCTTATGAATAAAATCATCTGTGAATATTTGGATAATTTTTTTATGGATGATATTTTGGTTTATTCAAAATGTTATGTGGATCATAAAAAACATTTAGGTATTGTTCTACAAACCCTTAAATGATATAAATTATAAGGAAAAATTTAGAAAATGTGATTTTTGGTTGAAACAAATTTATTTTCTTGGGACCATTGTAAATAAGTATGGAATAATAGTTGATCCCACCAAAACAAAATTATTTTATGAATGTTCAAGACCTAAAAATGTTGCTAAGATTTGTAGTTTTCTTATATTATCATACTATTACTGATGTTTTGTTAAAAGCTTTGCATAATTATGTAGCCCTATAACTATGTTAACATGAAAAGTGGTTAAATTTATTTGTATACAAGACTACGATGTTTGTTTTTGGGAATTGAAAAAAAGATAGGTGAATGGCCCAGTTTTTTCTTTGCTTTATAAAAATGGATATTTTTCTTCTATGGGGATTCTTCATTAAAGGGACTTGGTTGAGTTATGATGTAGAATGATCAGGTAATTTATTATGCTTTAATGGAAATGAAACTTAATGAGCTAAATTATACCACACATGATTTGTAATTAGAATATATGGTTTCTACTTTAAAATTTTGGAGACATCGTTTATATATATCCAAATGTGATATATATACTATCCATAAAATTTTAAAGTATTTATTCACTCAGAAAGAATTCAACATGAGGTGGAGAATATGGATTTAATAGATAATGAACTATGATTTCATGATCAATTACCATCCTAAAAAATCTATGAAAGTGGAAAATTCCTTGAGTTTAAAGCATCATTCTACATTAACCATGTAATTTTGGGAAAATGACCCATTGGTAAATGATTTGATGGATTTTCAATTAGAAGTTGTTAGTGTAGGAAATTGCTTTATTATATTTCAAGTGTCAGTGAAATCATCTCTATTAGATAGAATTAAGAAAGTGAAAAAGGAATATCATGAGTTATAGAAAATGTATAATTTTTTTAAAAAGGGTAATATTATAGAATTTATAATTAATAATGATTTTGTTTTGATATTTGGGAATAGATTTTGTGTTCATTGTGATTTATAGTTTAAGAAAGATTTATTAAGTGAAGATCATAGTTCCCCATTTTTAGTTCATCCTGGTAGAACTAAGATGTATAGATACCTTTGAAAGTATTACTAGTTAGATGGAATGAAAATATATATTACTAATGTTATGATGAAATGTTTGACTTTTTAATAGGTTAAAGATGAATGAAAACCACCAAAGTGGATGCTTCAGCCTTTTCCAATAATAGAGTGGAAATGGGAAAATATATCAATGGATTTTTGGAGGGACTACCAAATACTTATTTTGGTAAAAAATAGATTTGGTTTATTGTTGATCTTGTGACTAAATTTACATATTTTCTTCCTATTCTAGAAACTTTGTATTTGGATTAGCTTTCTTGATTGAACCTCAAAGAGATATTTAGGTTACATGTAGTTTTTCTCTCCATTGTATCTGATAATGATCTCAGGTTTACTTAAAACTTTTGAAAATTCCTTTATAAGTCATTGGGAATATAGTTAAATTTTAGAATAGTCTTTTATCCCCAATCTAATGGATAAACTGAGAGGACAATTCCGACCATCGAATACATGTTATATACTTGTTTAATGGATTACTAGGAAAATTGGGATCATCATCTCTCTTTATTTCATTTTTCTTATAATAATAGTTTTCATTCAAATATAATGATGCCATATTTTGAGTAATTATATAGAAATCCTTTTCAAAAACCATGATTTTTTGTTGAATTTGATGAAAAACAATCTAATAGGACCAGAATTAGTAGAGGAGGTGGTTGAGAGAGTAAATATGAACCATAGAAATATGGGGACACCTTAGATTAGGTAGAAAAGTTCGGTCTATAACCAGAGGTAGAATATTTCTTTATAGGTAGGTGATCATTTATTTCTCAAAGTTTCTCCATTGAAAAGTGTGATTCATTTTGGTAAGAAAGGGAAGTTGAGTCCATGGTTCATTTGACCCTATGAAATCCTAGAGAAAGTTATTTTAGTTTCCTACTGAGTGGATTTACCTCTATGTTTGTCCTAGGTACGTAATGCTTTCCGTGTTTAGATGTTAAGAAAGTCTGTTACAGATTCATATAATGTTCTTATCCCTACGATTATTCATTTGGAAGATAACCTTTATTATGAAGAGAACCCTATTCAGATTCTTGATTGTAGATTGAAAGTATTATGGAATAAGGTAATTTACCAGGTTAAGGTTTGTTGGAGAAACAACATGGCTGAAGAAACAACAAGTGAATTTGAAAATGATATGTGGGAATGATTTCCTCACTTTTTTAATAACTAAATAAAAATTTTGATGATGAATTTTATATAAGGGGAGACTGTAAAAAACCCATGTGCTTAAAAAATAATTTGTTTTCATTATGTAATTAAATAGTTTAATTCATCATAAATGTATAATATAATAAGTGGTATTTATAAAAATAAAGGAATATATAATAATAGAACATTTACCTAACCTATGAGAGTATAAATAAAATTTATGTATCTTATAAGTGAAAATATGATATTTTATATCCTATAATAATTAAATAATTTTTTTGAAAATGATAAATTAAGTGTTGGTATTTTTGTGAAACATAAATGTTTATCTAAAATTTTATAATTAACATAATGGTTTAAAATAAAATTTATCTTCAAAAAATAGATTCTTAAATTAATATTTTGTTTACTTTTGAATATATGATAATTTTATGAGACCTTAATTAATTTATCAAAGGTTTATAAAATCAGTTATAATATTAAAATAAATATTTTTCAAATAAAGGATGATTTTAATTAAAAATTAAATCTATCATATTTAGAAAAAATATTTTCAAAAAATAGAGTCCATTTTTGAATTATACCTATTGAGAAATGGTTAGGGTGATTTTGTTTTATTTTTCTGAAATAGTTGATTTTTTGTGAATAGTAAAATACAATAATTTACGTTATATATACATTATAAGTTAAATACACAATTCCTTGAGTCATTTTAGATGTAATTACCATAATCTCGAACTCATCTTCATTATTATAATATATTTAGTGATAATTATATAACTATTCATATTCTTGAGCCAAAATAATAAACTAATGAATAAAATAATGAGAAATCACCCCTCTCCTCCCCTATAAATTCCACCCATCACCAGTACTTCTCCATATAACTAAAAATATTTTAATCTTGTCCAAATTCTACCCAAAACTATTACCAAGACTCTCCCCCACATCCAGGATCCATTTGTCCCAATATAATACCAAATCTAATATTCCTAAGGAGTTTCTCAAGGAGAATAATTCAAGAGGTAAAATCCTCTTTCATTTCCTTTTATTTTCATTTCAATTTATTTTATATTATTATTATATCATCACCTCCCCTCATCCAAGTGACATGATAACTCCATTATCATAAATTTACTAGAATTTAATTTTTTTTAATGGAATATCCATCATAAAACCTCTCATATTATACTCTTATTCTAGAAAATGAAAGCATCGTTCATGATGTTTTGATTCACCCCCTTCGTTGATGATGAATATTCATTTTTATTTATTTTATCCAAGAATGGTCATAAAACCATTATTATGGTTAAAAATATAATATGTATATTATAACTTTTTTTATGTTATGTAAATAATTTATATATATAACATTGAATAAAATGAAACTAGTTTGTGATGGTCGGAAAAAACCCACCAAAAATAAACCAAACCATTATCATTAATGTTTTATCTAATAAATTGTCCGCATATCAAATAACAAAATGATATATGTTATAATTGAAAACTATGGAAACATATTAATTCCATTTCATTAAACTTTTGTTTTTTTATTCCATTTGATAAAAAATACATAATGAACCAACCTTGGAAACCATGAAAAAAACATAACTGAAACAATGAAAATAACAAAATATTATTAATAAATGGGTAGAAGTATGTTATAAGAAGATAAAATAAGGAATTATAAATATGTATATAATTTTTTGATAAATTAATAACACTATTTAAACCATTATACAGGGGTTTTGAACACATTTTAAGGAATTCATGCATTAGGTAAGGGATTTTTCATTAAAAATCCTCTTTTAATTTTTTATTTTGAAAAAATATCAAAAGGAATGTTTTTATGATGTATGTATTGATATTTTATGATCATTTTATGGTTCTTAGGAATTTTTTATTATTAAGGGTGGTACTTATATATCCTTATAATGATTTTTAGGTATGTTTATGTTAGAAGTTGACCAAAATGGTCATTCCAAGTGTGACTGTGATGGTTACACCATAAAGTTATAATGACGGTTACATCATAAGGTAGCCATGAAGGTTACATTGTAAGGTATCTATGAGGGTTAAAAATATTATTTCATGTCTATTATTTCATTTTAAGGTATTTTTCTATTTATTTTTGGTTTAGATTTTTTCCCTGGGGTTTCCATTGAGTTTTGTATAAAAATGAGAAATTTGGACTTGGCATCTTGTGGCTAATGTTTGTGCATGATTAAGGGAAACAATACACCTTTCCTAGGAAAACATGTTCCAAGGAGTCATTTTTTGATAGATCTAAATAATATAGTTATTGAATAGTTTTTTAAACTGTGTGACTAATTGTATAACATGTCCCTTGTGGATAGTGGTGATTGCATGATTTTTTCACCATTTAGAAAACCATGTGGCATATCTAAGTCATTAGAATTATTATTTTTATCATTTTTCTCCCCATTATTTTTGACCCAAAACACCCCTATTCCTCTCCACTCAATATTCTTCACCCTAGGTGCCTCCCATAGTCCTTTTGCTCCTTTATACCTTCATTTTGGTGTGGTTTCTCCTCGATTATTCAATTTAGTGTGTTTATTCAATAGTTTCTCTCTATTTCTATGGTTATTTCTTATTATTTCTTAGGGTTTCACATTTCTAGTGGGTATGGTGACACTTTTAGGGTTGGATCTTGTTCTTTATGGATATATAATAATGTTTTTGTTTCTATCTTTCCTCTATAGGGTCTTGTGGTTGGGAGGCTGTGGTTTACGAATTATTTCTAGAAGTCATTATATTTGAGGTTGGTGGGTCCATGCTTAATCATTATTTGGTGACATTGACATGATTTATTTTCTTTTTTATTATATTCCAGGTATTTTTATGAGGTGTAAAATATGTTTTTAAAATTATTTAAGGTGCATTGGTGTTTAAAAGTGGATTTTTCAAAGGAAATGGGTTATGAACCATGTGTGTCTCATATGTGCTTACTTGTTTTTATCCATAAACATGTTTGATAAAATGTGTAAGTGGTGCGAGAAATGTTTTAAAATGTTTTTGGTTTTCATTTGGACTTGAAAGTGGGTTTGGTTATGGAAATTATGATTTATCAAGTGTCTTTATATTGATTTTCTTATGTGTATGTGAATGTATTGATCTATATGACATGTGTAATGAAAATTGATCATGAAGGTAAACCTATGCTTCTAAGTGGGAGGACTAGGACTAGTACGCTAGTTGAATCAGAAGTGGCTTGGTCTGGATACATCAAACAAGATTGATGATTACAACACTAACTAAATTATCATGATGATTGGAGACCACTAGGCCCATGGGATGTTCCCTTCTCATGGATCATTCATGAGAAACTTGTAGGTTATGGTTTTTGTATGATGTTCTGCTAAGGTACGATGATTCACTAAGGTACGAGGTTTCTAGTTTCCCATTTTAGCTAGTGCTTATAGGTATTACCTATGACTTAGTTCTATTTTATGATATCGTACCTACTATCGACATATGGTGCACCTTGTTGGTTGTTTCAAAAGAAAAGCATGTTTTTCTTTAGAAATGTTTTCTATTAAAAATTTTCAAGATTTTATTTCATAAAACTTGCTTGTTAATTTTTCTAATAATTTTTTGGCATGGAATGTCTTTTATTTGTGTGGCATCCTACTAAGATTTGGATCACACCCTATAAACACCCTTGGGTGTATGTAGACTTGGTAATGTTTGACTTAGGTAAAGTCAAGGTGTATTGTGATGGTGGTTTGATTTTTTAGTTATCCTTTCTTCTATGTGTTGGTGGTGGTAGCATGAGGATGTGGCTCCCATAATTGCATGGATTTTTTTGGGATAGTTTCTTCATCCCCTTTTAGGTTGATGCCTTTTTGGGTTTTGTTAAAAAAAATTAATCCTTGAATCTGAAAATTTGTGTTCCATGTTTTGTTATGTTTTTCCATCATTGTAATGTTTATTAATGTGGGATTTTTATGATTATAATAATGGTTAAAATCATTCATACATTGTAATTTTGATAATCAAACACTAGTAATCAGCCCATGGTGATTATGGATTCTCTTCAGTCCATGCCACGGACCGGGTCGAGTTTTGGGTTGGATTGAACTCCAGCTTGGTTCATAAGAAAATGTTATGAGAGTAGGTAATTATATTTGGGGTCAAGTAATGTGGAATGAGTCTGGATATATTGGAGCTATTGTTATCGGGGTATGAGGATCTTGTTTCAAGTAGGGTGTATGGCCATCACACCTCATGATAGTACTCAAGTAACCATGGGATGATGGGATTTGATTTTTCTTCTCCTCCAAGTGAGATGTACACGTTGCAGATAGTATATGAACACTGGGTGGGGTGGAGTGGTTTTGTTGGTATTTTTAATGTAATGAATTTGTTTGTGCTTTTATTTATGTTGGTAATTATTTTTACTATTATGAATTTTTATAATGGTTGTATTGATATTTTTTCTATTGGTTATTAGTTTATGTAGAAAAATTCCACCCTGGAAAATTCCTCTACAATTGCGGGAAGAGGCCAGAGAGAGTTCTCACTCACCAATTGATCAGATACTATTAGAATTTGTGGTTGGGGTATCTAATCTTTGGGAAAGGGATCAGTTTCTGGTCCTACTTTGGTTAGAGACACTAAACTAGGTCCTATTAAGGAAAAAATCTTATGAGTTTCTTAAGAACATGCCTCCTTCTTTACAAAGTAGCTCTGAACCTCAGGAAGTAGAGGAGTGTCTTGAGAATATAGAGCAGATGTTTGAGTTCCTATATACTCATGATGATGTTAGGGTTTAATGTGCTTCATTATTATTTGAAGGGCCTAGACAGAGGTGGTGGGACTCTATGGTCAATATGGGAAGCACGATCAGTTGGGTTGAAAATACTTCAATGTCATTTTCAATGAGAATTATTTCCCTAAGGTATAGGATTATTCTAGATCCTAAAAGTTTATAAAGCCAATCCAGGGAGACTATTCTGTGAAGGAATATGCTAACTATTTTGTTGAGTTAGTTCAGTACACACCTAGAATCAATTCTAATGAGAAAATGATGGCTCAGAGGTTTGATAAGTGGTTTCAAATCAGAATATGATCTCAGGTTTTCTTATTCAAACTAAAGTCTTCCACTATGGTGGTTGATCATGTTATGATGTTATAGATTGTTCATAGTGACCATAATGGCCTCCATTGATCAATGTAATCTTTGGGCAGTGGAATTTATTCATATAAGAAGAGGAAGTTGGATGTGTAGGGGAAGAAGGGAGGTGTAAGCTTAGGTCATCCTTCCTGATTCTCTTCTTCTATGGTTTCCGATACTGGGATGATTGTGTTCCATTAGTGTGGGAAGGTATGGCACATATGACCTGCATGAACATCTCCTTCCAAACCATATCATAGATATAGAACAATGGGACACATGTCGTGATTTTTCAAAGTGGCACATCCTTATCAAAGTGGTGAAGGATTTGTGGCTTCTAGGGGATGTCAACTCAGTCAGAACCATCCAAGTCAGCGGGTTCTCAGTTTGGTGGTCAATGTGGTAGATCTAGATCATCATAAGGGTAGAGTCAATTCCGGGATGATGTACATGATATTGGTCATTAATAGGCTCAAGATGAGGTGAAACATATTTATGTTTTAGACCAGGATCTAGTAGTATTTGATTTGGGACCTTCAACATTTTTAGGTACTATTTTTAGGGAATCATCCCAAGAAATTTCTTTGTTTGATATTGGTGCCTCTTTTTCTTTCATTTTTGCTCATATTGTGGAAGTGTCAAAATTATCGACTGAGATTGTTCCATATGCAATGGAGTTGGTAACACGACTTGGTAAGAAGTGAGGTTAGATTTTTAGGTATTCGACTTATAAACCCACTGTCTCATAGGATGAACTAGAATTGGATTTTATAAATTTAGAAATGAAAATATTCAACGTAATCCACATTATGGATTGGATGGAGTTTTTTAGGTGCATATTTTTTGATATAGGAGGTGAATAAGTTTTATGGAAACTGATGTAAGTACATAGGTTTTTCATGGAGAATGGGATCCTCAGTCTGGTTGTACTGGACATCCACATAAAAAGTTGGTCAATCTCATTTTTTAGTTATCATTACTCGAATTGTATTTTGATTATGGTGCTCTTAAGGGTGTATTATCTCCTATAGTGGATGAGTTCCCAATGGTTTCTCTATATGATTTATCAGGTTTTCCTCCAAAGTAGGGTATTGAGTTCTCTATTGATTTAGTTTCGAGAAAACAGCCAATATCTCTTCCCTCATACTGTATGCCCCCCCCAACAAAAATAAGGTAATTAAAGAAACAACTGGATGATTTTGAATCGGAATGATTCATTCACTCGAGCATCTCTCCTTAGGATACCCTAGTCTTGTTCACAAAGAAGTCCAATGGATATCTCTAGTTGTTCATTGATTACTGGAAGATAAATAAGGTAACTATCAAGAAAAAATATCATTTTCATCACATGGATGATATTTTATATCCTCTTAATGGGGGGAATATTTTTTTTCCAAGATTTATTTTTTTTTCATGTATCACCAATTCTCAGTGGGAGATGCTGAAATCCAAAAAACAACACTCCAAAGAAGATATTGACATTTTGAGTATTCATTCATGCCTTTCAGGTTGACAAATGCTTTTGCAATCATTACAGTGCTTATAAATAGGGTGTTCAACCAATAACTCATTCCCTTTATCAAGGTATTCACGGAAGACATCCTG
The DNA here is from genome assembly GCA_963277665.1 of Viscum album. Taxonomy (NCBI): domain Eukaryota; kingdom Viridiplantae; phylum Streptophyta; class Magnoliopsida; order Santalales; family Viscaceae; genus Viscum; species Viscum album. Next base: position 1,358,525,593 of record OY728150.1, on the reverse strand, counting down.
GTTTATTTCGAATATGAGGATAGGCATGAGAGACATTTTCATATTTTGTTGGGAACTCTTCGAGAACATCATATTTGTAAGAAGATTTCTAATTTCACCTTCTGGATTAGAGAGATGAATTTTTTTGGGTCATGTTCTCTCAGAACAAGGGGTTTCAGTGGACCCCGAGAAGATCAGTTCATTCATGTCATAAGAGAAACAAAATATTTTTTTTAAATCATAAGATTTTTAGGTCTAGAAGGATATTATAGGTGATTTATTCAATATTTCTCTCAAATTTCTTCACCCATAACATTGCTCACCCAGAAGTGGAAGAGAGATTTAATGGATCATATAGTGTCAAGAATCCATTAAGGAGCTAAAGCATCTAATGACTGTTGCACCTATGTTGACCTTTTTAAAATCTGGGAAGGTCTATGTGGTTTATTGTAATTCATAGGGTATGGGTTTCAAGTGTGTGCTTATACAAAATAACCATGTGGTGGCATATAGATCTCACCAACCCCGACCACATAAAATGAACTACCAAACCCATGACCTGGAGTTATTAGCAGTGATTCATGCCTCAAAGACATGGTGCCATTATATTTTTAGAGAGAATTTTTTTTATTTTGATCATAAGAGTTTGGACTACATTTTCTCCCAGAAATATCTAAATTTGAGGTAGCGTCATTGGGTTGAGTACCTTCATGGGTTCAACTTTGATATATTTTATACCCCAAGAAAAGGTAATTTTATGGCTGATGCTTTGAGCAAAAGGGTTCCAATGAAAGTGTTGAAATAGTCCAATGATGAGTGGACTTTGATGGGGATATTTTCATAGATACACTTGGAGACCAAGGATCACATTGGAGGTTCATTCTTGGATAGCTTTTAGTGGAATACCTCTATTCTAGAATTGATTCAATATGAGAAACATAATGATGAGTTATTCCAGCATTCCATGAAGTTCCATCATAGTGGGGAGAGGTCTTGTCATTGAACATTATCTCCTGAAGTAGTTTAATGTTTCAAGAGCCTATTTATGGTGATTTTATCATTGGGAAAGGTGGTGATGTAGTATAGTCACTAATATCTGTGGTAAATTCATATCGGTGCTACCAAGATGTATTATGATGTGTGTTGGCAGTTCTGGTGGCCCTCTATGAGGTGGGATATAGCTGACTTTGTTTCACGGTGTTACACAAGTCAATAGGTAAAATCATAGCATTATAGGCCATATGGTTTTATCTAACCACTACCTATTCCTACCTATAAGTGATATGAAATCACCATGTATTTTATTATTTTCATACCTCATACACCATGGGGAAGGAATTCTATTTGGTTAGTGATCAATCATCTCACCAAATCAGCTAATTTCATTTCAATTAGAGATTCAGTGAAGGTGGATGAGTTGGTTTGTTGATATGTTTAGGAGGTTGTAAGGCTTCATGGTGTTTTGATGGACATTTTTTTGATAAGTAGATCCATATTAACTTGTAGTTTTGGGAAGTCCTTAAGAAGGAAATGGGGTTATAGGTCAAGTTAAACTTGGCATACCGTCCTCAAACTGATGGTCAGATGGATTGGGAAAATTATATTTTGGAGGACATGCTTCCGTAATTTGTGTTGGATTTCTTTGGTTTGTGGGATAGACATTTCAGATTGGTGAGTTTGTGTATTACAATATTTACAAATCCTCCATTTGAATATATACTTTTGAGGAGATTTACGGTCAGACATGTCGGTCTCCTTTATTTTTGTTCTAAGGTGGGTGAGACCCCATTTTTGGGACCAATCTTAGTGCAAGAGACATCTACAAAGGTCAAACAGAGTAGGAAGTAGTTGTTGATAGCTTAGAGTGGTCACAAACCTTATTCTGATTGGAGGTGTCAAGACTTATAGTTTTCCTCTGGTGATTGGGTGTTCCCTATTTCATCACCTCATTTAGGTCATCATTTCTTGAGTAAACAAGTGAACCTAACACCAAGGTATGTCATACCATTTAAGATCATCGATCGAGTGGGTAAGGTAGAATACATGTTAGATTTTCCCTTTCATTTTACATCAATTCATGATTTGTTTCATGTTTCTCAACTGAAAATGTATAAACCAAATTCATCTCATGTGTTTAATTGGGAAGAGTTGGAGTTGTAGCTTGATTTTTCATCAATTGAGTGACCGATATAGATTGTAGATTCTCAAGAGAAAGTACTTTATAGAAATTTAATCTCATTAGTCTGAGTTATCTTGAAACTTCATAATTATGAACATGAGATTTCGGAGTAGAAATCATGGTTTGAAAAAGAATTTCCATTTTTATTCTCTGATAAATCTTTGGAGTGACTTTGTAAGGGTGGAAAGTTTTTATAGTGGGGAGAATTGTCACATCTGTGATTTCATTTTGAAGTATATTTCTATTTATTTTTTTCAATATTTTTTCCATAAGGATTCCTCTTATTTTTGGAGAAAAAGAGAAAATATTCCTTGGAAGTAGGTGGTACATTGTTTGCACATGGTTAAGGGAAATTGTTCTCCTTTCCCAAGAAATTGTGCCCCAAGGTGTCATTTTTGGATAGATTGGAATCACTTGGTTAGAACACTAGTTTTCAAACAATGAAACAAATTGTGTGACATGACCCTTGTGGATAGTGGTGACTACATGGTTGCCACACAGTTTTTAAACCATGTGGGAAAGTCATGTGTCCTATCTAGGTTATTAAAATTTGGGTTTTTATCTTTTTATCCCCCCTATTTTTAAACCTAAATTCCCCTACTCCTCCCTACTCGGGATATTTCACCCTATGCGCCTCCTTAATACCTTTTTCTCCCTTGTATCTCTATTTTTGTAGTTATTTGGGTGTGGTTTCTCCTCAATTATTCAAGGGAATGTATTCCTTGGTTTATCCCTTTTTAGGGTTCTTTCATCTTCTTTATTAGGGTTTCACTTTTCCAGTGGTTTGGGTGACATTTTTTGGGTTGGATCTTGTTCTTTAGTGGTCAACATTGATGTTTTTTGTCAAAATATTGGCTCTATACAGTTTCATGGTGGTGTGGTTGTGATTTAGCATCAGTTTTTGGATATTCTGCACTTGAGATAGGTGGTTCCACGCTTGAAAATTATTTTGGGACTTTGATATGATTGATTTTATTTTTGATTATGTTCCATGTATTGTGTATGATGTGCGAAATATATTTCTAAAATGATTCAAGGCATGTTTGTGTTAAAAATTGGTTTTTCTAATGGAATGGGTTAAGAACTGTGTGTGTTCCATATGTGCTCTCTTGTTTTTCTCTATAAAAGTGTTTGATAAAATATGTAATTGGTGAAAAAAATATTTTGAAATGGTTTTGATGTTTTTTTTGACTTGAAAGTGGTTTTTGTTATGGAAATAGTGATTTGTCATGCATGTTTGTTTTGATTTTATTATGTGTATGTCAATGTAGTGATCTATGTGACATGTCAAATGAAAATTGAGCATGAAGGGAAACTATGGTATTTAGGTGGTCAGACTAGTACTAGTATTCTAGTGGAATCGAAATTGGATTAGCCCGGATTCATCTAGTAGTATTGATGAGGTTATTAATTCCCCATTTTTACTATTTATTATAGGGACTTCCCATGAATTAGTGCTCTAACGATATCATACCTACCATCAGCATACGGTGCACCTTTTTGGTTATTTCAAAAGAAAATCATGTTTTCATTTATAAATGTTTTCTATTAAAATGTTTCTAGATTTTCTTTTACAAAAACATGCATGCTAATTTTTATTATAATGTTTTTGGCATGGAATCCTTTTTTTTGGAATCCTTCTAGGATTTGGCTCACACCATATATACACCCATGGGTGTATGTATACTTGTTTATGTCTGACATAGGTAAAGGAAAGGTGTATCATGGTAGTCTTTCAGGTTACTGGTGATCCTTTCATGTAGGTGTTAGTGGTGGTGGATTGAGGATGAGGCTCCCTTTTTTCATTGAGTTTTTCTGATAGTGTCATTATCCCCTATTTTTGTTATAGTCATGTTGCATTTTGTTAAAAATTATAACCCTTTAATTTGAAAATATTTGTACCATGTTTGGTTACATTTTCTCATCCTTTTAATGTTTATTATTGTGGGTTATTTATGATTATAATATTGGGTGAAATAATTATCACACTATACTATTGATACACAAGCAGTAGTTTCCAACCCTTGGGGATCGGGGATGCCCTTCAATCTATGTCGTGGATCGGGTCAGATGTCAAGTTTGATGCATATCCTACTTAGTTCATCACATTATCTAGTATCTATATGAATTATGATCTTATGTAAGTGATGACCCAATTTACCTTTATAGTTTAATTTATGTTTTCTATGTTTTATGAAAATCTCATGTTTTCACAAAGTAAGTATATGATACTTTAAGGGTGAGAATTATATCTTTGTGAAAATTATTCCATATTTTTATAACTGTTCATGGACTAATGGTTTATTTATTTTTTTATGACCCTTAATGATCATTTTGTGCACATCTCCTTTTTTAAAACATTTTTCATTGCTTTGAAAGAATAGTAAGAGAAAATAAGAAGAAAAGTTGAATTTTATGAATAATTTCCATGAAAAGAATTCATTTTTTACTAAACACTTTTGTATTAATGAAGAAATTAACAATATATTTGTATAATCCGCTTTGTATTCTTGTGGTATGTAATGTATGAATTATGACCTAATTATCTAAAACTCTAATCTATAAAGATATTTGGGAATTTTATAAGTGTATTATAGTTTATTTAACTAGATTATGAAATTTTTAAGTTCAGGTCCTTATAGTAGATATCCAAAACTAACATCCACTAGAACATATAAATTATGATATTTATGGGACAATTTGGAAGAAATTGAAAATCATATATATGTTTGTTATATATTTTATTATTGTATTTACTTGTATTAATTTTATTAGGTTTATAGAACATAAATTAGAGGCTGAAATTATTTTCATGATGGTCAAGAGAAGAATAGAAAATTATTTTGGTAATTATTTGAAAATAGTTAAAAAGTATTATGGAGTTTTTTTTACAAGAGAAAAGTCTAAACCCAATTAAGAAATTCCTGGAACCCAGTATTTAGTTTAGTGCACCAAAAACCCAAAAACTAAATTGTGTGGTTTAATGGAATATATAATGTTTGTAGAAATAACTTGAAAAATATTTGTGGAGCATAGTAGTCCATGATTATATTAGAGGTAATCAATCATGAATTTGGCTCAAGTCTAAAAAAATTATTTATCATACAAATTTAGATATGTCTCATTTTAAAATTCAAATAAATAATAATTCAAGATTAATTTTTATAATGTTATTTGTAATCCCTTATTATATTAAATAATAGTGATAAACCGTTCAAAATGTTTTTAAAAAGTGGTGATTATGGAATTTTACATGGTTATCCTCCAAATATAAAAGGCTATAACTATAATAAAAAAATAATAAGAAATAAATTTGATTGTAAGGATGTGAATCAAATCAAACTGTTATAAAATGAGTGTATATAGAAAAGAAACAAGCGTGGAAGTGTTGAGTGGGAAGTATAATTTATTGGATTTTATACTAAAAATTGTATTAATATAGAACATTCAAGTGGAATTCATGATAATTATTGTCATTGAACTTTATAAAGTGATGATGAAAAAAAATTAATTTATCTCAGTGTTGAAAAATTAATGGTTGTTTAAGAATAAAAGTTTTGATCATGAAAAGGTTTTTAAAACAAAGAGATTGTTTAGGAAATCAATACATATCTCATTACTCACTAAATTAAATCCAAGGTGTATTGGTGATTCATCAATGCAATCCAAATGGGAAGGTTCATTGAATAAATAATTAGATCATGATGAAAAAAGTACTTATCAATTAGTACATAATTCATTGTATAACAATATTATGGGAATAAATATATACCATAAAATGTATAATGTAAAGGTTTAATTGATGAGGAATAAACTGAACCTCTTTTGGAGTTGTTCTTTTCTTTTTGAAGGGTTAAAATTTAACATGAAATTTTTACTAGCTCAAAGGTTAGATACCATAAGGATTTTTATTTATAATTTCCAACTAAGGAGGTGAAAACTCCATAAAAATTGATTCTTTATTATCCTTCTAAAATTATGAACTTGATGTGGATGTGATCATTAATAAACCTAATGAATTCATTTATATAAATGATGATGGAAGAGTGTGTTGGATAAAGAAGGATGTGTATGGGTTAAAAAAGAACTTATAGAATGGTATTTAAATCATTTATCATGATTTTTTTGAATTTTAAAAAATCATTAGTTAATATAAACATCTAAAAAAAGAAAATAGTTTAGAGTACTTATTAGATCATCATTTTTTTAAGATAATCATTATATATATATATTTCAAAATAAATCTACACCCAAGAAATTTTGATGATATTTGTAATATATGGCACAAAGGTAGTTTTAACTCCTATAATGGTGGTATAAAAACACTATATGTATGATTGGGATAATGTCTTGAATTTAATAGGGTTCAAAAAAATCACTAAAAGATTCCTCAATTTGACTTCATCATAACCATACATAATATATTCTATTATATTTTGTGAATGGTATCAATGTACATTGATGGAGTATCACATTGTTTTAGTGATGCATATTATTGGATACATAAATGTTAATCTTTGTTATTTAAAAATATATTAATGTATTGGATGTTTATATTTATATTGATTTTCCAATTTAGTGTATAAGGGAACTGTTGATGATAATAATTCTACATCAGGTGGATTATTCATCATGGGAGATAAGCATATTCCATGTAACATAAAAAATAAAACATCTATTAGATTTATTATCACATAATAGGGATATTTTTATACAACTCAGGAGATAACATAATTGATGTTATTGTTAATTAATTTTGAATATATCATGGTGGAAGGGAAGTTATCATCACTTGTGGATTTTGATAATTAATGGGTGATTTCCAAAAACATGTTTCAATATTCTAGATCAAATAATATTGATATCATATATCATATTATAAAATAAATTGTTTATATATTAATATTGGTGTTGTATTTTTCCTCTATAATAGAGGATATTATATATATATTCAATAAACCCTTTCAATGGTTAGGGTTGATGAGGATAGTTAGACCTCATTATTCATAATTTTATGGAATGTTGGACTATCCAATCACTATAGTACATTGAATTTTTTTACAAATGGGGATAAAAATATATAAATTTAAATAATATTCTTTCCATTAAGGTGTTATTATAACTTGGTATGTTTTAAAGATTGAATTTTTTTTCAAGTCATTATTTGTGTATTGGTGATTATTAAACTATGAATTGGTGAATATATGTATAGTTATGACTTATTTATTCAATATGTGCACATAAAAAAGTTTGGAATGTGTACATGATTAGTTTTGACAATACGAGATTTTTTAAAAAAGTGTTGATGGATATTTCATTGTGAAAGTAAATCATTATTATAGAAAACATTTTAATTTAAACTAATTATTCATAGTTACTACATAAAGATCACTAAAACAGGAGAAAAATTTAAAAATTATGGTATATTTTTAAGGTTGAGATTTATTTATATTAATGGTTGACAAAAAAATCCAAATGGGGTGATTTTTTGATGAGGTTTTACTTTATTTTTATGATTGTCAAGGAGTTGTTTTGTTAAATAAGGGGGTTTGTTGGATTATGATGAAGTGAAGTGGATATGATTTATAAATTATGGTCAATACATTTTTTTCAAAATTTGATTCATATTTGAACACATTATAATCATGGTTTTTTAACTATGGAGATGATTATATAGATGTTTAGATATTATTGAAATATATTTGTAGATAAGAATTTTTGTTTCGGTATTTTTTTTACGTAATGGATGGTATCCCTATACTTTGGAGATCTATCAAAAATTTTATAGTCTATTTTATAATAGAAAACAATGTGTGTATTTTGAAATAAAGTCGTTTTAAAGTAATATTTTCTATAAAAATTAGTGTGCATCATGAGTATGGCCTCTATTTTATGGTGAGTTTGTCATTATCATTGGTAGGTGTTATAGATTGAGTTTTTCACTATTCAATAGTCCATTGTTTTTATAATATCTTGAAGAAAAAATGGTCAATGGATTCTTCAATATAATAAAATAATTGAATAAAATGGTGAGATAGTTATTTTTATCAACTATATGCCAATGCAAGATCCACTATTTTAGTGACATTCTATATTGAAAGTGTTATGATTAATGAAAAAATGAAGGGATATTCCCTTTGATGTTGAAAATTATAAAATAGTGTTATAGTTCTTTATAGGGATGAAAGATGGGTGGAAATATATTTTTTTTCTCTAGATTATATTATGGTCATCAACTATTTTAAAAAATAAATGATTTTTAATCATATTTATATTGTGTTGATGACTCTAACATGCTGTTATAAATTTTAGTTTCTTATTTTAAGTGTTTTTATTGATATTGGTTAATGAATGCCCTAAGGTATACTAAAAATAAATTTTTTTATCCCCAAAATCATATAATTTTTTTGTAATAAAATATTATATCCCATAACATTAATTCATCTGGGATAAGTTTAAGATACTTTTTCCTTTATATTTTGAACATGAAATTAAAATTTCTAGTGAAAGAGAAGGACTTGATATTGTGAATATAGAGTTGTAATATGTGTGTTATATGAATTTGATAGAGATAAAATAGGGGGATATGAAGTAGAAGACACTCAAGATAAATTTTGTGTGTGGGAGATTTTTATCAACCCTTGACTTGATGTTGACATTCATAGTTGATAAGATGAAGGATTCTCTTCAAGAAAAGGTAAAAGTATATAGTATGTGTAGTGATGTGTTGATTATGTTCATGCTTGATTAATGTTCATAGAATATATATTTTATCATGACCACTCAATGAAAGTGATAAGATAGTTTTGTGTTGTTGAGGATTATATTCACATAATTTTTTAAAACAAGATCTATGTGTAATAAAGGTAGGAGGAGTTGGTACTCAACTATAGTAATGTGGAGTCTATTATTTGAGTTTTTATCATATCCTTTCTTTATCATTGATGTTTATCTATTTTTAATGTGAGAGTGTATTTCATCATATGTGATATATCATGTATATTGCATGAGTTTAATGATTATCCTTAATTTTTTTATCAATTATGATTAGCTAATTGTGTAAAGTCATGTTTTATTTTAGATGAGGCTAATAATGTATCCATTCATTTCTATTAGTCATCCACGTTAAATATCTATACTCATTGTATTTTTTTGGTTCAATATTTGGTTATAATATTATAATAAAAATCAATAAAATCACTTTAACTTGTGATAAAGGTTGTTTAGTAGTATAATATAAAAAAATACTAATTTATTAACCCCTAGAGTGTATTTATGATGACCCTAATACATATTTTATACAAGATATATATATAATAGAATAGTTTTCCAATATAGATTTGTGGGTTGGATTAAGAATGTTTTTATGATCATATATATTTGAAATTTTTGATGTATCATTTATGTTAAGTGGATTTTATAATTTCAAATGATGATTACTGAAACAAAATTTTATTTTTGATTTATTTTTTAGTTAATGAATCTTGAATCATGAATATGATTTATTAAATAATTTTTTAATTTGAATTTGGTGAGAAGTTGTGTATATTTTTTGATATGTAATGTATTTTTATATATATATAATTTGATGATCAATATGGTTTCTTATATTTTTTCAAAAAACTTTTCCATAATTTTTTTAAAAAATTATAGTAAACATTTAAATTATTTTAATAATTTTAAATATTAAATTATGCTAACATTATTTTAAGGATAATATCTCTATAAAAATTATTTGAAAATAGTTTTTGGAAATTTATCCAAGTAAAGGAAGTAAAATAAAAGTGGAATTACCAAGACCCATTGATATATGGCCCATGGAATGTTTAAGAAGTACTATGGATCCAAATATTAATTTTAAATGAAAAAAATTATTATTGGATAATACAATAGATGGTACAATGACCATAGTGACTAAAAAAATATTGCAAACAGCTCACAATTTTGAGCTAGAGCATGGAAAAACTTTTTATAAATGATTATTTTTATGTTTATTTGAAATAAATATGGTTATACTAGGTACAATTAGTCATGTTTTTACAATATTATTAGTGATTTAGACTATTGAATTTACAAATAAATATAAATATTTTACTTTTATAAAGAATTTTATACATAATAAGGATTAATAAGGGAATTATTTTTTATTTAATAGAACTAATTTAGAAAAAATTGTATTGATAGTAAATCAAAACTCATATAATTAATTAGTGAAATACTAATGTGTAATATATTGCTCACCCACAACATGAATTCCTCATAGTGTATGTTAACATTATATGTAATAATGTGATCAAATGAATAGGATTAATAATATATCCCTAGTAGATCACAAGGGAAACTATGGAGGAGTATTTTTTGGTATTCTATAATATATTAGTTGTTGGGGTTTCAAACAATCCATAGATAATAGTTGTTAGTCTCTATTTTTATTTCTTATGTGTCTAGATCAATTTTTTTTGTTTCCATCCTCTATATTTTTTTTTGTTTTAAGTAAAAAAATTACTATATAATTTTTTTATGTTTTATAATCGATGAAAATTTTTACTATTAGTTTTTATAAATTTCATAGTACTAGTTTTCAATTTATGGAGATATGGTAACATGTTTGAGGTCATTCGGTGTCTCACGAGGCATATCATGATTGTTATCAGTTTTTTTATTACAATATTGTCTCTGTGAATATTTTTATATTGTGTTTTTGAAATTTTTAGTGGGTGTGGATATATGATGTTTATAACTATAAATATGGCTATGTAAATATTTATTTAAGGGTTTTTTATAAAAAATTATGCTATCAAATAGTTAAAATAAAATAATCTAGTTGGTGAATCTATTTTTGGGTGTTTCATTTGTTCCTCCATGAAATGTATCTTACTCATCAATGATATGATGAAAATTTTGTTCATATATAATTTTATACATAGAAAGAGCTGGTATTTTACATTATTGGATATTAAAATTATACCATTACATTTTATTGGATTCAAAAATGGTTACAACGAATCATTATTTTTAATGAAATTTTCAAAATATTTTGAAAATTGATTTTTTTTGAAAATTTCATTTTTGGTTAGTTCTGTAAGAAACAAGATTAAAAAATTGAATAATCAAAGTAAAAAGAGATGATATAAAAAATATTTATTGTAGTGTTAATAATGAGATTTTATATGATAGTATTTCTCCTTAAACTCCTATAATAGAAATTAATTATTTTCACAGTCGATAATATTTTAATATAATGCCTTACTATTGAGAATTTATGATTATTTCCTTTGGGAAGAGTACTTATTTATTTTTTGGAATTCAATATATGATATTTTCTCAATATCTTAAATTATATATATTAATATATCCAAGTAATAGGAGTAGAAGAAAATAGATATTATAGAAAGGAATTTGATCAATGATCAAAATTTTATAGGGAAAACTCCATTGTGTTTAGAAATGATGTTTTAGTTTTTAATGATATATTTTTTAAAGGATAAATTTTATATTATAGTACTTCTATAAACCCATATCTTATAAACTATGGTTTACATTATATATGTTATAGGTACTAACATAGATAATTTTGGGATGAAAAAAGTATTTATTTTACATGGGGATATTACATCAATGGGATTTTAAAGAATATCCACTCAATAGTTTTATTTTATGATATTGAAGGGTTATAAGGATCAAGAGTTACTTGACCTTAAATAATATAGGATACCAATTTTATAGTTTATAAGGTGTACTTTTAAGATAGATTAATTTTAAAATGATTTGATTACCCACTAAAATTATATGGTTTAGATAGTAAAGAAGTGGATTTAGCCTAATATTTTTTAGAAGGATAAATTATTTTATTTAACCATATACAATGATATTTTAGACAATATAGTAATAAAATAATATGTTATGATAGAAAATTAGAGTGTGATACCCTTTCTAAATGAATTAAATTTTGGTAAGAGTTAATTTGAATGGTCTAAGAGGATATAGAATTACATTGTGTATAGTGTTTTATAGAAGAAATCTATGAGTTTAGATTTCTCTCAGATAAGTAAAAAAATCAAGTGTTGTCATTATGAAATTGGTGTTCAAATGATTATGAACTATCTTAGTGATGATAAACCATTTCAATAGTATAAAAATATGGTTCATCTATGAATGTATTTCACACTCTTCAAGAAAAATTCTATAATTTATGATTTTAACTAGAAATAGAGGATGATGATTAATAAAAATTAATATATGTATTATTGATTTGTAAATAAATATATTAAAGTTTGTTTATCTTAATTGGATTATACTTATAATAACCTAGGATAATATTTAGTAGTATATTATGCACATATAGATTACATGGGAGGAACTAAGATTATAAAAGTAACTTTATTGATTTCAAATACATTAATCAGTATATTTATTTTATACCAATGAAACAATCCGTTAATATTTGTAAGGTAAATTAATTATTTGGTTATAAATGTTTTTTTAATTCTCTATGATATGATAATTGATATATAATTAGAATATTGTAATGATTGTGGTTATAAATTCCCATCTTGTCACATAGTAATAAAAAATTTGAGAAACAGTTAGTTCTGCCTTCTCTTAATATAAATACTTTATTAATAATGAATATTCATGGTCATGATAATGTGGGTATAAATAAGTAGAACATAAGTATGTCTCTATGATCGATCAAATTATAGTTATGTTATAGGATCCTATCCTTGAAAATAGTTTATTAGTGTCCACTGAGATGGCTTTAGAATCTGGGAGATCAACTGCTTTTTTCCCTCACTCCATGTGTACTAGATCATCACTCCAAGATAAATTATCCACACACACTTTCCCTTATGTAATAATAAATAAAAGAGTGATAAAGACAATATCCTATCATAAATTGAACAACTAATATCGACTATGATTATACTATAGAATGGGTGAAGTTATAGAGTCTACACATGATATGAAAACTGATAATTTCATGTGACTCCACAATGAGGTATTTCCCCTCACAATATAAATAAATAAATTATAATACAAATGAGACATGTATTTCATAGATGACACAACCTCCAAAAATGATTCCACTTGCACATGCCCTACAAATATTATGTTTGAGGTATCCACTAAGTGACAACCAATCCACTATGTGGATAAGACTTGATGGTGAATTTTAAGTCTCTTATCAACTATCATAGTCATAGAGTTATCATACTTCAATATAGTGGATTATCAAAACATTATGATGAGAACATGATAAAAATAAAATTTCAAAAGGATTCATTTTTTGGGACCAAAAATTACTTTCATTTCAATTGGATGTATTAGTTCATTTAATAAATAAATAAATTAACACAAAATAGTTATTATTAGTAGTTTATTAATACACTAAGGTGTATTCTAAATAATATTCATGACATCCATCAATGAAGTTTTATAATTCTATATCAATTATTTTCATGGAAAATTTTTAAATTTTTTTATTTATTATAGCATGGAACTTACGGAATTTTTAGAGAAATATATATATGTATATATATTGTTAGACTACATGAAAAACAACATATTAATTTATTATATTGATTTTAAATAGGTAGAACCATATTTTCTTTGAATGACAAAAATGGTATTTTTTGTTAATAGATTGACTATAAAATTATAAATCAATTAATTATAATGAACTAATACCCTTTACATTGTATAAATAAATTATTTAGTTAACTAATAAGTGATAGATAATTATCTATGATTTTCTCAAGTATATAGTATCATCAGCTAACCATGATGGAGAATTTTATTTTTAAGATGCAGTTTTGAATTTAGTATTGACGTTAGGATTTCCTTGTAATTTCCTTCATCTAAATTTTTTTATTCAAACTTAATGGAATTTATGAATCATGATTTTAATAGATATTTCAACACCTACATTATATTTTTTTAGTATGAAATAATAATTTATTATTTATTTCAATAATACATTAATAGTGATCTTGGGATAATTTTATAGGAATTTATAGAACATAAATTGTAATCAAAGGTTTCTAAATTTTATTTTTGGTTTCAAGAATTTAAATTCATAGGTAAAGTTTTCTATGGAGATGATATATTAAGTAAAAATAATAATATTAAGAAAGTGATGACTTTGGAGTAGCCCAGGAAATGTTTTGACAATTGAATATTTCAAAGGATGATTAGATATATCTAATATATTATTTATTATTTATAAATTTTTGTGTATCCTAGGGTCTATTTAACATGTAATGTCTGATGATTTATTAGAATGTGATATTTTAGAATTATTTTTAAATCCTAAACTGAATCATCACTTTAAATCCATAGTTGATACGACTAGGACATATTGATGAATATTTAGTGTTTTATAATTAGTTTAGAGTGTGCATGATATGTGTTCTCAAGAAATAAGATACTACATTCTATTATATATTTATATTATTATTAAAAATGATAATAATATACCTATAAATAACATGGAATTTAATGTAGTTTTATGTACTGTGAAGAGCTAGAGGAATTATCTACCCCTTGAGATGTTCATTGTAAATTAAAATATTAAATTATTTATGCAGATTTTATATCAAAGGGATTTAAACTTAATAAAAAGAATATGAATTAAAGGATTTTCAAAAAAATTATCAAAAAATATCTAATTCCTTGGAAAATGGAATGTTTTAGGAAACAAATTTATTCAAAATTCAGAATCTCGTGTTCCTATAGAGGTATACATTTAAATTAAGTTTACAGGACTGTTAGAATATATACATTATAAGATATAAATTAAGTTATATGTCATGTTATTTTCATATATAGAGTTGACATGTAAGGTTATAGATTAGTTGGAAGTGGGAAAATTAACTAATTTCAATTTTGAAATGTTAAGTGTAACTAAAAAATGTAATGAGTTCATTGATTTATGAACTATAGAAACTAAATTTTTTATCTTTTTTGGAAAAGAGTTATGGTTTCTATTGGTTTAAATAAACTAATACAAAAAAATAATCATTAAAGTTATTTTAAAATTATTTTAAATAATATTTTATATTTTTATTATTAAAATGGTTTGAAATATTAATGATCCTCCCTTTTATATTTTGTAGTGTCTGTTAGTTCAAAATATATTTTCATATTCTATGATGTTAAATATTATAAAATTATTTTAAATTATATTTTTTATTTTTATTAACTAATTGTTTTATTATATTATTGATCAATCCTTTTATATTTTGTGGTGCATATTAGTTCAAAATAGTTTTTTGTATTTTTATATGTTCTTTTTAATGGGTTTAAAAACTGTAAAAGTAATTTGAAAGTGTTAAATATTTACTGGGGAAAGTAATTTTTGATTTCTTTAAAGTAATTAAATTATTTTTATAACTGGTTCAAAACATTTAAACAAAAAATTAATAATATTTTAAATTATTTATGAGTTTGATTTTATGGAATTTTCTTATTTTTAATTAAAATATTACCCTTATGAAAACCCACCATTTTCATAATGGTTGGTATGGTTTATCATGGGTTTTGTAAAGGTGATCTATATTTTCCCTTATTTTTACAAAAGGTATATGTGTTTTCCTTTGGTCTATGTATAAGTAAGTTCCCTTACTATTACTTGGGTAAAGGTAACACTTTCCATATGTTAATGATAGATAGTTTATTCAAATCCTATAAAAGGGTCATCCCCTAATTATTTAGCTACATTGAGGTAATATGTGACTTGTGTAAGGGTTAGCACATAGTTTTTGTTATCACGAAAGGGTTAGAGGGTGTTTCCCTTTTACGTGTAAGTATATTAACTAACTCATGTAAATGAATTTTTATATTTTCTTTACCATGTATAAAGGTGTATAATTCTTACTTATAGGTAATCTCTGGATATTAATGCTCACGTAATGGTCCACAAAATATTTTAAGCCATGTGTAAAAAGAATCCTAGTTTTTTTCTATAGTATAAGTGTATCATGGATTTTTAGAATGATTCATCAGGGTAATTGGCCTTTTAAGAGTAAAATCATACTATAATAACACAGTTCATTTCTCTCATGTATGGGTAGCATTGTTTTCATAAAAATCCAATTTTTTCTTATACTTTTTTATATGAAATGAGTTTTAAATTAATATTAATGATAATAAATTTTTAACACATAGTTTTAAGTATTTTATGAGGAATAACAAATTTAGATCATGACTTTTATGATTTTTGGAATCGTAAAACAAGTTGTGGGAAGAATTCAAATGTAAATAGTTTAGATATGAATTTAATGTAAATGAAAAATCCATATAAAACATTAATCAATATATATTATAAAATAAAAGATTTACCTTATTTGATTCTTTCTTCATTTTTCAAGAGTTTGGGTGACCAAAGCCTCACCTTTCATGATCTACATGTTTTTAAAAAAACATAAAATTGGTCCTGTGAGTTTCAAACTTATGCACTTATTCATATATCTTATGTTTTCTCTACATTGTTTAAAAATAATGTTCACTTATAAGGGGATCAGTTACTAATTTTTTTATAGTAAAACTATGATCAAATAATTCATATTTTTCTTTTTCAAATAGGTGTTAATAAACCAATAAAGATAACAATATAGATATATGAAAATATGAAACATAATATTAGTAAATATAGGAATCTTTTTTGAATTATTTATTCATGAAAAATGATTCTATAATAATATTTAAATAATTAAAAGGTGGAAAATATTTATTAATGAATGCTCTAGATTAATTTTTTATTTCTCAAAAAAATAACAAGTAGTATTATCTTCATAATATTCATGATTTGGAAATTATATAATTTTAAATAAAAGATGAATTATAACATATAGTAGATTAAAAAATTAAACAATAAGTTAGAAATCACTTTTAATTTAAGAAACATTATTTTTTTAATATTGAATTTAAGATGGAAGAGGAAAACAATAATACATATGGGGAAATGTAATCATTATGTTATTATTGTTGTTGTCTCATGAATTTATCTTGATGATTAGTTAATGTTATGATTATTTTCTCTTTAAAAGAATTATTACATGTTGTACATTAATATTTCCATAATATGGAAATATTAATATATAATTATTTATCACATGTAGATGAATTGTAATAAATTATTATGATAGAGAATTATCTAATAATGATAAGAAAAATATGTCATATTCTTTTGAATGAATAATTACTATTAAATAAATAAAAGGATTATTATACACTATAAATAAATACTAGTCATTAAAAATAATTATTTCATACATTATCTTGATAATATTATGCTAAATATAAAATTTATATGTTGATAATATTATATTAGATAATTTGTAAGATTATAGGAATTAAATGAAAATAAATAATTTCATGTTGTATAATAGTTGTGATTATACTAGAAATCATATAAGAGTGAAAATTAGATAGTCACATGTCATTGTATAATTATTATTTTCTAATATCAAATAATATAATGTTTCGAGGTTAATATGATTGATAAATTATGGTAAGAATTATTATTTTAAAATTATGATATTGTAAAATTAAAATGGGGATTATCACATGTTAACAATAATTAATATTTTATATTGTAGGAATTAAATGAATGTTCAGGTTTTTGATCAAATATTTTTGATTTTTCTTCTTGATATTTATTATATAGTGTGTTATATACAAGATTGTATTATATTTTTCCAGTTTACTATGGTTAAATTCATGAAAAAATAAAAAAACATATTTTCAGATGATATTATTAATTACATTATGAGGCATGATAAGAGTAATTACTACTCATCATGGAATTTATTAAGAATATAAATAATGCTTGAAACATATTATGATTATTAAATATACTTATATCTACTTATATAGGTTTTTTAGCATGTAAAACCTATGAAAAACTAGTTAATTCAAGATGTAAATAAAATTGTTTTCTATTAAAAATGAATTTGTTAGGGTTGAGGGAGACTATTCTTGATTGTGGTTGGATTGAATTATTTGATGTAATATAAATATATTTATTTAATATTATTTGTGGAAAATTAATTTGATATGTATTTATGATAAATAATTTTGAGCCTTGATGATAATGTTTGATATCCTTGTATGATTGGGGTTATGATGACTAATGGGTAGTCGTGCCCAAAGATATTTTAGTGTTGGTCATTGTGATGTCATGAGGTTCTTATTATGATGATAATAGTGGAATGGGGTATCAGGTATGATGATTATGGGGTAATAGGATTCTATATTAGAACATATTGGTTAGAAATGGAAAAAAATTATATTATTCTTAATAGTGTGGGTAACTAGTGTGGTTAGGATGTGTTCAAAGCATGTATTTTGCATCAGTTCTTATTTCTAACACGATTTTTACTATAATTTCGATGGTAGGTAGTTATTTATATGACCAATTTCCTAATATGAAACATATTTCAATTAAATTCAATATGATTGGATCATTTACGTTGTATCATAGGCTGATTCCTAGAGTATCAAGATGTTTATGAAATGATAATTAATTAACAAAATAATAAGACTAGTTCATAATGATTAATAGATGATGATGAAATCATTGAATATTAATTAATATTAAGAGATATTATAATGTCAAATGAATCATACATGGATGATTAATGAATTGATTTTTGAAATGAAAATAATTCAAAATGGAAATAATTTTTTGTGCTTATAGGATATCTGGTCCATAATGGTGGCATTCAGGTGTCCTGAGATATTATTTTTATAATTTAGTCTAAGGATAGGTAGTTTCCCTTAGATTTGTTTCAAGATATAGTTATTATGTATGTTTTTTATTTCATATACACGCCACTAATGACATATGGGAAACCAACCACTAGAGGTTTTAAGGGTAATTTACACAACATCCTGGCTGGAAAGGACATGGATAGCTGCTTACCCCCTCTCTACAACTCTCTCTTTAGAATTAGTCTTATGTTCGCATATTCATGGTGTTCATTTCATATACATGTGTATTGTTGACCATGATTTATTAATGTTATTTCTTATACAGGTAATCTGGAAGTGGTATCTTAAGGATTATTATAGGTGTGTTATATATGAGATATGATGGATTGAGATATAGTAAATAATACCAAAGGATCATTTAATTATATTCATGGGATTTAAATTAACACTACATAACATTAAATAACAAACACAAGCACCTATATCAACATAAAAAATGTTTATGCAAGCATATAAATCAAAGAAACCCATCCACCACACCATGACATTTTCTTCTTTGGAAATAAATAACTCACTGACCTATTTTAAAAAAACATCATGAAAAATATCAAATTGGGATGGGTGAAGTGTCACCTATTATCATAAGTTTGAGTCCATAACACATGTTACTAGTAAGTGAGAAATAGCATCCATGATTATAAATATAGAAGCCTACAACCACATCATAAACAAAGTCACATGAATAACCCATATTAGAAAATAATTTAGTTCATATCATATAGAAAAATTAGTATAATACTATTATGAAAATAAATTAAATTAAATCATAAAATATTATCTTTCTCTAAACCAAAGCCCAATCCACCTAGATCGAGTGAAGAGTATATTGATTAAAATAAAGTAATGCATACATGATCCCATTACCCCAACCCAAATCACCACCAAAATTATACTAATAGAATATTATAGGATGCATATGATGATGGGAACCCCTCCCCTGACCATATCTTCACATATTAAAGCCTGAGTATAGAGTTATAGAATGACATGAATAAGTCCAGTGAAACCCTTTCCCCATACCATATCATCATTTCAACACTATGACTAAGGAATTATTTATACATATAACTTGTGAAGGAAATTAAGTTTGGGTTAGTTACTAATGGTTGAATTAGTAAAAAATCATGGCTTGTGGATTTAATATGTGGGTTTCAATCAAGATAATGAGGACTTTTCCCAATACTAATTTCTATAAAATACCATATTTTCTTATGAGGTATGGATAACATAAATTTTAGTATTAACATTTTTTACTTCTAATAGAAGTGATTAAAGGGTAAAGAGAGGGTTTGGGAGTGTCTAGGGATCATTAAGAGCCCATAGGTCATTTTTTAGAGGAAAAGATAGAGGCACACAAATGGTGCATAATTAGTAGTTATTGTGTATCTCAACCACACAGCCCTATAAGAGGTGTAGCATAGTTTGTAAACTATGTGAGGTAGGACACATGGATATGTGAGAAAAAATAGAAAAAACATAGAGGTAATCCATACATTTTTTCAAACCCTTCACCTATCCTGCATACTTAGTACCACTTAGGTTGTCGGTGTGCACAATTGGCCACGATTTTCCCAAAACATGCACCCATTCAAAAATAGTAAATTTATCATTTTTTCCATTTCTCCTTTATAAATTTTAACCCATTTTATCCTCATTTATGAAAAATAACACCTCTATCCACCTAGATCTCTATCTTCACCTTCACCTTGATATTGATCTAGGTTATTCATATGGTGTCTGAATCTGTTGCCATCGGTTTCATTGTATAGCTACTTATAAGATCTATACTCTTATTTATTCCTTTATTTGATTATATCTTTATATAGAATGATAAATACATACATGTTAATATGTTATATTATCAAGTTATTCTTCTATTTCTTTGAATTCTCTCTTTATAGTATGAATTAATGTCCAAAAAAAGATGATGAAATTACTACCCATAAAAGGGAGGTGTTCTATAACATTTACCTATTTTTTGTATTTATAGATCATTCTATTGTTCCACATGAAATAAATCATGGGTGTTTCTCTTTATGTTAATAAATCATTATATTGATTTTTTAAATGATTATTTAAAAAAATTATAACAACCTTACACAAGTTTAGAGGTTCTCAACCACAACCCGAACTACCCATGACGTGGGTTTTCTTTATTGTTATGAATATTTCACCCTTATAGTGAATTGATATTTCCAATTATTAATTGGATATATATATAAAATGAATGAATTTATAAAGGATAATTACCTCTTATAGAACCATTTAATTTAATATGGAAATGAATAATTAATTGGAATAAATGGGAGTAGTAAACTGAAATAAAATATCTATTTGATAATGTATAGTTATGTAATTGATTAGTGAAGTGGCATGGGAACTAACAAGGACCTTCCTTTATTAGCTATAATTTGAATTTATTAGTTAATTGAATATAATTAATCTAAAATATATAAGGCATGGAAACTAAAATGGACCCCTGATAACTTTTATAATTCATCGAATAGAATTGATTAAGGGTATGGACACTAACATAGACTCATAACTTCTTAATTGTAAGTGAAATGGTTTTTAAAACGATTATAATAAACATTATTAATAAGTTGGTGGCCACTAACATTACCCATTGAATCTTTTATTAAATTATGCTGATAAAGGATTGAAGTATATTTCACTAATGTTAGGTATCATGGAATTGAACTAGAGACATACTTTAATATTTAATATTGGATGAGTTAAAATGTTACCTTAGACATGGATTTCCTATACCACCTTGTACATCCTCCTTGTCTCCACAAATGTATTTACCATGTTTTATATAGATGTGATCTGTGTAATTGAAAAGGGAACATTCAGAATTTGGCCATTAATCCAGCCCATGTAGGTCAACATTATTTTGATTTTTCTATGGATGAGCTCTATGAACTCAAAGAGGTCTCCTTGGTCATTGTCCCTAGGTTCGATCATTCAAAGGTCCGATAATATTCATTGTATGTCATAACTTCTTCATACTTTAAATTATTATTTAGGTCATATATAATTCTTTACTCTGTAATAAATATATTCATTATTTATAGACTGATTGTTATATACTGTTCTTATAGACTGGACCACACCACTTTTTTTACTTATTTATTTTTTTTATATCTACACATTGTTACAAATTATATGAATGGAATGGATTAGATATAGACACAATTTCTGATATACAAATTATTATATATCACACCCTTTTTGGGCCATCAATTGGTACCAAGACTTCATTATTATAAGAAGGGATAGAGGGAATGGTCCAGTTTTGGATTCATGTTTTCTTATTCTATGACGGATTACCGAAGAATAGGAGCAAGCATATGCTCATGATTCTAGCAGAGATTTATTTTGTTTATCATAAAATTTTTCAATAGTGTGTTTTATATGCTTGTTTCTCTATTTCCCATATACTGTCACTTTTTTTATATATCATCATGACATGACCATCATTTCATATATGATTGTGCATATAGTTTCTACTAGTTCATTTATCATAGCTTAATGATTTAATTATTCCAAAACTATTTATTTTTTCTTATTATGTTATTATCTACATATTATAACACTCTATATAAATTTAATAATGAGGGTATTGTCTTCCCATTGTACTATCATTGACTATCACTGCCAGTTGTCAGCGTCTATCATATAGGACAATATGGTTGGGGCCATGTGGTAGACTGTGTTCAGCTACATATGAGTGAACCAGGTCTGGGATACCAAAATGTGGTATCAAAGAATATTTTAATTTTTTCCCTTACTATTTGGGTAATTGTAATGGATATAAATAATTTTCCGAGATTTGTTAATTAGGATGTTCATGGGAGTAGTTATCCCATGTACAAGTAAAATCCAAATTACCTAGGATGGGATATTATTGTTATGGATTATGTAAATTATAGTTGTATTTATTTTACCATTAGGAAATTCACATGATATATAGTGTGTATTACTATATATATGGATTTAATTTTACCCTTTCCCCAATATGGAATGGATTTATTTGACCCATGCATCATTTTAGACACAGAGATTCACATGTCATGCACATTCTATGGAATTTAGATAATATTTCTTGACTACCTAATTATGTGACATGTTTATTTGTATTCCTTGTTTAGGAAATGATTCAACATGAATTATTATATGACATTATTTGGTAATTTTTACCATGTTTACTAGAATTACTACTCTATGATAGAATGCCCAGTTGTAGTTATGCTATAATATTGGTTATTAAAGTTTCTACATCAACCTAAATGATGTTTTTATATATTGATTGTTGGTGGTTCCTTAAGTAACCAATTATGATATGTTTGATCCATGTTCCATTGGTTTCATGGTTTAAAAAATTAATGGTTGTGATTAGACATGTTCAGATAAAAATTTATAAAGAATACATGCCTTTATAAATTTAGAAGGGTTGCCCATATAATCAAACCAAAATATATGGACATATTTCTTTTTGATGATAAAGGTAAAAAAACTTTTTGTAGTTACATGAAGTTCCAATTGAAGCTTATAAATCATAGTACATTATATATTGGGAATTGTAACACATCAAATGGGAAAATGTTTTATAAATAAATTAGTATGAACATTTGATTCTTAATAATTAACTGAAATTTTTACTTTTAAATGGTGATGAAATTTGAAACATAAAGGGTCTTTTCCAATATAACATTCAATTATCATGATATATATTAGAACCCCTAATATAAAATATAAAATGTGACCCTGGCCTAACCTTAGTAGTGGGAAGTAAAAATTGTATATACTCATTCTTTAAGGTCTTATATGTCACTCATCCCTAGATTTAGGAGCAGGAAGATGGGTGTGAATATTTTATAGGAAGGCTTGTACCTATCCTATAATCATGTATTTGATCTATATTGCTCTTGAATATTTTTTGAGTCATGTTCATGGAATTTATAAATCCATTTCACTATTATTTCCTCAATCCATGCACTGGGAGGGTGGTGATGACTATACACCAAAGGTGGTGGGCCCTGAACCACCTGTATTTCCCCTATAGTACCACTTGTGGAACCTCTTATTATCTCTAACTAGGAAACTAATAACTTGGTTTTAGAGGGATTCTTATAAATCATACAGACAATACAGGGATCCCCACAACCTACATCTATTGTGGTAGAGTTGACATGAGAGTTTCAGTAGCAGCATCCACCCACGTTTTGGTGGGTTGGAGTTTTATAGGCTGCGAATTCATGGCTAGGGACCATTCTATCTATTTTAAGGAATCCCAAGATGCCTTCTAAGAATAGGTTCAAGCACATGAATTATATTCTATGAGATTTAACAAATAAATGGTTGGATGTGTTGACCAAAGTGATTCAACATCAGGATTTTTTTGGAGTGATTTCCAGATAGACATTAATAATTATTTCTTTCCCAAGACATTGAGGGAAGAAAGAGCAACAGAGTCTATGAACCTGTATAAGGGTGAAATTTTTTTATAGACTACTCTGCTCATTTTTTTGAGCTCTTTCATCTATCACTAATCCTTATAGGTGATGAGTTATATAGGGTTAGGAAATTTGAGGATGGTCTCATACATGAAATCATATCATCGGTGAACATGTTTCATTTGAACACTACCACAATGATTATGAAAAAGGTCTTGATTACTTAGCATATCCTAAGAGAGGTTGTTGTTGTGATCTAGGTTTGTTCATCTCCTAAACCAAAAACTAATTTAATCTATAGAAAGAAACACCACTTTCATTTTTCTTTAGGTGGTAGTAGTAGTTAAAGAATGCACCCCGATAGCCTTGTGATATTTCATCAGTGTGGTATGAAGGTTCATATGAAGCCATAGTGTGATAGATCTCAAGTTGAGTGTAGATCATGTGGTAGGATTGGCCATATATATAGGTTTCTTGAATCCTTTCCACCTATGTATAGTGGAAGAGGATATGTACTGACTCCACCTTCATGAGTTGGATCGGTAGCTCCGCACCATCTAAAGAACTCAAGTGCCACCAGTCATGTAAGAAAAGGAGGTGGTCATGACCGATAAAAATGGACACCATATTTAGAGAACTAGTAGAGTAGGCCTACTAAGGACAGTCAGGTTGTATCTTAGATCCACAAATGGGGCTAGATATATTCAGTGCATCTAATACCTATAGAGTAGAGTTTCGATCTATCTACAGCTAGAGGATAGATATTAGTAGATGCTACTCTAGTTTCTGCATTATTTGATATAGGAGATTCCAACCCCCATTAGATCAATTACTATTGTGTAGATTTTTAGGATCAATATTCAGTATTCTTATGGAATGATGAAACTATAAGGTCCATTGTAAATTCAATTATTATGTGTACTTTAGTACATGGAATACGCCCTTGAGGTAGGCGGTAACCATGTCTCATGGGACCTCTTTGTCATCGAGATGAAAGGATTTGAAATCATTCTCAAGAAGGGCTGGTTAGTTCCTTATCATGGTTTTTTTATTAATATTATCATATGGTATCCTTCAAATCACCATAGGGTTGTAGTTATATTTATAATGATGAACAGGATGTTTAGGCTAGTTGATATGGGCTAGAGAATCATGTTCTGGGTGGAGTGACAACCCATTTTACTGGCCTTTATTTGGATGATCAGGGAACATGTCAGGCTAATTTCCTTACATTAGTATATCATTTCAAGAATGTATTTCTTAATGAAATTTATGGAATACCTCCTAAGAGAAAGTTATATTTTACTATTGACCTATTTTGAGGAGAAACACCAGTATCCATTCCACTTTATAGGATGGTTACTACTGAATTAAATCTCAAGGGGTATCTAGAAGACTTGGAATATAAGGGTTTTATATGACCCAGTTCTTTCCCTTGGGATTCACCAGTCCCTTTCACCAAGAAGGGTATGGTAGCCTCTGGTATTTCATGAATTACCATTAGTTTAACCAGCTTTTGGTTAAGGACTGGTATCCACTACCACATATATGCAACCTCTTCAACCAACTCTCCGGAGAAAGATATTTCTCCAAGATTGATTTTTGGTCAGGATACAATAAGGTTCATGTTATACCATCGTATATACCTCATAAATATTTCCATAAAATATATTTATTGTATGAGTATTTGGTCATATAGTTTGGTGTTCTAAACACTCTAGATGTATGCATGGATTTTATGTCGGTATTTCCACCCATATATAGGTTTATTTTTGGTAGTCTTCATGGAATAAATCTTTGTATACTCGCATAATCTACACAAAAATTCCCAATATCATGATATCATTTTGAGCAGACAAATAGAGAAAAAGCTACATTTTATGCTCAACAAATTCATCTTTTGTATTGATAAGTTCATGTTATTAGGTAAAAAATTTTTAGATATAGATATATCAATTGACCTAGATATAGTGAGATGTGGGGTTTCCTCTAATCCTCCCAATAATGTCTTTGATAGAATGTATTTCATGTGGTTAGATGGGTATTAAAGGTGATTTATATATGATTTATCACATCTTGAAGCACCACCTATAGGCTTGAATAAGAATGCTGTCAAGTTTACATGGTCTAAATCATATGATAAAACCTTTCAGGAGATAAAAGGGAGACATAATTTAGCATCGATCTTGGATTTACTAGATCCTAGAATAGGCTATTTGGTTTTTTTTGATGTGTGAGGAATTATGATTGTAGATGTTTTGATGGAAGAATATTAGGTCCTATAATACAATCCCCTCTAGATGATGCCTCATGAGTATAATTACTTGAAACATTATTTCAAGTTAGAAACTATAGTTCAAGCCTTGCATTGTTGGATTCACTACTAAATGGAAGATTATTTTTTGGTAGAAATAGAAAAAAAATCCTTAAGTACATATTTATACATTCTGACGTGAATCTCAGGAAATAAATTTTGGATTAATACATATATCCTTTTACCTTTGATATTTATTATATGCCTAACAAAGGAAATGATATTACTGATGCTCCAATCCTTAATACTTAAAAACTAGTAGATTAGGATGACATTATTGAGTATCTATTGATGGACCTCTTTCTTAAGAAGAAATTAGTGGTCCCGGAGCATAATAGGTATTCTATAATTATACATTTATCCTTGATATATTAACATCCAGATAAGGTAAAGATAATGCAACATTATGATCCCAAGGTCTTGGTCCTATGGGAGAGAATTTAAGGCAAGGACCAACCACATTGTTAAGTAATTGACGAGGATGGTGACTTATACATTCATGGATGTTTATGGATTCTTACAAAAATACAATAGTAATTGATGATAGAATATCATTACTATGATTGGGAAGTACATCGTAGATTTAAAAATATGTTCCATGATTTTTTCCACTAGTATTGGTGTCCTGATATGAAAAAAGAGATATCTAGTTTCATGATTTGATGTTCCACCTATTAGTAGGTTAATGCAGAAAACTAGTGACCATCAAGGCTTTTATAGTCATTTCTAATTATTGTTACTGAGTGGAAATGTGATGACATCACTATGTATTTTTTTATGGGATTACCTTGGTTACCTTGAGGCTGTGACATAGCATGGGTGATCCTAAAAATATTAACAAAGTATTCTCACTTTATAACTATGGGAGAGACCATTTTAGTGAATAAGATATTAAGGATATATTTCAAAGTGTTCAAACATCTTAATAGAGTTCCACATGTTATCACACTAGAATTAGGTTCTCATTTTACATCATTATTCTATTAAGGGTTGTAGATGACTCTAGGTTCACTAGTACTACTGAGTACATCCAATCAACCTCTGACTAAGAGAATGTCTAAGAATTTGATACAGATGTTATATGATATGTTCTGGGCATGCATACAATATTTCATAGGTTATTTTTAGAAACACTTACCTCTCACTTAGATCACTTAAAATAATATCTTCCAAAAGGATATAAAAATGGACTCTTATGATTCTTTATATGGTAGGTTGTGTTTCTCACCCATGATTTGGTTTGAGGTTGGAGAGGTAGTGTTATTGGGACCTCATCTCATTCAGGAGACATTGGAGTAGTTGTAGATTATCTAGAAGTGTATGGCTATAACATAATCTAGGAAATTCTTCTGCCAATAACCACCACAAAACACTAGGATTAAAGGTATTGCATCATGTTTTATTGTGTTTTTCACCTAGACCAAGGCATATATGGATTCATAAATAAGGGACATTATTGCCTTTATTATGTTGGGAACTTTGATATTTTGGAGAGAGTGAGGTCGATAGCATATTGTTTACTGTTACATTAGAGGTACCAATATTTGTATGATTTCTTCCGTGTATCTTTTCTTTTCTATTATTATTCAGACTCATCTCATATTATTCCTCTTTATGAGTTTTATTTAGAGGATGATTCATTCTTTAGGGAGAACAATATTCATATCATTGATCGGATCATGAATGATCTCTAAGGTAGGTTACTTCCATTGGTACAAGTGATATGGTAGTACAACAGTGTGTAGGAAAATTTTAGAGATTGAGAGGCTGATATACATACTCAACATATGGAGTAAGTTTTTTATAATTCTTTACCACCCTCGGAAGGGAAACTCTAGGATGAATTTTTTTTAGGATGGGATACTGTAAAATCCTGAATTTTATTATAAGGTGAGGATCATTTAAATTTTATAATAAATCTCTTATATCCTTGCAATGGGAAGTTATTAAAGGTTAAAGGAAGGTTTTAGGTGTGTATGAGTCTCATTTGGGCCTCAAAGCTCATTTTTTAGGAATAGATATAGGTGCATGGTTTGCTCATTGTACATATAAATCATACAGCTAAACCAGGCGGCCCTATAAGTAGTGGGGATCATTTTGTTAACTGTTCAAGGTAGAATACATTTTCATATGAGAAACTATATAAAAACTATAGATGGTATCCACATGGGCTTCACACAATTTGGAAAATTGTGTCTCTATCTCACATGCTTTTTTCTTCTTAGGCAGTGGGTGCACATGGTTAGAATAAAATTTTTCAAAACAATGAATCCAAATCATGCAACCATTAATAATGGGTTACTTTCTAATTTCCCCTACCTTAATTATAAATCTTAACACCCTTTTCTCCAATTCCTTTTGCAACAACACCTCTAGAATCTTGGATCACCATCTTCTCCTTCAACTAGGATTTGATCTAGGTTCATCATAAAATGTCTGATTCCTTCATCATCGAATGTGTTGGATAGCTAATGGTATTCATTGACATTATATTTAATCCATTAATTAATTATCTCACCATATTAAATTATAAATCAATGTAAGATAAAGTGTAATATATTTAAAGTATTCATCTATTTCTTGGATTTCTCCCATTTTAACCTAATTTGAAGGATGAAAATATAAAAGAGAGTACCCATCTAAGGTAGGTGGTATACAATCTTTCCCTAAAATTATGGTTGTTTATAGACCATTTCATTATTTCTCACATCTTATTTATTAGAAATTTATATTACATTTAATTATTCATTAAATTGTGTGTCTAAACTGTGATTTATACATATTATTATACCCTTACACAATTTTGGAGGTTGTAAACCTCTAACAAAATAACCCTTGTTGTGGGATCAATTTATTGTTATAATTATTCCACCCTTGGGGTGAATTGACCCCAAAAATTATTAATGGTATCCATATATAAATATAATTAATTGAAAAATGTTAACTACCTCTTATAAAACCATTTCATTTATGAATAAAAGGAATAATGAATATGAATAAATAGGAGTTGCGGAATAAAATGGACAATCTCTTGGCTTATATGCAATTATGTAATTGATTATTGAAGTGGAATAGACACTTACATGACCCATATTCTTATCACTTCTATGTGAAATAATTAGAGTATTAAATATGATGAATTCAATTTATATAGTAAATGGACACTAGCATGGCCCCTTGATCCCCTCTATAATTCATTGAATTGGATTGATTAAAAAAATGGACACTTCCATGTCCTTTTTACTTATCACATCTATAAGAAATGGTATATGAAATTATTGTTATGAAATCATTTGAAAAAATGAATAAACACTAAGAGGGTCCCTTGAATCATTTAATAAATTTTGTTGATAATGCATGGAATTTTATGGAACCAATGTGAGGATTTTTGTATAGAATCAATGACTTACTTTCATATTTTATGTCACACCATAAGCTTTTTTATTTTTTATTTTATTCTTTTCATGATCATGGGTCCTTCAGTTGAGTTTCATGTTGACACCAAGTTTAAATTTTTGAATTTTGGAAGTCCCATGTGAGTTTTTCACTTATGCATAGTTAGTGCTTGGTTTGGGTAAACCATGCATCTTTTCCCATGTAACCATGAAACATATGTTGGGTTTCCAATAGTGAGGTTCACAGGTTGTGCACAGTTTTGGAAACCATGTGGTGTGGTTTAGGAACTAAATAGATACATTCATCATGGTCAATGCATGGTTTGATAATCATGCAGCTAGCCCATACAAGGTTTCCCTCTTGTCTAGTAGAGGGTGCATGGTTGTTCCATGGTTTATCAAACTGTGTGTCCAAACCGTGTGATCAGTCCATGTTTTCTAAATCTTAAAATTCCATGTTTTTTCACCTCTCCCTTTACACAAAAATTGATCCCCCTTCCCTATGGTCATTTTTGGTGCATAAAGGGTTCCCAATCCTCCCCTCCTTGGCTCCTCCACCTCCATGGTTGCATCTTCAATGTTCTAAGGTGTGTTTTTAGGGTTTTGACCATTTTTTCATTCTTTCTCTCTTTCTATTTTGGTTTTCTTGGGTTTTATTGTGGTATTTCCTTCTTAGATGAACATTATCTATTAGGGTTGATGTTTGGTTGGTGTTTATTTGGATCTAGGGAATGCAGATTTTTCTTTGGGGTCTATTATTCCTTCTCTTGTATTTACATTAAATTTTTACTCCATTGAGATAGGTGTTCTGATTATTTTCCTTTTACACTCACTCCATTGATGCTTGTGGACATTTAAAAGATATAAAAAATTGTTTGGAATAATTGTGATATGTTTTTATTTATTGTTATTTTAAATATCCATAATTTCCATGTAAATTTTTTTTAATTAAATGGGAGTTTTACGAGTCTGTGAAAATTGACGGCACGTGATTCTGAGGCCCGGAGTGCCCAGAATGAATTTCTGAACTTTATTTTAGGTACGTTCAATAAACGTACAAGCAGGTTTTTTATAACTTTTAAACTCGTGCTCAGAATTGAAATTTGAGAACACTGTTGAACTCGCAGCGATGGTATTCACTTAAGGAGACTTACACCTTGACGACAGTTGGTTGAGGGTGAAAGTCAGTTTTTGGGTTTTTTGTGAAGGAATAAAATTATGCAAACATTTTATTTTTATTTTCAACACCCATGTGGGTGTTGGGAGGTGGGGTCCACCGGAACTAAACCTCTATTTGGAAGTTGAGAAGTGGGGACCACACGAACCTAACCTCCCATGAGAGTTTATGGTGGTGGGGACCACCTGAGGCCTAAACATCTTGAACTCCCTCATTATGTAGAAAAACCTCTCAACCCCTTCATAATGTGGACGAGCCTCTTGTCTTCCTCCACATTAATTGTACCAATGCACATACCTTTAATATACCAAACCAGTTAATTCATTAGGCTAATTTGAATTTGTTCCAACGAACTAAATAGAGAACTTAATCTATTATCCTTCACATCTTTGGTGGAATTGGGAGGAAGGAGCTCTTGGGAGAAAGCTCTTCAACGAAGACCACATTCTTCCATGATGAACACTCCACCAAAGAAGAACTCTTCGCCAATGAAGAATGCCAACCACCTTTGACCTTCTTCCTCAGGACTTCATCCGACATGGGACATCCACATCTATGGAGAATCGACAGCCGTACTACCTTCTTACGCCAGCTTCATCAAGAGAACGAGGTAGGGGTTTATTTCTATTTGATTATCACATTCCATGTTCTCCCCTTCTAATTCTTTTGTGGGATTGGGAATAAAGATTGACGTGGGTTGTGGGAAATGATGTTTTAAAATATCTTTCATAAACGTTCATGTTTCATTCTTTGTGAACTGCTTGCTACCACTCTAAACGCAGAGGGTATGGGCCAAACAAACATGGCATGACCCCTCTGCCATTCTTCTATGATGTGTTCTTCGAAATGGAGGAAGGCGATGAAGGCAACAGCGCCGCCACCCGTGGCCTCCGCAACTCGCGCCACCCTGCGGCACTTCACCCTCCCGGCTGAACCAGCCATGCACCCAGCCGAGCCACCCACGGCTGGACCAAGCCATCGCACCACCCTCGGCCAAACCCCCCTCGTCATTCTTCCACCGTGCCGAGCCTCCACACCACCCTGGGCCAAACCCCCTTGCTGCGCCACCACCGTGCCAACCCGCTGCACCGCCCTAGGTCGAACCACCTCATCGCGCCGCCGTCGTGCCGAGTTGTCACGATGCCCTGGTCCGAACCACCTCGTCACGTCTCCGCTGTGCCGAGCTGTCACGCCGCCCCATGCTGAACCCCCTCGTCGCACCGCCGCCGTGCCGAGCCGTCCCACCGCCCTGGGCCAAACCCCCTCGTCGTGCCGCCACCGTTCCCAGCCGCCGCATCATCGTCGTCTGCTGTGTTGAGCAGACGCGCCGCCACCACTGTCACCATCGCCATGTCCTCATCGTGGCCCTCTGAGCAACCCTCACCGCAGTCTTGCGAGCTACCCTGAGCTGGGCCAGCCCGTGGCCGATCCGTTCCACGGCTGAGCTGCCCTCATGGCACCCTCCGAGATTGAGCCTCCTTCGCGGCCCCTCACGGCCGTTAGGCTGAACCCAATTGGCCGGGCCGCCCAGACTGTCGGGACGAACCCAATGGGCTGGACCCAGTGGGTCCAGGCAGGTCAACCCAAACCAGGTCGGCCTAGGTCGGGTCCAATCGGACCCGAGCCTACTACAACCCATTTACATACTTTTGGCCATAACATAGGCATAAGATTTCTGTTTGATGAACCGTCTGCGGAATTGGGAACCTTGGAGTGAGTCAGTCCCTTTGAATGATACCCCACTATGTTTTGGATTAAGATAGGGAATGTTCAGGTCGAATAGAGCATGAATCCAACCGGGCCTCCATGACTAAAAGGCTATTAACTCACAGACTGGGCATCTGATTGATGTGCTATCTGTTTCGTTTAGAACCCTATGATGTGGAAGACCTTTGAGATACTTCTTAGTGGGACTTCGTGGAGGTTGGATTATCGACCAGTAGATTGTGGAGCAGATCCTACTGGAGACGAGCGAGCATAGTGCAGAGACCTAGTGGTTGGCTGAGACTTGACGACTACTGACCATTTGGACTCGGAGTGACTTGACTGGCTCAGTGGGGAGAGCCTTGGTGATGCTGAAGACCCATAGTGGGGAGCGTCTTGGGGACATGGCAGACCCACGATACTCAATAGGAGGAGTACCTTAGAAGTCTATGAGGGGGAGCACCTCTGTGTGACATGGCATATCCATGGTGGGAAGCACTCCTATGTGACATGGTAGACCTGTGGTACTCGATAGGAGAAGTACCACAATAGTCCAAGGTTAGTGGTAAGTTCCTCTGTGTGACACGGAAGGCCCACTTTACTTGATAGAGGAGGAGTTCTCCAGTAGCCAAGGTGTTCAATGTTGGGCTTGGAAATGTTACTTAACACTACCCCTAGAATAAATCCTAGTGTGAGCTGAGTCAGTACCTCTGTGTTTTTCCTCATGATTGAGATGGATTACTTGATAACGTAGGTATATGTATGGACATATACCTAAGTAAGGTTATTTATTGATTTTATACTTTGTGTTTTATCCTTGTCAGATTTTGTGAGGCATAGAGGGTCTCGAGGACCCTACTGAGTATCGTTATACTCACCCCTACACGGGCTATGCCCGCACCTTGTTGTGTTGGATGCAGACGATGGACAACACTGACTAAGGCTAAGAGTCCTAGGACTGGACAGTACCTAAAGGTGGACCTTGCGATGAGTCTATTCTCAGAGGAGACGGATGGACGAGGAGTGATGAGGAGGTGATCTGTACCTACCCTTTAGGTAGGAACCTCAAACGACAACCCAGTTGCGGTTTTCCTTTTTCTTCAGTTGTACTTGTACTTTAAGTTTCTTGTACTTTACTATTGGGCTTGTATTTCGGCCCCCTTTTACATTCAGCACTCTTTTGTTATACAGTTTTTCTTGGTGTTTCGTATCCAGTTGTGTGCTTGCTTGTGTGTGTGTTTACAGATAAAGAGGCAATGCCTTCCCAGTTTTAGGAAATTATGCCTTTGGTTCTCATCGCCATCCCCTGACCTATGGAATGAAGGCATGGGATAGTCACAGCACGGGCCCTGGGGAATGTGTCGTGACAAATTGGTATTAGATGAAGGTTATACCATAGAACTTAGGACTCTAATATTTCTTTTTAATTGAAATAGTGTTAAGTGTAGTCAGTGTGGTTATGAGTTTAGATAAACCGGTGTTGGTGTGGAAACCGACGTATCCATACACCAGGACCCTAAATTCTAATTTCTGACATAGTGCACAAAAACAATGATTGCGTGTGTGTTTTCAAGAGTCTTATTTATGAACTATTTGAGTCAGCTCACCAGGTCAGCTCACCAGGTATAACTTTTTGACTTTAGTGCAACTGTTTCTTTTCAGGATGCCTCCACGTAGAAAACCAGCTAGGGTTCCGAGAGTTGTACGCATGGATATCCCACCGAGCGACAATGCCTTGCTGTAGGGCCCTATTCTATCAGAGGCACCAGAGGTACTATTCCATGTTGGGCCACCGATGCTACCAGCCCCAGAAGTAGACGGTGCATGCCGATTGAGTGTGTTGCACGAGTTCCAGCATCATAGGCCACCCAGGTTCAGGGCAAAGACAGACCCGCAGGTGTGTGAGGATTGACTGGAGGCTATGGTGAGAGTCTTCTGACTCATGGGGACACCAACCGATATCATGGTGATCCTTGCCACCAGACTTCTATAGGCAATAGCTGGCAGATAGTGGAGCTTGATTCTCTAGGTTCACGATGAGGTAACGTTTCTCTGGGCAGATTTTGACAGCCTATTTCAAGCAGAGTTTTTCCTAGCGACTCTTCGCGCAGTGTGCATACAAGAGCTTCTTCATCTGCAGTAGGGAAGAATGACTATGGCTCAGTACTTAGTGAGGTTCACTGACCTCTCATGCTACTCCACAGATATGGTGTGGGACCCTTTCTTCAGGGCCCGAACCTTCAAGAATGGGCTCGGGCGGGAGATCCGGGCTTCAATGACCTCACTCAGCATCCTAACATAGGCGGGGGTATTAGAGAGAGCCCTCTTGGTGGAGAGTTTCTTTGATGAGCAGTCACCAGCAGCGAGACCCACTACCAGTCATCACGTAGTGGAGTCTTCTGCAGCTGGCAGTAGACAAATGTCACAGAGGTCCAAGAGGACCAGACCTACATGTGGACAACCGCATGACTCGGGATTGGTTGTGCAGGGCACCCGAGATAGATCTAGTCATGCCTGGTGCGGGCAGTGTTACACATGCGGTGGGTAGGGTCACATGGATCATGATTGTATGACCTTTCATACGGATGATCAGCAGATGGTTGAAGTACTACCCATGCAAAGATAAAGGTTCGACTGAGGAGGTCCACAGGGAGCAGGCGGACGTGGCAGGGGAGATGGTCATGCAGCTGGCGGTGGGCGACAATTTGAGATATTACCGCCACCACCACCAATATGTCCACCCCGACCGCAGGGAGCAGGTGGAAAAGGGGGAGCTCAGCTCCATGTAGCTGAGGCTTACGATCATGGCGCTCTTGAGATGATACTAGGTACGATCTGTGTCTAATCCACCTTAGTTGCAGTACTTATAGACACTGGTTCCAGTCATTCTTTTATTTCCACTACCCTCATTTGGAGCTCGGAGATTCTGACGGAGTCTTTGGCTCAATCCTTATGGCTAGAGACTCCTATGGGAGAGGATTCGATGATTATGCACTGGTTCCGGTAGTGTGAGCTTACTCTAAAAGGCGAAAGTTTCGGCTGGGATCTCCATGTAGCGACGTCAAGGCCTTATGATGTCATCTTGTGTATGGACTGGTTATCTACACTCCATCCTCAGAGTAAATGTATTAGGCGCAAAGTGTGGTGTGTCTGCAGATATGGGACTAGGTTTACCTTCACCGGCAAGAAGGAAGCCTATGCGTTGCAGGATGGACTTAACCGGAGGAGGGTGCAGCCGATTACACATTAGTTAGCTAGCCCTATCCTCGGAGCTATTGATGTAGAGAGTCTGAGCTATCCTGTAGTGGTGGACCAATACGCGGATGTTTTCCCTAATTATGTTCCAGGTCTACCTCCTCGCAGAGAGGTGGACTTTTACATTGAACTTCACCACAATACGACACCGATATCTACTCCAGCATATCGAATGGCTCCCACGGAGCTTTGTGAGCTGCGGGTACAGTTAGAGGACTTTCAGGGGAAGAGATTCATCTGGCCCAGTGTTTCTCCTTGGGCAGCCATGATTTTGTTCACGAAGAAGGGGGATGGGAGCATGAGGATTTTTTTGACTATTGGTGCCTGAACCAGGTGACTGTGAAGAAAAAGTACCCACTCCTAAGGATTGATGACCTCTTTGATCAGATGAGGAGGAGCATACCTATCATTTGCAGATAGTTCTGGACACACTCTTAGAGCACCATCTTTATAGTAAGCTCTCAAAGTTCCAGTTTTGGATCCGAGAGGTTCAGTTTCTAAGGAATGTCATATTGGAGGCTGTTGTTGCAGTGGATCCAGTGAAGATTGAGTTGGTAGTTTCTTGGGATCCACCCACAAGTGTGACAGAGGTATGGAGTTTCCTGGGTTTGGTTGGATATTTCTGGAGGTTTGTTCAAGATTTATCCAGAGTTTCAGCACCTCTATCAGCATTGACGAAGAACGGGTAACCCTTTGTGTGGTCAGAGAGATGCCAGTGATGTTTTCTAGAGCTAGGGTAGAGGCTGACTAGTGCCACCATCTTAAGGCTACCGAAGGAAGGTGCAGGGTATATAGTCTACTACGACACATCAGGGACTAGGCTTGGATGTGTCCTGATGCAGGAGTAAGAAGTGATCGCATATAGTTCTCGACTGCTGAGACAGCATGAGTAGAACTTTGCTACCCATGACCTGGAGTTAGCAGCAGTGGTCTGTGCCTTGAAGATGTGGCGACACTATCTGATGGGAAATCATTTTACAGTGTACTCTGATCACAAGATTCTCAGGTAGGTCTTCTATCAGAATGACCTGAACCTAAGATAGCGATGTTGGCTTGAGTTCCTCTAGGACTATGACTTCGTGATAGTCTATACTCCTGGGAAGGGGAACGTTGTGGCAGATGCACTCAGCAAGAGATCAGGTATAGGGATGCAAGGCGAGGCGATGGATCAGCTGGATGCTTTGCAGATATCCATTGTGGATAGAGATGGAGTATCTTTTCTTCAATCTCTTATAGTCACTCCCCTACTACTTCAGTGAGTCAGGGAGGCAAAGAATGGGGATGATGACTGTGAGACACGACGTGCTCATATATCCATAGGACATGCACCTAATGAACTTTCTAACGGTGGGGAGCACATCATCTTCTTCAGAGAACATACCATGGTACCAGTGTCACTTTAAAAGGAAGTGTTGAGGGAGTTCCACACATTACCTATAGTTGTACATCCAGAAGTGGAAAAGATTTTCCTATACCTTTGATGGAAGCACTGGTTGTTGGGAATGAAGAAAGCAGTAGCAGAGTTTGTCTCTCAGTGTCTCACTTTCCAGAAAGTGAAGGCAGAGCATCAGGTACCAGCTGGCTTGGTTCAGCATTTAGAGGACCCATAGTGGAAGTGTTATGGGATATTCATGGACTTCTTGATAGGACATCCACGTACATCTAGAGTTCATGAATCGATCTGGGTGATCGTTGACCGACTCACCAAGTCGGCTCACTTCCTACCAATCAAAGATCAGGGTTTAGTAGAGATATTGGGATTCCTCTATGTGTAGAAGATTGTGTGGTTATATGGAGTACCTTCGATGATTTTCTCCAATCATGATACACGTTTTACTTCCTGGATATGGAAGGGGTTGTAGGAGGATTTTGGGATGCAGCTTTGTTTGGGCACCACCTTCCATCCTCAAACGGATGGCAAGACTGATCATACCATTCAGAACCTCGA
Organism: Viscum album; assembly: GCA_963277665.1. Taxonomy (NCBI): domain Eukaryota; kingdom Viridiplantae; phylum Streptophyta; class Magnoliopsida; order Santalales; family Viscaceae; genus Viscum; species Viscum album. Next base: position 1,358,487,410 of record OY728150.1, on the reverse strand, counting down.
GGGCATGTTGCATGCTTGTGTCCTCTACTTTGGTCATAGCAGGGAGGATCACTTACCTTTGGTGGAGTTTTCATACAACAACAACTATCACTCCACAATTGGGATGGAACCTTTTGAGGCGTTGTACAGGTGACCTTACAGATCACCTTTGTGCTGGACTGGCCCAGAGGAGTCCGCACTTGTGGGACCAGAGATGGTTCAGGATACCACAAAGAAGGTGTAGATCATCCAGGAGTGGATGAAGACTGCATAAAGTAGGCAGAAGTCCTATGCCGACAGGATATGGAGGCCTCTAGAGGTCAAGGATGGTGACCACGTCCTTCTACGGGTCTCACCTCGATGAGGTCTACAAAGATTTAGCCAAGGCGGAAAGTTATCTCCAAGGTTCATCGAACCTTTTCAGGTCCCCAACAGAGTTGGCGATGTGTCATACTGCTTAGCTCTTCCACCACAGTTGCACCGGGTGCACGACGTCTTCCATGTATCCTAGCTGAGGAGATACGTGCACGACCCTTCTCATATCATCGACCATGGAGAGCTAGACATCAAAGATGGGGTGAATTTTACGGAGGTTTCAGTAGATATTGAATATCAACAAGAGTGGGTCCTTTTTGGATACTTGATACCTCTGGTGCACATTCTCTGGTAGCATGGGAACCTCCCGGAGAGCACATGGGAGCGGGAGGCTCATATGCGTGCTCAATACCCCCACTTGTTTCATTAGTTTGAGTTGTTTCTTATGGGGACATAAACCTTAAGGTGGGAGAAGGTAAAGACCGGAAATTTTTATGTAATTTTTTTTTAATTAAATGGTAATTTTATGAGTATGTGAAAATTGACGGCACGTGATTCTGAGGCACAGAGTGCCCGGAATGAGTTTCTGAACTTTATTTCAGGTACGTTCCGTAAACGTACAAGTAATTTTTTTATAACTTTTAAACCGGTTCTTGGAATTAAAATATAAGGACACTGTTGAACTCACAACACCGGTATTCTCTTAAGGAGAGTTTCACCTCGACGGTAGTTGGTCAAGGGTGAAAGTTAATTTTGGGGTTTTTCGTGAAGGAATAAAAATAAAAATAAAATTGTGCAAACATTATATTTTTATTTGCAACATCCATGTGGGTGTTGGGAGGTGGTGTCTACTGGAACTAAACCTCCATGTGGAAGTTCAGAAGTGGGAACCACCCGAACCTAACCTCCCATGAGAGGTTATGGTGGTGGGGACCACCCAAGGTCTAAACCTCTTGAACTCCCCTCATTATGGAGAAAAACCTCTCAAACCCCCTCATTAATGTGGAGGATCCTCTTGACTTCCTCCACATTAATTATGCCAACGCACATAACTTTAATATTCCAACCTAGTTAATTGATTAGGCTAATTTGAATTTGTTCTAATGAACTAAATAGATAACATAATCTATTATCCTTGGCATCTTTGGTGGAACTGGGAGGAAAGAGCTCTTGGGATAAAGATCTTAAATGAAGAACGTGTTCTTCCACAAAGATTGCCCCACTGACAAAGAACGCTCCACCAATGAAGAACACCGACCCCCTTCGACCTTCATCCTTGGGACTTCTTCTGATGTGGGACATCCTCATCTACAGTGAATCGATGACCGTACTACCTTCTTGCACCAACATCATCAAGAGAACGAGGTAGGGGTTTATTTCTATTTTATTATCACTTTCCATGTTCTATTCTTCTAATTCTTTTGCGGGATTGGGAATAGAGATTGACGTGGGTTTTGGGAAATGATATCTCAAAATATCTTCCATACACGTTCATGATTCGTTCTTAGTGAACCGCTTTCTACCACTCTAAACGCAAAGGGTGCAGGCCAAACGAACATGGCCCGATCCCTCCGTTGTTCCTCTTTGATGTGTTCTTCAAAATGGAGGAAGGCGACGAAGCCAACAGTGTCACCACCCGTGGCCTCCACAACCCACGCTGCCCCATGGATATTCTCCCTCTAGGCCGAACCAGGCCGATGCTCGGTCAAGCCACCAGCGGTCAGACCAAGCCACCGTGCTGCCGCCGTGCCAAGCCGCCGCATCGCCCCAGGACAAACCCTCTCCCCGCACTACCGTCGTGCAGAGCTGTTGTACCGCTGTTGTCCACCTTGTTGAGTTGTCGCGCCGCCACCGCCACCATTCCCTCATCGCGGCCCTCTGAACTGCCCAAACCACCCTCACCATGGCCTTGCGAGCTGCCCCGAGTTGAGTCATCCTGCGTCCGAGCCGCCCTCATGGCACCCTCCGAGGCCGAGCCGCCTCCACGGCCCCTCACGGCCATCAGGCCGAACCCAACGGTTCGGGCCGCCGAGCGGGCCGGGCCGGACCCAGTGGGTTAGTCCGGGTCAACCTAAACCAAGTCGGGACGGGTCGGTCTGACCGGTCCGGACTGGACCCGGGCCCACTACGACCCATGTACATACTTTTGGCCACAACTTTGGCACCAAACGTCTGTTTGAAAAACCGTTAGCAGTGTTGGGAACCTTGGAGTGAGTTAGTACCTTTGAGTGATAACTCCCTATGTTTTGGATTAAGATGGGGAACGATCAGGTTTGATCGAGCAAGAGTCCAACTAGGGCCCCGGGACTAAAAGGCTAATAACTCGCAGATCGGTCGTCCAATTAATGCGCCTTCGGTTTCGTTGAGACCCCTATGACGTGGAAGAACTTTGAGATAATTCTCCGTGGGACTTCGCGGCAATTGGAGTATCAACCAGTAGCCTGTGGATCAGATCCTCTTGGAGACGAGTGAGCATAGTTCGGAGACCTAGTGGCTAGCATAGACTTGATGACTGATAATAGTTTCCACTCAGAGTGACTTGACTAGCCTAGTGGGGAGCACCTTGGTGACGCGGCAGACCCACAGTACTCGACAGGAGGAGTACCTCAGTAGGCTATGAGTGGTAGAACCTCTATGTGATACAGCTAACCCACAGTGGGGAGCACCTTTGTGTGACGCGACAGACCCATGGTACTCGATAGGAGGAGTACCTCAGCAGTCCAAGGTTAGTGGGAAGCACCTTTGTGTGACACAGCAAGCCCACTGTACTCGATAGAGGAGGAGTTCTCCAACAGATGAGGTGTTCAACGTTGTGCTTGCAAATGTTACTTAACACTACCCCTAGAATAAATCTTGGCATGATCTGAGTCATTACCTATGTGTTTTTCCTCATGATTAAGATGAATTACTTGATAACTTATGTATATGTATGGGAATATACCTAAGAAAGGTCATCTATTGATTTCATACTTTTTTTATCCTTGTCCGATTTTGTGAGACCTAGAGGGACTCAGGGTCCCTACTGAGTATCGTTATACTCACCCATGCACGAGCTATACCCGCACCTTGTTGTGTTGGATATAGACGACGGACATCGCTGACTGAGGATGAGAGTACCAAGACTAGATGGTACTTGGAGGTGGACCGTACAACGATTCAGTACACGGAGTTGATGAATGGACGAGGAGTGATGAGGATGAAATTTGTACCTAACCTTCAGGTAGGAACCTTGGACAATGACCTAGTTGTTGTTTTCCTTTTTCTTCCATTGTACTTGTACTTTCAGTTTCTTGTACTTTACTATTGGGCTTGTATTCTGGCCCCCTTTTACTTTCAGTACTCTTTTGTTGTATAGTTTTACTTGGTGTTTCGTAGCCAGTTGTGTTCTTTCTTATGTGTGTTTTTACACATTATAAACGAAATTCCTAACTAGTTTTAGGGAATTACGCCTTTGGTGCTAGTTGCCAGCCCCTAGCCTATAGAAGGCGGGCTTGGGGTAGTCACGGTAAGGCCCTGGGGGATGGTTCGTGACAATTATGATGTTTTCATGTTGCCAAAAAATTTATTAAGAGTGGTTTATAATAGGGTTTTATAATTATGATACATAGTATCCACACTCGGTGTTTATTAAAATGAAAATTTTTCCTCTAAAGTTAAATTATGAATTTTGAGTGGTGTTCAACCTTGATTATATTATGATAACAATTTTGGATTGTGTATTTGAAATTTTTTGTGTCAATTGGTGATTTTTATAGCATAACTCGTATGTGTGGTTTATTGTGTGTATTTGAGAACATGTGGTGTTTCTTAAAAAATGATTTTGAGTAACTTCATTGATTATTGTGGTGAACCATTGGATGCGGGCACATCCATGTGTTATAAGGATACACACATGGATGGTAACATAAATGATAATGGTATTATATAAACTAACTCAACTTGAAAACCCAAACTTCAAAACACTTATCCATCCTCCTCTTTTCCACCTTCATACACTTATCACTTTACAAATGGTCCCTTGGTTTCAAATGACTCAATGTGATTTCAAACATTATTCTCAATATTTTTGGATTGTTTAGTATTTTACAAAAGATAATTAGTTTTTAAATGGTATGATGTCCCTTTTTTCACCTTCAATCATGTTGTGAGTTTTTTATCTTGGATTTGAAATGAATCTGAACTTGAAAGGTAAAAGTCCATTTGGCATTGTACACATGAAAGTGATGTTTCATATTATTTTTGAAATGTTTTGTAAATGTATTTTAAATAGACCTGATTTAAGGCCCATTTGGAACTTTTTAATGTGGGGAAATAAATATGGATTTGAAAATGTAAATGACCGGTTGGAAAATTAAGGTGTTCTGTGAAATAGTTTGAAATATTATGTGATGTGATGTCCTGGATGGCACATGTGAATGATTTTTTATGTTATTGGTACCCCTATAGAGGATTTTCCTATGTGGTTTGTCATGTAGGTGGTGTTAGTCTTTTGGATAGGCAAGTGTAGTGGTGGCAGGTAAGGTGAGTCACGCTTGTGACAACCTCCAACTTACATAGTATACTATTACCATGGGTTTCTTGGGCATCTTTTAGAGGGTTGAGTACTATTTTAGTATCAATCCCGAGTTGATGGTTTTGTACCCTCTTGATTATACAGGGCCTGGTGGGATATTCCACTGGATGGTTTAGTTTAGGGTGGCTAGTTCGTTATAGACTATAGAGTTGCATCGTATGCCAGTAGGTGGGTTTGATTTGAGTATATCTAGGTATTTCTCTAGGTATGTTTAGTAAATGCCTAGGGTAACAATCTATATTTGACTATTTATGTTCTATTATATTTGTTTTCTTTTATATTCCCCCTATGTATTTCTCAACATATTCTGGTATTGTTTTGTTGGATTTTAGCTTGGGTTTGGGTTTTCAAAATGATAATCCTCTTTGAAAACTAGATATGTGGTGTGTACTATTTTAAAAATAAAATTATTGTTATTTATTAAAATGAGAAAAACATATTTTCATACATGTTTTTCAAACTAGTGTTAATGAACTATTTCTACAAAAGGAAATGTATGGATTCTCTAGTGGTTGCCTACGAATTTGTTAAGCTCTCACCCTACTTGTACCATTAGGTATCAGTAAACTAATGCTATTTTATAGGTTCAGGTTCCTTTTTTTGTTCTTGTTGTTCAATTAGTTGGTCTTGTTGTTTTAGGTGACCAATAGGTCACATGGATATCGTGTTAGCATGTTTTGTCTCAGTTTGAATCTATTTTTAGTATTTTTTTGGTCAATAGTTTTTGTATTTGGATCAGTTTAGATTTTTTTTATTGGTGGATATGTATATATTTGTTTAGTTTATTTATTTGATTCCACTTTATTGGGATTAAATCTTCCCCACATGGATTATATTTGATGTCTGGCACTAGTTTCTAGCCCGCAGGCATCGATATTGACCTTCAGGCATTTCCGTGGAATTGGTTGAGTGTTAGGTTGGATAGAATACCATCCTGGTTCATGAAAAAATGGTATCAAGGGATTCCCTTTGATATTTGAGCTGTTAGGTAGATCAGATATAGGATTTTCCAGAGTCAGGAGGTAGGTATAAGAAGAGCATCATGAACTCTTGCTTGTTCTAATCCTCAAGTTGTTAGGGGTAGTCTGGGATTTGAGTCTTTTTTCTTTGTTTTGTATTGAGGAATGATAATGAAGGTAATATGATGTCATTTTATGATCTGAAATGGATTAGTTACCCATGTGGAGTCTAAGTTCATGGTTTGAGGTCCATTTAGTTGTTATTTCTTACTTGGGGCCTGGTCAATTACCATATCGCCAGGTTAGGCATAGATACTAGTTCCTCGTTCTAGTTGTTTTGCATTATTTATGTCTTATTTCAGCCTCAATTTATGTAAGTAATATTTTAAAATAAAAATGGATTTTGAAATGGAAATGTATTCCTAGAAATTGTTTTGGATTGGAAAAATAGGTTTTAAAAGAGAAAGTATTTTGGTTTGAAAGTTTGGTACATGTTTGGAATTAATAAGTGGCATGGGTGCGACCCATGGTGTCCCTCATGGAAGATCACATATGTTCAAGTATGTGTGTCAAATGTGTGTTGGCATGTGTGGATGGAAATGGATGAACACATATATAATGGTTCATATGATTCCATGGGTGTGTATTTGAAATCAAAAGTCTTGGCCTAGTTTTTCTAAAATGGATTTGAATGAGAAAAAGGTTTCAGAAACTATTTCTAGTTTAAAGATTGGATTTCAATATTTGGAAAGTGGCCTTGAAATAAGGTAGTTTTTAAATTTAAAATAGAAGTGGTAATTTTTGAAAATATGGTTTTTGGTTATGTTTTTATGTGTTTGGTTTGTGAGCCTATTGTTTTGGCTTGAGATGTTAGTTTCAATTATTCTTTGGATTGATGTTGGTTTTGAATTAGTGTTCCTTGTGTCAATATGAATATGTTTCCTAGAAATTTCTGCAAATTTTCTAGTGATTCGTGCCGAGTTCTCGATTCTTATCGGTTGTTGCCTATCCTTCATGATTTTTGAGGTCTACTAGAGGTAGTGGAGTGGCTCGAGTCTGTATAGAGTGTCTTCAGATTATTGGGAACTCCCAAACCTATTATAGTTCATGATGTTCAGGTTTGTTTAAGGGTCCATACTTGGATGAATGTGAGTTGTTTTACCCACCATCGATGCAATTTTGGATGACGTGGGAAGTGTTTAAGTCTATCATTTTCTAATGGTTTATACCTGAGGAGGGGAAGATGAAGAAAAGGGAAGATCTCATGAGTATTCAGTAAGGACAATAGACAGTGAAGGCCTATGTTGACCACTTCAAGGAGTTGGTTTCATTTTCTATAGAGGTAGTGTCGTAGGATATATTGAAGGATTCTCTTTTAGTTGGGGGTATTTATCATGAGATCAAGTATCACACACTCTTCTCTAAGGATATTTATTTTGAAAAGTTGGTGGATGAATATTTTTTAGCTGAGTTGGTTCTTGGGGTGTGTTCAGTGGTGGTTGGATTTGATAATGGTTTCCCATCTATAAAGAGGTGTGTTCTAGAGGAACATGTTCCCAAGGAGTCTCCTTCAATGGTTTTGGCTTCCAGTTCATCATTCCATTCACTTGTGTGCCAACACTATGGTCAGTTTGGGCATTCAAAGTCATCTTGTCACTATCAACCAAATGCTTGTAATCATTGTGACCATTTGGGTCATATATATAAGTTTTTTAGGAATAATTCCTTGAATAAGAAGTCTTAATCAAAGTATTATAGTTCCTGACTGTGAGGTATCAGATGATTCAACCATCATGGCACCATCCATAGTCCCTAGAGTGAAGCTCTCATGCAGTTAGGAATTCTTAGGAGTGTGTGTGAACCCTTGGTTCAGTTTTCCTCCATCATGAGAGTAGGGAAGGTTTAAATTACTATTGTAGATCCATTATTATTGGGATTTTTTCTTTTTTTTATAAAAGACTCATTGGTTTTGTTTCCTTATAACCTTGTTTTTTACATTGTACATGAGTCCTTAATTAGTTAGTCTTCATGAATTGGCCACTTTTTTTAGTTGTGATTGTTTGTAAATGCTTGAGTTTTGTGGAATCGATGGGTTTTGGTGTCAGTTCATTATTTTTTTCAAGTTTATTTCAATATTTTATCCCCTTATGTTGGGATTTTTTATTAGTGTAGGAAATTTTCAGTTCTGGAAATTTTTTTAACTCGTTTAAAGGATTTTGGGTCAGTTTTGTTGGGATTTCATTTTCTCATTTATCATTCATTGTGTTTTAAATTTTTATCATGTTAGTCGACTTCTTGTGGTGGGGATAACCCTCTCATGATCTCTCATTGCTAATCATGTTGTGGTTTCCTTTTGAGACAGTCGGGTGTGACCTGGGGAGAAAACATTTCACCCTGAGGTTCGTGTTTTATTTTTTTTATTGGATATGGAATCATGTTTTTCTTACCTTTTGGATAGGTGAATTTCTAGGGGAAGAAAGTGTTTTGGTGGGGAGAAATGTAACTGCCCAACCTTTGGAATTTTTTTATCTTGGGTCCTTTGGTTGATGTTCGGGTTCAGGTCCATTTAAAAATTTTAAAATTTGGAAGTCTTGAGTTGGCTTGTGAATAGTTAGTGCAAAGTTTAGGTAAACTGTGCAGCTTGTGTTGGGTGTCTAGTGGTGAGGCAAACAGGTTGCACACAGTTTGGGAAATTGTGCAGTGTGGTTCTGGAAATGGATAGAGGCATTTAGTATGGTCGGTGTACAACTTTGAAACCATGCATCCAACCCATGTGAGGTGCCCCTATTGTCTAGTAGTGGTCACATGGTTGGCACATAGTTTATCAAACCACATGAATGGCCAAGATTTTTAAAGTATTAAATTTCTAAGTTCTCCCTCACCGATTTTATCCCAAAATTGAGCCTCATTCCCTTGGGTTATTTATTGCACATGAAAGGGTCCCAAAACCCCATATCCTTGGCTCCTCCCCCTCCATAGTTGCATCTTCAAAGTTCTAAGGTATGTTTTTATGGTTTTGTCTATTTTCCCTTATTTGTCTCTTCCTCTCTTGGTTTACTTGGGTTTCCTTATGGGATTTCCTTCTTGTCCAAACCCTAGAGATTAGGTTTGATGTTTGGTTGGTTTTTCTTTGGATATAGGGCATGTGGATTATTCTTTGGGGCATATTCTTCCATCTCTAAGAGTTTCATTTCATCTGCACTCCATTGAGTTAGGTGTTTCTGTTATTTTTCTTTTTGAATCATTCCATTGATGCCTATGGATTTTTAAATAATATAAAAATGTTTTTTTCATGATTGTGATATGTTTTCCTTACTTTGTTTTATGTTTTCATGTTACCAAAAAAATAGTGGGGGTGGTTTTTAACAGGGTTATCTAATTATGATATATAGTATGCAGAATAGGTGTTTTTTAAAATTTCAATTGTTCTTTTAAAGTGAATTTTATATTTTTAGTGGTGTTAAACCTTGATTATATTATGATAATATTTTTAGATTGTGTATTTGAAATTGTGTGTGTGAATTGGTGATTTTTATGGAATGAATCATATGTGTGGTTCATTGTGTTGGTTTGATAACATGTGGTGTTTCTTAAAAATATGGTTTTGGGTAACTTCATGGATGCATGTGGTCAACCATTGGTGTGGTCACGTCCATTTGTGCTCAAGATACACACATATATGGGAACACAAATGATAATGTTCTTAGATAAACTTACTAAACGTGGAAACCCATACTTTAAAACACTTATCCCTTCTTCTCATTTCTTCCTTCACACACTTGTCACTTTAAAAATGGTCCATTGGTTTTGAATGACTCAAATTTTATTTCAAACATTATGGTCAATATTGTAGCATTTTTGGTATTTAATAAAATATGATTATTTTTTAAATGGTATGAAGGCCCTTTTTTATCTTCATGCATGTTGTGTGTTTTTATCTTGGAATTGAAAATAAGTTTAACTTGAAAGTTAAAGGCCCATTTGGTGTTTTACATATGAATGTGATGTTTCATATCAGTTTGGAAATTTTTTGTAAATGTATTTAAAAATACATGATGTAACAACTTGTTGGTACATCGGAATTTTGGTAAATTAATGTGGTTTTGTAAATATAAATGCTCGATTGGTAACTTAAGGTGTCCTGTGAAATGGTTTGAAATTTTATGTGCTATGAATATCAGGTTGGAACTGATGAATGATTTATTATGTGATGGGAACCCCTATGTAGTATTTTCTTTATGTGGGTTATCATGTGGGTGGTGTTAATGTTTGGGTAAGAAAGTGTAATGGTGGAAATATGGTGATTTACATGTGTGAGGGCCTTCTACTTACATAGTATATTATAACCATGGATTTTGTAGGAATCTTTTAGAGGTTTGAGTGATGGTTTCTTATTGACCCTGATTATATGGGTTGGTACCCCCTTGAATGTATAGGTATTTGTGGGATTTGCCACTGGATTAGTCATTTTAGGGTGTCTAGTTGATTTTAGACTATGGATCTGCACCATATCTTATTAGGTCAGTCTGATTTGAGTATATCCATAGATCGCTCTAGGGATAATTAGGAAATTCAAATGGTTACTATCTATATTTTTTGTTTATGTTCTACTATATTTTTTTCTTTTATATTCCTCTTATTTATTTTTCAATATAGTCTAGTATTGTTTTTTTGTATTTTAGATTGGGTTTGGGTTTTTGAAATGATAATCTTATTTGAAAATTAGAGCTTTGGTGTGTATCATTTTAAAAAGAAAAGCAGTGTTGTTTATTAAAATGAGAAAAAATATTTTCATAAATGTATTTAAAACTAGTGTTAATGGAATGTTTTTTGGGAAAGGAATGTATAGATTATGTGATTGTTTCCCACTAATCTATTAAACTCACACTCTACTTATCCCATTCAGTGTCGGTAGACACGAGCTATTTTGTAGGTTCAGGTTCTTGGTTTATGTTCCTATTTTTGGAGCATTTGTTCTTGTTGTTCGATGTAACTAGTGGTCACATGGAGATCATGTTAGTGTGTTTAGTATCAGTTTGTAACTAGTTCCAGTATTTGTATTGTTCATTAGTTTTTGTAATCAGATCAATTTATATATATCTATTTGTGATCAGTTGTGGTTATTAATGCATCCACAGTTTTTTAGTTTATTTATTTGATCCTAGTTTATTGGTATGATATCATTCCCACTTGGATTATATTTAATTCCATGCACTAATTGTTAGCCTGTGGGGATCGATAGCTCGTTTTATGCCTTACCATGGACCGGGTTTGGTGTCGGGTTGGATGAAATCCTGACCTAGTTTATGAAATTTTATATTGGATTCATTGGACAGTTACCTTGGATTCTTAATTCCTAGACCACCTTGAACATGATCCTTGAGAACCACCCAAGTAATTATTGAGATTTCTATAGTCGATATCTATGGAGTTGTAGAGGATTCCTTTAGCCATGGGCCCTGGGTCTTGGACTATGTAGGTCTAAATTATACTAATATTTCTATGGATGAGCTCCAAGGACTTAAAAAGAATTCCTGGTTCATTAGCCTTGGATCCTAGACCTCATAGTCTTGATACATTTTTATTCATCATATTATGTAATTATTTGAAACTTAACATGATGGTGTAGAATATAGCTGATGCCTTGTTCAGTAAAATAGTTATTCATCATTTATATAATTCTTATTATAGAATGAGCTTATATATTGGATTGAATCACTTATTTTATAGCTTAATTCTTGTTATATTTGAACACTTTTAGTTCTTATATACAGAGACTAGATTTGATATAGACACCATTTGTGGTGGTCTACTAAGTATATCATACACCCTATTTGATGTACTAATTGATAACTAGATATACTTCATGATTTTAGTTAGGGAAAAAGGGAAATTTTCAATTTGGGATGCCTAATTTCAAATGATACAATAGAGTTGGGATTAGAGAGTCAATATTGTAATCATAATTATAGTAGAGATAGATTTTTGGTCTTTCCATTTTTTGTATAGTATGTTGTATATACCAATTTAAATATTTTCCATTAACCATGCCTTTAATTTTTATATAACAATGTAATGAGAATAAGTTTGTATATGATAGTGGATATGGTTTCTACCAGTTTATGTATCATAAAAGGATGATTTACTTATTCAACTATTATTTATTTATTCTACATCTGTTATTATATACTAATTATGTTGTTGTTATTAACTTTGATCAAGAGTGTATAGTCTCCCAATCATTATGTCATAGACCCTCACTTCTAGTTGGTAGCCTCTGGTATATGGGAAGGCATGCTTGAGGGCATGTGGAATATCAGGTTTTGTTACATGTAAGTGAATTGGGACTATGATTTCACTGTTTTGAAGGGATATTAATCAATTAATTATGATCATCATAGTCATTCAATTCGAAGGGAAAACTATCTAGTGATTTTAGGATCAATAAGGAAATTAAATTTTCTCGCTACATATTAATTGTGTAGCTCAAAATTCCAAATAAAATGAAGAACATCACCTATTTAGAATCCCACCATTATTATTGAAAAAATAAACTCATCCAAAAAAAATAAAAATCCCCTAAAAATTATCCAAATATTCACAATTCTTGACTGATATGAACCACCATGGCCAAGATGACCCACGCATCATCATTACAACCAACAAATCCTAGTGATCTCTATGAAAATGGTAAAACTAATTCTTATCACCACCTCCTCAAATCAAACCTATGTCCCATGATCCAAAAATGGGGACCTAATACTTCTGTATACTATGGAGTTATAACTCTTAGAGTGTCCTCCTTCTATAATTTTTTTCGTCAATATATAATCTTTGGATACTTTGTGACATGTCATATTGAATTTATTTCATTCAAACATAATGGGGATATTAACTTAGTGCTACTCATATAAAATAAAACATTGTAGACTCCTAAACCATAAAAATTATTGCTTTTAAGGTTAATTGATTACTTAATTTTAAAATACTTCTCATTATCAACAAAGTTCAAACATAATCACATAGAATCGTGATACAAGATACATTATTATGTATCTACCATTCTTGCAGCATCACTTCACTTAGCATGTCCAAAAAATATAATGTTCCTTTCATCGGATCATAGGGGAACCTAAAATATTATTACCTAGCTAGTCCCCCAGTATTATAGAACGTACTAAGCCCATATAAAATCACTACCCTTACAACCCTTACATCCTCTCCAGTTCCCATCACCTTTGATACCATTATTTCATGACACCATACCTACAAAAGTAACCCTCCTAGTTCAAAAATGGATAAATAGATTTAATTGATCCTGAATCCAACCTCTAATAGGACAAAGGATGGAAACTATCACCAAGGTTATATAATCACACACCAGGGAGGCATTTGGCTCATAAATATATATTAAGTAATATATAATATTAGAACAACCACCAAACAACTCCATCTCATAATAAATAATGTATTGTTCCCAATATATGATGTGGTGTAAGACATAACTGGATACAACTGAAATGAAAATTTAGAAGACATAAATCTATGATAGTGACCATGAAGATCCATTTACTCTTGAATAGCTTATATAACTACCATTTTCCATTTTGATCACCAACCGACCCCTGTAAACCAAAAAAATAGTATATATATACATAGGTATCACATAACATGTATAATCAATGTGATCCTTCCTAAAACCTATCATGTGTAATTTTAAAGAAGAAAACTAAAGACCATTAAATAAATAAATGAAACTAACTAACCACCTAAACATGTGTACTAATATTACCCCATCCTCATCATGGTTCACTTACCAAATAGCACATAAATTTATAACCACTATATCTAAAACATATATATATATATATTGGTACCTCACAATAACATCTCCACTAGTTTGTTTATCTCACATCCATATGTCGCACATCATGATCTATTATCACTTCTATAAATAAAACTTCCATAAAACACTTGGGTATCCATATAATACCATGAAATTTTCTATGTACATCATTACATACACATCCTCCATATCTTAATAAATTTTATTTGTAGAATCCGCCTCAATCTATGTATTATATACTATATGTCAATCCATCACAACTCATACATAACAAACCTATTGTAATCCTTTAGACACTACATTCAGACTACATGAATACAAAATAACCTCAATCCATCACATCAATCAACATAAATATATGGAAATTCACGCTCGTGCATACCCTCATGTAATACTATAACTGAACTGGGAGATATGGAGTTAGTGTAGTCATCCAAACATGTCCCTACTAACCTGGAGTATGGGGAAAGCACCCCCAGAACCTCTGTTTGTTGGTTTCTCTTCATACATGTATAGGATAAATATAAAATATAAAATATAAAATATAAAAAATATGTATATCTAAAATCCACACACAAGTAAACTAACTAGAATTATAGAAAACTATATTTATCATCACACATGATGTTGATCTCCCATTATTGAAAACATAATTTTTCTTACATGACTATTTCATAATTTTAAAGATCATCAATGTAATAATTATATATTCACGTATAGAAAGGCTTATTATCCTAGGAAAATGAGTATCATATATATCTTGTATATAATAAAACACAAAAATTTATTTAAGGCAATCTTATTTACCATATTAAAATATTACATTATCTTTATTTCATATAGTCACCTGAGGATATACATTAATGAAATGGGTGAGCTAAAATCCCTATAAGGGAATGAATATGGGACATTAATCAATAATACATGGGTGAGAATAATCAAAATCATCATATCATAATCATATGATCATAATAAACATCATCAAAGAAACATATATTAAAATAATTGAATATATAAATGCATAAAAATGAAACATCATGTCATAGTGGTCAAATACCACACATAGTTGTGAACAAATCTACAATCATGTTCACACATAACATATGTTCATAATCATAACATCATCATTTTGAACAAATATATCACAATTTTTAGGCATAATACACATCATATACTGAGATACATCACATTACCCAATTCATTGGAGGGATGTATAATTCTGGTCCCACCCATCACATCATAGTATTCACATAATCATGCATGCCAAAAAATGTATAACAATCATAGTCATGAAATAACCTATGGAATGGAATGGATTTCATAAGGATTGCATAAATAATTATTTCATGAATAATCATGGGGTTCTCAAATGAATAAGGTAAAATATATTTGGCATAAAAATCATCATTCAGGAGTAGATAAAAAACAACTCAAGAGGGTAAAAAATGTGTTTTGGAAAGGAAAGTCTTTTTTAAAATCATTGTATTTAGATTATAAATCAAGGTGGAAACATGTATATCCTTAAAATAAAATTTAATTATATTGAAATTATTTTTATGGAAAAATAGAGAAATATCCATAAAAATTTGATGTGAAATAGGGATAACCCAAATAAAGGGATTTTGGTTTGAGGATCCCCTTACCTTAATCCCATCATTATTTCATCGCTATTACACCTTTGGAATAATAAACATATCTTTTTTAAAAATTTGATCTAGAAGTGAATTATGTACATTTTTCCACTAATTATAAATTATAGTCATTTTATTATATTTATAAATTTTCTTGGATAAAGGGAATAAATTATGATATCATGTTTTCCTTAATAATTTTCCATTTTTCTTTGATTTCACCATTTTGTTCAATGTAATTTATACATTATTAGAATTAATTCCATAATCCTAAAATAAATATATTTATATATTTATATATTTATATATCATAAATAATTTATAATAACCATCCATAGGGTTGGTGGTATGAAAAAAATTGGAAATATCCTCATTGGTAGTTAATTGACTTTTAACAGGAACGTTGTCCAAATTTGAAGAAAAATATGTATAAAATATTAATACAACAAAAATAAATTTTTTATAGTAATTTAACATCATTTATATAATGTTAAAATTGTTCTTAATTAAATATTATAATATTTTATTTTGAAATAAATTGGTAAAATAGATAAAAGAATATGAAAATGAGAGAAGATTTTAAAAAACATATTATTTCCTTGGTGTGGCTTCTCTTATATGGTTCTAGAATTACTTGACAAATGAAGTTGGTTTAATCCATCACATCCCTAAGGATGATAAATGATTAACAGAGAGTATTTACAAAGAGAATTGGCTTTGTAAATTGATGGATGATTGGTCTTCCAAGGAGAGGGTGAGGGGATATTTATATTTGAGGAGAGAGAAATTTTTAGAATAAAATATCCGATAAAATATTATATCAATGATAAAACATGTAATAGTTAATTTTTGGAAATATAAATCATATATAAATATAATATAATATTTTAAATATATAAAATCCCATTATAATTTTAATTCACTTAATTTTTTAAAAATTGAAGTCGAAAAAAGAAAAAAAATATTTTAATGGATCACCAATGACTTTAGATTTTTAAAAAAACATTTTAGGTTTGGAAATTAATTTTATCTTATTTTAATGACTAGTTCATAAAATTAAATATATTTTTCTAAGCCTCATGATCTATAAATTATTAAGTAATTATTACATTAAGAATGATGTAATTTATGATACACCTATTATGAGAAAACATTATTTTTACTATTCACCAAAAATTTGAAATATATTAGAAACTTTCCAAAAATTCAACCTAGGAAAATTTTACCATGCTTGTTTAAAAAATTATATTCACTATATCCAAATAAATTTATAACATAATTAATTTTAATTTTTAAAATGAAATTTTTTATTTTGGTGAAATACTTTAAAGTAATTTTATTGAAAATGTGCCTATATTTTCTTTTAGTTTTTTAATTATAATACTTATTTTTTATAATTATAATATTTATATTTACTTATATTACTCATGATTAATATTATTTATATCACGCATTATTATTTTGTAGTTAATTACTATTTCAATTGAAGGTTATTATTCTTAATGGTCACTTTATTATTCCCAGTAGCCACACTCTTATTGCAATAGTCACATTACCTCCTTGAATACCATTTATTTTTTCACTCAGAATTTACTAAAATTACTCCCTAGGTTATGTGTCTTCATTTTTATAATATTTTTATGGGTTTACTAATATTTTGTTTTATTTCCACAGTTTTTCAATGGGAGGGTTGATTCTAGTAGATTGGGGAGATCCGTATTTTCCCATTGTTGTTTTCCTATTTTTTTTCCCTTGTAATATTATTCATTTTAGAGGATTTATTATTTGACTAATGTAACAACTTTAAATAATGAAATAATATAATATTTGGTTTCTTAATTTTTTTTAATTGTATAATACTATATCATATAAAATAATCCACATTTATTTCAAGAAGAAAATTTTATTTTTAATCTTTATGTTGTTATATTCTTCCCACATTTAAAATTTGCATCCCAAAAATTTCAATTCTAGGTTGGGAATAGATAAGGGTACTTTTGTTTCATTATTTAATCTAGTTCTCATGTTACTTCTTCATACATATGGTTCCAATAAAACCCTTTGACAAGGTGAGTTGTCTTTTGGGGTAGTATTTTTTCTCTATGGTCTAAGATCATTATTTGTTTCTCTTCATATGAGAGGTGAATCTCTAGTTGTATTACCTTCATATTTATAAAATATCTGGGGTCATGTATATACTTAATTATGAGAGATAATTGGAACACATCATGAACATGATCCATATTTGGTGGGAGTGTAAGTTGATGGTCCATTGCTCTATTGAGATCAAATATCTCAAAGGGGCCAATGTATCTAGGGATAAGATTCACTTTCTTTCCAAATCACATGACTTTATTCTATGGTGATATTAGAAGGAAAAAATTATTTCCAATATAAAAATACAATTACCTTTATTGGTTGTTAGTATAGTTCTTCAGTTGATTGTAAGCAGATTTTATGTGTGTTTTTTATTTATTGAACTTTCTCTGTCAACTTTTTCACAAGATCACGTCCAAGTATCTTTCATTATCCAACTCCATACCAACAATTTTGAGTAATAAATCACTACTCATACACAAAATTATATGAAAATATATGCATACTTGATTGGAATATATTATAACATGATAACTCAATCAATAGGAGATGATAATCCCATCCTCATTTAAATTCCATTGAGCAAGATGTTAACATGTCCTCGAGTGTCTAAATATTTCTTTCAAATTATCCATCAATTTGGGGGTGATAGGCTATACAGAAATTCAATTCAGTATTTAGAGCATATTGAATGATTGGCCAACATTTTGAAGTGAACCTTTTACCATTATCAAATATTATCAAATGTGGTACCCCATGTAACATCACCAATTCCTTCACATATATCTTATAAAGTTGTTCCAATAAGAAATCTTTCTGAATGTTGATGAAGTGGTTAGTCTAGGTTAGTCATTCTATTTCCTTTAGTTTTATTTAGGATACCAGTGAAAAAGTCTAGGTTGATGTTCCCCCATTTCAACATGGGTTTAGAAAACTTTTACATAAACCCCTTGAACTTATATTACTCTATGTTAACTTTCTGGCATATAAAGAATCCTGAGATATACTTAGCTATCTACTTCTTCATATTGCCCCACCAGAATTGTTCTTCATGATCATAGTACATCTTGGTACTTCCATGATGGATATAGAACGATAGGTTGTGTTAATTATCCAATATATCCTTCTTTATACCAATTTATTAATGAATAAAATGTCTAGTTCCAAACCAAATGAAACAATCATCATTGATATGAAATTCATGATACTTCCCTTCCTTAACTACTTTCTTCTTCTTTTGATGCTCCTGACCAACCCTTTGTGTTGAATTAATCTATTATTAGATAGATAGTTTGGAAATAATTTGGGATTGGAAGGATATATTCCCTTCCATGATGAGTTATAGATATATACTTTTCATATTAATGATGATATGGACTTTCTCAATCTGTATCATGGTTAAAGTAGAATATTGTTTTCTACTAATAACATCAGCTACCTTGTTCTCCTTTCTTGAATGGGATTGAATGGAGAAATAATTTTCCTTGATTAGATCTCCACATGTTCTTTGAAATATTTTGAGATCCTTCTTTGAGAAAATATACTTTATTCTCTTATGATCCATGTAAATTTCACTCTTTTCTACAAAGAGGTGGTGCCGATAAATATTCAAGGAAAATATTACAGCTTCTTACTCCAGATCGATGTGTCGGGTAGTTTTTCTCATGGATATTAAATTTTCATCTGGCATAGTATATCACTTGGTCATTATTCATGAGTAAAAAATCAAACCATTCTTTGAAGCATCAGTTTATATAACAAAACCTTATCTACTTGTTTGTAGTGTGAGTACAAGTGCAGTGATTAGCCTCTTATTAATCTCCTTAAAGCATTACATAGATTCATCAATCCATACATACTTTACCATTTTCTTTGTTAATATATTTAAAAGGACATATAATCTAGATAGATTTATCACAAAACATTGTTAATACAAAGATAATTCATGAAAACTATGTATTTCTATATAAATATTGGGTCTAGTCCATTCCTTAATTGTTATTGTCTTTGAAAGGTCCACACAAATTACCTCACTTATGATAACGTGTCCCAAGAATGTGACTTGATACATCAAAAACATACACTTCATAAACATATAATATATTTTCTCCTTCTTTAATGTTTATAATATGATCCTTATATACTATTCATGTTCCTTAATATTCTTTGATTAAATGATAATATCATTGATAAAGACTACTAAAAATTTGTTACGGTAGTCTCTAAAGACTCTATTAATCAAACCCATGAATATTTCCAGGGGAATTATTTACTCCTAAGGGAATAACTAGGAATTAATATTTCCTATACCTTATATGGGAGGTTATCTTATGAATATATTCCTTCTTCACCTTTAGCTGATTATATACAAAATGGTTATCTACCTTTAATAAGTACCAAGATCCTAATAGTTTTTCAAACAATTCATTAATCCTTGGTATGTGATACTTGTTCTTTATGGTGATCCTGTTAAGATCTTGGTAATCAATGCACAACTGCATGTATCCATCCTTTTTCTTTAAAAATAGCATTGGTGCACCCCAAGGTGATTCAATATGGAATGTAAAACCATTGTACAAAAGATCTTGCAACTACTTCTTTAACTCCCTTAGTTCAATCAGGGCCATCTAGTGGTGGAATTTTAAGATAGGATTGGATTTAGTTATGAGCACTATTGAGAACTCCACATCACACTCTGGGTATATCTAGGTATCTCTTTGTTAAATACATTAGTTTATTATCTCATAATGGTTATTTTCTCTAGGTTGATACCTTAATTTGGTTCAAAAATTTGTGCAAGGTATTATTTTTCATAGGGTATCAACACCAATAGCATTAAGGGATTTTCCAATCGTTATTCATGATGTCACTTTAATTTTTAGAAGATCATGGGATAGTTTTTAATATGAAAATATTTTTCCTTTTCCTGAAAGTTTATGTGTCATCTATATAATGAGAGACATTTTATGCCTATTATAATGTCAAATTCCAATGAGGTGTGTATTATGAGATTCCCTGGAATAATTCTTCAACATAATTTTATAGGATAAGAGTCCAACACTTAAGTTTCAATGATTGTACCACTAATTTTTTAATAGATATCTCAACTTTAGGGTATATTGGATTCAATTAAAGAGTTCTAGAAAACTTGTAAGATATAAAATAATGTGTATATCTATAATCAAGAAAAACTTTTTCTATTCATGAGTGAATATGACGTATACATTGTATGATTTCATTTTCATGCTCCACTTACAAATTGTATTTGATGGTTGATGATTAGGATTACTCTCATGTAACCTTGATTTAGTGTAATATCTTTCATAGTTCCATTTCTCCTTGTAGTTGAAGCATTTAACCATGGGTGGTTCATTAGGAGATTCCTTCCTTTCCTCCATCATTTTGGCTATCTTCTTTATGTTTCTTTGAAATTCATGAGCTTGGTGACCTTATATCCCACACTTAACTCACTTTCATATTCCTTTAAGA
This sequence comes from Viscum album, assembly GCA_963277665.1. Taxonomy (NCBI): domain Eukaryota; kingdom Viridiplantae; phylum Streptophyta; class Magnoliopsida; order Santalales; family Viscaceae; genus Viscum; species Viscum album. The sequence goes on along the minus strand of OY728150.1, from coordinate 1,358,466,521 downwards.
AAATTTCCATGATGTTTCTTCCCACGTATTTGGTATGTGGGTGGTTGGATCATATTTTATCCTTTTCCATTTTACCTACAAAATTGAAACACCATTCTTATCTTCTAATCCTCATGTAAAAAGTTCCAATATCCAAACTCCATATCAACATTGAGAGAAAATCAAACCACTTATTCTTAACTCTTAAAGTCATAAATAGCTAGATCCTATCAAAGGTGTGGATTTAAACCACTATAGAATCTACTTATTTTTCTATAATTATTAATAAAAAAATCAAGAGGCATATCTTAAAATGCTTGTAAAGTTTACCATATATGTCATGGTAGGTTCATCTTACATTTACTCTAGCACTAAGAATTATATCTCTATAATTGTTCAAATATTTATTTGGAAATACTTGTTAATAAATATTTTCAAATAGTCTTCACGGTTCATATCTTCTATTTTATACTTAATTTTGGGGTTCTCAATCAACACCCACTACAGAACAAATTCTCGATCTAAAAAATTGATGCCCCAAGTCATATTCTCCTTCTCGAAATAATGGATCACAAAAAAGATATTCTCCTTTGAGTTAACCCACTATTTTACAACGGGTGTATTAGATGATCCATTATAGTTTAGTGGTTGTTTCTGTATAAAGGAATAAATTGCTAGATAATCCTTTTTGGGTGAAGGAATAGATTACATATTGTTCAAATTACAATTTATATCCTAAGATAGTAGGGTAAGAATTGCAATAATGTTTTGAAATCCACCTCCCATATAATTGGTGTTGTCATTCGAAAAATCATTTCATTGTCCCTCACATGGGTTGTTGGCCTAATTTCTACTGCTTCCCATCATTTTATAAAATAGAAAAGGTTTGAAAAAAATGTTTGTCAACAAAGAAATAATAAATAATTTATTTCCATTTGAAAATAAAGTCCAAAATAATATATTATTGGATCCCTTTATTTATACTTCTTTTACAACCTAGATTCTTATATGTTTACTAATTATTAGAATTATCCTAAAAGTTTTCACCAATGTTTTATAATCCTAATTCCCAAATTAACTAACCCATACCTATGATACCAATTATTGAGACCCTAATTTTTCTTACATTACTAATAAATAATTTTAGATATCAATAACTTAATAGTTATACATTCAAGGATCAAAAGGTTTAGTATCTTCGTAAAATTAGGATCATACATCACTTGTACATAATAAAAAAAACATTTATTTAATGTCTTATTCTTTATCTATCTAAAATATCATGTTCTTATTAGTACATGTAGTAACCTAAGGATATAAATAAAATAAATGGGTGAACTAAAACCTCGGTAAGGGAAGAAATAAAGGACATGAATCAATAATATATGGGTGACAATAAACAACATGATCATATCATAAGAATACTTTCATTATCAAGATCATGAGGGAAACATTTGATAAAGGCATGGAATGTGGAGATGCATAAAAATTAAATATAAATTCAGAGTGGTCAAATACCAAACATAGTTGTAATAAAATCTAAAATCATGTTCACGCATAACATATGTGCATAATCATAACATCATCATTGTGAAAACTTCTAGAATCATGTTCAAAAATGATACACAATATCTCATGAGATATATCACACTACCCAATAAATTAGTTGGATATATAATAACAAATCAAATCATACTTTTCACATAATAACCCATTCCACATAGATTGTATGACAATCATAGCGAAGAAATATTCTATAGAAACTAATGGGTTTCATAGGTATTTCATAAATAATGATTTCATTAATAAGCATTGGGTTCCCAAATTAATAAGGGAAAGCATATTTGGTATAAAAATCAACATCCTTGAGTGAAGAAGAAACAACTCCGGAGGGGAAAAATATGTGTTTTGGAAAGGAAGGATATTTTGTAAAATAATTTTATTTATATTATAATTAGAGGTGAGAATATGTATATACCTAATATAAAAGGTAGTAATAGTGAAAGGATTTTTAGGGAATATTAAAGGAATATCCATATAGAAATTTATGTGAAAGAGAGATAACTCAAATAAAGGGTGTTGGGTTTGAGAATCCCTTTACCTTAATTCCATGTTTATTTCTTCACTTTTATGCCTTCTGAATAATAAACATATATTTATTAAAACATTGATCCATAAGTAAATTATTTTAATTTTTATCTCTATTAATCAATTATACTCATTTGATTATATTTCTTAATTTATTAGGTTAAGGGGAATACATTTTGATATCATGTTTTCCTTAAAAAGTTACCATTTTTCATCAATTTAACAACTTTGTTCAATGTAATTTATACATTAGTATAATTCATTAAAGAATCATAAAATAAATATATTTATAAATTTATAAATCATATATAATTTATAATAACCATCCATATGGATGGTGGTAAGAAAATAATTGGAAATTACCTCGTTGGCGGTTATCTGACTATTAATGAGAACTTTGTCCATATATGAAGAAAAATTTATAAAATATAAATACATAAAAAATATTATTTTTACACTAATTTAATATCATTTATATAAAATAAAATTCTTCTTAATTAAATCATAGAATATTTTATTTTAAAATCAATAGGGAAAATATAGATAAGAATAAGAAAATGAGAGAAGAGTTTGAAAAAACTTACTATTTCCTTAGTGTGACTTCTCCTATAAGACACTATGCTTCCTTGATTAATGGATTTGGTTTACTATAGAAAATCTGTATTGTTTTTAAGGTATTAAGAGAGTGTATTTTGGAAGAAGATTGTATTTTTCAAGTGAGGGAGGATAGGTTTGAAAAAATATATTTAGAGGGGTTATTTATACATAAAGATATGGGTATTTTTAGAGTAAAATATTAAATAAAATATTATATCAATGGTAAAACAAATAATAGTGGATTTTTGAAAATATAAATCATATATAAATATAATATGATGTATATTATAATTAAAATACCTTTATAATTATAATTCACTTTTTTATTGAAAAGGAATGTGAAAAAATTAAAAATTGTTATTTTAAGGGATCACTTTTGGCTTTAGGTTTTGGAAATTGTTATTTAGGTTTAGAAATCAATTTTATTTAATTTTACTGATAATATATGAAATTAAATATATTTTTACAAAACATAAATTTTTACAAATTATTAGTTCCTTATTACATCATGAATGATGTAATTTAAGATACATCGGTTATGAGAAAAACTATATTTTTACTATTTACCTGAAAATTGATACATTTAATAAAATTACCAAAAATAAAAATAAGACAATTATTATGTAATGATTTCATAAATGATATTAATTTTATCCAAGTAAATTTCATTTATAGGTAATTTTAATTTTCAATATAAAAATTATGATTTTTACAATATAATTTAAAATATAGTTTATTAAAAATGTGCCTATATTTTCATTGATTTTTTTAATCATGGTATTTATTTTTTGGAATTATAATATTTATATTTAATTATATTACTTGTGATAAATATTATTTATATAAGAATTTATTATTTTGAGTTTCAATTACTATTCTAATATTCAGATTATTGTTCCCAAAGGTCAGGTTAATATTTGCAAAAACCACATAACTATTCCACCAATCACATTACTATTCCAACGGTCACATTAACTCATATAAATAACACTTCATTAATTAAATAAATATTCACTACAATTACTCCCAAGGTTATATATTTTCATTTTTTAATATGTTGATTGGTTTACTAATATTTTGTTTCATTTCTCTAGTGTTGGTCATGGGAGGGATGATTCTAGAAGAATGGGGTGATCCAAATTTTCCCATTGTATTTTTTTCTATTTTCTATATATTTTACCTTGTAATACTTTTAAATTTATTGGGATTAGAATTTGAATTATATAATTATTTCTATTAATTAAATAAGATTATTTTTAGTTTCTTTATGTGTTGTGTATGTATAAAACTATATAATATAATATTATAAATGTTTATTTTAATACAAAATACTATTTATAAACTATGAGTTTTTGCACCTATGACTAAAGAATAGATATCCTATAAGAACAAAATCATCAGTTTATTTTTTATTTATTAACATTTCAATGATTAATTTATTAATCATCCCTGTATGGTGCTTTCAACACCATGAATACATTTAAAATTACTTATTGTTCAAGGATGTCATCATCTTCAAATAATTACTTAGAACTAACCTCATTATTGCATTAATTAATTTTCATTTAATAAACATCAAGGTACTCTATAACTAAGCCTAATATTCCCCTTAAAAGATACAATTATAGTGTATAACATCAAACTATGTTTCGCAATAGGAAAATACTCATATAAATAACATCCATCCACAAACCATAATGTAATAATAAGTCAAGAAATAAGAATCGATGAGAAATCTCTACAATGAACATGTCCCAACCACCCCTAGTGTACCACACAATTTCACATGATAGCACATTTTTCATCTTGTCCTAATATCTTAATAGTCGGCACCCCATGCCACCATCATCATCAATACCATAACATCCTTCCACTATCATCATCTTAAATGGAACAACTTTCCATCCCAATAATTAATATAATAATAGAATTAGGAACCCCAAACCATTACTCATCATCACAAAAATATTGTTAGGTTATTATTTATTCACATCAAGTATCTACATTCTAGATCATACATACATATCAAATATATTTCTTCACACATAATTTTAATGAAAACTAAGGCTATGGAATCAAGGTGTTTAGGCCTCCTGTAATTGAGAATTGGTTTTTCAATTCCTAAAATAATTCATTATTAATTGAAAACTAATTTAATTTAATATTTAACTAACTATTTTATTATGAATAGGTATTTCATTTCATGTATACTATATTAGTGGCAAAAAGTAGCTATAATCAACATAACGAAATTCAAGAATTATTTCAACATTTAAATTATTCCAAGATGAGAAGTAACTATTCATATCAAGAATCTTTAATTAAATTAATAATAACATACACCTTTACATTGTATATATATTTTTATCATTTAACCAAGATAAAATACAAAAAAGAGATACATCTAATTAGATATCACATTATATTTTAAATATCAGGAGGAAACCTAAAAAAAATCAATCACAAATCTAACCATTCAATAAATTCCCACAACATAATGTATTAATTACTACAACATTCCATACTATCCATTTCAATTTTATGATATCTAAAATTATAATTAAAATCAACGCAATGATTTATTAAGAAGTTTCACATTGTATAAAACTATTATTTGATATTAAAAAATAATAATTATACAAAGACATGTGATTATATATATCTCGCTCTTGGAAATTTTGTAGAATAATAACAATTATCCTACAACTTGGAATAATTTATTTTATATTTATGGATATTAGAAAATTGAAATAGTGATTATGGAATATTTAAAATTATTAAATTAACACCACATAATTTTCCTCAATCAACAAAATCACCTATATCAAGGTATATAGATCTTATTCAAGAAAACAAATCAAAATAACCCATCCACGACACCATGATATTTGACATTTTATAGAACATAGATATTCCTCTATTTTAAGTGATAATTGAAATGATAAATCCATTTTAATTTTGAATTGGCTGTGTTTTTGTTCAATATTTTAATGTTAATAAACATCAAAAAAATTACAATTACATAAATTTGTTTATTTTAACCTCATTTTTTCAATAATGCATTCTATTATTTAATTTGGTTTCTCAACTTTAAAAGTAATGTGTATTTATATTGAATTGGAAAAAGTCATGGTAGATCTATATTAGTTGAATATAAAAAATTATGAAATCATGTAATTTTGTTTTATATGTAAGTTACGACTAAAATAATGTTAAGTATTTTAAGATAGATATAATGTTTAGAATTTTTTAAATTTATAAAAATTTGGAATTGATTAAACATGAAACAAGTTTTAATTATAGTGTTATGTGGATTATTTATGTTTTTTGATGCATGGTTAACTAAATTTATTAAATTATTGGTCAACATAGTTATTTGATTAGTAATAAAATGTTTTTAGGGTAAGTTATTTTTATGGAAACATGTTTTCCGAAATATAGGATTGTATTTCATCCATGAAACATTAATTTATTTTAAAATATTTGTTTTTAAATGTATTGTAATTATTTTTACAATGAGTATTTTCATATATATATTGTTATTATGAAGGATTAAAATTTTTGTTATATGATGATTCATCGATAATGGTTTTCTAACCTAATGAATTTTAACTGAAATAGAGTTTGTTAAAAAAATAATCCTCATTATTAAAAATTAAACAAGATTTAATATGAAATGTTGTGATACATATCTTATTTGTAATCATTTGAAAAGTATGTTTATGTTATGAAATCTCTAACCAGTAATGAAATAATTAATTATTATAAGTACCATATATATGATTGTTAATAAATTATTATTCAATCATGTTACTAGATTATAATGCATGTATATAATTTCATTTAATAGCATTCCCAAATGAAATAGTTAAAATAATGGATATAATAATGTTTACTCCCACATAAATTTTTCAAAATTATATTTAAATCGATGTAAAGTTATTTTTTAAAGATGTTTCCTTCTATATTGTTTCTTAGTTGTATGGTTTGTTTCATTGATTTTAATTCCTTACTGGGTTTTTTACAGATGTATGTGTGGCCATTGTTTTGAATATGAGAACATAATTGTAAAAATATTAACAATTTCATTCTCAATATCCAACATTATTGAATGATTGATTTTTGAGGATACAGTATTTTATCTCAATATTATATATGATTTTATTTCACCTCTCTGATGTAATTTTTTATTTATGGATTCCTTATAATTTGATATCATTTATCCTTATTTATTGGGAAATAGTTTAGTGTATGCACTAAAAATACTAAAACATTTAATGCTTACTTTTTTTAATGTATAATTTCAACTCATGATGATTTATAATATTATTTCACCACATTGATGTGATGTTTTATTAATGTATTTTTTTCCTTTTTAGTGGTATCACACTTGGGGGATTGTTTTTAGAGTGATTTAATAGTGTTGTGTTATAATATTTTTTTTATTGAGTGGTTATTGTGATCCAAATATTGATAGTTCCTTGAGATGTATCTAATGAGGTGGTTAAATTATCCCCCTTTCCTTATCTCTTCTTCTAGGTTTTGTTTTAATTATCAATTTAGAGAATTGTTTGAGAGGTATCTAATGTAATGATCGGAAATATTCTTGATCTTTCCATTTTCATTATGGGTTATCTAGTTGTACAAAATAATTTCTTATATTTTAATATGTGATTTTCAAATGTTTTTGAAAATTATTGTAACAATTTCTGTTTTTTTATTAAGGAATTTAATTTTTGACATTTATTTAAATTAATTTAATTATTTTTAGAAGTTTTCTAGAAGTATTAATGAAATAATACACCCTATTATTAATAATTTATGAGTTTATTTTGTTGCAATTAAAATATTTTAATTATTATACTACCATTACGCAGACCCCCTTCTTGTGAAAAGGTCAGTATTATTTTCATGAGATATATAGTTTCATTATATTTCATTCCTTTTTATCACACAGTTTTATGTGTTTTCCTTTGTGATACATATAGCTAATTTCCATTACCTTTACTAGAAGAAGTTTTAAGCTTAACCTATATAATGGTTAGATAATATTTCTTAAGTATTTAAAATGTTCAACTATTTATTCATCATCTGTGTAATTTTAATACTCATCCTATATAAGGGTAAACCTATGATTTCCAATCATATGTAACCGTAAGAGTGTGTTTTGATTCACTACATAAGGGTTGTTACTATATTGTGTAAATGTATTTTAGATTTTCATTATAGTATGTAATGACATACTAATTCTCATGTATAGGTATTACCTAAATCTTTAATATCATATAAGGGTCTACTATAGATTTTATGGCTTTTATAAAGTTGATTCTATGTATTATTTTGTGATATAATGGTATCTTAACATTTAAAAATAATGGGTCATAATAACTATCTTTCTAAGGGTGAAATCATACTACCTTTATATATCACATTGGTCTCTCTTAGGGATAATAATATTTTCTTAAGAATCACATTTTCCACCCATTTTTATTTGTAATGAATTTACAACATTAATTAATAATATTAAATTTGTAAAATGAATTTTTTTTATTATGATAAATATTCACTCCCATGATTTTAGGATTATTAAAAAGTTTCTTTGGAAGAATTAAAATGAAAATATTTTTAAACTAAATTTAATTTGAATTAAATATACTTTTAGAACCTGTATCTTTGTACTTTAAAATTCTATAATTTAATTATTTGAGTCATTTTTTATTTCCCATGAGTTTGGGTGACTTAAACCTTGCATGTAATTATTCACAAGTCATTATAAAATCATATAAATCTCTCTTGTGAGTTCCAAGACTATGTACATCTTCTAATCTCCTTTTTTTGGTGCATCATATAAAGCTTCTCATATCTAAATAGGGTATCACTTACTTCTCTTTTTTTAATGTAAAAGTATGATTATATCATTCCTAATTTTAATTTCTAAAATGGGTGAAATCATTCTTAAAATAAAATAATCATGTTATATCTCATGAAGAACAATTATTTTGATAAATCTAGGAAAAATCTTCACAACTAATATACATGAATGGTTATTATGTAATAATTATAAAATAATTAAAGGGTGAAAAATAATTATTTTCATATATTAAAATTTAAATTATGTGTTTCTCAGAATATTCACATGTTGTATTATCTTCATAATATTCATGATCCAAAAATTATATAATTTTTAATAGAGGATGAATTATTACATTAGTATATTAAAATATTAAACTATAATTTTTGGAATTTCATGAAATTTAAAAAACATTATACTATTATTATATAAATTAAGAAGGAAGTGGAAAATATTATCAAATTTCATAGAATATGATAAATGTGATATTAATAACGCTATATAAGGAATATAAATAAAATTATAGTTCATGTTGTATAGAATTTATACTTGAAAGAACTATTGCATGAATGTCGTTAAAATTTTCATAATATGTATATCATAATATAAAATGAATTATCACATCTTGGTGAATGATAATTAAATTTCATGTTTGAATATTATCTATGATAAAAAGTAATATATCACACGCTTTATAATAAATAATTGATATTAAATATATATATTTATTAGTATAAAAGTATATAAATGATTTTCTTTCAAAAAATTTATATAGAATACACTACCTTGATGATATTATCGTTAATCTTAAATTTAATTGTTTATAAATTTATATTCTGTAAGTTTTAATATTATAAAAATAAAGACAAACTAACTAATTTTATATATAAGAATAATTGTGATTATTTTTTGAAATTATACAATAGAGATAAATAGACAATTAGATGACGTTGTATAATTATTATTTGTTAATATCAAATAAGATCATGTTAGAGTGTAAAAATTCTTAATAAATTATACTAAGAATAAATTTTTTATAATTTAGAATATTATAAATTTAAATGGGTATTGACATATATTAATGATAATTAACATTTTTTGTTGTGGAAAGTAAATGAATGGTTGGTTTTTTAATCAAATTTGTCTAATGGTGCCACTTGTAATTTAAAAGAAAGTATCTTTACAATATGGTTTTTTTAATTTCCATTGTTTTACATGATTAAATGCTTAAAATAAAAAAAATGTAATTTTAGAAGATATTTTAAATTAAATTAAAGAATAATGAGTATAATAATTACTACTCATCATTGAGTTTTTTTAACATAGAAATAATTTTTTAACCATGTTATGTTGGGTTGTGTTATATATAGAAACTACTATAGGTTTTATAATGTAAAAAAACTATGCATAATAAATTGGTTAATTAAATATTTAATTAAAATTGTTTTTTGTTAATGATGAATTGCATGGGGATGAGCGAGCCCATTATTGATTGCATGAGGTCTGGATTACTTAATAATATGGCCTCACTTTCCTTTAAACACAAGTTTGGGGAAAACATTTAATATTCATGTATTATCTAGCATATATAGCCTTGATGTGAATGATTGATAACCTAATATTTTTGGTTTGATGATGAGTAATGGGTTGGAATTTATGAGGCTATGGTGGTGTACAATATTATGATGTCATGGGGTGATAGTTATGATGATGAAAGTAGAACAAGGAGATGGCTATGATGATGATGTTCAAATGGGCTGTGAAATGTGAAAATATTGGCAAAAGATACCAGATGTGATTTTTTAAATGGTGTGGGGTACTAAGTAGAGAAAGATGAGATCACAATAGGCTATTCCCATGATGATAATTTTTAGATTTATGTATACTTAATATCTAATGGTCGGTTGTTATTTGTATGACCAGTTTCCTACTAAGGAATTAATTTTGATATTATACATTATAATTGAATATTTGATGCATTATCCTAATGATATTAATAGATTGCCTATTTTTCTATGAAATTATAAATAATTAATGAAATAACTGGGTTACTTAAAATTGATTCTTAGAAGATAATGACATCCCTAAAAAATAGTTAAAATTAAGAGATATTATGGTTTCACAAACACAAAACATGGATGATTAGTGAATTTATATTGGAAATTTTTATAATTAATAATGATACATAGGATTATTTTCTTTTCATAAATATTTTCCTTATCAGTGGAAGCCAAATGTCCTATGTGATGATCACTATAGTTGAGTCAAATTCTAGGAAGTTTCCCTTAGTGTGGTTGTGAGCTATAATAATTTTTTATATTCTATTATTTCATGTGCAACCCACCCAAGATAAAAGGGAATCCAAAAACAATAGGTTATGTGGACATTTTCTCCAACATATATGTTTTCAAGGATGTTGATGGTTGATTAACCCCTCAACATCACTCTCTCTTTGGTTATAGTATTTCATATGGGTATATATGAAGTTGATTTTTCTATACATGTGTGTTGTGTCTAATAATGGATTGAGGTTATTTTGAGTTTATGTAATCTAAATGTAGTATTTTAAGTATTATGAAATGTTATTTACATATGTTTTATGATAAATTTATGTATAATACATATCACACATGTTTTAGTGGCTTCTGGAAATAGTCTTGGTTCTTATATGTAGGATGTGGATGTGATGAAGTGTTGCACTAGGTGCATGGTATTATATAGTTTCCTAGGTGCTTAAGGAAGAATTATTTTTGAAAGAAATAATGGATTATGTGATTCAGTATTGGGGCATAAGAGTAGAAATACAATGGTAAATTTTTTAATGAATACCCATATATATATATATATGTTCACAATATTATGTTTATACTTCTATGAGTTATTTGGTGATTATGCCATGGTAGTATAGAAAAAAATTATAGTATACCTAATTAAGTGATGAGTTAGTTTAGTTTATTTATTAACTTGGATATAGTATGATTTATTCACCATTTGTATGAAAGGTTTCATAGAGGTTCCTGCTAAGTATACATATTATGCTAACCCTATGTATATAAAATATTTTTTAGGTCAGTGGGGTTAGTTGGTGATTGAAGTAGATATTAATAGTTTGAGGATTTGTTTAGGATCCATCAGATTTATGTGGTCACTTCCTAGGATTTATCTCTTTTGTATTTTATGTTTATTTTTATTCATTTATGTATGAAATTACATCATGTATTGGGATTTCATATTTATTTATTATGTGAAGGAGTTGTTATGAGGGTTTTCTCATCCTGTCTCTTACTTATCAAATCGTTTTGAGGGAAATTCCTCCCTTATTCATGATTATATAGTAATGGTGATAGTGGACAAATTGTATCATATTAGATGTTTTCTTTAAGTTTCATTATCTCACATTATCAATTTCAAGCCTTAGAAGGGTACCATTAGAGGGAGGGTTCAGGAAAAATAAATTTACAGTTCATATTGTTTTATTAGGTTTTATTATAAGGTAAATAATTCCAAAATGGTTTAGGTTTCATCCCTCAACATACATTTACATCCTAGAAAAACTAAGAAGTGTTATTAATATCTTGTGAATCCTCTCGGAAGATATTTCAAGTGACTATATTATTCTTGGTTTTATAAACAATCTCTAAATTTATTAGTATATTTTATAGAAAATTTACATTTATATCATATATAACTCTTAGGTATGTTAGTGGAAAACATTTTTTCATTACACTTATAAGGAATTATCTTAACTATATTTCCCTAAGAACATATTTATTTTAATCACCCATCTATATACATCCAAATGCTAATAATAGGATGAAAGGATAACAATATTACTCTACTATGATTATCTTTTATAAATAATGACTGAATTATATTCATTGTACATCATAAGTCATAAACAAATAGAAATATAAGACATATCCATTTATAAAATCAAGGTGTCAAATAATTTTTACATCAAAAGGTAACTAACACCTACAAGTTTTGAGTTATTATATACATATCACTATTTTCTATAGGAATCTACCATGTATTTTTTCTCATGAAAACAAAGAAAATCTATTATTGTATTTATTTAATTTATTCATCTCATGAATTAAACCAAATTAACATATTTCAATAACATTAATGTATTATTATTAGAAAAATAATGACTTTGATTGTACATTTAAGGTAAAATTTTAATTAAAATATCTAAAACATATCAAAAATATTTACATGATAATGGTGTAATAAAATCCAACATATCTTAAAATATAATAACATAAAACCAAAATATCACCCAATTATACTCTAGAGATATATGTATATGGCCTCCAATTTTATAAATTAGTGTCTAATGTTCCAGGAAAATGGAAATTCATGGAAATATTACACTAACAATAGATGACTACTCAAGTGGTATATTGAATTTTAATAAAATATTAATTCAAAAAATATATAAGTAATTATAATAAATATTAATCTTAGATTAAAAAAATAAAATATTTTTTGTTAAAATAAATTAATATTTATAAAATACGTTTCATGAAAAAACTTTAACTACAAGTTATATAATTTATAATAATTATTTTAAATAATTTAAGTCTAATAATTCACCTATTTAATGAATAAATACTTTATTTCATGAAAATATTAACTAGGTAAATGAAAAAATTAATGAATAATCTCTATATTTAACAAGATGGATGTAATATTTATATAATGATAATATCTTCCAAAAAATTGTATAGAAAAAATCCACACCATTTTAATGAATGGACTTTAGGTATGAATGAGTGATGTTTTTAAACCAATTGATTTTTTTAAACCGTATATCATAGGAAATTATATCTCATTTTAGAATGAAAGATCATATATCTCATATATTTCATTATCTAACACATCTTGTTGACCTTTATAAAGAATATGTTAAAAAATAATGAAAAATTTTAAGTAAATCTATTAGATACAAGGTTAAAAAAAATTAGAATATTTTTATTAAAACTATCAAATTATTATGAGGATTTATTTGGATATCTTTGAGTTATTTATATTCCATGGGGGATCTGGGGATGTAATTAGGTAATAGAGTACTATTTAAATTTATTTTTCCAATTACTAAAAAAAATCTGATATATATATTTTCTTATTATATTACATGAATATAAACTTTTAAAATAAATGATGATATATGTCATGTAAAGAGTGGAACTAATCATATAATTATTCAATTTAATAAATAGTTTATGGAACTAAAATTAGTTGAAATCTATATTGATACCACTTCATATTCTGAAAATTTAATAAATGGTGTTGATAGATCAAAAATAGTTTTTGATGAAGGAAAAAATATTAATAATTATAATTCGTTGAATTTTAGTAGATTATCATAAATATACTAATTTTTTAAGATATACATTATAATTAAAATTATGGAAAGAAATATGATGACGTGGATAGTGAATATCTATAAATTAAATCTCAAATTTCTAGTTTAAAGATGGAATTGGAGATATCATTGACCCTACCAAATGAATTTTATATTAAATGTATAAAGATAGATGGATCAAACTTTTTTCACTAAAATTTTTATGATTCTAAAATATTTTCACTATAGAATTATTTTTTTAGGCATTTTTGTTCAATAATGATACTACATATTATTAAAAATATCCATGATAATTATTTAAATGATTAATACCATCACATAAAAATGATTATTTTTTAACATATTTTCCTCAATTAATGTAAGTTATAAAACCATTAATTTCTAAATTGTCATCAGATATTCTAATATATTTATAATAAAAACATTATGACATTTTTGGTCTCATTAGTCTATATCTTGGTTGAGCCCGATATTTATGGGAATTTATTTATATATCATTTATATTCTCTAAAATGTATTCGTAATATACACAAAATAATTATTTAGAAAAACATTTTTTCCAAATAATAATGTTGATCAAGATTTTTAATAATCACCTAATACAAATTAATTTTATAGATAATTACAGATAATTTTCATCAAAAAATTATGATTTTTTACATCTATAGGAATTGATTTTATCATACAAGTATATTTAAATATATAACAATTGTGATAAATAATAATTCATTAAAAATGTATAACTAATAGTAAGAGTTAGATATCATTAAGGTGTTAATTGTAGTAAGATAGAAAGAGGGGGGTAGAATTGATTTAAAAAAAGTAAATAATGAGATATAATTTTTTAATTAAGTAGTAAATTAAAATTAGCAGTGTAATACAAATATATATTAATTAAAAGATTACGTGAAACATATATGAATTAAAATATTTAGCATATTCAAAATAAAAAATAAAATACCACATAATTTTATAAAAGTGTTCAACTAAAACTCATGATAAGTCCCTATATCTCCTCCCCTTAATATCATGGGAGGTTTTAGAATAATACCCCTAACATTAGTTATATTCAAGACACCAAATAAGAAATAAAACATATTATTATTAATGAAATAAGAAACAAAATCACTAAAAATGTATAACTAATAGAAATACGGAGATATATCTAACGTTTTAGTCATGTTAATATGGAGAGAGGGGGTTGGATTGATTTTTTAAAGTAAATGATGGGATTTAATTTTTAAATTATGAAATAAATTAAAATCTGTAATGTAATATGAATATATAAGAAATAAAATATTGAGTGAAATATATAT
This sequence comes from Viscum album, assembly GCA_963277665.1. Taxonomy (NCBI): domain Eukaryota; kingdom Viridiplantae; phylum Streptophyta; class Magnoliopsida; order Santalales; family Viscaceae; genus Viscum; species Viscum album. The sequence goes on along the minus strand of OY728150.1, from coordinate 1,358,451,319 downwards.
GAATTAAAATAGTCATCACAACCAAATTAAAAAAAAGTAGAAAATAATTTTATTAAAGTTTTTAGCTAAAACTCGTGATAAGTCCCTATATATCCTCTCATCAATATCATGTGAGGTTTTAGAATAAAATCCCTAAAATTAGTTGTATTCAATACAGTAAAGAAGAAATAAAATATATTATTATTAATTTCATAATAAATAAACCCAATCAAATACTTACCTTTGAGTGTTAAAAAACAAGAAACCTTAGAACCCACTATTTGGTGGTAGTGATCACCCTGGAGAAGAAGATAAGGAGGAAGAGGTTTTGTTAGAGGAAACCCCTTTATAAAAAACTCTAAAAATATATATAAAGTATTGTAATAATAATAATGAGTAAAACTGATAAGAATATATGGGATATAATTTTATTACAATAAATAATCCTAGTAGTGTTATCAAAATAAGGAATAATTGTCTTTGATTCATATATGATTGATGTTTGGTTTATATTTTTTGATATCCATGCTTGTTTAGGATTCAACTTATATCCTCTAAAATACATTGACCATTGTTGAGATTTCCTAAACCAAATAGAACATTAAGAGGAAATTCAAAATGGTAGGTCCCACTTCAAATATATAGTTTGATCAGCATCACTAGATTGCCTTATTATCTTGATGGTGATCTATGAGAACCAAACGTTGGATGGAAGACCTAAAAACTTTAAATTTATTCTATTGTAGCCTTAGGATAGATAGTACTCCTCCACTAGGAAGTCCATTATTCTGATAGTGTGTTGGTTCCACAGTTCATGCCACCAGCCGACCAGTGGCTCTTCTCCAGCTAGCCGATGGAACTACCCAGTGATGGTGTTCAAATTCAGCCACTAAAATTCATTAATTTCCTTCATTGATCTATTGAAAACCTATCATCATGTCCATATAAAAGCATTGAAAATCACTAAAATTAAATGGTTAGAAACATATTTGTTGTTTGTGATCATTAAGAAATCAAGAGATAGGTATATCAATATACACTTTCTAATGATCACAAACACTTAGAAAAAACATTTTTAAGAAGATAGAGGCTAATTAAAATGTTTATTAAAAATGATACCCAATGTAATTTTGAAATAAAAATAAATATTTCATAATGAAAATAATTATTGATTTTTAATATAAATTCTGAAATGATGATATCAACACATATATTTTAAACATACATAATGGCATGTAAATGTAATGTGAATTATCCAAAATATTTCCCATCGGAGTGTCCACCCAAGTTTATGGTAAAGTATCAGTACTCATCATCATCGTAAAGATCAGGTTAATTCCTAATGATTTTTTTAAGGTTATTCCCCAAGGTGTATCTTCACCAAATACAAATCCACTTTTTTGAATCAATATAGGTATGTCTTTAATGAGAAATTCACACTCACTTTACTTTTATATTTTATCCCATTTAAATTATTATCATTTTATATCTTTGAAAATATAAAAAAATTGTATTGTACATTTCCCATCCTCTATGACTATAAAAAACCACTTATAATAATTAAAATTATTTAAAATAAAATAAATATATTCCCCTTTAAAGTTATCAATAATTTCAAAAATTTATAGGACTCATATTTTTTTAATTTAAAATTAAGTTATATTAATAATAAATTTCAAAAAAATAAATAAAATGATTTCTAAAAATTAAAAAAATGAAAATCCTTAAGCATGTCTAATATTAATTTAAGTTTAATAATTTAAAAATTACTAACTATAAATAAATAAAATTTAAATGTTATTGAGTGAGATATTTTTTAAAGATATCAAATAAATTATGATCCATTCTAATTAATTCTAATAGTATATCTTCTTTTCCAAAGTTATCTCTCAAAATGTAGTTTCTAATATTAGTGTGTCATGTGTGTGTGTGAATTTTTGTGATCGTTTAATGAGATTTATAGTAATGGTAATGCAAATAGTATTATCACACTTGATAAGTACATTATTAGATCTATGCCTATAAAAAAAGAATGTGTTTCACATTTTAATTTGAACGTCACACCTCCTAGTCGATATGTAGTCCAATTCAGCTGTAGAAAGAGAAATGGATTTTTTTTATTCTCACAACTCTATAGGATAAGGTGTTTTCCTTTTTTATGACATTTCTAACATGTACATTTCCAATGTTATTATAATCCTCCAAAATAAACATTTGAAAATTATCAAATTTTAAATTTGATGAATTTTTTATAAAATAAACTGTATTTCAAGAACCATTTAAATATATAAAAATTATTTTAAGATATTTTAATGTTATTCATTATTAATTTCTTAAAAATTATCCTAGATAAAAATAAAAAACATAATGTTTGGTCAGGTCGTGTTTTGGTAAATAAGGATCCCCGTCATACCTCTATAATTTTTTTGTCAAATATTTACTGGATTCATCCAAAATTATCATATAAGAAGTACTGAAATTTTTTTTTAATTCCTTATAATTATCCATGTAAAAACACTTTAAAAGTTAATTTTTTTGTTTTATTTAGTATAGATAAATACCATCACTGTTTTGAAAATTTTAAAAACCAAGAAAAAAAATTAATTCTTCCATAAAAATCATTTCAATTATTTTTAATAAATATAAAAATTAATTAAAAATATATTCTTAATTGGAGAAAAAAATATCCTCATTAATATAAATTTGAAAAACTAATAATCATTTAAAATAAAATTAAGAAAAAAAAATTAATTAGATTTAATAATTTTAAAATCATTATATAAAATAAATTTACTTATTTATTCATAATACACATGAAGGGCTTGTTTTAAACCATAAAGATTCATAGTTAACTTAATAACATGATTGGATGATTTTATTCCTTAATAGTAGGGTTTTTTTAGTAATTTTTTTTTTAAATAAACCCATTCCAAAATAACTTTTAACATTCATTTGAACAAGCATATAGTTTTAATGATCCGGGAATTCCCATAATATTCTAATTGATTCAAACCTAGTGATAGGTACAAAGATCCCATTTTAATCAATTAATTCTTATTTATTGTTTCCTTTATGTTTCTATATTTTTTATGAGTGATATTTCCATGATCATCTAACAAATTTATAAGAACTCATTTGGTACTAATAATGGGTTAATCATCGTGTCTTCTAACAAGATTCCAATCATTATTCCATGTGAATTGGTTCAGTTCTTTATGCATTGTTTGTAACCAATTTTAAATATTAATATAATAATCAATTTTTATGGTTTATGGGTGTGAAACAAAATAATTATGCTGAACTGAACTTTAAATTGACCTTCTAGTACGAATACCATCTTGAAAATTACTAATAATATTTTCTAAGGGATGGTATATAGATTCTCCCATACATTTGGTAAAGGGATGGATGGTGGTTCTTCCTTAACATAAATTTCTTAAGAAGGTCCATTTGAAGAAAAACCTTCTAGTTCAGCCTCAAATTCATCAATTTGGGATGAGTATTAGAAAAATTATCATCATATTTGTTGTGAATTAATTCTTCTAATGTATTGGTCCATTTATTAAACAGTTTGTATGATTTACTTAAGTTTGATTAACCAAGAAAAAAACCTTCATTAGATTGGGGTCAATCATTCATTGGATTTAATTGGTGTTATTAAAATTTAATTTACATGATAATACTTTATAATATGCTAATTGTTTTATTTTTTCCTTTCCAACATTCGTAGGAGGTCTTCTAAAGGATGGGTTTGATGAGAACACAGTTCAAGGTATAAAAAGAAGTATATAATGCCTATATTAAAAAATATTAAGGGAGTTCAAATTAATTTAAGATAGTTTTTGAAATATATTGTGTGGATTTATTTTTTCTTTCAATATCCCCATTTTTAGTGTAGTATTTAGAGTGAAAAAATAATGATTATAACATTGGGAATTACAAAGTTCATCAAAATAATTATTTTCAAACTCTACACCATGATCACTCTAAATGTATATAATCATATAGACTTTTTTATTTATTCCCCTTTTTGGTATATGAATTAATAATTTTACAAGCATCATTTTTATGTGCCTAGAAATAAACCCATGTAAATATATTATATTCATCAAAAATTTAAAATGTATTAGATTTACCCCTTATACTTACACATGGGTTGGTTTAAAAATTTCAATATGAACATGCTCAAGGGACATAAATGTGAATACTTACTTTTTTATAATTTAATGAAGACTTTTTTCTTATTGAATTTTCAAGGTTCATACATAATGTTATTTGTGAAATGTAATGTAGTTTAATCGCATACTTGATGAATTTGGTTGAGTTTGACAAGTGTGTGAGTGATGCAATGACCAAGGTGCTTATTCCAAATCCATGACTCGCTATCTTTTCCACCTAAACATTTAAAATTATGGATTGAAGGAAATTTTAAATCAATAACATAATTATTTTTAAAATTATACTTTAAAATTTAAATAATTTATTTAGAGAAATAAATTTTTTAAAAATTGATGTCAACAAAGTCTTAAAATCCATTATCACGTGATTAACTAATTATTAGATAAATTTTGTATTAAAAACTTAGCATATAACTAACTATTATGATATTGGAAATTAAAAAACAAAAAATACATATACCAGTGATATTACTACTTCAGTTATCACAAAAATTTGTATAGCATCCATAAATAATTTCAAGATGGTTGAACTCAGAGTAGTCATCGCACGTGTGTCTTGAGAACATTATATCCATGTACCATGTACCTCCTTGATATTTTATCTTAATACATTATTCCAAAAAAATAAAAAATAAAAAATGTTTTTATTAGAAAAATATTGGTTCCATATGTGTTATCTAAAAGAGATTTTAGAAACCATATTAATTAATAATATCATTTAAAAAATTATTGGAAGAGAGATAAACACTTTTGTTTCTTCTATAATGGTAATTTTTAGAATTACATTCCAAAATAAGATGTCTATTTTTATAAAAATACTTATAAAATTTATCTTTATAGAAACCGCTTAAAATTTATATTTTTAAAGGTGTTATCTTGATTTGAAAATCCAAACCAAAAATGATATTTTCATATAATGTGGGGAAGCCAAGATTTTATTTAATTTCTTCTTATTTTGGTTGATCATAGCCATAAAAAATTTGAGATCGTTAATTCTATATTTTAATTTTTCATTATTGGTGTTCTTATTTAATCCCATGGATAATTGCTCATTCTCTTTTTAGTGATGATCACTTTCAAAAAAATTATTTGTCATACTTATTTTTATATTCATTTAATTTTGAGGTATGTTCATAAAAACCATCATTAATTAGGTCTATATCACATTTAATATCAAAATAATCTTAATTACTTTAAGAACATGATGATTTTGAATAATAATAATATACCTCATCATTTACCTCAGTTTTTTCCATTGGACTTTTTGAATCATCATCTCTTGATTCGGGTGAGGAGATGGAATCTTCAAATTCACACCATATAAATACCTTTATGTATTTTATATATTACTTATTCTATATCATCTTCTTTTACAATTTTAGGTCACTATAGTTTGATGTTTTACTTAATTTTTCATTTAATTAAATTTACCTCTACTTCTTCTTGATCATTTTCCTTTTTGGTATAAAGAAAATATTTCTTATTTATTATAAAAATGATCATCTTCCTATAAAATTTCACAATAATTTCATAGAAATTGGAATAATATTCATTGATTTACATAAAGGAAATATATTTCTTTTTCTTGACATCCTTGGATATATTTTCAGTTTTCTTTTCGTGGTAATGTCATTGGTTATAATTGATCCAAAATTTTCATTAACTGAAATGTTTCTAGTGCCCTTTTATTCTTAAATCATCATTACTATGGGAGTCCAAGATCTTAATGAAACTAAAAGTATCTTCCTCAATATAATTTATATATAATCATAATCACAATGATATTTTCTATAATAAAAAATGAATGTAAAGCGAGTAAAAATTGAAATAATTGATTCATTAGAAAGAATTATAATACATTTAAAATTATGATAATATATATCAATTCATTTATAATTAACATTATTTTTCCTTTATAAGGTATTTAATGAATTTCCAAATTTTATGAGTTGTTTTACATATAAAAATATAACAAATTCATTACAATCTAAACCAAACAGAAGAATATTCGTGGATTTTTCATCAGGATAAAAGGAAATAATATAAATAGGAGTCCATTTATCCTCTAATTCATTATAGGGCATATAACCATGAATGAAAATTTTCTAGATGGTAAAACCAATGCTTTTAAAAAAATTAGGCATTCTAGTCTTCCAAAAACGATAATATGATCCCTTAAATAATGGAGTTCAACCCACTGAGTGTCCTTCAGGGTAACCATGTGTGTTAAAGAAAGAATTAATTTACAAATATTATTCATTAAAAATAATTTATTAATAAAAAACAAAATTTAGAAAATAGGTTTAACTACTGATAATATGTGTTCATCATAGTAGAATGTAAAGAGGGCTTAGGGTGAATTGGATTTTTAAAAAATAAAAGTAAAAAAGATTATAAATCATTGAAATTAATTAATAAATTTAAATGAAACAATTAGAATATTATATATGAACTAAATGAGTAATAAAAATATATATTAATAAAAAGTGAAATCATAGAGATAATTAATAAGTAATGGAAACATAATTTGATTGACTTTTTTTGTTAAAACTAAATATGACACCCTACACCCCCTACCCTAAATAACATGAGAAGTTTTACATTAAAACTATTGAATTTATAGGTATTCAAGAAACTTAAGGAGAATAAAGAAACATTATTTTTAATTTTTTAGGAAAGAAACCTAATAAAACACTTTCTTTTATGTAGAGAAATAAAGGAACCCTAGAATCCTCACTTTGATGGTAGTGAACACCCATGAGAAGAAAAAGGGGAGGATGAGGTTTTATTTGATGAAACCCATTAAAATTCACTCTATAATATCGAAAAATTCATCAAATAATATTAATAAAATAAATATATAATATGATATAATAGATAAGTTGAGTAAAACAAAGAAACAAATGAGTATACTTAGTAGAATTAAAAATGGGAATTGATTTTCATCTAATTGATGTATGGTTTATATCTATTAATTTCCATGACTTTTGTGGTTTAATTTATATCCCCCACAATTCCATTGGTCATTAGTGGGAATTATTGAATAAAATTGATCTTTAAGAATCAAGTTAAAGTGGTAGAGTCTACTTCTAGAATCTAGTTTTCTTGTGCTCATCTGCTCTCTGAATGATCCTACCATAAATTCCCTTGAACCACTTGCTATTCAATTAGACTCGCTAATATAATAGTGTACATTAAAGACCAATAACACTTCCACTATACCCACATATAATTTTATCCTCCTCTACTAGGTAACCCATGGGTCTGAAAGTGGCCTGGTGTAATGGCCATGTCATCGGCTGGCCAGTGGCTCTGCTCTAGCTAACTATTGGTTCTATCGTTTGGGGGGATTCAAATCATACCACAAAAGGTTTTTCATTTCTGTAATTTTATTTATAAAAACCCAACATCTTATCCCAAAAAAAAATTGAGAATCACTCATATTAATTTGTTATAAATACATTTTTTTGTTTGTGATAATTAAATAATCTAAGATAGGTATAACCTAAGGATTGGTGCAGACACTGTAGAGGGGGTGAATTAGGTTTTAACTAATTTTAACCAAATACTAATTACCTTATGAATCATTAACCCCCACTGGTAATTTAACCATATATTTTAGTTAGTGGAGTCAAACATATTAATTTTTTTACCTAGAAACAATCTTATTTAAGTAATAATGTAATGAAATAAAGTGAAATATAGTATTTTTATAGAGTGGTATAAATATTTAATCCTTGGTTTATTGTTTTTTCCATAATAGAGTATTCTCTAAAATAATCAGTGTGACTATAATGAGTTATGTGTTTCCCATACCCACACTATAAGAGTTTTAATATACTTACAAATTCATTTTCTATACAAAACCTCCACATAATAAGCTTCAAATTGTAATCACAGTGTCATACTATGGTATCCTAGAATATCCTAAGTCAAACGGGATATATGGTTTTTCACCATGAATAAGAAAATGGTTTCTTTCATACATCTTTTTGGTAGTTGATTTCAGATATTAATATGGATTTCTATGTATCTAAAAAATAGATATCCTATAACTTAGCTTAAGGTTTTAAGCATCCAATAGATTTTCTATATTTACTACAAACAACATGATGATTATTTATAACTCTGCTTTAAAAATATTCTATAAATTTCTTACTTGGATTCTCACTCAATGAGATCTTTTAATATTCATACCTAAAAGCACATACCCTTTCATCAAGTACATCGATGACAATAAATGAAACTATACATAGCAGGTCATCCATACTCTATTTTTCTTCATCCCATGATTTTTAAAAATAGTTATCAAATGAATCACTTATTCTACTTTTTATTTGACACATAGATAATCTTCTTCATTAGAAAAGTATCATATTTTCTATGTTCATTCTCTTCAAGAGTGTTCTTAAATATCTAGAAAATTAATATAGCTCTTATATATGAATTATTCCGCTTATCATTATATCTCTATGATTTTCTATTTATATATAGGTCTCTATTATTTATTATCTATATTTAGAATATAGAAAATATATATAGTATTCAGTGCCTCAAAATTTTCTAAACTTCTCCACTTCTTCCATATTTTGGATGATCCCATGATCTTAGTATAATTCACCGTCACAATAATTTTCACTGATTATTTTCAAGAATACCCTTGCTTTAACATTCTCATTTATCATAGGTGAATTTATATATTCTTCTAAATATTCCAATAAGTCTCAAGATCTCATTTATATTCTTCATCATACACACAAGATAATCATATATTTATTATCACTAAAAATGTTCAAACTCATCTTCCTCAACATGTAGAAGTAAAAAGTTATTTACAAATCCATATATATTATAAATTATTCTACTATCATCTCATCACCCTTATCACCTAAAAATATATCAAATAAAATCATGACCTTACATTTTCTAGAGATGTATAAAAGATAAATCACATCATATGAATCATGTCTCATTTAATTTCAACTTGATAGATTATATGAAATCAAGTAAAATTTTAGCATGAATTGGTAAATATTAATCTATAGCTTAGTTAAGTCTCAACTTCAATTTTATTTAGCTTGAATTACAATAATATCACTTGATCATGATATTTAATTCCTTGAAGATCAATAAAACTGAGAATCATAAAATTCTAATCCCAATTATTCTTGAAAATGCAATTCCACATACTCATCCTTGATCTTTACATTTTTAGTAATGAAGATCAACATTATTTTGATTTCAAAATCCTGTATCATGGATAAAATTTTATTTATAATATTGTGTACATGTGTGTAATATATCATAATCTTCCTATTTTATTATTATCATTGAAATATAAAATCTTAAATTCTGTATTTTTCAATTAGGGTGTATAGGGAATTTGGTTATGTGAATTTCTATATCACATACGTAGACTCAGCTACCCAATGTATTTCCTAACATTGGTTACCTTAGATACATGGATTAAAATTTATAGTAAATATTTCTTGGATTCCAAGAATATATTGAATTTCACTATGTGAAATTCTTATGTGAGGTATTTGGCTATATAACTTAATTCGGCTAGATGGATACACATATTTTAGAAAAAATCTATATGTCAATTTTCATATATGAAAAAATGAACATAATTTATTCCTAATAGTTTTGAATTCATATATATAAAGAACATCACATTTTTTAATCTTTATATATTGATATTAATGTATGTGAAAAGATGTCCATTTTTTATATTTCCAAACTTCAATCATTTATATCCCAAACTCCTCCAAATTGTCTCCTACCAATATCATCTACTCCTAAAAACTTAAGAACACATTTCAGAATATATAAAACATAAATAAACACCTTATCTCAATTCCCACGAACATATATACCATGTATACTCGTGTTATATTATCTTCAAAGACATCACTTCTTATATTCTAAAGCTATAATAAAATTGTAACCCATGTGTTTTAAATACATATTTCATCTAGCCACTTTAACACCAGTTATAACATCTCATCAAGTAGATCATTATAAAAAACAATATAATCTTATGTAACCTATATATTATGTCCCTTCTATTACCAGAGTACTCATCTGGTATTTGAATACAAAAACATTATATCATATGATATATGGGTTTCCTAAATAAATCTTCCTAGCTACGTATTGATAAGAAGACAACTCCTCATACTTCTTTACCCATAGAGTATGGGCATCAACTCTTCTTATTTAGTGGGTGGATACTCCGCCCATCACTCATCTTCTCCATATAGAAATTGAATTAAAATTCTCACAATTAGAAGAAATAAAACAATATAATCTAAAATCCATTGTTGTACAATAATTACCACATCATATTTTTTTTAATACCACATTAATTCTAAAGTCAATAAAGTTTTACTATCCCATAAAGAAAATAAATACAAGGGTGAGAAAAAAAATTCCTCCCTTAATCTATGGGTGTTCAATACTACTCAACTTTCATCCCACTATCATTCATTGATACAACATGAATCACGCAAGAAATAAGATTTATTCCATTAGTTTTTTTCATTGATTCATCAAAAAATCATTCTATGTAATCTTGGGTGAATCCAATTTAGAAACAAATATTTCATAAGATAGACCTCAATGTTATCCATAAAATATATACCTAAGATTTTAAATAAGATATTCCAATCTTTGGGTAGGTAAAAAATTATTTTCAACAATTTTATGTAAACTTGAACCCATCTAAACAAAAAACATCAGAAAGTTCCATTTAAAGTAAAAAAAGATTCCCCATTTTTTAGAAAAACACACCCATATAATAAATATTACATGTATACATTACAACTTGGAATGGATTGTGAATATTATACCTCAAACTTCTATAATGTAAATGCTATCTAGATCTATTTTTTAAGGATATAATAAATATCTAGTATCGTTTAATTTCATTAATATCTCCCCCTCAAGGGATACGTCCCAAATAACTTTACCTTCAATTACCAACATTATATAACATTAAAATTGATTTGTTAATTAGGTAGTTATTCCATTATATTATCATATTTATTCGGTTGTTTGAGACTGATTTATTAATCCATTATGTGCATCTCTCATTTTAATCATGCTTACTCCCTTAAATTTATATTTTTTTAACCTTTCGGTAGCATGGTATTACTCATTTAATCATTTTGTACATTGGAAGTAATGTTCTTATCTTCTTGAGATAGTAAATCACATACACTCTTATATTCTTACTCCTAATTATTTTCCTTTTCCATATGATTGGGACATATAACTAAGCATTACTTATTAGCAGTCTCCATTAATCAATGGTGTGTACTGCTTCTTTTTTTAGAAAATTTTGAATGTAAAAATGTAAATAAGTTATCACTTTTCAACTCTATTTGACTATGTAGTTGTTTCATACAACTAACTATATAATGAAAAACACTTTTAATCCTTCAACACATACCTTCATTAATATTATCCTTAAAAAATTGGGTAGAATCATAGTTTCATTATCAGTTCTTTTCTCCACCATTACAATATTCTTGTGAATCTCCTTGATAGAATTCATATTTGTTTTTAGATTTATCCATATAGATTTATATTACATGGTTAGTATTTAATAATCCATCATGTGGCCTATAATACCACAATAGATTAATCGTTAACTATTGTGTGTGACAACCTTCATATCCTTCTTCTTAGGAGTTTCAAATTATTTCATGCATTCTTTTCTCATAAAGGTTCACTCTTATTTATTCTCTTATATCATATTTAGTTGAGATATTTTCTTCTCATCAGTGAATGGAATTGGATGTGTTGGAAAACACCAACACACCATGTTTTTATGGATATACATGTGAAAAAAACTAAATGTATTAATGGAAATTTAATAAACATTTAAATTCATTTTTTAAAGGTAAATTCTTCTATTTCTATGTACCAAGACTTCTCACATTTATATTTGATTCCTTATATATATATATATACTTGTAATATTTTAATAATTTTAAAAAAATATAATAAAATTATATATATGTGTGTGTGTGTGTGCGTGCATAAACCGCCTACAAAACCAATAATATCCTAAAAACATCCTTCTTTTACATGAAGATTTAGTTTTTTTAGATTTTATAGCTTACTATTTTTAGAATTTTCACCAATTTTGTAGTGTCCAATTTGGGAACTACTCTTCTTATAAATGATTGATTATTCTATTTAATTTTTTATGGGTTTAATTTAATATTTTTTCACATATATTTGAGTATATTTTATCTTTTTTATAGTATATTAAACTAAAATAGATTTAGAAAAATTAGTATTAACTGATTTTGAGGTAGGTTTTCTATATTGTATGAGGTGGATAGTTCTCCAAATGATATCATACACTATTTACCACCAAATATAATATGAAGTGACCATAAACCCAGTATCCTAAAGCTAGTTCCTACTACTATTACATTGGAATAAAACACAAGGAAATGTATTATGAAGAACCAAATAACTTATAAGTCTTGGTAAACTAGATACATACATGAGACTTGCATTGAATTTGAATACATAAATTAAAACATAAATTTTTTCAAGAATAAAATTATTCCCACTAGAATATCCTTTCATATAAATCTGAGAAAAATTCATGGATTCATGGGGAAAGGAAAACAATAAGGATAATCTCAAATTCTCGGTAAGGGTTAAGTACAGCAGAAGAAATCATGAATCCATAAGCATAATCAAGATGTAATGGTAAATAACTAAAAAATAAATTTAAATAAACTGTATGTATAAATATATAAGGAATAATAAAAATGGAAAGTTAAATAGTTGATTACACATGCCATTTAAAAAACTCAATAAGTAAAAATTAATATAGGAAGGAAAATAACTGAAAAGACATGTTATTTAATCAATTTAATGAAAATTAAATTCAACCCGAGATAATATCATAATAAAAATCTCATAAATAATAAAAATTGACCTATTAATGAAGGTAATACTTAATTATTGGATTTCATGTCTCTGCCATATGATACCACCACCATCAATACCTTTCACAAGATGGTTTAAACTATAGGTAAAAAAGCATTTAATGATAGCTTAACTAATTTATCTCTTGTGACATAGTGATGAATCAAGGGTATAAATAATATCAATCCCCACTCATAACTTTAGGTCTTAAGTATTCCTCATGTATTGAACAATTTATTAAATTCATGAATCAATATTCCTTAACATTAAATATTTTTATTGAGTAAAGGATACAGATTTATCAATATCTCCTCAGCCAAGCAATTAACTTTTTAAGGTAAAAAACTTTATTTATATATGAGATATAGTTTAAGAAATAAGAATATAAATGATAAATAATATAAATATATTTATGTGAAATTTAATTTATAATGATCATAGGAAATTGAAAATTTTAAGGGATAATTATTTTCCACAAAAATGAACCAAGCAAATGAATTGTAAATATTTTCCTTAGTCAAAGTGATCATAAGTCGTCCAAAAGAAGAATAAGGATGGTATAAATATATACATATTAGAGTTTGGATATATTTTTTTTTCATTTATTAAAATAAATACCATAAAATTATCTTTAAAAACATTTTTGAAAAAAATATACTTTTTATTTTGAAAATAATTTTGAAAATCCTTTTCTTTGAAAATCACTTTTAAAAAAAATTATTTAAAAATATCCTCATAAACATCAAAATTAAGCTTTAAATAAATGAAATTAACTATTAAATTTTATTTCATTCATACTATAAAAGTAAAATTAAATAGAAAATTCACTTTCCACTATAAAAATACTTGTAAAGATCCTTATTTATAAAATAATAAGATGATTCCTTTCACGTTTTTGGTAAAAACCAAATGTGGATTGTTTTCAAAAAATATATTCCACTGAAGTTATTTTTAAATAGTAAAAATGGGTAAGAATTAGTTCAATAATTAATTTTTAAAAGTTTAAAAAAAATTAAAACACTTTTAGAAAACATGGTTTTGGAATAAAACAGATTTTTGATCGAAGAAATAAATAGAGTCATATTTTCTTAAAAACAATATCAATTAATTTAAGTAACAATGAGTGGTAAATGGTAATATTACTTGAAAATGTCATGACTAAAATAAGGATAATAAAATGAAATTGTTATTATGAAATGGTCAATTAATTTTCATTTAATTGAATTTTAAGAACAAATAATCTCGATTAAATTGAGATTGTGAAGTAAATCCTTACAAACATCATGACATTGAAGTAATAATCAACCAATGAATCTATTATGTGTATAAGATATAAATAAATATAAAAAAATTAAATAAAACATAATATAATAAAAATTCAATATACACATAATCATAAAATATTTATGGGAATGCATAATTAAAATAACCCAATTAAAAGAAATTGAGTTATACACTTCTTTACCACTTATTATCTTTTAATTAAAATACCCTTAGATTAAATAATTCAAATTTAAACTTAAAAAACCATGAATATTGTTTTTTATTATATTATATGTCAATGTGGTAGTATTTACATCATATAAAACAAATTAGGTTCATAACATTATAATATTCCTCAATGAAATGAATTTCAGATTAAAACTCTTACCTAACACTTCTATTTGGTTGAACGCTATTTAAACTAATTTATAATGGATTTAATAATTTTATTGACTTATAATATAACCATATTAATAATTATTATATCATATATTATCATACCATATCATTTTAATATCCATTTGAAAATAATCTTTCGTTATTTTCATTGTTTTGGCTGTTAATTGACTTATTTTCTCATGAGTGTTTTATGATGAGAGATCTGAATTTTTCACTTATTAAATATTTATATCATATTCATAATAATATTAATGAATCTATTGTAATATTTTTACATAAATTTTACTTTTAAAACTAATCATGAATGATGTTTATGAAAATGAAGTATGTTATGATCATGGAAATGGTATGTCGTACATATACATGAGTTACATTTCCATTTTTCACCGATCATTATGGAAAGGAGTTAAGTAATATTTTACCTTTACATAATTATAATGATATCATATATACCATATTATATAATTATATATGTCATACATGTGTTTTTTTTATGAAAATAGAGTCACATCACTTTGTGAAGTTTGTAGTTCGCATGTACACAAATGATGTTATAATCATTACGTGAGTGAAAAGGAATGAAAGAAAATTATATATATTATATTTATATAATCATAAATATTTCATCAATATCAGAATTATTTCATTTATATCAAATATAATCATTAACTTTATCTTTATCACCTTCCATGTAAAGCATTTGTTTAAGATGAATCGCATCGCTTCGTGAGGTGGTAGTCTGCTATACACCCTACCAACGTTATCATGTCTCTTATAAAGTAGAAGGTAAAAAGATATATATTATATAATGAATAAAGAGGTATAATAATGTTATAAGTAGCATATATATTTTTTATATCCATCATCATACCCAACCTTGAGAGGTGTAAATGGAAAAACGAACGATATCGGTTCGCGTGGCGGTAGTCTGTCGTACACACAAAAGATAATTTCGTAACAAATTTGATTAATGTGGAGATTATTTTAGGTCAAGAAATTATTATTAAAACATACCATTATATGAAATATAATTATTTTATTATATCATCATGGTATAATGAAAATTGAATGAGGTGGAGAAAAAAATTAAAATAAAGCCGCTTTTTGAAAACATTATCTCTTATCCATGTATCATCTTTCAGTTTGCACTAAATCCTTACTAGGTTGAACTTTTTCCCAAGTTAAGGATTATAAAATGAGTTAAGGAAATTTTGGAAGTGATTATTTTGGTAATTGGCTGAACCAAAGTGGTTTTAAGGTATGCAGTGGAGAGGAGAGAGGTGGCCTTTTATATGTTGGGCGCGGGGCACACTTGTAATATTTTGAAGGATTGAATTCCACCAACATTTTTTTCATGTCACCAAGCCCCCATAATAGTCCATTATGTATAATAAAAGGTATAAGGTCTAACTATTTCTATAAAATTAGTTTTCAACAAGTTTGCGGTCATTTTTACACCTTATATTCTAAGTTTAACCAATAAGTAAACTCATTTTAACCTTAATCACTGTAAATAAATTTAACCATTTTCACTAATAATTATTATCCAAAATTAAGTTGAAATTATTATAAATTATAAATAATTATTATCCAAATATTTAATCCTTTTTTTCAAATTAAATTTATATAAGTTTCATAATTTAATTAAATATTAATCCTGTAGAGGTGATGAGAGAAAAAGTTTTTAAAGTGAAAATATTCAAAAGTTTATAATGTTTTTTTATCAAAATTCATCATGAAAATGATTTCAAAAAACTAAATTAGATTTATAGATGTATAATTGACATATTATGACATTCACACCAATTAAAAATATAATTTAACATTATTAATCATTTTTATGAAAATGTAGTTTTTAATTAAAATCTAGCATTTTCACTATTTATCAAATAATGAAATTTCTCTGAAAGATCTCAAAAATTCCCCCTATGATAATTGTGGTGTTATAATTTTAAAAATTATTTTTATTTTGAAAAATAAATTTTCAAACAAAATAAGAAATTAATTTTCAATTATGTTCATCAAGCACAATTAAACTATCTTTTAGTAAAAAATACCATATTTCAAAAAATATTTACTTTTATTTTAAATGATTATTATTTTATATATAATAAATACATAGATAATAAACGTTTGTAAACTATAAATTTTAAAACAAAATAGTACTATTCTTACCCATTATTCCAATGGCTAGGTGACAACTATCATATTGGGTAATAATATTAATAGTATATTGTAGTTCAGAAAAACTATATCTTTCACGTAACACAAGTTATCTAGGAAAGTTATTATTTCATGTAATGCAAGATAAACTAATTGTTGTGTGAATTTAAAGATATATAATGTATTTAATTTATTTAAAATATAAAAAAATTCATAATTCTCAGGATTTTCAATTTCTTTCATTGCTTGGTGTTTCATGTCATAGACACCATCGAATATGATTTTCAAATTATAAAATCTTAGGGTCTTACATTCTTCCCACCATAAATAACTTTTTTCCTCACAATTTAAACTTTATATCAGTAATCAAGGGTTTTATATTTGAAAATAAAATTTTTTATAAACCCATATAGTAAAAGTTTAAATAAAACATCCTCTTAATAAGAGATAAAAGGAAGTAAGAAAGTAAACAAGAATAACACATAACTAGGTTTCTAAGTAGAAGAACATTAGTGGAAATTGAATATATGGGAATGGAATAAAATTTTAAATAATTATAGAGATTGATAGTTATCATTGATCATAATAAGTTTAATGACCAATTGAAAGTTAAGGGCCTCGAGGATATAAATCTATGATGATTTAAAATACAATCAGTTCAACATAAATGAAATTATTGGGATAAAATTTTTATTTCAATGTAATTTTCCTAATATTGAGTAAGTTTTTTACTGAATCTGAATATAAGGAAATATACATACTGTATGTATTTATATTTCACAAACAAAATTTCATCCTTTGGTGGCGCTTCAATCAATTTCCAGTTCATACGATACTCCAAGAAATGAATATCCAAAAAATTAATTTTTTTATGCTTGATGCAAAAAAAAATCACTTTTAATAGATCATAAGATCCATAAAGAGTGAAATTTATTTCCATTAATATCTAATTATTTTCAAAAATAAATACTACTATTGGTTCATCATTAATATTTAGTCACCAAATTATTTAACTAAAAATAATAACCTATTAACTAGGACATCACTTTAGTTCAAAACTCATATTGTCACGAACCAACCCGGGTTAACCCTGAACCGGTCATCTGAGCCAGCCCACAGCATAGCCCGAAGGGTGTTCCCGATCCCCATAGGCTAGGAATTAGTGTTGGGTGTTATAATTAAATAGGTGGCAATGATTTGACCCATAAATTAAAGAAAAATAAAAAAAACTAAACAATGAAAACAAAAACTAGCAGTGGTGAGGAAATAAATTTGTGCATACCTCCATGTGACTCTAAGGGTCACCACTAACCTCAAACCAACATCGCATTATGGTGACCAAATATGAGCAAGAAGTATCACCCAAAGCTAAAAACAAACATAAATTATAGGCGTGAGTATTAAAACTCATTATGCTAGCTTAATAAACTATTCTTAGTGCACTTACTTTTAAATAAAAGAAATATCAATTTTAAAGTATGAACTATAATATATCAAAGTATGTTATTATAATTATTTTACTCAAAAAAATTAAACTCATTTCCCTTATTCATTTCAAAAACCATGTTTATTCTATTAGTGTGCCGTTAATATTTAAAAAAAAAAGAAATGATGATCTCATTTTTTATGGAATGAAAATTTATAAAAACCCTTTAACTTTAAAACCCTTTTCACATGATGTTAGAGACCAACATCACTTCCAAGTAAACACTACACAAACAAGAACCAAAATATTCATATTACAAGGGCAATGAAAATATACATGCATGTATCACATTCATTACTACAAGCAACTAAGAGCTAAAAAATATAGGTGAACCCAAGAGATCAAGAATAATTCAGAACATACTAATACATGAGACCCCATCCCTAGAAGAATTCCAAACATGATGAAATCAAAAACCCCAAACCCCGACCACCCTAACTCAGGATAGACCGAGGGGCCCAACCCCATATCAATAAACCTATATATAACCACCTACTATGTTCCATTAGTTAGTATGTAAACTACCTGTGTAGAAAACATTCTCAGATAATTATCTCAATATACCAGGTTCTCATGTCTCATGTATATAATAGGGGTGAGCCAACTGATGCCAGCCAATCATCCAATCAAAAATATATATTAATAATAATAATTCACAATAGGACCCACCCTGAGTCTCCATAAGTACTAATCTAATGCCTTAAAAATAGATTATAAAGGTTTCCAACTGAGGAACCCTAATAATAAATCCTAAGTATTCCACATCGAGGAAATCCCATCCATTATTCGAGAAAAGGCATAACAAAATCCCATGGGTGTTTTCATAATAAACATTTTTTTCAACATTTTCACAATGTGTCCAAATGGGCCCTTAAACATTTTACAAACCCAACATTTACCAAAAATGCAATCCATATTTCAAGAAGAGGCATCAAACATACCATTTTTTATATAATGACATTTATATAACTCATTCAAAATATTTCCATCTCACTTTCAAACCGAAACCATTTTCTATAAAAGTTCCAACCGGGCCATAATTCATCATCACATATCAAACTGATTTCAAAAGCTAAGTAAACACTTCATTTAACTTAAAAACATTTGAAAAAGTCTTTTATAAAACCCCAAATCATCATTTCATAAGGTACATAGTAATTTTCAAATCCAAACCACACTTTACACACTACGATCTACTCAAAAAATCAAACTGGGCATTTCTTCGAACATATAGTGTGAACTAATTTAGATAAAAAAGTCTAGCTATCACAAAACAAGGCTTAAAACTACAATATTCATACCAAACATTTTGACCAACAATCACATATCAATATTTATTAGTCATATGAGGTTAAAAAATCATGAAACTAATAATTTTTAATTTAAAAAGCAAAGTGCATGGGAAAACCTACCTCAAATTATGGTCAATCCAAACCTTTCTAACTCAATAAACAGCTCTCTCGTATGCACACACTTCTATATATATATATATATATATATATCATTAAACTGATGCACGTGTTCCCATTCCATGAGTGAACACGCACAAAGAAGATATATATATTTATACATATACATACCAAGGAATATGTGTGTGTGCCTTTGAAACTAACATCAACTCCCTACAAAAAAACCCCGAGACTCAAAAACACCATAAATCCCTAAAATAAAATTAATCCAAACAAATGAATTAAGATAAAATTAAATAACCAATTAAATATTTAAGGAAAACAATGTTAAAAGAAAATGATATTTTTAAACCACCATCTTCATTTGAATGCTCATCCATGCGTGCACTCTGTGTACCCATGGATGTGCCAAAATCAAATGGTACTTTCCAAAAGTCCATGAAAACTCTCAAAAACCATTTTCAAAAAATTCCATTTACAGTTATCCAAACCTACAACTCTATTTAATTCTATCAACAAACAATCATTTTCAAAACAAAGAGTATCATTTCAAAAACATAACTACCCCAATAATCAAGCATTCAAGGACATAAAATTCACACTTTAGATCTAATTTAATAAAACATATCAAGGAAAAATTCTATAATATGGATTTATTTCACTTTTAAAGAACACAAAACATTTTACCAAACATAAAGCGAGTGTAAACACATATACATAAACCAAGAATCACCTCAAAACATATTTTTAACAAAATCTAACAATTATAAAAAATCATAATAGGCTAGGCAAGGGTCTCATAAAAATGTGATTCATATTCAAAAATTATTCAAAATAATTCAAGCACCAATAGAATGAATCAAAAGGAAAAAAATATGAATTCACCTACCTCAATGGTGCCCAAATACGATGAAACCCTTGGAGGAGGAAGAGTACACCCCGAGGAACAATCTACACTCCTAGAATTAAAGAAAAACAAACTGAACACAAAACCTATTATTAGGGTTCATCCAAAATGAAGAAAACCCCCAAAAGAAATCCAAGAAAGATCACAGGAGGTGAAGGCGGTCACTTGAGAGAGGATTCACCACAACCAGGGAAGGTTGGAGCATTGAAGGAAGTGGCACAATGAAGAGGTGGCTGGATGAAGGAGGGCCATGAAATGGATGGAAGGTCTCTAGTGATGTGGACGCACATCGGAGAGGAGATCGGGAGGGGTTGCATAGGACGGAGAGGCGCCTGATGGAGGTTCGCCAGATAGAGGTGGTGTCAGATAGAGGTGTTCCTAACAGAGGTTGAGGCTACAGGTTGGGGAGGCAGCGTGATGAAGTAATTAGTAGATAAATGGAGCGTATTGTGTTCCATAGAAGAGAAAAGGGGAGTGGATGATGTGCTAGGGTAGAAGAAAAAAATAATAAAAAAAACAAAACTCAACTAAAAAAACAAATAATAATAATACTCTTAATAATAATAATATTTTTATTATTAAAAAATTATTATTATAATAAAACATTTTCTATTAATAAAACATTATTATTAATGAAACATTACAAAAATATTCATAAAATATTCTTATTAATAAATCATTATTATTCTTAATAATAATAAAACATTCTTATTATAATCATAATCATAATAATATTCATTTAATTACTAATAATAATAATATTATCATTATTATTAGGATTATTAAAAAATTATCTAAATTTTATTTTTCATATAATTTTATTTATTTAAAAAAAATTGGGTAATTACATGGTCACCTGGTTCAACTGCACAGTTGTCGTATGGTGCCCGTGCACCAGCCCGAAACCCACCAAAATTAAAAAACGTCAAAAATTTTAAACTGGGACCCAAACCCAAAATTCAACCATCAATTAAACATAGAAAAAATAATTATTAAAAATAAGAGAAAACTATGGTTGGGGTGTGACAATTCTCCACACTATAGACACTTTATTCCCCCAAAAATTCACCAAGCCAAAGGATAACCAAAACTCGAGTCCATTCCCGAACACAATTAGAAGAAACGAGGAATTATGGGTTGAATATTTATTCCTCAAGTCAAACATAACTAATATAAATGAAAAAATAACCCAAAAAAAGGTTAGAACAACAGGGTTTCTCCCCACCATAGAGATTCTACTTTCACAAAAATTAAAACCCAAACATACCACCCTGAGGAGGGGGAAACATGGGAATTCCCAATCAATTAAAACCAAATTCAATAGCATGAGAGACACAACCTACCATTAGAACTAGGATATTTTTTACACCAAATCTGACCCTGAGTATTAGGATAAAATCATGAAAAGAAACACTAAATAATACCTAGCAATAAATAAGATCCACTTTCCACTCATTTTGTAAAACCCAAGCATCTCCAAACTGGCACAACTGAAACCAAAACTGGAACCAACCCATGAGAGGGGAAAACACATGTTAAGAAAAATTAATAGTTCAAAAGGTGTAATTTTAAATAGGTAAAAATTATTTAATTTCAATGGATCATGTCCATCTCACTTTTATAATGAATGATTAATTTATGACATTAGGAAAATAAGAGAAAAAAACATTAAGCATTTCCATATCAATATGGAAAACAAAAACTAGGTCAAGGTTTCACGTACCCTTGTTGACTCTTTACTGCGTGTGAACTTCAACCTAAGACCTATGGATGGGGCTATGATGTATGAATCATATCATTACTCACAGTCAAGTACTAGTATCCTCTTATCAGAACACCTTTCTCAAATGACGCTTCATATAGAACTTCCCAGGGGGACCCGAATGACCACAAAGAGGGAAATACTTTGAAGGGATGTGGAAAGAAAGCTTGGAATGTCAAAACCGGTCATACCGATGGCACACCAGAAAGCAATCTGATGAATTGGAAATTGTAAACAAAAAGTATATCTTCTCATAGATAGGTTCCTCCGACATACGCTCCTCGCCAGATGGGGAACCCTTATGAAACCTGACCACCATTAACTATACCCTAAGAACTGACCCTGCTAAGAAAACCCCATCCACCAACCTATCAAAATATTTTTCACTAGATGGAAGATCCCTTTCCCATAATATATTGGTGAGATCTCAAAAATAAAATAGGAACCATCTCCTCAAAGTCGTCGGTATAGACGTTTACTGACCACTGACCCTAACGAACATCCTGCAACTCTACCACCTTCCATAACTTCACCTCATCTGGTATATCCCTTGGGGTAATGCGGCCATGGACATTTAACATTTCACAAAAATTCCAAAAATGATGATACATCCAACCTCTACTGATCCAAAACTAAACCATCAAACAAACCCAATATGGAATGAACTTTAATAATTGTGGGGGATCCCAAAAGCTTGAAGACAGGCTCTGTTTCCTTCAGACCACTTCACTACCTCTAACAGTACTCTATCAATTTGAATAGCAGTATAAACCTGAAAAGAACTAGAAATTGGGCATGACTCATTGTCAACATTAATGACCTTTCTAGGTGGCATACTCCGAACAACATAAGGAACAAAAAACCAAACCATAATCAAGCTAAAAAACTATAAAAAAGAACACCTCAAGCCGAGAAAACCAGCCTGGAATCCAAATGAATACTAACACCACTAAAATCCTATTTTTCAAAATCATAATTTTTCATTAAAATTCAAAAACTACCTTATCCCAAGTCCATTTTTTCAAATAAAAAATCCACTTTTCACAAGTTAAAAATCCACTCCTCAAGGAAAAATTAATTTCCCAAACCCTTTCTATTTCAAAAACTCACCCATGGCATCATATGAATCATCACATGTGTGCCCATCAATTTTCATCCACATTTCTCATCAACAAGTTCCCTATACACTTTCTATACATACCCAAAAACATGTGATCCTCTATAAGGAGTACCAAGGTTTGCATTCTTCATTTCTTCATCAAACCCAAACACTTACCATCTTTTCAATCCAAAATAATTTCAATTTTTGAACCCATTTTACCAATGTAAAACCATTAAAGAAAAATAATATTCATTTCAAAAACCCTTTTAATTTTCATAAAAACACTTACACTAACCAAATACAAAAAGAACGAAAACTTTAACCAATATTCTGGAATGAGGAACTAGTAGTTATGCTTAAACCGAGATCATGGTAGTGATCCATGCCCTAAGAAAGAATAAACAACTATGAGGTACTTTAACCATGCACTCAGGATCCACATAGGTTACTACTCCATGTGAAATCACGACGTAACACCGACTTGCCTCTGTTGTCATCCCTTAATCCAAAAAATATATATAGAAGTCTCGAATCCCAGACTACCCCTAGTAACTTGAGGATCAGTGTGAGTAAGAGTTTGAGATGCTCTTCCCGCACCTACCTCCCAAGTCATAACAGTCCTAATCTTCATCTAATAGACACACCTAATAACTAGAATATGCCTCTAATACCATTTTTTCTTGAACCAAACTGGTTTCACCCTGAACTAGTTACCCAAGTTTTCCCACAGCATGGCCCAAAGGGCATTCCTGATCCCTATAAGATAGAAACTTGTATCATCCATCAAACATAAACATGTGGGAATGATTTGTCCCATAAATGAAATATAAATAAATAAATAAAAACTGAATGATAAAATAGAAGAGGAAATAAAATTGTACATACCTCTATGTGACCCTATGGGTAAGCACCAACCTAAAACTAACATCACATTATGGTACCTGAATCTGAGCAAGAAGCAGCACTTAAAGCTATAAACAAAGATAAAATTTAGGCATGAGTATTAAAACTCAGTATGTTATCCCGATAAACTATTCCCAATACACATCCTTTACAATAAAAGAAACACCAATTTTCATGTTTGAACTATAATATATCAAATTATTATTTTCTACTCATTTTAGTCAAAACAAAATAGAACTCATTTCCCTTATTCATTTATAAAACCAAGTTCATTCTATTAGTGTGAAACATTTTAAAAAAAGGTTAGTGATTATTTTTTCTTCATTTTTACAAAGTGGCCAAATGGGCCCTTAAACATTTCATAAAACCAACCTTTACAAAAAATGCAATCCATATTTCAAGAAGAGGTGTCAAACATGCCATTTTTTATATAACAATGTATATATAACACCCTTAAAATATTTATATCTGACTTTCAAACCAAAACGATTTTATATGAAATTGAAAACTAGGACATTATTCATCATTACATATCAAACCGATTTCAAAAGCTAAATACACACTTCTGTTAACTTAAAACCATTTGAAAAAATATTTCACAAAACTCCAAATCAATATTTCACAAGCTACATGGTTATTAACAAATCAAAACCACACTTCACATACCGTAATCTACTCACAAAATCTAACTTGGCATTTCATCAAAAAGTTGGTGTGCACTAATTTAGTAAAAAAAGTCTAGATATCACAAAATAAGGATCAAAACTTCTATTTTCATACCAAACATTTAGACCAAGAATCACATATCAATATTTTCTAGTCATAGAAGGTGTGAAAAGCATGAAAGTAATAATTCTTAAATTAAAAAGGAAAGTGCAAGGGAAAGCCTACCTCAAAGGATGGCCAAGACAGAGATTTCTAACTCAAGCAATAGCTCACTCACACGCATGCACTTCCGTGTATATATATATATATCCTTAAACTAGTGTACCTGTTCCCCGTACCATTATGGAACATTAAAACATAAGATATATATATTTATAAATATCCATACCTAGGAATATGTGTGCAGGCCTTCGAAACCGACCACAACTCCCTATAATAAATCCCCAGGACTCAAAAACACCATAAATCCTTAAAATAAAATTTATCCAAACAAAGGAATCAAGCTACAATTCTAAAACCAACAAAACATTTAAGAACAACAATGTTAAAGTAAAACACTATTTTTAGAGCACCACCTTCATTTGAATGCCCATACAATGGTACTTTCCAAAAGCCTATGAAAATACTCAAAACCATCTTCACAAAAACACCATTTACAATCAACCAACCCTACAACTCCTTTTAATTCCAACAATAAAAAATACGTTTCAAAACAAAGATTATCCTTTAAAAAACAAAACTACCCCAATACTCAGGCCTTCAAGGATATACAATTCACACATTAAATCTAATTTACCCAAAAATATCAAGGATAAATGTTGTAACAAGGCTTGATTTCACTTTTAATGAATACAAAAAAAATTACCAAATTCAAAGGGTGCATAAACACATATGAATAAACCATGAATCACCTAAAAAAATATTTTTAACAAAATCTAACAATTATAAAACATCACAATAGGTTAGGAAAGGGTCTTATAAACACATGATTTATATTCAAAAATTATTCAAAAGAATTCAAGTATCAATGGAATGCATAAAAAGGTAAAAAACTGAATTCACCTACCTCAATAGTGTTCAAACATGACAAAATCCTCATAGGAGCAAGATTACACCCCAAGGAATAATATTTACCACTAGAATCGAAGAAAAACAAACCGAACACAAACCCAATTTTTAGGGTTCGACAAAAATGAAGAAAATACCCAAAATAAATCCAATAAAGCTTATCAAATGTGAAGTCGGTCGCATGAGAGAGAGAATTATTCACCACCTGTGAAGGGTGGAACGCTGTAGAGGAGGTCAGCAAGAGGAGGGCCTCATGCCGGAGGGAAGGTCGTCAACAATGGGGGCACACACAAGATAGGATATTAGGAGGGGTTGATATAGATGGAGGGGCGCTGGATGGAGGTTTGTCGGATATAGGTGGTGCCAGATGGTGGTGCACCATATGAAGGTGGTGGTCGGAGGTAGGGGAGGCGGCATGGTAAAGGAATGTGGAGGGAAAGGGAGGGTACTATGCACTGTGGAAGAGAAAGGGGGAGGGGCGATGAGCTAAGGTAGAAGACAAAAATGAAAAAAAAATTAAACTAAAACCAAAACAAATAATAATAATAATACTCTTAATAATAATAATAATACATTATTAAAACATTATTATTATAATTAAACATTCATCATTAATAAAACATTCTTATTAATAAATCATTATTATTCTTAATACTAATAAAACATTATTAAAACATTCTTATTATAATTATAATCACAATAATATTAATTTTATTTTTAATAATAATAATATTATCATTATTATTATCATTATTAAAACATTCTTTAAATTTTATTTTTTATAGACTTTTATTTATTTTAAAAAAAATTGGGTAACTGCATAGTCACCTAGGCCAACCGTACGATTTCCGTTAACCGTGCAATCCCCATGCACCGACCCAATACCCGCCAAAATTAATAAACATGAAAATTTTTAAACCGGGACCCAAACCCAAGCTTCAATAAAAGATTCAGCACTGAAAAAAATAATTAAAAATAATAGAAACCCATGTTTGGGGAGTAAAACTAATCATCCTTTCGGTATGGGTTCAACCCCACTACCTTGCTTGATGTGATGTGTTATCATCCTAAATGTGGATTTTTATTTTTATAAACTATATTAATATAATTCATATAATATTCCTAAAAAAGATGATGTAAATCCATAAAATAAATTTAATATATAAATAAAAAAATTACATGATTTATTTATTTATTTATAATGTCTAATAATATTATTTGAATATTATTAAAATGTAATTAATAATCATATCAACCTTAATGATTATCAATATATTTAAGATTATTTCTATAAAATTAAAATTCATTATTCCTTAAATAACATTTCCACTAAAACATATTATTTCCATAAATTTCTCCCAAAATATCTAATTTGGTCCTTCAATGTTCTATGGGTTACCCTTTAGAACAGTTCATTGACTCGGGTAATTCCTAGGTTCCCCAGATTTAAGAAAATGAACTATAAATGGATCCTTAAGATGAGATTTATATCCTTCCATTATAATCTTCATTTTTTCTCAGTAATTCTATGATTTATTCCCAAATTTTCCACACATAAAAAATTTTACAGATCCTTTGAGAAACTTTCATGGGTGTCTCTTTCTAAATACCTAATAAGCTGGAAATCAAGAATTCGTTCTCTTATAGTCTCCACCTCTCAATTTCTTAGAAACATCCATCTTTTTATTCTTTGGTGAGTCCAGAAGTTGGGAATCTATAGGTTATTAATAATATTTTGGGAAAATTGATTAGGCATAATCGTAATATCATTCACTCCAATCAACATTCCATTTGGTTTCTATTTATCACCACATTTTCCTTCATGATAAATTATTATGTGACTCCTTTAGGTTCCAACCAATAACTAAAACTAAAAATCATATTTTGAGAAAAAATAATCATATTGGGATAATCATATAATCATTATAGGGTTATAACACATTATATTCAATATAAGACACCTTAGTTTAAACCTAATCCATTAATTTTCATCATCTATTCAAATAATTTATAATGGTTTGTAATTAAAATGTGAATTATCTTAAGTATATCCCCTAGCAGTGCCATACTAGGGTCACAGTAAGTCCTATTCTTATGCACCAAGTAATGCTCGATTCAAGCCAGATGCACTTTTTTCTGATTCATTACCCCTAGATACCCTTATTCTATAATTGTGTCAACTTTTTATATCCACATAGTGATATATTTCTAAAAATACCCACATAATTTATATCATACGAAAACATTTGGATGTTTTTCTATTATTATCCTCAAAGTCTATCATATGGTTATGTTACCTAATATATGTTTTCCTTAATCTAGTTTCCATGGTTTATTCTAAACTTCATTCATACCAAATATAGTGACCCTAGACCTAGTAGCCTATGGTTAGGGCCTAGCACCATTATATTTTCATAAGATCAATGAAAATTCATCCTAAATGACCATCTAGTTTAATAGTCTTAGTAAACTATATATATACATGAGACTTGTGATAAATTTGAATACATATATTACAACATAATTTTTTCAATAATATTTTTATTCCCTATAGACTATCCTTACATATAAATCTTAGTAAACTTCATAGATTCATTTGGAAAGGAACCAAATTAAAGGTGAGCTCAAGTAATCAGTAAGGGTTATGTACAATGGAATAAATCATGAATCAGTAAGAATACACAATATTTAAAGGTAAATATTTAAACATAGATGTCATTAAAATAACTTGACTGCGTGAATGGATAATGAATGATTAATATGGAAAGGTAAATAACTAATAACATTGGCCATTTAAATAACTATATAAGGAAAAATCAATATGTAAAGGTAAATAACTAAAAATGAAATCTATTTAACCAATAAAAAGAAAATGAAAAGAATTCAGAGATAATATAATTGTGAAAATTTCATGGATAATAATAATCGATATTTTAATGAAGGCAATGTGAAATTATTAGATGTTAGGTATCTGGAACATCATACCACTACCTTCAAGACCTTTCACTAGACGGTTTAAACTATAGGTAAAAACTCATTTAATTCTTGATTAATTAATTTGTCTCATGATACCTAACAAGCATTAAGGAGATATATAATGTCATGTCCCACCCATCAATTTAGGTCCAAATTATTCCATATTTATAAAATGATCAATTTAATTCATGAATCAATATGTCTTAACATTAAATATTTGTATTGAGTAAAGGATATAGATTTATCATTATTTCCATAGTCAATCAAATAACATTCAAGTTAAAACAAACTATTTATAATTGAAATATGGTTTAATTAATAATAATATTCATGATAAATAATATGGATATTTATGGGAAATTTAATTTCTAATGATCATTGGAATGTGAACATTTCTAGGAAAATTGTTTTACTATAAAACTCAAGTAAGGAAGTGAATTTTCAATACTTTTCTTATTCAAAATAATCATAAATCGTCCGAAGGAAGAATAAACATGGTATCAATATATACCTATTGGAGTAATAATAATGATATTTTGTCATTGATTAATATAAATAGCATAAAAATATGTTCAAAAACATTCTTGAGGGAAATGTCATATTCATTTTGAAAAACATTTGGAAAATAATTTTCTTTTAAATTAACATTTACAAACATTTTCATTAAAAATATCCTCAAAACTTGAAAATGATGATTTAAAGAAATGCTTTTAATGGTGACAGGTAATTCCATACATTTCATAAAATTAAAATTAAAATTAAATTCCTTTTTACTATAAAAATGATAGGAAACTACCTTGTTCTAAAAACAATAAGAATATTCCTTTCACATTTTTTGTAAAATAAAAATAGGAATTTTTTTAAAATGAAATAATATTCTTTTAATAAATTAAAGTGTAAAAATAGTTAAAAATTAATTTCATAAATCATTTTCAAAAGGTTAAAAATATTTTTTTAATTAAATTTTATAAAACATGGTTTTTGAAGGAAATAGATTTATGATGGAAGAGAGAAATGAAGTCAGTTTTACTTAAAACATTATCAATTAATTTAAGTAAAAAAAGGTAAAAAATTTAATATTACTTGTAAATATCATATATAAATAGAGGTAAATAAAATGAAATGGTTTAATTAATCAATGGAATAATAATTTCCATCAACTGAATTTTAAGAATAAATAATCTTGATTAAAGTGAGATTGTGAAGTAAACCATTGCAATGCTCATAACGTTGAAGTGAAAATCAACCAATGAATTTATTAGGTGTATCTATTATGGATACATAAAAATGTAATAAAACATAATATAGTCAAAAGTCATTAAACACATAATATTATAATATTAATGATAATTAGAAAGATATATGACCTAATGAAATGAAATTGTGTTATGCAATTATTTACCACTTGGTAACTTTTAATTAAAATCCCCTTATATTAAATAATTCAAATTAAAACTTAAAATACTACGAAGTATTATATTTTTATAATATTTCATGTCAAAGGTCATGTATATACACAATTTGGAATAAATTGGGTGCATAACATTATAATATGGCTCAAAAAATGAAATTGAGTTAAAATTCAGTACCTTACACTTTATTTTGGTTGAACACTCTTAATCCTCCTATATAATGGTTTTAAGAAAGTTATTAAATTATAAAAAGACCATATTAATAATAATAATATCATATGCTATCCTATTATATCATTTTATTATCCGTTTGGTAATAATATTTCATTATTTTCATTGATTCATGTGTTAATTGACTGGTTTTCTCATGAATGTTTTGGCATAAAAGATTCAGCTATTTTGCATATTACATAGTTATATCATCTATAGAAAATTTATAATGAAATGATTATCATATTTTTACATAAATTTTACGTTTATAACCAATAATTAATGATGGTTATGAAAAATTTAGTACGTTACGATCATGGAGATGGTATTCCATACGTACATATGAGTAACATTTATATTTTTCTTCATTTTTTATGAAAATAAGGTAATTAATATATCAAATTTAAATAATGATAATGATTTCATATATTCCATATTATATAATTATATATCTTACCCGTGTGTTTTGGTGATGAAAAGAGAGTCACATCTGTTTGTGAAGGCATTAGTTCACACATAGACGAACGATGATATCATCATTCCATGAGTGAAAGAGAAAGAAAGAAAAATAAATATATTATCTTTATATAATGATAAATATTTCAAAAATATCATAATTATATTATTTATATAACAAATAATCATTAAGATTATCTTTATAATCTTCCATTTGAAGTGTTTGTGAAATACAAATTGCATGGCTTCACGAGGTAGTAGCCCACTGTACACATTTGTGACGTTATCGTGTATACTATGGGGTGGAAGGTAAAAATATATATTATATATAATTAATATTTAGTTATAATAATTTTATAAATATCATATATATTCTCTATATCAATCATTATACACAACCTTGATATGTGTAAATGAAAAAATGAACAACGTCAGTTCGTAAGGCGTTAGTCCTCTGTACACACAAATGATGATTTCATCACCAATTTTAGGGAAGTAGAGATGGTTTTAAATCATGAAATTTAGAAAATTCCTATTATATTTAGGATAATTATGTTTATATATCATAATGTTATAATAAAAAATTGAAGGAGTTGGAGAAATAAGTAAAATAAAGACGCTTGTAGAAGAACATTACCTCTTCTTCAGGTATCCTCCTTAGCTTTTCACTATATCCTTCCAAGGATGGATTCATTACCAATTTAAGGATTTTGGGTTGATTTTAGGAAATTTGGGAAGTTATATGGTAATGTTTTTTCTATAAAACCCGGTTTATAGGTGTGAAGTGTAGAGGATAGTGGGTGGCTTTTATTAGTGGGGTGAGTGGTACACTTGTAATTGTTTCAAAGAGTGAATTCCACCCACATTTTTTTCATGTCACTAGGCCCAAATAATGTTCAATTATTTATAATATAAGTTATAAGGTCTAAATATGTCTATAAAATGGTTTTTTTATAAGTTTTGTGTCATTTTTTACATCTTATATTCTACGTCTAACCACTAAGTAAACTTGTTTTTACATAAATCACTATAATTAATTTTAATTGTATTCACTAAAAATTGTAGTAAAAAATTAATTTAAACTTATTATACATTATAAAATGTGATTATTATAAATTTTGAATCCAATTTTTTATATTAGATTCACATATGTGGCAGAATTTAATTTAAAATGAATCCCACACGTGTCACGAGAAAGTGGGTTTTTTAAGTGGAAATGTTCAAAAGTTTACAATTTTTTTATATAAAAATTAAATTTTAAAATGATTATAATGACAAAAAATGGATTTAACGATTTATAATTTATCTACTATGACTTTAAAACCTATTAAAAATATAATTTAACTTAATAAATTTTTTAGAAGAAAATGTAGTTTTCAATTAAAACCCAGTATATTCACTATTCATTAGAAATAAAACTTCTCATAATGATCCAAAAATTTTACCATAAGATAATTTTGGGTTTATTATTTTAAAAATTAATTTTATTTTTTCATATAAATTTTCTAAAATTGTTACAAACTAATTTTAAATTATGTGTTTCAGGCACAATAAAAGCATCTTTTAGAAAACAATTCTATTTTTCAAAAAAAAATCTTTTCAATGGTTATTATTTTATTTTTATTCGATAGATATGTAATAGAAATGTATATAATATAAATTTTTATAAGTTTTTTAAATCTATTCTTACATGTCATTCCAATAGCTTGGTGATAACTATCATATATAATAATACTATTAATATTATATTGTTGTTCAGTAAAACTCAGTCTTACGTGTAATGAAAGCTATTGAGGAAACTTGTTATTGTGTGTAACATTAGATAAAATAAGTGTTTAATTTATTTAAATCTATATAACTTATTTAATTTATTTAAATTATTTAAATTATCATAAATTATCAGGATGACTTTATCCTTTCTATGCTTGGTGCTTCGTGTTATACATGACATCGAATATGATGTTTTAATTTTAAAATATTAGGGTGTTACATAATCTTTTTTGGGGGAATATTATTCTATCAAAAATGACTATATGTAATATTCCTTTTATATATTTGATATGGTCTAGTATAAATTTTTTAAATATTTTTCAGCATAATCTCCAACTCTAGACACTTCAAGTTGAGTGAGTTATTTTCATCCTCTATAGATCAAAACCTGACATCCCAATCACTTTTCATCTTCTAAAATTTTAAATAATGTGTCATAATTTTCCCTTATATAGAAATTTTATATTATTTAATACTTTATATATTCACTTATAGTTTTTTATCATTATTTTTTATTGCATCTGAAGTGCAGTTAATACTTCAGTGACATTATATTTAAATATAATATTCTCAAAAAGTATTCATTGCAATTCATTTATAGAAAAAGAACAGTTTTTATTACATTATTTAGTTGTTTAATTTTTATATTTCCCTAATTTTTTCAGGATACTTGATCTTTCTATTTGTTTTCATAATTCTTCCCCCATAGTATCAACTACAATTTCAATATTTTCTTTCTCATTATCAATTTCCTAAATAATCACAAATATGTGAGTAAAAATTTCAAGATGAACTTCCTTCAAGTAATCTATAAACTCACATTAGAGATTATTAGCATATTTAATACACTCTGTTTCATCAAAATTTAAAATTTAATATGAACCATTAAAAGGATCCTTGATAATATCTTCATCGAGTGAGCCCTTAAAACTTTTAAATTATATAATTAGTGGATAATACCTTTATTTATTCATAAAATTTGTTTCCTTATATTCATATTTATACAATTTTTATTCTCTTATAATACACTAAAATTCATGTATTATCAGTAGAGTAACATGATCTATTCAATGTAGGTAGTTTAATCAACTAAAATCTTCACTTTATCAATAATTAAAAAAATTATGAATTAAAAAAATATCCATTAAAATATTATCATTTCCCTAAAACCACTTGATATTCCCATTGAAATATCCCAAGAATTCCAACATAAGAATATATTTGACAGCTTATATGACACACAATATCGATGTTTAATGAATCAGAAAATATTATTATTTAAATGTAACTACTTAAACCTAGCCTTTAAATTAGAGGGTATAAACAGGATTAAATAATTTTAGAAATATATATAATTATCCTATTAAATGAAAATGAATTTATAATTCATTAATAAATAATCAATCAATATCTATTAAAGTAATTTTATGCTTCAAAAATATTTTTTCTTCAAAAATGATTTTTATTGCTTTTTGTGGGTGGATAATATATTTTATTTATGAAACTTTTGGAAATGGTATCTTATAACAAGGATATATGTTTTGAAATCAGCATATCAAATTCATATTATAGTTAAATTTTTATATTTTTATGAAAAAATTTGATTTTTCAATGAATAGTAACAAATACTGATTTTCATAGAAACATTATTTTCTTTTAAAGTATTTAAAATGTAAATTTATTTTTTAGAAAATTATTAAAATTAAATGAGTTAATTGTTTCTAATATTCCAATTATAGTTTTTGAAATGAATTATATAATTTAATTTAGTGTAAAAATAATTTATACCTAAAAAGGGATTCTTTTGAAATACCTTTCTCCCTCTCATTGTTTCAATTTAATTTTAAATTAAATTATTACAATTATATGCTTTGAATTTTGAAATATGGATTCTACACTTTTATTCTTAAATAGTACTCATACATTTTTTTCAAAATGAATTGTAACCATACTAATTTGTTTTATCAGGGTAAAGGGAAAATCTAGTAATTAAAGTTAAAAATAAAATGATAATGGTTAAATAGTGACCATAATGATTACCTTAGTATTATTTTATGATTATATATCAACCATAATCATCCAACAGTTGAATATATAACCTTTGTTTTAATTAGGAAATGGTTTTTAACCTTTATAATATTTATGTAAATATAATGTCGAAAATGTCGCACTCTTGATTTTAATAATTATAACATTTTTAACAGATGGATAAATAGAAGATATGTTCAATTATAAGTAGTCATTTTAAATCTAAATTATTTTTTATCATGGTATTTTATATTTATTTTTAGTGATGAAATAATTACCATAAAATAACATTCAACGTTGATGTTGTAATTATTCAATTAATAGATAAATATAATAAATGATTTTAAAAGCTTTAAAAATAATATAGTTTAAATGAATATTTTTTCAAAATTATTTTTTATATAAAAATTACCTATTAGAGAGGTTTTAATTTATTATATTATAATTCTATTTTTATGTTATTATTGCAAATTTAAATGAATGGTTCTAAAATTGACATTAATGATGTTTTTTAATAAAGAAAAATTTATTAAATGATTTAAATTTCCTAAAAATATTATAATTGTACAAGAAAATTGTATAAGGTTGATTATATAAACCATAGACGATTTAGGGTCCATTTATCCTTTTATAGTGATTATATTAACCACTTAGGAGTAAAAAACGTCGATATCACCCTAATTATCCAAAGAGATAATGAAGAGTTAAAACAAAGAGATAATGGTAAAAATTTGATCCAAAATTGTAAAATTTTTATTGTATAATTGTATTTTACTCATCCTTATCATATCTTTAAATAGTATCAATTTGGAAATGTCACAACCCATCCTAGTGGGGCTTGTGCCATGACTCCCCAAGATCACCACTAATAGGCCTATGGTTGGTGACTAGCAGAGAGTATGCATATCACTAACATGGGAGGTATTGCTTATGTAACTGTACGAACCCACACATCTCCAAGCCCACAAAAGGTTGAAATCTAAAAACCACTAAGTAAACAATGCATGCATACCACTATATCCAACAACTATAGTATAATGGAATGTAAAGTATAGTAAACAGAGCTAGAATAAAATCCCACAAAAAAGATTCTATAACCACATGTCCAACATATAAGAAAAAGGTACTTGGACTTTTTTGTAGCTATAGGGACACACCTCAGTCTGCCCGGACTCACAAAGCACCATCGAGTCCTAGTCCACCTAGGACCCCATCAAAAGGTCGATCGTCTGAACAAGACATGAAATGTGTGAAAAAATCTCATGCAGGGGTGAGTATAAAAATACTCAGTAGGACACACCAAAACCACAAATAAATACAAAAAGGGAAAGATACATTAATCTCTATAATGATATTTTTCTTGAGTACATATAAATAGAATATCCAGATATACTCAACCAATACATACAGTCTATAGGTATGTCACAACCACTGCATACCAACACTAGGAATTCATATCGAAGATTTCATGAAGCACTAATATGGGAGAACACACTCCTCAATCTGATAGCACTGATGACGTCTATCTTAGAGGTATTACACATCAGGTCTCTTCATGAGATAGATACACTAATAGATGTGAAGAGATATATGATACAACACAATATATGAGGATCATATCCAGGGAAATGGAGTGATTCCAAAAAACCCAATACGAATTAACCCTCCAAGTATAGGATCAGTACCCTGGTAGTGGTGGTCATGTCAATATCAAGAACTCCACCTAGGGAACGAAGAATGAATAGAGGATCCTGCTCCAAGCCTCTCTGGGGATTCCAAAAACTCTAAGCATGAAGTCCTACTGTGGGGATCATAGTCTTATTATGAGTATAAAATTATTCACACCTACCTTTAGGTAAATGATAATGGGAACAAACCCTAACAAATTCTATCAAAGATACGAAGAGTAAGAGAATCAATCCATGTAGAAAGGGGTATATTGCGTGTAGTAGGGCTACACACTATGTCCCTTGACCCTAGGTATTTCCTGTGTAAAATATATCATGTCACTCTAAACCTTTTCAAGTATAATATGGGTACATGGCATGCAGAAGGAGTCACATGTTATGTCCTTACATCCAGGGTCCACCCATGTACTCTGTTCATGTTCTAGTACAGGGTATCAACATGTGTATGCTTGCTCATGTACCAATACACAGGGTAGTCTATGTAACTGGTTTCGGCCATGTCGTGTGGTGGAGTAAATGATGTGTAGGTAACTTTTTACTCCACCATGTGCATGTGTACCTCCCATGGTACATGTTTAGTGGCTCAAAAATTAACACATGGCATGTAGCTTGGATAATACACCATGTGTTTTGGGTTTTCCAAAACTCGTCTTCTTCCTCCTGCTCTCCTTGGTTGATAGCCCATTTTCTGCTCCGGTGCTCGGTTCACATTGAAACTCAAGATCTAGGATCATTTTACAATCATAAAACCAAAACAAGATTTTTCAGCACCTCCAATCGGCTCTAAAATCCAATTCAATCCATTCCTATGAAAACCACCCAAAGATAAATTTATATCAATTCACTATTATCCATCTTTCGTAGTCATCGTTGCACCTACATTAGGTTTTTATGATGTTGGATATCAAATTTAGAACTGTTGTTCTAAAAATTGAGGGTGCAAGGATTGATTTTTTTTAGTTTGGGGAAGAATGAAGAACGCGTGAAAGGAATCAACGGAGAAAATACACAAGGAAAAAACCCCAAGGAACAAACCTCGACCATTATTTGTTCCAGCCATGATCCATTCTCATAATAAAGATAATAAAATCATGCAATTAATCTCAATGAATAAATCTCGATAAACCCTGCAAATATAAGCCATCCTATAAAGTACGATCGAACTGTTGATCAATCAGTTTTTTGATTAGTCTACATTTGACATGAAATTCAAGAATGGGTAAGGGGAATAAAAAAACGTATCCTACTTGTATTTTGGATTGATCATTGAAGAATGTAAATTATCGTGTCATCATCATTGGTGAGATCCATCAAGAAAGGTGTTTTTTGATCTTTGATCTAAGGTCCTGTTATCTCTTGCCAAGAGGATTCTACGGGTGTCTCTCTCTAGGGCCTCCAGAGGATTCCAAGTTTATAATCCTAACCTTGGATCTCTACCTAAAGGGTTATTTAAAATAAAAATATTTTTTTCATCAATACATCAATTAAATGAAAATAAACTAATTTTTTTATCAATTTATTTTATTCATTTAAAATGCATGTGAAGACTATGTACAATCAACCCCCACCAAAAAAATTTAGTTCACACCAAAGGTAAAGTCACTTTTCTGAATATAGTGGTTCCTTTATATTTATAATTTGGGTGCCCATTTATAATTTATTCCACTTTTTTAAGAAAACATTGTGCATTTAATATTGAAAATTTTAATATTTTTCAAACATTTATTTTGGGCACATCGGGCCTTAGAAACACACATAGTCTCAGCTCATATTCTTTAATTTAATCCATATAAAATTTAAAAATAATACATAGAATATTTTAGACATTACATTCTTTCCACCTTGGGGATTTTTGTCCCCAAAATTCAAAAACAAAGGCTAGTAAAAAAAAATATGGTACTAAGAATGAATCTAAGCCTCTCACTCCTAAGTGCTCTCCTGGAAATTCTCATGATGCCACTAGATACACACTAAAGAAATTGATCGCCTATATAGGATTATCTCTTTCTGATCCTCGATCTCCGCTAGGTACTTAGAAAAATTCACACCATCCTTGATATCCAGCTCTCCTCGGTTGATGATGTGTGATGTTCATTCACATACCTCCTCAGCTACGACATGTAGAAGCCATCATGCACCTGGTCCAACTGCAAGGGTAAATCAAAGTTGTACGCCACCTCACCAATTCTACCAAGTATCTAAATAGGTATAATAAACCTCAAAGATAACTTACCACCCCGACCAAATCTCTGTAATCCACTTCGTGGAGAAACCTGTAGGAACACTTGGTTACTTTCCTTGAACTCCAAAGGCCTATGTCACATGCCAGTATAAGACTTCTGACGACTCTATGCAATCTCCATCTGCTCCTGGATAACCTACACCTTTTATTTAGTAACTCTCACCAACTCAGGGCCCATGAGTGTTGACTCTCCTAGCTCGATCCAGCAAAGTTGTGACCTAAAGATTCTCTCTTATAATGCCTCGAATGGTGTCATACAAATAGGGAAATAGTATATATATTTGTACGCAAAATCCACCAATGGTAGGTGATCCTCCCAAATACAGATAAAGTCCAACACACAAGCCCGCAACATGTCCTATTGAACTTGAATGGTCTGCTCTGTCTGGTCCTCTGTCTATTGGTTAAATTCTATGCTCAAGCATAACTAGGTCCCAAAGGCTTCGTGCAATCCCTTCTACAACTGATATGTAAAATGGACATCAAAATCTAAAACTATTATCGATGGAACTCCATGGAGTCTAACTATCTCTTGAATGTAGAGGCATCCCAATCTCTCTACTGAACTTTGCTCTCAAATAGCTATGAAGTGTTCTGACTTGGTGAGTCGGTTGATGATCTCTTAGTTGGAATCATGTCCCTTAAACATACAGGGAAAACCCATCATCAAGTCCATAGATATTACATCCCACTTCCACTATGGCACCTCAAGGGGTTTAACTAAACCCCTTGGAACCTGTTACTCATTCCTCACTTGTTGACAAGCAAGGAATCGAGAAATAAACTCCACAAATCATTTCTTTATCCCTTGCCACCAAATCTAACATCAGAGGTCCCGGTACATCTTCTCCATACATTAATGTACCTCCAAATAATATGTGTTAAAATACCTCAAAACATCCTCCTACAACATCACTAATACTATTGTACATCCATTTAAAAGAATGATATGCTCCCCACCATTTTAATATCCATCAAGAGTATTTCCTATGGAAATTTGAGCATGTAGGGTCTCGTAGTCAATATCCCTAAGTTGTCCTCCCTAACTCGTTGTAAGAGTGGAGGGGTAATAACTATCTACTAGAGGTATGTTGCTCAATTTCAATCCAAAAAGGATGTCTGCAATGAGGCCAACTACTCTGACACCTAATTTAGCAACTGTGAACTAGATCTCCTACTGAGATTATCTGCCACCATGTTCTTCTTCCCATGAGTAGAGACAATATCAAAGTCATAGTCCTAGAGGAGCTCTATCCATCAACTCTATATCAAGTTGAGATCCTTTTTACATAATATATAATTAATACTCTCATTGTCAGAGTATATTATAAACTGCTCACCCATTAGGTAGTGTCACCTCATCTTCAATGTGAAGACTACCACTACTAACTCAAGACCATGGGTCACATTGTTCTGCTCATGTGTTCTCAACAGGCACGAAACATAGTAAATCGCATCTCACCTCTGCATCAGGACAAAACTAATTCTAGTTCCTAATGCATTTCATAACACTACATACTCGACACCCTCCTTTGACAATATCATTATCGGAGTGCTCGTCAAAATCTACCTTAACTATTGAAAATACTGCTGGCACTTCTTTTTCTACACGAAAGGATACCCATTTCAATTCAAAGCTATAATAGGTGATGATATTCTATAAAAATAATGTATAAATCTATAATAATAGCCTATTATCCCAAGTAATCTCTTCACCTCCATCACACTTCTAGGAGGCTCTCATTCTAACACAGCCTCAACCATGGTTAGGTCCACAACCACTCCATCCACTGATATAATGTGTCCTAGAAAGTGGAATTCTTAATTCTAGAACTAGAACATTGAAAGCTTCCCATAAATATGATTCTCTCGGTGTGCGTCCAAAACCATCCTTAAGTGTCTAGCATGCTCCTACTCAGACACTGAGTACACAAGGATATCAATGATGGAGACTACCACGAGCCGATCTAAGTAAGGATGAAATATTTGTTTCATGAGTCCCATGAACACTACAGGGTAATTAATCACATCTAAGGGAATAAAAATCACTCATAATGATCTTAGAGACATATTAAACAAATATTTGGTATATACTAATCTCATACTAATGGCTGGTGATATCCTAATCTGAGTTCTACCTTCGAGAACCATCGTGCCAATTTCAAATTATCAAAGAGGTCATTAATTCTCAGTAGTGGATATGTGTTCTTCAAGGTTACCTGGTTTAAACACCGTTAGTCCACACACAACCTCAAGATCTCATATGCATTTTTTTAAAACAAAAATAGGGCCATCCAGGGTGATACACTAGGTCTCATGAAGCCCTTTCTCTGTGAGTCCTCCAACTACACTCTCATCTCGTGAATCTATCAAGAGTCGTCCGATATATTGGTGTAGATATCAGTGTCATACTAGGGTGTAAATAAATGTATAACTCTATATCACAATGGGATGGTAATCCTGAAACATATTTAGGAAATATTTCCTTGTAATCTTCTACCACTGCTAGAAACTAGAAGCTCATAACATCTGCCGAATCGAGGGTCAGGCTATCCAACTAATGAGTAATTTAATGTACCCTCCTATGCATGAGTCCATTCTATAGTACATTGGTTTCATTTTTATGGATAAAGGAAAACCTCATTAAAACACTGTAGATACATCACACACTTAACCTAAAATAGTCAATCTAGGAATGGACTATAGCTAACCAATACCTACTAAGAATGAGATCGTAAAGACTCAACACCGCCACAAAGAGGTTCCAACTGAAAATCTTGCCTCCAACGGTCAGGTCACACTATAGGAATAGAATTTTGATCATAGAATCTCCTCCAGTATGTGTCTCTAAGTGTAAGGGTTATGTAAATAGTCCAACCTGAATCTCTAGGTCTGGAACAAGATATGTAGAAATAAATGAATGAATATAACATATGTATATCAGTACTTCATCTAAAGTATATAAGACATAAATCATACCATGAATCACTACTAGAGATCCTAGATCATAAACCTCGACCGTGTGAAGCTCTCCCCTCCGATGCCCTCCAGCTCCTTGAGTCTAGCATAGACCACTTGGGGGTGGTGGTGCTAGAAAGTGAAAACAAAGACCACCTCTTATTGCTCTCTCAGCTCCTCTTCCACATCTGTTTCCCTAATGATCTACCTGCTCCTATCAATATCTCTTCCTTGGTGTTCCATTAGCACACTCTTTTTTAGTATCTCAATGGTTAGGAAAATATCGAGTGGGATGTTCCCTTATGTCACATGAATAGAACCACCTCTCTCTAGGTTAACTGGTCTCACCCTGTGACCCCTGAACATTAGATCCTATATCCTGGGACCACCTTTAGAAATGTATCCCATGCCCAGGTAACTAAGAATGATGTTGGATCTCTGCTGATTAGGTCATTTCTCTTTTTTTCCACTGCTGAATATCACCTGTTGTATATACTTGACCAAGAATCTTTCAAAAACCAAAGCTTGCTCAAGCACCCCATTATAATTCAGGATGCATAGAGGGATAATTATATCTCAAATGTCTCTACACAGACCTCACTCAAAGGTTCGAGCCCTAAATTACTTATCTCTAACCATATCCATTAAGTACCTAGAAATGTAAGTGAACCTCATTGAATAATCATCCACAATCAGGCTACCCTATTGTAGATGAAGTAGCTCTTATATACACATAGTTCTTAGCATAATCGGTGAGAACTCCTCTATGAAGAGGCGCTCGAAATATATCCATGAAAGAGTCAATTATTCATGAGTCTGGATAGCCAAACTCCACCATTGTCCCACTAATCCATATAGAAGTCTCACCACTAAGCATACTATCTGATCTATTGGTGCCCTGACTAGATAGGAAACTCGGTTCCCCACCCTAATCCAGTCCCCAAATGACTAAGGGTTAGGTTCACCTTGGAACCTGAGGGGTATCTATCTCAAAAACCCATGAAGTACACCCAACCTGATCTCCTCCTCCACTAGAAATACGGGTACCACGTGCTTCTCTATAGGTGGTGGTATGGCTGGTTCACCACCTGGAGGTGACATTTGGGGAATTGGTACCTGTATCGAAGCCTCATCACTAAGGGGTTTTTACTCATGATGGTGCTTCTAAATACTAGCTGGTAAGCATCATGGAGGCATCCTGGAATAAAACAAGATGCACCACTATCAATGAGTATATTTGGAGAACTTACTCAAGAAGGACATGGAAACCACAACTAATTCCTATATGAGGCATGTACCATTATTTTCCTAGCAACTAGTGTTTTCATGTCTTGAGTAAAAAATGTAGGTTATAAAAGTCTTGGAGTATAGATATGTTGGCTGCTGCACCAACACTAAATTCCCTAGCCTGAAATCTGAACTCGAAAC
Organism: Viscum album; assembly: GCA_963277665.1. Classification (NCBI taxonomy): domain Eukaryota; kingdom Viridiplantae; phylum Streptophyta; class Magnoliopsida; order Santalales; family Viscaceae; genus Viscum; species Viscum album. Next base: position 1,358,407,908 of record OY728150.1, on the reverse strand, counting down.
ACATAACACTGTCACCCCATACCAATATCACTGACTCTAAATCCTATGTTAGAACCAACCACCTCTAACACCACAATATCATGACCCATTCTAGTGGGGAATGTTTTGTGACTCCCCAATCCTACCTCCAACAGGCCATGGGGTGGTGACTAGCACAGATTAGGTGTATCACTAATATGGGAGGAATTTCCTATGTACCTGTATGCATGAACACATCTCCAAGCCCACTAAATTATGAAATGTAAAAAAAAAATAAGTAAACAACACATGTATACCATTATATCTCACAACCACAGTAAGAAGAAACATAAATTAAAGAAAATAGGGACCAAATACAATACCACCAAAAAGTGTTTGTAACCACAAATCTAACCTGTAAGAAAACTGTACTGGGACTATTGTCTGTAGCCAAAAAATACACCTCGGTCTGTTCGGTCTCACAAAGCACCATTTGGTCCTGTTCCACCTAGGACCCCACAAAATGTCAATTGTTTGCACAGGACATGAAACATGTAGGAAAATTCAATATAGTTATGATTATAACAATACTCACTAGGACACCCCAAAATCACAAAGCAATACAATAGAGGAAAGATACAATCATCTCTATACAAGTATATATCTACAACACATATAACAAGAATATCAATATATACTCAACCAATACACACAGTTAAGAGGTAAGTCACAAACACTGCATACCAAAACTAGGAATTCAGCTCAAAGATTACACAAATCACTCATCCAGGAGAACATGCTCCTGGGTACGATAGCACTAATTACATCCATCTGAGAGGTATTGCTTGCTGGATCTCTTCATGAGAGGGATACACTAACAGATCTGAAGAGAGATATGATACAAAAAAATATATGAGGATCACAGCCAAGTCCATGGGGTAATACCAATAACCAAATCTATATTAACCCTCCAAGTGTAGGATCATCCCCCATATAGTGTTGGTCATGTCCCTACCGATAAATCCACCTAGGGCACAAAGAATGAATAAAGGATCCTGATCCAGGACTCTCAAGGGATTCCAACAACCCTATCTAGGAAGTCCTACAAAAGGGATCATAGTCTTATGAGTATAAAATGATTTGTAAAAAATATTAGGGAAATTATAAATGGAACAAACCTTAACAAATCATTTCCAAGATACATAGGGTAAGAGAATCAAGCCATGTAGAAAGGGGTACATGGTTTGTAGTAGGGTCACTCGTCGTGTCCCTTGACCCTAAGTACTACCAATGTACAATGGACCATATCATTCCAAATTGTGTCATGTAGAAGATGGGTACACGTCATGTAGAAAGAGTGAAAGATTGTGTCCTTCCATCTGGGGTCCACCCGTGTACTCTGTCTATGTGCCATTACATGGTGTCAACCCATGTATGCCTTCCCGTGTACCAATACACGAGGTAGTTTATGTAACCAGTTCCACCCATTTCATGTGGGGTAGTACATTACATGTAAATGACCAATGTACCCCACCCCATTCTAATGTACCTTCTAGGGTACACACCGAGTGGCTCAACGATGAACTCACTCTGTGTATCCTAGACTACACACCATTTGTTCTAGGTTTTCCAAAAGTCATATTCTTCCTCCTGCTCTCCCCATCTAATCACCTGGGATCTTCTTTTGTTATCAGTACACCTAGAAACTCAAGATCTGGGTTCATTTCACCATCCTAAAACCAAAACGAAGGCTTTATGTCCTTCAATCAACTCAAAAATCTGTTTTAATCCATTCTGATGAGAACCGCCCAAAGAATGATTTCTCCCGATTCATTTTGATCCATCCACCACCATCACCGTCACACCTCCATCGGGACATCCTAATTCCAAATCTCTAATTTCATATTGTTTCTCCAAGAGTCGTGGGGGAAAGGATCTATTGTTCATAGTTTTGGGAAGAAAGAAGAACACATGCAAGAAATTGGGGGGTAAAATGCATGAGGTACAAAGCATGAGGAATGAAACTTAGCCATTGTTCATTCTAGCCTTGATCTGTTCTCATGAGAATGATAATCAAATCAGTTAATTAGTATCTAGGAACAAATCTTGATAAACCCCACAAATATAACCCATCCCGCAATGTATGATCGAACCAAGGATCAATCAGTTTGTTGATTGGTCAGCGTTCATCAAGAAATTCAAGAACATGGAAGGAGAATAAAAATAATACAGCCTACCTGGATTTTGGATCACTTGTTAATGAAGATTTATTGTTTCATCATCACTATTGGAGAGATCCATCAAGAATGTTGTTTTTGATCTTTGATCTAAGGTCTTTTTATCGCCTGCTGAGAGGATTCTCTAGGATCTTCCCTCCAGGGACTCTAGAGGATTCTAGAGTTATGAGTCTAACCCTAGATCTCTACCTAAAGGTTCATTTAAAATAAAAACTATCACTTCACTACTACGTCAATGAAATGGAAATAAAATATTTTTTTATCAATTTATTTAATTCATTTAAAATCCCAATGATGAATTTCTACAACTAACCTGCACCAAAAAATGCCAGGTCGTACTTAAGGTAAATTCATTATTTTGAATGAAATGGTGCCCTTGGATTTCTGATCTGGGTACTCGTTTATATGTTATTCCACTTTTTCGTGAAAACTACACTTGTGTGCTATTTAATATTTTAATATTTTCCAAACATTTATTTCGGGTATACCAGGACTCATAATCGTACACCGTCAAAAAACATGGTCTCAAATTTAAACCATATAATATTTAAAATTAATACACAGAAAATCTAGGACATTATAGGAAATATTTGGATTTAAAAATTAATTTATATTAATTTAATATTTTTCAAAATTCCAAGAGTTCCCTTCCCCTCTTTCTTAAAATGGAACCTCATATTCTATTTTAATCACATATTAAAAGTCATTTAGTTTGGCCATTATCTTACAAATACCTTTTTACTATCCTTCCCTACATTCTAGGGGTCTTATTTTGGGAGAAATACAAACCTTATAGGTAATCATGTGTAAAGAGAAGGTGGTTGTCCGAAGAAGAGGCATAGTTGTTATCCAAACAGTTTTGATTTATTTATTATTCCTCAACAATGATAAATAATAAAAATAGTATCTTAAATATACTGAAATGTTTTTATTCTAATTAAATGACCTATATCAACCTCATCATCCATCAAATGAGAAATTAAAGTGTTGATCGTGTGTCCAGTGGACTATCACCTCGTGAACCAATACCGTTATTTTTTATTACCACCTCTCAAGGCTAGTTAAAATGATAGAATTATTTTTTATATATGATATTAATGACATGTTTACCAGTATACAAAATTATATATCATTTCATTTCTTACCTTTCCATTCACTGATAAAGGATAATGATGTTCGTACGTACATGTGGATTACCACCTCTATAAATAAATGTGATGGTTTTTCATCACCACATCCCATAGATGAAAAATATAAGTTTGTTTATAGAAATAATATGGTATTTATGATATAATTATAATTCCATAAATCTAAAATAATATTTACCTTATTTCCATAATGATCGTTGAAAAGGTTGAAGTGTTACTTCTTTGTACGCATGGCCTACCATATCCATGATTGTAACGTAGTTCATTTTTCATAACCATCTTTAATTATCAGTTTGAAAAGTAAAATTGGATTTTAAAAACTATAATTATGAAATGATTTTTATTCTAGAAATGATGGAATAATGAACCATTTGACCAAGGTCAACCCACTGAAGGTTTTGTGAAATAATGGACCGAATGTTTTCAAAGTAACTAATGAGGAACTAACTATTTAAAAAATTAACTATTTCATTAAGATAAGTGAAATAAATGGTTTAAGGAAAAAGTATTGATCCTATAAAATTTTCTTAATAAGTTAAATAATTTATATGAGGTTACTATATAGTTGTTAAAGGATATATATAAAAAATTTCTCAAGTTTAGGTAAAGGATTCCATCTCTATTTTCCTTCATTAAGACATATTTAATTATTTATGTGACTATTTTATTTTATATAGTGTATTCAGAAACATTTTACATTTTATATCATTAATAGTTCATAGTTCAGGTTATTTTATATTGCAACATAAATTATTTTTCTATGGGGATTTGAATTGAACGATAAAAAGTGGTAAAGGGTTTCTTAAATCAATTTTCTTTAATTGTGTTATAACACTTCTTCATTAACTTTTTTATTCCATAATTATGTATAAATTATCTCTAAATTATTTAATTATATGTTTATAATTTTTTTGCGTATTTATATTTTGTAGTTTTAAATATGGTTTTTTGTGTTGATGGATTGTGAGATAAAAACTACCTTTACAATTCTTATAAATTAGATTAATCCCTAGACGATTAGTAATCATATATAGATAATTTATTTTTGAATAGGTATCGATATTTATCAAGGAACTCAAAGATAAAATCTATTTGTTTATTAATTCTTAATTTAAATATATGAACTTTATAAGGGTAATTCATCTAAAATTATCTTTCTTTAGATAACATATTTATGATTTTAACCTATATTCGATTATGAGGTGTATATACTAACCCTTTTAAATTTTATAAAAAAAATATACTTATTTTCATTATATTTAATGATTCATTTGATTTTATTCTTTATTGGTGATTATAACTAAAATTTTACCAAATAGGTAAATGATTTATGTTACAAACTCATTTATTTTCAAGATTTTCTATAATCAATGTTCCTTTGAAAGAAGTAATATGATCTTATTTTACTCAACCACGTATCATTTATTGTCCTTTGTTTATGAATGGTGTTTACATTTTTTAATTATTATTTCCTCCTTTATTGAGTAAAGAAACATTAAGAATGTTGGTCATAAGTGATATTGATCTTGTATCTTATTTTAGATTGGGAATCGTTGTCTTCCATTTAATTCTTTTCCAAAAATTTTATTTATAAATATAAATTATTTCCTAATGATATATTATATGATATTTTACCTTGTCATTAATGGTTTTAAAATAAATTACTTAACATTGTCTGAATGGGTCACTTATGACTCCTTTTACAAATGTTTGAAAAGAATGTTTAATTTTAAATGAAAGGATTTTCCTACTATCATGATCATTATATTCTTTGATGATTCATCTTTATTTTTCCAGATATATTTTAAATAAATAGTATTTTCCCAATATTTTGTGAATTTTTAGTTTTTAAAAGATATTTTGAGTTGAAAAGGGTATTTTATTCAAAAAAAAATTAATGATACTTTAATTGTATTTCTATTCATAAATGTCGACAACCCTTAATATTACATACACTCTACTGGGGACATGTTGTAATGATATTTTCCTTATTTTTTATTGATGTATTTTTAGATTGACATGGAACCCATTTATTTTATAAGAACAATTATTATTATTTAAAAATGAGAATGAATCTAAATATTTTATTTATGAATAGTACTTTGACATTATTGATGATGGTGGGTGATCCTGATATAGATTATATAAATGTTAAATCCAAATTATAGCTCATAATTAATGAATTTTCTTGATATAGCTTTTATGATTGGTTGTGGCCCATTATATCTCATGATGAATGGGTGACCCTGATACAACTTATATGAAGGGTGATACCCATTATAGAACTCCAATGAATTTGGTTTGGTTCCTTATATTTATATGTAAGGAGTGAGATTACTAGATTTTTTTCTCCAATAGATTTGATTAGGGACCAGTTATTTCTAATAGGGTTTTAAAATTGATTATCAGGATAATTATCCAATATACCAACATGTTTTTCTTTATACTTGAAAAGTGTATTTAATCATGATTGATATCACATGGCACATTATTATTAATTCTAATGACTCATTCCTTTTCTAAATCATTATTCCATGTTTTATGATTAATGATTATAAAATTCATGTGCATGAATTATCTTATTTTATGCTTGTGATATTTTATTATGACATCATACCCTTATACATATCTTATTCTCAATAACGAAATTTAATTGTTAAAACTTATGTTTAACCTTAATGAGAATTTTAAATCACCCTTATTTTGTTTCCTATTACCCATGTTTTTATAATGATGTTAAATAGTCTTTTTCTAGAAGGGTTTTATATGTGAACAATTTTAAGGGATATTTTGAATATTTCATATATAATATTAAATTCTAGGTATAGTAGGAAAAAATAATCTCATGATGTCCTAGGTGTTGTTTATACAATAGTTTTTCCTAATTATTAAAAAAATAAACCAAAAAGGTCCATGGGTATGTAAGTGATCCAATATTTTCATTTGGTGTTATATTTTTTGGATGGAAATAATTTGATCACATTCATTAGTATCAAATCCAAAAATGTAATGTTTATTTTTTTAAAACCAGATTAAAAAGTGTGGGTTCATGACTTTTACAATTGGTATCATATCAGGTTTTAAATAACATTGTATATTGGGATGTTTCCATGTGGGGTAATCTATAGAGTTGGGGATACCATCATGGGTTGAAAATTTTATGGTTGATCATAAGTTAAATGTCTTAGAAACCCATTTTTAGGTTTTAGGTTTTTAAATTTGAAGGTCATTAATGGCATTTTGGGAAAACAATTATTGGGTTAATGTATATATTAACCTTTTGTTTAAGGTGATGTATTATTTGAGGAAGGGTTCTAATAATTTTACGTACATTAGTTTAATGGTATTTTTTACCTTTAGGGTTTATAATATCTTTGATATCTATTTAATTATGAGTTATTAAAATTTGGGAACATAAGATATAGATAAAAAAATTGGTGTATATATGACTAATGAAGACATTAATTATTTTAGGGAACATCATATGATTAATTTAAACACATTATGGGATTTAATTTGAGAAATAAACATTTCATTATATTTTAGAAGCATATTAAAGGAACTTTTTTGGAAATTTATGTTATTTTTGGAAATTATTATCATATCTTTGAGATTATATTATTAGGGTATATACATTTTCTGGTATATGACATTATGAGTACAAATGTTAATTATAGATTAATATTAAGTTAATCTTGGATGAAATGGTGACCAAATTATTCTAATATTTTTGGGTTTCAATCATAGTCTGAATTATTTTGAGGAATTTTAATGATTTTTATTTATAAAAAGATATAATTTTAAATTTGGGTATTACTATTGAATTTTGTAGATTATGGTATTATTTATTATTATGAATGTTTATTCATTTTTGGAATTATCTTATATTGTGCTAACCATTGTGGATATGGTTAATGTCTAAAAATAGGAAGAATGTAATTTTATAGAGGTTTGAGTGATTTATATAAAATTCCTTTTTTTATGTTACTAATGTCAAAGTAAATGAATAGTTATAAAATTATCATTAACCATATTTTATGATAAATATTATTTAATAAAATGAATTAAAATTCCTAAAAAACTTCATCAGCCTAGTGAATTTGATATGGTTTATGAAATAAGCTATTGTAAATTTATTGGTTATTTGTCCTTTTATAATTAAAATATTAACCCCTTAAGTGTAAAAAGAATGATATCAGTGTAATTGTCAAAATTGTTAGTCAAGGGTTAAAACAAAAATATAAGGGTAAAAATGGGATCTAAACATATAAAAATATTATTAGATAATGGGATTAAGACTCATACACACCTAATTTATTATTATTATAAATGTTCTTCTATTTGGACGATAAAATTAATTTATATTTATTTAATATTTTCAGAAATTCCAGGAGTACCCCTCTTCTCTATTTTAAAAGGGAACCTCATTTCCTATTTTCATCACACTTTAAAATAATTTTTTTTATCCAATATAAAATACATTACTAAAATTTATTCCTAAATTATAGAGGTATTATTTTATGCATAATACCATCCTTATAGGGCTAATTTATTAATTCAAAGGTAGTTTTCTAAATAAGAGGTGTAGTTTGTAACCAATAATTTTTGTTTTATTTCATCTTAAACCTTATACAAATATTTTTCAAACATACTAAAAAAATTAAACTATCATCTTCTATATACTGAGATGTTTTTATATTAATAAAACAACCTATATCCAACTTTTATTCTACCAAATAGAAAATAGAACCATCGATCGTGTGTTCAGAGAACTACCGCCTCGTGTACTGATGTCATTCATTTTCTATAACTGCCTTTCATGGATGATTATAGTGGTGGAATTTATATATATATATATATATATAAATATATATGATATTAATGATGTGTTTATAATTCTATAGGATGATATATCATTTACTTTCTTAGATTTCTGATTACAAAAAAATGATAACTTCATTCGTGTGTACATATGGATTACCATCTACATGAAGATATGTGATTTTTTCATCACCAAATGACATGGATGATATATATAATTATTTTTAAAGAAATATTATGTTATTTATTAGATAATTATCATTATGTAATGATAAAAAAATACTTAACTTATTTATATAATTATCATGAAAATAGAAATGTTACTCATGCATATGTACGACAAACAGTCACAATGATTGTAACATATTTCATATTTCATATCCATCGTTCATTAATTTTTTTAAATTATAATTTATTTATAAAATTATAATTATATCATGATTATTATTTTAAATATTATTGAAAAATGGACCCTTTGACCACTATCAACACACTGATGTTGTTTTGAAATTATGAACATAATGTTATCAAAGTGCATGACGTAGACTTAACTGATTAATTAATTTACTATTTCATTAAGATAAATGAATCTAATGGTTTAAAAATAGGTTTTTAAACCTATAAAATTTTATTATTAAATAAAATAATTTATATCATTTTATTATATAGATGTAAAAGGACATATATAGCATGTTTGTTCTTGAGGTAAGGGAATTCATCTAATTTTTCTTCTATTGAGGCTTATTTTATCATTACACTCCTAATTTATTTAATATAGTGTATATACTATAATATTACAAATTCTATAATAAAACATTTATTCTTAATTTTATTTTAAGATATAACATTAATTATTTCATCCAATGGGAATTGAATTAAAATTTACCATGTGGTAAAGGACTTCTGAACTCAACTTCCTTATATTGGGTTATAACTCTTATTCATTGACTATTTAAGAAATGATTATGTGTGAATTGTTCTATAAATTGTTTTCATATATGTATAAACTTTTTTTGTTGATTTATATTTTTTACACATAATTTATACATTAATTATTTCTCAAATCAATGATATGATTTGTTTAAGGGTAATTCATCTTAAATTCTATTTCTCTGGTTCATACATCTATGATAGGCTCCTATATTATTTTATGAGGTGTATATACATACCCTTTAACATTTTATATCATTAATCTCTAAATTTTATTAAAATATGAATATGAATATTTTTTTCATTTAATGGGGATTATGATTGAGAAATTACCAAAGTTGTAAAGCCTTTTTGTTAAAATATCCTTTCTTTTTAGAATTTTTTATATTCAAGGTTCCTTTAATGGAAATAATATGTTTTTATTTTCCCAATCCAAATATATTTTATTATACTATGGTTATAAATATGGTTTATAATTTGAATTTACATCTCAACTATTATTGATTAATGAAACATTAGGAATGTTGTTCATAAGTGATATTGATCATATATTATATTATAGATGAGTAATATTTATATTTTGCATACATATTTACTAAATTTATTCCAAAAATATTATTTTATAATCTTAAATTAAATAATTAACAGAATTTACATGATTTTTAACCTTATTTTAAACTGTTTTAAAAATAAATTTCAAAACATTTTCTAAACGGGTCACTTTTGACTCCTTTTACAAAATGATTATAAAAAAAATTATTTTAATATTTACAAAATTAAAGGATTTTACAATGGTCATGAACATTAATTACCTTTAATATTACTCTATAATATTCCAAATTTATATTCATAGAAATATATTTTCACAATATTTTGTGATTTTTTTAGTTTTCAGAAGTGATTTTTTTTAAAATGAAAAACTACATTTTCCTCAAAATGTTATTAATGATCTTTTAATGATAAATCTAATCATAAAAATAAAATACCATGGATGTTATATACATTATATTGGGGACATTTTTTATTGATACCATACTTATTCTTTTTTTTAATGTATTATGAGATTGGCATAGAACCCATTTATTTTTTATGTGTTAATCAAGCATTAAAAGAATAATAATTATTATAATGTAAAAAATTGAAATATTATAAATAATTTGATCAGGAATGGTGTGTTGAAATTATTGGTGATGATAGTTGATCCCAGTATAGATTATATACAGGGTTTATCCCCAATATATCCCATAATGAATGAGTGAGCACGATATAGCTTATAAAATGGGATGAGCCCCATTATAGATCGTGATGAATGGGTGAGCCTAATATAGATTTTATAATGGAAAATCCCCATTATATCTCATCAATTCATTGGAAAATGTTACTTGTATTTATAAAAAATAATAAGGGAGTTTACTAATTTTTTTATCCTATGGATTTTAGTGGGATCCATCTATTTTTGAAACCGGTTTAAAATTGGTTACAAAGACGATGATCCTAGATAAAAACACTATTTTCTTTCTGTTTACATTAGGTATTTAATCACTATTGACATCACATGGCTCTTGATTATTGATTCCAATGACTCTCCAATTTGTACATTCTTTATACCATGTTTTATGATTGATGATCTAGGCATAGATGGGTATTAATTCTCTTACTTTATGCTCATTCACTTTGATTATGTCATCATAGGCTTATGTTCATATTATTCTCACTCATGACATTAAATTATAAATTATTATGTTTACCATTATTGAAAAATTAAGCTAAAGCTTCTTATGATTCCTATTCCCCAAGATATGAGAATAATGTTAAATGATTTGTTAATAAAAATTTTTCATATGCGAATAATTTTATGGGATAATTTGAAGACATAATATGGAATATGAAAAGTTTTGTATAGTGGGAAAAATGAACTCCTAATTTCATGTCTTTTGTTTATGTAATATTTTTTACTAATTATATAAAAATATAAACCAATAAATTTCCTTGTTTATTAAGTTATATAATTTGTCCTTTTGATTTTTTATGTTTTGGATAGAAAAAATTGGGTCACGTTCACCTGTATCAATATGGAAATGTAAAATTTATGATTTTAGTGTTGGCTCTAAGAGTGTGGGTTTGGGGATCTTGGACCACTAACGATCAGAGTAGACACGTGATAGGAGGGAAATCAAGTGTTGACTGATTTTTAAAAAATTAAAAATTTTCCTTTAACTCATTAACCCACATAGGTAATTAAATGTCTATTTTCTATAGTGAAAATGATCCTATTAATGTTTTTACATAAACATATTAAATTTCATGCATACAAGTAATGTAATAAGAGGAACGTGGTATTATTACAAGGATGTGTAAAAACACATAATCCTTAACATGAGTGGTTTTCCTTATCAATTAATGATTCTCTACTATAGTCAATGTAAATACAATGGTTTCAGTTTTTCACACACTTTCACTAATAGAGTCTTACTGAACTTATAAACATGTGTTCCTCATAAGACCTTCAAAAAAATTAACATCACACAATAATTAAAACTTATCATTATGTTATCCATATATATCTGAAGTCACATAGAATATATTTCTTAACACAATATATAATAAAATTTTTCTTTAATGTTCTTTATTTTAAGTTGATCTCCAATTAGTATAGGGATGTCCATTCATCCAAAAATAAATTTACTTCAACTCAGCACAACATCTTTAATTTCTAGAAGATTTTCTTGACTCGGTCCTTATTTACATCTCAGATTCAACGATCCTCATAAAATCTACTTACCTAACCTCTCAATAAATGTGCACCTATGATCTAAAAACCATGAATATCCTCATTATTAATTAAGTTCTTCAACACCATTATATTAGATCATATAATATATAATATCCTTTATTTTTTTTTTCTTCTCATGATTCTACAATTATGGTTGTAACTGAATCACATATTCATATTTTTGGATTGATACCCACAAGTTCTTCCTTATGATTAATATCATAAATTATTCATGTTCTTTCTCTTCAAGAGTGTTATTCAATATTTAGCACAATATTGATGGTCGTGGATCATAATTAACCCAATTTTTATCCTTCTATCATTTTCAATTTATAAATAGCTAAAAAGAATTTATTTCACATATTTAAAGTATAAAAAAACATTATATGATTTTCCCCCATGATTTTCTCAAAAAATACACCATTCATTTAAGTTGTATACTCCCATGATCTGGGAATATTTTTTCCCTCTCAAGGGGTATTCACCACTAAAATTATAAGACCACCATTGATTTTTATTTCTCATTTACCTTGGATGAATGTCTCTATTCTTAATGATACTTCCAATATGATTGATATCTCCTTCATATTTTTTCATCTTCTTCTCAATATACTCATCTCTTCATTTTGATGGAAATGGATCATAATCATCTTTCTATACTTGTGTAAGTACACAATTGTTCTAATCTATATAGATATTTCATATTCTTACATAGTAGTCATAGATCTCATATAATCAACAAATATCTCCACTAAAATCATGAGCATACATATTTCATAGGTATATATAATATATAGCACATAATATGGGGTATGAATCATTTTGTATCATCTTTATGGATTCAATGAAATCATATATTGATTCAATATGAATCTATAAATAATATTTAGTACCTTATCTAGATCTCATATTCATCTTCCTTCGGTTTGAATCATAATCATCTCACATGATCATGATATTTTATTCTATAAATAGCCGAAGAAACAGAGCATCACCACATTATAATATTTATTATTCTTGAAAATTTAGTTCCACATGTTTATCCATGATCATTACCTTTTTTCTATAAGGATAAAGCTTTTCATGTTTTCACAAGATTAGATCCTGGCTAAAATTATCTTCATGGTGTTTTGAATATGAAAGAATAGAACCAGAATCATCCCAATTGATTTTTTCCAATATAAATTCACAAAATTATATAATTTTCACCTAGGTAATAAGGGAATTTTTTTCATGAATTTCCAGTTAACATACATAGAATCATCTATGTATTGGATTCCCATAATACAGTTTCATTATCCATATGGGTTCTATATTTGGGTAAAAAGTTCATGGATTCAAATATTTAAAATAATTTAGCTACATGAAATGTATACATGAGGCATTCGTCTATGTAACTGAATTTGGATATTTGGATTAACATACATAATCCCAAATCCTTATCCTAATCCTCATGTATGATTTCATTTTCATACATGGTGTTGTATAGTTCTAAATGTGCCTATGAGAATCACATCATATACATCAATCAGTATACACAGAGATTCATGAATGTGAACACTTGCTTATTTTTGGAGAATTCCATACATCAATCATTTTGAACTAGATCCCATCAAAATCTTCTCCAAAAAAATTCATCAACTCATAAGGTGTCAAAAGAACTTTTTAAATTTATCAAACATGCATAAACATTATATCTCAGTTATTAAGAACATATGAATAATGTATACTCATGTGAGAGTATATTCGTGAAATTTAATTCTTATAATCTCTAAAAAACCTTCAACCAAGTGTTGTAAACATTTATTTCAGTTATCCTTCTTAATATTAGTTATAATAGCTCATTATGTTGTTCAATATAGATATAAAAATACGCTTTTGTAACCTTCTGATGAAGACACTTCTACAGCCTAAGTACTTTGTGACATAAACACTCGCACATATAATCATCTAATTTATGGGCCAAATACATAAATATGTCCATCTATGTATATAAGGGAATCTAATTCATCATACATATTTACCCATAGAGTATGGTAAGTAGAACTTATTCTTTCATGGGTGAATACTTCACCCATCACCCAGTATCTCTATATAGAAATTTATTTCCACTTTTAACATTAACAACAAATAGAATAATAGAATCACAAATCCATTTGGTAACAATATAGACTAATTCATATAAGGTTAAAACTTATTATATATATTTGGTGGAAAGATATCATTAATGTAACATCATTGGTTAGAGTTAGATAAAAAATATAATGAGTTTTTTCCATTATAATTTCTTATATTCAAACATATAGTAATCATTTTTTGATATTTATATGTAATATATGTGTATTTATTTCTCCACTAAAAAGAAAAATTAATGTTCTTCTATAAATTATTAGTATATAGGATTGTTTTTATTTAACTTCTATAATTAGATATCATAAACCATTAAAACAAAAAAAATAGAGAAATATTTTGAGATTATTTTTTCAATGAGTCAATTTTCTAAATTCTATGATATGTGAAATATATGAATTTTAAAGTAGAATAAATTAGTTAGTATAGAAAAAATTTATATTATCTTGATCAAAAAAAGTTTAACATAAAGATAAAACAATTATTAACTTTCAGAATATTGAAAATCAAATGCTTCATGTTTTTATTGAAATTATGATGATCAATATGTAGAACCTATTAGATCCTGTAGGGACACTGATTTGGGTTAATCAATATATACCAAATTTTACAATGTTTTTATTTATCCTTTAACCATCCCCTGTTAATGTTGATCAACTATTCTAGTTAAGAGAAATGAATTTTCATATGTTCTCTCATATTTTACATCATATGTGCAATGAATAATTAAAAATTAAAAACATAACATGTGGTTTTTAAAAGGATTAAATCCCCCAAGATAGAAAACCCCTTTCCATGTTCAAATTAGTTTATTGCACAAATTTTATTATCACTTTAATTTGAATTAATTACAAGTTACTAGTAATTAGCACACAAGGGTCTGGATAGTATCATATAAATCCTAATACTTTTATTCACAACACAATCATCCCAACTGGTTGTTGGAATTTTTATATAGGTTATACCAGTTCATCGAGGGTCCTGTATTAAACCTATGAATAGGACATTAATTACTAGGAAATTTTCAAAAACACTACATGAAAATTAACCCGGTTCTCTAACATGGATTTTTTATGATTTAAAATCTTAGTGTCTCTAATATATTTATAGGACATGAAAATATCGAGAGGTATCAACAACAGCATAAAATCCTACTCTTATCAATTACCTTCAGTAATAATATTATATCACTGAAATAATCTTCTTCTACATCAACGAACAAGTTCACTAAAAGATGTGTTTTTTAAAGCCCTAACCTGAACCACTAGGTCTGAGATGGATATTTATATAACATTATGTGTGAATACATGTATGAAAGAGGCTACTGACTATCATAAAGGGTTTTATCTCCATCAGTGGTGAGATTATACCCCTGGTATCGTGTACTTTCATAAAAAATTATTTTTATTATATAAAAATTTGATTAAAATCCATAAATATATATAATAGTAATATAATAATTCATGGAACACATGTCATACATATATGTAAATAGGATCCCAAAGTGGAAATACAAACTAATGTAATGTATAGGTAGGTAATTAATAAATAGAATAGTGGTAATTCTCCAGATCCATCCCTAGAATTCCTCCATCTCCATACTCAAAAACTCAGTCATCTACCAATGTCTCATTTCCCTTTCTTGGATCCCTATTCCTAAATTTGGTATAAAAATTAAAAGAACTATATAGGGTATGAGTAATAAAAAAAGTAGGACACCACCAATGTTCCCTTATCAAATGTGAACATATATAACATGTTAATTCCATGACAATAATAAATGAACAATATATCATAAAAAATTAACTACCAAGCACCTGTGTGCTAACTAAGACACCATGAACCTTGGTCATACCTACATTGGATCCATGTTGGAGGGATGTTCAATATTTCATGAATGATCAATAACTATACACATTGAGAAATAAAATTCAATTGGTATCCTCAAGGAATCAAGTGGGCATGCTACTTGGTATCCACAAGGCATCGAGTTCTAGAACATCCCATGATATCCACAAGATATCGAGTTCTATTGTGGCCATAAGGTTGTCATGATCCTATACTATATAGGGTTACACCACCATCACCATCACACGTCATCCACACTCCACCTCTAAGGGGTAATCATACCATAATGGTCAAATATCTTGATATTCCAAGAACATCCTACAATTTCATGGTAGTACATATAATAAGGAAGATAGTAAAAGTCAATCATGCCCCAGATTCATCAGAATATAGTATTATCATTTTACAACATGTGATCATCATCAAACATTGCGATAGGATACTATAAAAAACTCATGGAAATAAGGATCATATATGGGTATCATGATAATATACACACCCAAACACAATCACCATCAATAAAGAACAAAAATACATGCCAATAAAATATGAATTAAGGAAATAAGACAATACAAGGGCCTAAAATGGTAAGGAACTTCCTACCACAAGGATATTGATTACGAAATCCATGGGTTTTCAAAGGAGAAAATACTGGACATATCACACACCCACAGAGAACGTGTTTACATGTTAAGGATGGATATTTCATTTTTATATTATCAATAAAGAAATTTAGAATAGAGTCTCACGTAAATCTCATGATAAAATGGTCTTTCTAGAATCATGTACTTTAATTATTCCATCAGCAAAATATATTCTAGGGTATATCAATGGAAGGAACACCAATTCAACAGATCCATTATCGATCAAAGAAAATATCTATAATTTATTGTCCTTTTTAGACTATAAAATTGTGTGTAGACAATTATAATAAATTCATTATAAATATATCAATGAAAATAATATTCAAGATTAAAATCAAGAATAATAGGATCCGATAATGATAATTTTAAAGAATTTTACTTAGAAAAAGCAACCATTATTGATAATTAGAGATTTTTTCTTGGAGTTTTGTAAGTGACACATTAAATCCTCCACCAATAAACTAAGGAATCTTAAAATAATTATGAATCCAATATCATCCAACCCCCAAGAAGGGTTTTAAAAATATTATATATAATCACATACCCCCTTGAACATTCATTATTATTGGTACATCAAGATATGATTAAGAAACATTGTAAACATGGTATATTTTCACCAATATATAAAATATGGAAGGAAAATTCATTGGATCTTTATGGAATTCACATATTAGACATAGATTTATTCACATCTCACAAAGAATAAGTATAACTCAATATGGATATAGATAGTAGTCACTATTCTTTTCTATGCTAGATCAATCAAACATTGGATAGGTATGGGATGAAGAATGGGAGTTCCAAGATTATGTCTATGTGGTTAAAAAATTAAATTATGTTCAAGGAGTTTGTATTTGGGAGTTAAAGGGGGTAAAACCCATGTTGGATTAAAATCATGTAGGGTGAATTAATTTTACCCTAGGACTAGGCACACTGATTTGCCAATGATAGGTTATTGGCTAGATAGTGTTCCTGAAAGAATAACTAACATTGTGACTTAGCTACCTGCTAGCTAATGGAACCACACCAGCAGCCCGATGGGATCTTTTATAGCTTGCAGACTTAGTGGAACCCAACCGGTTAGCTAGTGGGTTCCACCACTATGCTGGTGGCTCTTTTCCATACACCCCAAGGTTGATCCCTTCCTCAAAACATCATCATTGAAATCTTGAATTATTATCCAAACAATTTCCCTATAATTCTCCCATACTAGAGAAAAAACATTAGATAAAATGATAATTTCATTAAAATTAACATCTCATTCAATGAAAACAAGTGGTTATGTTACAATTATCCCCCTTCATTGGCATCTCATCCTTGAGAAGTACCTTTAAAGGTTCAAATCAAACAACTCAGGACATTAAGCCAAAACATCAGCCTCCCAATACAATGTATAATCATGGAACCTACCTTGACTCTATATAATTTGGCCTAGTGGCATCATCTTCCCTCAAAGGGTTTTCTCACTTCGGTCTACAATCTGTACTGGGTGCTTAATGTATGATATATGAGGCTCTAGCCTAATATCCTCATATTCAATTACATGAAAAGGATAATACTTGTACTTATAGATCTATGAAACATGAACTAAATTGTGAATACATTAGTATTGAGAAGTAATATATAGATATTATGACATTATCCAAACACACCAAGTGATATTGAAGGGTCTAAGTATAATGACAAAAGGTTTTGGATCCATTAAAATACACATTATGCTCTATAACTTATGTATCGTGATATGAAAAACATAAAAAATCATATCATATAAAGAATATATCATTAATAATTCCAAAATAATTACTAATATGGTAAACCATTAATATTTTGTACTTTTAGAATGTAAATAATTCATATATGTTAATATTAAAAAACTTATTTTGAATAAAATATATTTTCTTTAGATTAAATATTTTATTTTAAAAATATATACCTATACATATTTTAATATAATATTGATGAATTAAAATTAATTTTTTAATTCCCCTAATAAAATTATCATAGGATGTATTTTTAAATTATTATAAAATATTTTATGATTAGGTGAATAGTGAATAATATAGTTTTTTCCAAAATGATGACTTTTATCTCATTATCAGTTTAAGTGAAAGTAAAAAAAGTTAATAAAATATTTTAATTGATAAAATATGTATATTAAGAGTAAAATTTTAAAATCTAAAATATTATTTTGATATTATAAATTCTCTTTTTTATATTTTAGGACTTGATCCAGATTTTGTTGGAATTTAAAAAATATTTTGGTTTTTTCTTTTAATTAAACATTTTCATGGTGAAACTAGATTTTTTTTCTTTTAAATAAAAAACCATTTATTTATTTATAATTAATAAATTACTATTATGAAAAAATGTAACAATTAATAAAAATTTATTTCACATAATTATAATGTTTAAAAGACACTCTTATTTAAAATCACTTTTTATATGTTATGTGTGTTTAATTTAAAATAATATGTTATAACATTTTTAATTTAAAAAGATTAAATTGAGAAAAAATTAAGAATCAAAATTTCAAAAACAATAACTAATGTTCTACTTATTTTTTATTTATAAAATAATAGACATGTTTAATATTTAATTAAGAGTAGTAAATGTGTAAATGACTAATCTAAGGTCGCATGAATTTTCCAAAATTATAATGACCATTAGAGATTATATAAATCATTTTTAGGTTTTAATATCTTAACTAAATGTCTTATAAATATTATTTTATTTATCTATCCTAAATTTCATGCCTTTCTATTATTATCCCTTATCATTTTTTTAAATGAATTATCCCTCCTCTTTACTTATAGAAGGTTGATCACTTCAACCCTTTCAATGCTCCTCAAATATTTATAAATTTCCATGAAACCCTACCTTAATTTACTCTCATTTATGTCATTTAAATTCCATAATTCCCTTAGACATCTAAAAGTATCCAAAGCCCCTCAAATCTAAGGCCTTCATCAACAGAATGTTAAATGTATCAATCTAGGTAACACATTTTTCTTAACATTTATGTCTTATTCATTCCTCTCTAAAAAACATTACCATAGTATAATAAGAAGATAAAAATTATTATTTCATTGAGATTATTTTATATTAATTGTATAGTCGTTATTTATTATCTTCCATCTACTATGAAAAAAATGAATTGCCGTTTGTGAGTGTGTGTGGATTATTGCCTCCATGACGTGATGCTTTCAAAAAAAATTCACTGTCATTAAGGGATGATTAGAAAAGTTTATTTAATAAGATAATATAATATTTATAACATTTAATTATTATTAAATTATAATATAATTTATTTTCTACTTTCATTCCATTTTATGAAAAATGGATCATCACTCATGTGTACGTCTGGATGACCGCCTCCACGAGATGATGTTTTTATTTCGTTTTCCAAAACAATAAACATTAATGGAAATAAAATTTATTATATTTATAAAAAAATGTTTCTTAAAATTCCATTAACATTCTAAAATGATACTATTAGACATTAAATATATAATATTAGCAATAAATGATTGTAATAAATTTTATTGCTAAAAAAGACATATAAATGTAACTTTTCTAAATGGAGTCCATTCTTGGAGAATATATTTAAAAGTATATATTATTTTACACTATAATATTAAAGGAAATAATAATATTAAATTCTATTTAGTATGAAACTATTTTACATCATATTTTACCATAGTCAACAAACTGAAAGTATTACGAAGAAATTAACCGAACAACCCCGAGTAACTGATGTAAGTGGAAACTATTTTAAAAATATATACCAAAAAATAATATGTGGATTTTTTAAATTAAATATAGAATAATAAGGTTCTTTTATATATATCTAATGAACATAATTTTATTATTCATAATTTTTAAGTGAAAATGTAGAACACTTTTGTACAAAGTTAAGGGTTTCGCCTCAAATTTTTATTCTTTGAGACACACTTTATTTATAAACCAAAATTCATTTAAATGTTGTGTATAATACCCTTTAGTTATGTAATATATTTAATTTTTATTATAATGGATTTAAACCTTAATTTGAATCCTTATCCATCATTCAAGAGGTTTTTATTATAATATTTCCTATGTTGTAATGGTTTTTCCACCTTAAATCATCCTCATTAAGGCATATTTCAATGTTACACACCAATTTATTATTTCAATATTGTACATAATTCCCAATAATTTATTTATAATAATACATAATTTAATTATTTTTATTTAAATAACTATATGAATTTTTTTTCTTCCAATTACTTTTCATTTAAAATTTTATTTATCTGTAAGATATTTCATCTCAATTTCCCATCATTATGACATAGTTTGTATTTATGAACAAATTATCTTTTAAGTATTTTTTATGCTACCTATTTTATATAACATATCATGAGTTGTATTTTATGATTTTTATTTTATGTTTAATATAATTCTCCCCAATTTATGGGGTTTTTCATTGAATATTTACCCAGGTTGTAAGGGTTTTTTTACCTCAAATTTGAATTAATTGAAACATGTTTAATTTATACCCTGTGTTTCTATATCAATGGTCTAAATACATCCATGATGTAATTATTTATCATGATATTGTAATATTTCATTATATTAAATGTTATTTTTCGTGATATTAAATGTTATATTTAATGGTAAAACTCTCTTGTGTTATATATTCAAATGTTTCAATGGTTGTTAGGGTTTTTCATGACTCAAATTTATTCCTTCAGCCATAATCACTCTTCATGACTGTTATATTTCAAGATTAATCTATTGTAACATATAAAGAAGTTATGTTGTATTTCCATGTTATTTTTTTGTGGAAACCATTTTTCACACCAAATCCTTCTTCATTTGTGATTCTAATAAAATTTATCTATATTAAGAATAATAATCATTTATTTTAATAGATTATTTATCCATATACATGATTTTACTTCCCATAAATATTATCATTCCCCTAATGGAAAATAATTTTTTTTCAATTCTCATTTTACTCCTTTTTATTCATATTAAATCAAATTTTCAATTATCTTTTTAATGATGTGGGTTTTTTAATATTGGAATTTCAAAAGTTCAATAGTTTTTTCATCTTATTAAAATATATTACTTTATTATCCCCCCCACATTTTTTATATTATATAGGAATTTTAAAAGGTTCTATAGTTAATTATTCATTTAAAAAAACATTTCAATGTATGTTAAATTTTATTTTTTAAAACATAATGAGTTTTAAAGTCTCCATTATTATAAGTTATTTAAAATTTAAATGTTTATTAATTATCTTGATTGTACCCAAATCCTCATATTATTCACACTTATGATATTTAATTTTTATCACTTACATTTTCCC
Source organism: Viscum album (assembly GCA_963277665.1). Classification (NCBI taxonomy): domain Eukaryota; kingdom Viridiplantae; phylum Streptophyta; class Magnoliopsida; order Santalales; family Viscaceae; genus Viscum; species Viscum album. Next base: position 1,358,386,066 of record OY728150.1, on the reverse strand, counting down.
TTACTGGGAAGATGATCTCACCCCTTTATTATGTTTCCATTTACCTTTGTTTTTAATAGAATTAACACATAATATGTGTCTAGAGGGTAGTTTATGAGATGATTTTTTGGGCGATATTAAAGACCAATTTTAGACTAAGCAATTTTTTAGTGAGAAAATGTTTAATGGTTGGAATAGACGGGAGTTTTCTAGTTAATTATTTTTTCTAATTATATATAACTATAATCCTAAAAGGTATTTGTAATGTCTTTGTGTTGAAATATAATATTTATGTCATGTAATTTTTGGGTGATTGTGTCTAGGGTGTTATAGTTTTTATCAGTCTTGGGTTTACATAACATTGGATATTATAAGTTCATTATTTAAGTAAAATTAAAATTTATGAAATCTCATCATTGTTGGAGAAGTTGAAGATTACTCTAACTTCACTGATTTATAAAAATATTAATGTTATTTGAGATAATATTGAATATTTTGGGGATTATTATAAGTTAATTTTAGTAACAATTGAACTGATAAGACTACATATAAAATAATATTCCAAAGTATTTTTAAATTAGATATTGTATGATATTCCTAGAAATAACATCTATATCACGATAATATAAGTTTATTAAGGATATAGAATGATTTTAACTAGATGTAATAATTTATAATGATAAAAATTAGGCATTAACTCGATCATTACCTTATTTACCACAAACATTTCTAACTGCACACATGGATTGACACTCCTAGGTGATATTTTATGGTTTATTTCATACTATTTATGAAAAAATGTGAAGGGTTTATTTTATAATTACAAAAAATGGATTATGTTATGAAGTATGAGAAAACATATCTTAAAGTAACCAAGGTAGGATCCAGAGAGTTATATGATTGACCAAGTATGACATGGTTGAAATGAAATTATCATATATTGAAATAAAGGTTTCATTATAGACAAAATCTTTCGATTGAGCTCTCATATTCATATTATTAGATACAATAGGATATTATAATAATAATTATGGATTGGTATTTGGTTGAAAAGGATCACAATAATAAATTTGGGTAATTTATGTATCCCAAAAAATATAATGTATTATAACCTAACAAGCGAGAAAATATAAATAGACGAATCTAAGTATGTGCATGTTCAGATGGAAAAGTGAGTTTTCTAGTATTACCTAGAGTAATTTCGTTGATATACAACTAGAAGTAAAATCTTGATTTTTTTATCTATATTAATTAGTTAAGTGATGTGTATCAATAACATTTTGGTATATTATAAATTTGATTTAGGATTATGTTAAAAAAAACTACGGATCGTTCTTTGGTAGGTTGGCATTATTGGTTTGAAATCATATATTAAATGGTACCAGTAACATTAAGAGATTATTTTATGTAAAGGTTATATTTTTGGAGATATATGTTGAAGAACACATGTTTATGAAATGTATAAGTTATAGGATTAATACAAGTTTAATTTTAAGATAATAAATGGTTCGGTGATTTTGAAAAAGGTATGTTATGTAGTATCTACATCCTTGAGATTATGGATAATTCAAGATATTTTGATGAATTTTTTCAAATTAGTGTTATTATGGTATATATTATCTAGTTTTTGATTTGATGAAATATTGGGTAATACCATTTTAGGATTAAAGATAACATTAGTTTTTGGATGAATATGAAATTTAACTATGATTTTTTGACTTGGTGACTTAAGTAATTTTGGGTAAGTTATACTCTGGTGAATGTATGATTAGGATATAGACAATTAATATTGTTTTAGGAAAGATAATTATATGGATCTAGCATATGATACTGTAGAATTTTTCATATTATAAGTTTCATCTAGAATGATAAGTATGTTAATAATACTCTCTCCTACCTTCATTATTAGGTTATGAATAAAATTTTGATGACGTGATTTAATTAATGGAGTATAATGTAATGTCTTGAGATTTTGCATCCATTAAAATACATGTTATGATTAATAACATTCATTACTCTACACCTAGTGTAAAAAATACAAAACGTAATTTGCAGGAATTGTTAATAAATTTATAATAAGCACTAATATGAAAAACCATTAATATTTGTCACCTTTATAAGGTAAATAATTAATTTTAGTTAATTTTGAAAATGTTATTTTCAATAAATACCATTTTCATTATATTATATATTTTATTTCAAAATATTATATTTTCAAATTTTATAATTTAAATTTTATTAAGTAAATTTCAATTGGGAAATCCTCATAGGAAAAATAGCTTATGGTGAATTTTTTACATTTTTCTAAAATAATTGATTTTCAGGTAAATAAAAAAATACAGTTTTTGCTAAAACACTGAATTTTATTACTTTATCATTATATGTTCAAGGACTAAAATTTTCAAAAATCTTTAAAATTTTCATATATATATATATATATATTTGTGGGTGTGTGTGTGGTATAATTATGAAATATAATATATTATATTGATCTTTTAAATTCTATTTTTAAAAATTTAGAACTTAAAGGACATTTTATTAGAATTTAAAAAAAATAGTTTTTTCATTAAATTAAATATTTTCATTGTGAAAATATATTTTGGTTTTCTTTTAAATAAAATCATATTTTCATTAACTTATAATAAATAAATTATTATCATTATAATCAATAACCATAAAAAATATTATATTTAATTTTAATGTTTAAAAACACTATTTTATTTAAAAAAAATTATGTTTTATGTCAGTTTAATTTAAAATATTTTTTTCTCATATTTATAAAATTAATTAGTTTAAATGAATACCAAATTAATAATTATAATTTAAAAATTTATTAATATGTATCTACTTATATTTTTTGAAATGAAATAATTTACGAGATTAATATTTGATTATCATTAATATGTGTTTAAATAACTAATCTATGGTGGATCAAATTTTATTACATTAACATGAACATTTAAAATACTGTAAAACCTTTTCAAGGTTTTAATTGATCACCAATGTGTATTACCAACATTCCTTCACCTAAATTAGCCAAAATTCATCACATTCTATTCTTACACCTTATGTAACATTCTTTTCCATTAAAAAGTCCTTCAACTTCACTCATAAAATGGTGATCACATATACCATTTCAATTGTACACTTCTATGTCAAAATTTCATTATATCCCTAACCAAATTTCATCTCCATGAAGTCCTTTAATTTCTATAATTCCCTTGGTCACCAAAAAATATCCAAAGTCCCTCAAATCTAAGGACTTAATCAAGAGGACGTTTAAGGTCTCAACGTAGGTAACACATATTTCTTAATGTTTCTTCCTTATTCTATACTATATAATCCAAACATAAAAAAAGTATAATAATGACCTCATCATTATTTGTTTAGTGATATTTTATTAGAATAATGTTGCAACCATTATTTATTTAGTTACATCTTCTAAGAAAAAAATGAATCATCTCTAGTGTGTGTGCATGAATTACTGCCTCCACAAACTGACACATTCATTTTTTCATAACCACATTTCATATACAGTTTAAAAAATAATATTTAAAAATATAATAAAATATTTATTTCATTTTAAAGATTTTTATATTATAATATACTTTATTTCCTAATTTCTTTCCATTCTATGAAAATGAGAGTGTCGTCCGTGTGTAGGTGCGGAATTCCTCCTTCAATATATGAAATTTCTCTTTCATTTTATATATCAAATAACATGAACAAACTTAAAAATGTTTTAATTTATAAAAATATTTATTTATAAAATCATTATAATTATGAAATTTTTATATTATACATTCCATATGTAACATTATCAATAAACTGTTCTTGTAAATTTAAACACTAAAGAGGAAATATTAATTTAACTTTTATAAATTTGAGAAAATTCATAGAAAAACTCTTTATGTTTATAAATTATCTGATAATGGAATATTATTTTGCATAATATTATTCAATTTTGTAGATTATGAAACTATTTACAACATATTTGACACTTGTTAACAAACCAAAAGTGTTATGAAGAAATTGATTGAGCAACCCTGAGTGTCTGACGTAAGAAGAAACTAAGTACAAAAATATAATAAATGGACTATATAGAACTTAATATAGATGAATAAAGTTATTTAGTAAGGAAATTTATTTATTTAATTTTTCAGAATGTTAAGTGAATTTTTGGAATGATTTCAGATACAGGTAAGGATTTCATCTCAAATTTTCATTCATTGAGACACACTTTCTTAATTTAGTTAAATGGTGTGTATACAACCTGTTGGTTATTTCATATCATGAATTATATTTATCAGGGTATTTTAACTTAGATTTATAATATACTTATCTATCTCTCTCAAGAGATTTATTATAATTTTTTCAAAGTTTTAATGGGTTTTCCTTCTCAAATCCTCTTTATTAAGACATGTTTTAATATTATGCACCAGTTTCTTATTTATATAGTGTATATACATCCCAAAATGTATATTAAAATAATAATTTATTTAATTCATGGGTTTTATTGAACAATATGAATTTCAAGTTTTCAATGGATTTTTATTCAAAAAATACCAAATTCATAATAGATTTCATCTCAATTTCCCATCATTGAGACATGATACTTATTTATTCACCAACTCATATTTATTTAGCATGTATACTACATATGTGATATAATATAACATATGATTACTTTTATTCATGGTATTTGAATTTCAATACCTTTTTATACCTTTTATGTGGTTTTTTGTTGAATTTATACCCACGTCATAAGGGTTTCATTGCCTGAAAATAAAATCCATTTGTACATGTTCATGTCATACACCATGTTTCCTTATCAATAGTGAAAATAATTACCTAATTTCATTTTGAATTGTGATACTTTTATATTTTATGATATTCAATTTTCTATTTAATGTTATGCCACTCATGGGGTATTGATTCAAAAGTAACAAAGTTTGTAAGGGTTTTTTGTGACTCAAATTTATTCCATGGGTTGTAATCATTCTTATTGACTATAATATTTCATGAATGATATTCTCTAAACTATGATGATGTTATTCTATATTTAAACCATCACTTATATGGGAAATAATATTTCACACCAAATACATCTTCCTTTGTGATTTTTCTAAAATTAATTTATTTTATGAATAATTTCCATTTATTTTAATGGTCTATTCTTTCATATTCATGTTTTTTCTTCCCACTAATGTTCTCCTTTTCTAAATAGAAACTCAATTTTTTTATCTAAAATGACTCTTTTACTCTCTGTTATTAATTTTCAAGTAAATTTGTTGTTATCTTTTTATTGATTTAATTTTTTCAACAAAGACATTTCAAAATGATAAAAATGATTTCCATCCTTTGAAAATCAAATTTTTATCTTTTATCACATATTTATGATAAAAATTATGTAATATTCAACACTCCATAGTTAAATATTGTTTTGAAAAGAAAAGGTATTCAAATTATCTTTACTTATTTTTTTGGAAAACTATTAGCCTCACTATGTCAAATTCCCTAAGGGGGTGAATCAGGGTATGCCAGATTAAAACTCCAACCCCTTCAGATCTTATTTCATCTTTAAAAATACTCACTTCTCTCCTTCTCTCATATCAAAATATAAATATAAATAAAATCATACACGGGATACAGTGATTTTACTTGGTTCACCCTCACTAGGCTACGTCCAAGGAGAATACAATGGTGATGTGTTGATGTACCAAATCCACTAAGTCACACTTCCAAATTACAAGATTCATACTAGATCACTTCTATTCCTAGGCTCACTACCTTTACAAAGTTTAGGGTCAGATCACTACTTTCCCAAGGGTCACTCCTTATATCTCTTTCTCTAGTTCACTGTCGTCATAAAGGATCGTCGTCTTCAACTTCCTTTTCTCACTACTTATTGGAAGGGATCCTCTCATAGTTTATACAATTTTAAGTCCATTCATTTTTATGAAAGAACATAGCCTCAAATATAGATATCTACTCTATTGACGTCTTATTTTCACCCGTAGTTGAAATTCACTTTTTTGTGTACTCTTAGTTTTCAGAAATTGATTTTGAAAACATTGTTAGTCCCTTCATAAACTACTTATCTTTTTTTGTGAACTAATATGCACCATGTGGCACGAGTGCTTCATGGAACACCTCTTCCTTTGTGGACTTTCTCTACTTCTATGAATTGTACTCCTTCCATAGACCACTTTTTCTTCCATTGACCACCTTTCCTTCTATGGACTATTTTATCCTATGCGGACCCTTCTTCCTTTGCGGGATACGGGGCCCTACAAACCACCTTTCATGACCCGTTTCCATGAACCAATTCACCCTTCATGGAATACTCCCTTGCAAACTCTTCTCTTTCGCATAATTTTTTTCTCGTGAACCACTTCAAACATAGCCGACTTCTTCCTAGAGAAAATATGTTTTCTAATGAAAAATAATTCTTTTTCAATGATGGGATTGGTGGTCCTTAATATTATAAAATAGATCCAAAAATCTCATAAATCCATTTTACCCAAATCTTTAATGTGGTACGTCCTTCACCATGCATTGTTCACCTCCTACGAACTGTTGTTCCCTCCGAGGTCCATATAGTTTCCTTCTTTCCTCACGGTGGCTGATCTTTTCCGCAAATGAATCACCACCTCTCAGATTCAAATGATGTGTCATCCTGTGAACCTCAAGCATTCTGTGAACTATGATTCTACTATAAACCGTTTTTTATGGTTTGCACACCATGCTTCGCAATCCACATAGTGCTGCTATGAGGAAATCTGCCTTTTTCCTAATTTCCTTCATCATTATGTGGACCCCCTTTGTGGTCTATGAACTATGTTATGTGGTAAAAAAACTATTTTCTATGGAAAAACATCCATTTTCCAAAAACAAAACTCCTAATTTTGAGGCTTAAAAGTTTGGAAAATATTGGGAAATTGTGGCACCTTGAACACGTGCTTTAGAAAACACTAACCATACTCATTTGCAGTTATGTGGTTTTGTCCACAAACACAATCACACCCAAAAACACTAAGAGAACACCTTGATAAATTTTTTCCCAAAAAAACATTATCTGATTTCAAGTCTCATTTATTGCATGTTATTTTTAGGTAAAAGTTTTCATTGTATTTTCACTTCCACTTATTAAAATTATTATGTGTTTTTAAGCCTTCATTATTAAATATTATTTTATAATTAAATGTTTTCAAAGTTTTTTAAATTCAACTCTTTCAAAACATTATTTATTTTTAAGGATATTTTATTTTTAGATAAGGATTTTAGAAGTCAACTATTTCCCTTCAGATAAATGTTTTTTGAATCTAATTTATACTTCAATGTTTTAAAATTATTTTTTGAACAAAAAAATATTTTCACATCTATTTACCCTACAATTTATATCATCCATTAAGTGGTGTATTGATCACCCATTATATGTTATTATAATATGATTTCATTTGTAATATTATAGTATTGATATTCTATGATTTATTATGTTCATGTTATGTAATGTTATTGAATTTTTTATGAATCCCATTCTTTTCTATCAGTTCATTATGAGATGATGAATGATTGAATTTCATGTTTAATAGAAATTAAAGGATTATAAGATGGGAGGAACCTGTATCTCCCTGCAATGCATAGTGTAAATGATTATATGTTATGAGATAGAAATATTATGAGAATAGGTTGTCAAGTAGCTATGTTCTCAAAGGGTGAGTAAGATGAAATTTAGCTCTACTCATAATTCCATGTGAAAACAGGTTATCATGTACCTAAGTTCAAAATGGGTGAGTGTCATGGAGTTTAGCTCAACTCATAATTTTAGGATTTGAAAATTTGGTGGGGTTTCAAGTTATAAAAAATAATATATCATATGTTTATGATTGTGTAACTTTCTTTCCTATGTTTCATAGCCCATATTGTGTGATTCATGTTTATTGACTCATGTTTCCAAACATGATTCATTCATGTATTATTTTATTCCAAATAATATTCCATGATTGATTATATAATATTTATTGGGTATGTATTTTATTATGTATCTTGATTATACTTGTATGCACATCTTATTATCACTTGTGATATTTGATTGTTAGTACTTATGTTTAACCTTATTTGGTATTTAAGCTCACCCCTTTCTTTTTTTCCCATTTCACAAGGTTATGAATAGAATTAATATGTAACATTTTTCTACAATGTTATCTTCTGAGAATAATTTTTTTTGGATATTGAGGACTTATAATAGATTAAGTTGTTTTTTATAATAATAAAATGTTCAATTATTGGAGAATATGTAAGTTTTATTAGTTAATATTTTGTCCTAAATATCTAAAAATATAAAGATAAAAGGAATTGAGAATGAACTAAATTTAACTATTTTATTTAATTAATTTAATTACAGGATTATCATTTCTAGGGTGTTATATAAACATAGGACATTTTTATCTTTCATTACTTCCTAAAATGTCGGTGGACTAACTGATTAATCACTTTCAGTGAAACCCGATCACCTATATCAAACTATAAAGGGGTCATATTATGGAAAAAATATGGCTTCCTCCAACTATGATATGTGATAAACCTATTTTGGATCAGTTTCTCTCTCTCATAAGTATCTTTTACCAGACTAGGCCGCACAAAAACTACCACATCAGCCTCATTCCAGCAAAGTAATGAAAGAATTGACCTCTCATAAAGATCCATGTAAGCTGCCATCAAAGTAAATGGCCGGTAACTATTATTTTATGTTATATAAATCAAGTATAGTTGATCATACCATGATCTGTCAATTATTAGGGTTCAGTATTAAAGTATATACTCTAGTATTAAAATCATCTTCTCAGACTTTCTGCATGTTTAATGATGGTATGATGTCCTCAATATCCATTGATCCCCTAAGGATTTCTATAATTCCTTATGAAACTACAATGAAATATATACATGTGTGTGTTTGTTAGATATTATTCTCAAGGTAAATCCATACAATCATATTATCTCATGGATATACATCTTTCTATGCTCATCTACTAAGTGAGTCTCATGGATCAATAATAAATGGGAAACTATTATTAGTTGATCAAAAAACACCTAGACATAATCCCATATCCAAGGGATTCAAGTTAACCCCATCACAGTGTCCATCATAAAGTCTACCCACTTGCACATGGGAACTATATGTTTCTAGAGTAGCCCACCAGAACAGGTGCTCGACCATTACACTCTGGAAGGTAAGGAATCAGGAAAAAAAACTTGTAATGCCCATCTTTATCCCTAGCCACCAGAATTATAGCCTGAAGTCCTAGTATATTTTCTTTAATATATTATGTATATCCCACCTAGAGGACTGAAAGACCCTCATGAACTCTTCCCCAAAGGAATCATGGACTATAACTCTCCCTTACTTAAGTATCACATCATCACGTCAAGACACCACCTGGATATCAGGTAACCTCAAGCTAGTTGTTCCCACATCACAAAACACTCCGGTTCAATATCCAGTATAGGTTTTACCCAGTCTTCCAAATAAAATTTTTCCCCCACTAGAGAATATTTCACCGATCCCTAGTCCTTAGATTCATCTATCCACTAGTCATCCAAAAAGGTAGTCATGAGTCATTGTTCCTCTAAAGGTCATTCACTAAAATCTTGAGATACCTTCATCCTACGACTAAGATAATCTACTATGAAGTTACCTTTCCCTAGTGAATAAGTCATGTCAAAGACAAATGTTTGTAGATACTAAACCCAACACCATTACCTCATATTCAAGTTAAACCATGTAATGATATGGAAAAGGCTCTTATGGTCAGTGCAGACAACAAATCTGTCATTGAAAAGATTAGGTCGCCAACACTTCAATGAACTGATCACGACTACCATCTCCAAGTCATGTGTATGATATCTCCACTCATGGGTTTGTTGATAACATGACCCATAGGCTACTACCCTATCCTCAAACACCATTATTTCTCTAATAAATAAATGATGTATCATTGTACAAATCATAACAGATCCTTGACTTGGGAAGGTTCTTCACTAGATATATAGTCAACCTCATCTTCATCACAAGAAATTCCTCATCACACTGGTCTGACCACTAGAACATCACTCCATCCTTTTTCAAGGTATTCATAGGTTTTGGTAAATGGTGGAATTCCTGGATAAAATATCTATAGTATCTCGCTAACCACAGAACGATCCTGATCTCGAATATCATCCGAGGACATGTCAAGGACCTCACTACCTTGAATTTCTATGGGTCCATGGATATATATAACTTTGTCACCACATTCCCCAAGAATATCACCTCCTGAATTCAAAAGTTACACTTTTATAGTATAGCCTAAATCTGATGTGTCCAATGTGTAGTCAATAATGTCTTGAGATGCCTAGTATGCTACTCTGAGGTAGATGTGTATATTAAGATATCATCAATGAACACCAATATAAATGAGTATAGATATGGGTTGAATATATTTTTCATGATAGCCTTGAACACTATTGGTACATTCATTAGTCCACATTTAATCCCCATGTACTCATAAATCTCATACCTACTCTAAAACACCATCATAGGGATGTCCTCCTCTCTAACCAGCAACTGGTGATAGCCCGATCGAGGATCAAACATTGAGAATCATTGGGCTCCCCGTGACTGATTGAAAAGATCATTAATATTTTGAATAATATATATGTTCATCAATGCCACCCTATTTATCTTCTTGTAATCTATATAGATCTAAATACTACTATCTACAGTCCTATATAATAAAATAGGTTCACCCCACGGTGAAGAACTCAGTCTGATAGATCCCTTCTATGCCAATTCCTCGAGTTTCACCTAGAGTTCCTTCAAACTCGATTGGTGTTATACGATAAGGGATTATTGAAACAGGCTATGTACCTGACATGAGAAAAATATCATTGTAAATTCATATATTAGGTTATTTCTTATAAAGTATTCTAGGAAAACATTTGGATAGAGATCCATGGCTAGAGGAAAAGACAAGGGAGATACTACTGATCGTGTTGATAAATCCAAACATGAAGTTTATATCACAATCAAGCCACGTTGACCCATGTCTAGACCAAATCTACCTTCTCCCAACTCCTGTTTAGTAGTCATAAAAAACTTTTCACCCTTAGGTAATATAAATTATACCAATCTTTGATAGTAATCAATGTGATCTCAGAAGATGGTCAGTCATCTTATACCAAGAATCACATTGAAACTCATCATTTCTAGGATCATGAAGTCCCACATATGTCCATTATACAAATATACTAAATGAAATTATTTGTATCCCTGAAGATGGTCCAATTTAGTGCCAAAAGGTTTATTAAAGGAAATTAACTCAGAAGATAGTCTGACCGATAAGTCAAGTACAAAAACATGTGCAGATATAAAGGAATATGAAGCACTGATATCAAACATGGATGTAGATAACATATAAGTGATAAATTCCATACCTCAAACTGTAGACAGTTCCTTACCACCATATGTTGAAGTCTGGTCTTTGGCATAAAAATAGCCAGCCTCAGCTCTACGACCCTATACATAAGACACATGACCTGTCTAAGTCATCATTAATTGAGTTTTCTTTTAAGGATCATGGATAGATCTCTAGGTTTTAGATCATGTTGGTCCTACATTCATGTGGAACCTCTCCCTTGAATACCTATAGAAGAAACTGTGAAGATAGCCCATCTTACCATACCTACGAAACTTCTTTGGTGGATCTGTTTAGAACTTGTGATGATTCCTAAACATTTCACAATTGAATCACTATAGAACTCCTCCTATAGGTTCATGGTCTTAATATTCTTGCTGCTAGAGGAGATGCTCACCACAATAGTAATGGGCCCACCCACATGTGTATTGAATGGTTGAAGAAAAACAAATACTCAAGCCTCCTCCATAACATTCTCAATAGTGAAGGCCTTATGAAGAACCTTTTTGTATGTAGATAAGTTGAAACTTCGAACCTGGCGTCTGATGTTAGGATGAAGTCTAATCTTGAACTTCCCAAACTTATTTTCCTTTATTCCAACCAAGAGAGGAGAAAAGTGAAGAATCTCAGTGAAACAAGTAAAGTATGTGGATATCATCCATGACCCTTGTTGTAGTTCCATGAAATCCTCCTTTTGATCCAACATTGGTACGTCGGGGAAGAACTACATGAATAATAGGTTCCTAAATATCCCCAATATCTGACCCTCATGCATGCCAGCCTATCCCATCATGTCCCACCAAATCATGGAAAGTCCTTGTAGGATGAATGTAGCCAGCTTCACCTTACTACCCTCATGTGTCTCCATGAGGTTGCAGACACACTCAATGATTTATGTGTAGTCGTTAGAATCCTTGAGTCTTCCAATTCCCTAAAGACTAGTGGATGTTGGAGTTGGATGTCTCTAGTGTATTCGAACATGGACCTCACCATCCCTCTGTTATGGGAAAGAACTAACTAAAGGATTATTGGATGAGGTGGCTCACTACATGTACCACTGGAGAAGGTGTTGTAGTGTTCTCTTGCATACCCTCCTATACAACATGTGGTGGAATAGGGGTGTCCTCCTTAGTAGGACCACCTCGGCCCATGTCAGCTAGTTGTACCATGATTCTTTAATGAGGAACTATCTTATATAACGCGAAGAGAAACATTTAGAACATTTAAGATAGATCGTAATTAGTCTATGAGATCACATAAAGGTATGTAAATAGGCTACCAAAGTGGCAAGACATGCTAGAGTAATGTTCAGGAAGTTAATAAATAAATAATACTTTGGTCATCCTGCTGTAGTCTATCCCATACTACAACTATCTCCATGATCCACAACTCAGTCGTCTGTCACATTCCCCTTCCCCATTCTAGGATCCATATACATGATGTCTACATGCGCATCGAAATATTCATACAAGATGTGATTAATAAAACCCAATAGGACACTACCAATGCAATCTCAATAAATGTTCACATGTATATCATGTATATGCCATTATAAAAAAATGCTCAAGAAATCATGAAGAATAAACTATAGAGTGCCCATATAATAATCAACTATAGAGCACCCATAGTAGAATGTCTTGCATTCTGACTTAACCAATGTCTGGTCAGTGGAACCCCACTGGCTGGGTGGTGGGGTCTTTTCTATCCAACAGAATCAAAAAAACCCTACAGGCTTGCTGGTTGGTTCCATTGGCTAGCAGGTGATTGTTTTCCTACCTCCCCAAGGTTGATCCATTCCTCAACTCTTCAACCTTCAAATCATGGACCCTTGGCCACCAAAAATAATCCTCTAATACTCCCATAGCATAGATTGAACATTAGTGAAAATAGAATTTCATTATTCATAACATCTTATACATCGAAAACAAGATAGGATATTACACATTGGTCATCTTTCTTAGATACATAATGTGAGGTGAAATATTCAACGTTTTTTTGACATTATTCTTTAAAAATACCCCTAATATAATTCAAATACCATAAAGTAATATCGATTTTTTTACTTTCTGAAATCTAGACATAATTGATAAATAACCCATATAATAATTTTTAATTGTTTAATAATTTTTTTGTTTAAATTGCGAATCCAAACAATGAATTTGATGAAAAACATAAATTGAATTTTAATTTTAAACTCTGAAATTGAAATTGAAATTACCTTTTGATTCTCGTGCTAATATTTCTTGAAAGGATTTTATTTTGAGTTTTAATTATTTCAAAATAATTAAATTAAAATGGAAATTAATAAATTTAAATTGTTTCAAAAATAAGATTGTCAATTTTAATTTCCAAATTTGGATCTGGATGGAGTTTTTTAATGATGGAAATTTTGAGCTGCAAAAAAATTGATATTGAATTGATTAATATGAAATTAATTGAATATGATATTAATTATTCAATGCTGGAATTTTGTTATTATTTTTGTTTGAAATTATTTTTAAAATAATATCACTGGAAAAAAATGTTTCATTGGAGGTGCATGAAAAAATTCCCACTACTGCCACCACACACTTTTGTGGCGGTCCGCATGATTCCAGATTTACTCTTCCCGAATGAAGCCATCGGAGAGGATGTGCGCCTCATCGAAGCTCAACCTTGTTGTGTGCCCCCGATCGAGCATCGTGTGATGAAAACTCACCCTCCGCCGATGTGTTGAGCCTAACTGAACACCAAGCCATGCCCCTCTACCCTCACCAAAGATCCATGGATGCACGCTGCCTGTGAAAAAAACCACCACCAGATCTTCCAAACGAGACCGAGCTCGCGAGAAGAAATCTCACCACGTGGAACCTAACCAATAATATGGAGTTCGCCTCAACACTAATGTCAATGAGGATGAAGATGAAGCTTATATATATTCTCTTCATCCTTTTTTGAGAAAAATCCAGCAACTATGGGCTGAATGAAAATTAACTTTTTTCTTATCAAATCATTTTTGAGGAAAAAGTGAGAAACCGAAAAATTCAAACATTACAACCAAATAAAATCATGAAAAAAAAAAGATAACTCGTATCAATACTATAGGATCTTCCCCTCCTCAGCGACTACATCATAATGACAAGTCTTCACCATCGAATGACCGCTCAGCTAACTGTCTCATGCAGGGTTGCACGAGCCTGGTACTAATAACAGAGTCATAACCTCTCGAACTTACAAATCTGAATGACATGCTCAAGTGAAAGCTTTCTGCTCTGAACCTCATCTGAAGAATATCCATACAGCGTGCTGGTTTCAAACACACGAAAATGAACAAGAAAATTTGCAGCATCAAACTCTCCCATACAGAATCCATGAATCACCACTAAAACTTTCAAAATGCAGATCCAAAAGCATCACATGTTTGCACAACATTTAATTTTCAGCACCTGCAAGTCTCCTCATATAATAGTCCACTTATCCTCTTCACTCCACCCCACCTCGTGAGACGACGGATAGAAGGCTTGGAAATTCCTTGGAAATTATCATGTAGGACCTTCCTGTGACGCTTTTCTCTGCCCATTCCCAATCCCTTGCCTCCCTACCTTATATAGAAATCGAAAAACAGAAAGTGGAAATCAAATCAAATGTCGAAGCTGAAGAGGGTCCTTCCCTACCTCCTCAAATCATAAACTACATCTATGGTCATCACGGCCATCCTCCTAGCATGCTCCATGTAGGACATGAAATCACGAATCACATTCTCTAAGAACAGATTCACCCAAAACCAACAGCAGATTCATCCAAAACATCCCAATCAAGAAAATTCACTCAAAAAATGAACAACAATAACAAAAAAGCCTTATCCAAAACCATGATATGAATTAATAGAGACAACCTTGAGTGACAAACCACTACACCCACAATCGTCACCACCATAACCATAAAACCAGTCAAAACCACGCCATTATCGCAAACCATGCTGGAGAAGAACAAACCACAAAACACAAACCCAGGCCCAAGAAGAATCTCAACCAGAACAAAAATGCCAGTAAAAAGTGAAGATCAATAAACAAACATTACCACATTGGCGCCTACCAAATATCCATAGCACGTCGAACGAAAGCCCCGCCAAAACCAGAACCCAAATCCCATCGCCGCCAACTAGGTCGCTCACGGAGGCCAAGACGAATAACCCAACGCACTCAGTCAAAGACAAGATGACAATCTGCAAACCACGAGAGCTGGATCTCGGCCGCTTGACCAACACCGCACTGCCAAGGGAATCCCTATCCAACATAGGTGGAGTTGAGTAAGAAATAGGCTAGCAACGATTCGAAGTGCCAAGACGGTTGAGCCCACGAAGTCACACGATGCCACCCCGATAGGGGAAACGCTGCCACGATGTCACCGAGAATAAGGAGGGGAGCCGAGTCGACCCAATTTATTTATATCTCACACCTCTGTGAATTCCTAGTGATATGAAAATCCATGAACATGGAGAGCTAACCCCCTTGTGGGTGGTCCGAGAGGAATCACAGTGATGTGTGTGAATATTTATTCTTTAATTTCTTAATCCATTTCATTTTGAATCTGGTGAAACAATGGAAGTGGAGTGTGGAAGAGGCGATTGTCACTCTACATTATATTAAAATTATTGCACTCCACCACTTCGTTACACTTCAATTTCTCCATCCATTCAGATCAAATTTCTTACTAGTGGAGTTGTTTGACTCAAATGAGATAAATGTATGTGATCCCTTCTAGGAGAGTGAGTAAGTTTATTCACCAGATTAAGGAGTGTACTTTCCCATTCACCGAGAACACGTGAGAGGTATGCTCTATTTAGGGGACCACTTTTGTAGATTAGTGATTTCATACTTATGGAAAATAGTAGAGTGAATAGAAAAATGATATATAATCATTTCATTGAATTAGAAGATTTAGAATAATTGTAAATGATGACCCATGTAATGTCCCAGAAAATCCGTATAATTTTTTTTAATTATATTGAATTATTATGAGACCGCAAAATTTGACGGCGCACGATTCCGATGCCCGGAGCACCCGAAATGATCCGTCGAAATTTTGTTACGCTTTAATTAGCACGAGTAATAAGTTTTCCTGAAAAAGTGGAATAACTCTTCAACGGTAAATCGGATCAAAAATCTGAGGGCACCGTTGCGTTCAGAATGGTAGTTTCACCCTAGGCGCGACTTATTTTTGGTCGGCGCGTGCCTCCTGTGGGAAAACCGAAAAATGACATAATCGTAAATAAAATAATTAAATAAATTATTTTATTTTTCAAATTCTTATAACTCACCAACGGTGGATCGGATTGAAAATCTAAGACCACTACTGAACTCGTGAGGACATGATTTATTTAAAAAGATACTAACTTTGGCTGGCACAGGCCACCAGTGAAAGTTATTTTTTCACCATAAATAAAATAATTAAGTGACAATTATTTTATTGTAAAATCCATAACTTTTAAATGGTAACTCGGATTGGAAATCCGATAGTACCAATGAGTTCTTTGGGGCGTGTTTCACTTTCGTAGATCCTAACCTTGACCAGCACGGGTCGAGAGTGATTGTTAATATTTTTTCTGAACTTTTTTTCAGATACATTCAAGAAACGCGCAAGCGGCATTTTGTAACTTTTGAACCGGTACTCATAATTGAAATCTGAGGACACCGTTGAACTTGCAACGCTGATTTTCACTTAAGGAGACCTTCACCTTGACCGCAGTGGGTCGAGGGTAGAAGTTAGTTTTTTGGATTTTCGTGGGAGATTTAAAATAATAAAAATAAAATAAAATAACAACTTTTATTTTATTTTTAAAACCTACCATTTGATATTTAGTGGTGGGGACAACCTGAAGTAAAAAACCACCAATTTAAATTCAAAGGTGGAGACCACCCGCCCCTTGAACTCCACCTTTAATGGGAGATAACTCTTGGTTTTCCTCTCATTGATGTGATAACTCAATTAGTTTTACTTCGCCATTTGGTTGAAGGATTGTTGGAAAAAAAGGAGAGCTCTGGAGAACTTGGAAGGAGATTATTCAATGAAGAACATCCACTACAACGAAGAGCGACTTATGGAATCGAAGAATGAGGAACCGACTTGGAGCATCTTGCGGGAGTGACGAACTCTGACGTCCTCTTCAGCGTCTTCATCTTCTTCCCTGCGTTGTCTCCAAGAGACGAGGTAGTGGTTTTTATATATGTTTTGATTTTATTGATTCTTCATATCCTAAATTGACAACGATGATGGCCAAACGAACATGGTCATCACCCCACACATAAACCATGCTCATCTTTCTTTTTATTCATCACGCGTTCTTCGTGTGTTCTTCAACGCCTACTATTTATTGGCGCTGAAAACACGGAGTTTTGCTAAGAGAGATATATGGGCGTGAAGGACTCGACGCAAGGATCACAAATATGTGATTGTTTAATTTTTCGGGCTTGGAATGAAGCCTCAAAGCTCGCGGAAGGAGGCGGCCAAATATTTATTGTCACTGGAAATGCAATATTCTGTTGAGTGCGACATATGGATGCAGAGCCCTCGACCCAAGGATTGAAAATATGGGATCATTATATTTTTCGGGTTTAGAATGAAGATGTGGTGGCCCACAGAAGGTGCGACGTGGTGGTGTGATTTCTAGTGTGTCTTCAGGGTGCGGCTCCGGGTGTGGTAGACGGTACGACGTGCGGCAGCGAAGGATAGCCGGGAGGCAGCTTCTAAATGTTATGGTAGTCTGGAGGTGTCGTGGCTCGGGTAGCTGGAGGTGGTAGAGATGGTCTGATCGTGTGGAAGAAGGAAAATCGTTTACGAAGAAGGGGGGATTGGAGAGAGAAAAACTAAAATACAATAATTTTAAAATAATAAAAAAAGAAAATAAGAAATTGATGTGTTTGTTTCGAGGGCACATCAAAAGGGGCTAGCGTAGATTGATTCATGGAGTTAAAGGAGAATAATTAAATAAGTGATTAATAATAATAATAATATATTGTTATTATTACTTTTGATGATAAAACATCTTTTTGTCTGTAACTTCTCTGTGCGACCTTGGTTTGACGAACCGTCTATGGCAGTGAGACCCTGACTCTGAGACGGACATTCTGAGTCCAATATTGGATGACTTATTTGGGTGTTCAGATTGGGTACCTGAAATGTTCATCAATTAAAAGATTTAATAATATTATTAAATTTTTGACCCTCCATAACTCCTGCGTGTGACGTCCGATTGACTTGCCGTCAGTGGCGACGTGATCCTGTCTTTAATACGGTCGATTCAAGTCTAATGTCGGATACTAAATTCTTGTTAGTGGATCAGGTCCATGAAACACCCAATAATAATAATAATAATAATAATACGGGATCTTGTATCTGACATATCTCCCTCATACGGTGTCAGAATGATGAATTGTCTATGGCGTTGCAACCCTGGAATTAAGACGGTTGTTTCAAGAACAATTTTATATATTTAAGACAAGGTTGAGGCATAGGCCCCACGAGGCCTGGTTCACGCTTGTTGCGGTGAAATACAACCTTTTCCCCAGGTATCCATTTTGGACAAATGGGTAGTCCATCTCGTGTGTTTTTCTGTGTGAATCGTAACGGTGTGACCCATTTGGTTATCCGGTGCTGTTTGAAGTACGACTGGGTTGGATCGAACATGAATCCAACTAGCCCTCGACACTAAAATGCCTATAGCTTACAGACCAGGTACCTGTTTGACGAACTGCTAGCAGCGATGGAAAACTTGGAGCAACAAGGTCCATTTGGTATACCCCACTAGAGATTTTGATAATGTTGGGAAACGGTCGGGTTGGATCGATTACGAATCCAACCGGTCCCCCGAGAATAAACGGCTAATAATTCACAGACCGGACATCCGATTAACGCGCCATCTGTTGCGTTGAGACCCCTATGACGTGGCCGGCCTTTGACATGCTTCTTCATGGGACTTCATGGAAGTTAGAGTATCTACCAGTATCTTATGGAGCGGATCCTCCCGGTGACAAGCGGGCATAGTGCGGGACCCCTGTAGCTAGCTGAGACTTGACGACTGCTGACCTTTTTGACCTGAAGTGACGTGATAGGTCCAGTGGAGAGCACCTCTGTGTGACGCAGCAGACCTACGGTGGGGAGCACCTCTCTGTGACATGAAAGACCCACGATACATGACAGAAGGAGTGCCTCAGTAGGCCACGGTGGGGAGCGCCTCTGTGTGACGTGACAGACCCATGGTACTCGACAGGAGGAGTACCTCAGCAAGTCACGAGGGGGAGTGCCTCTATGTGACGCGGCAGACCCATGGTGGGGAGCGCTTCTGTGTGACGCGGAAGACCTATGGTACTCGATAGGAGGAGTACCTCAGTAGTCCAAGGTTTGTGGTAAGCACCTCTATGTGACGCGGTAGGCCCACTATACTCATTAGAGGAGGGGATCTCCAACAGCCGAGATGTTCGAATATGTGACTGGGGATGTTACTTGTTACTACCCCTAGAATAAATCCTAGTATGACCTGATTCAGTATCTCTGTGTTTTCCTCATGATTGAGGTGGATTACTTGATAACTTAGGTATATGTATGAGCATATACCTAGGTAAGGTTATCTGTTGATTTCATACTTTGTGGTTTGTCCTTAGTAGTTTTTGTGAGACCTTGAGGGTCTCGGGGTCCCTACTGAGTATCGTTATACTCACCCATGCACGGGCTATTCTCGCACCTTGTTGTGTTGGATGCAGACAACGAACAACGTTGATTGAGGCTGAGAGTACCAGGATTGGATGGTGCCCAGAGGTGGACCATACGACGTGTCGGTACGTAGAGGAGATGGGTGGATGTGGAGTGCTGAGGAGGCGATCTGTACCTACCCTTCAGGTAGGAATCGAGGTGGACGATCCATGAGTTGTTTTTCACCTATCAGTCGTCTTGTACTTTCCAGTTTTCCTTGTACTTTCCATTTGGGCTTGTATTCTGGCCCCTTTTTTTACTATACTCACTCTGTTTACAATTCAGTTTACTTGAGTTCGTATCTTGTTATGTGCCTGGTTGTGTGTTTACAAGTTATAAAGGCAATACCTTCCCGGTTCTAGGGAATTACGCCTTTGGTGCTAGTCGTCATCCTCTGGCCTAAGGAAGGTGGGCCTGGTGTAATCACAGCACAGGCCCTGGGGGACAGGTCGTGACAACCCAACCCATTGGAATTCTCCTTAGGACTATATGAAATCCTCACTAACTTTTTCTATGTTGTTTTTTATTCTTTAAATAATTCATAAACCTAAAAAACAAACAAATAATCATTATCTCCAACCACTTTCAAAAATAAGAAATGAGAATAAAAAAACACAAGTGATAGTAATATGAAACTCTAAAACCCTTCTCCTTGAGAGACGACCCTAGCCAGCCACTAATCTGCATTAGGAGGTTTTCAAAATTATGTTTTACCATGGCTCATGACAACCACGTGACCAACATGATATTGTTTCTAGGGAGTAAGTTCAATCTTTCGTTGTTTTAACATTTATATAATTAGTGTTTTTCTATTATCTTTGTTTTTGTTTTCATTTATTTCATTCTTCCTTTTCTTCAAGTTGGGACACATAGTAAAGGGTGTCTATTCTATATAACAGATCAAAAGGTTTATGCCTGGATCCATTGGATTAACCAAATTGAATATTCCACAAACCCATACCTTTCACATTTATTTTATGACCAATATATATTCCCATGTTTCCCATAGGAACCCGAGTAGAAGCAACAACCAATTCACAACCACTTTGGATGGGGGAGAAAGCAATGAAGAAGACACCAGAAAAAGAGAGATGCAAGAATTGATGGATAAACTATCTCTACTTAGCAACGACTCCCTAACATAAGTATAAGTGGATGAAAAACCCCTAAACATTGAAGAATTGAAGAACCTAAAAAATAAACTCAGAACCACTTTTCAGTATCCTATAATACTAGAAGAAGAAGTAGACTATTATGAGGGAGTACCAGATGAATCTATATTGGAGTTCCCATTTATTTTGGAAATCAAGGTAGAAATGAAACTTAAAGAGATTGGGGTCAATGGAAAAGTATCCATGCTCACACCTCAACACATTTTCCCAGTGTCTTTGTACATTGAAGAGGAATAAATATTTGTGATCATTGTGGTAGAATTTCTTTCAAACATTTCATTCTCTAATTTTATTGAAACTCTATTATTTTCTAACCTTCCTTATGGTTTATATGAAAAATAATGAATTTGGATGAATTCCTTAGATGATAAGGAAGATGGAGGAATGATTGAACTATACTTTGAATAAGGAAAGGAAGAACCAGTTTGGATACCTGCTGATATTGCAGAGGGAGTTCGAAAAGACACCCAACTAAACATTGAGCAATATTTTCATGAAAACCAAAAGATAAGATACTCTTTATAGTAACTAATGCATCATTAGTAGTATTTTTGAGTATGTTAAAAGATATGGAGATTCTATATGGTTCACTACAACCTACCATAATTCCCATAGAATAATAAGAGGAAGTGAACTAGAATGAACAACTTGAACAATAAGCTGAAAAATAGTGGTAGATTTTCTTATCTTGATTACATTTCAAAAAAAATCTGAGCTATATTCTGACTTCTCTGTTTAAAAAACAACTAATTCAACACTAGTTTCACCTTCACAAGATGAAGGAGAAGAGGTGAATGATTTTTTTTTTGAAAATATGTGGAAATATTATTTGGAATAAGACATACCGGTGAATAAGAAAACAAAATCGAAGACTGGTCATATTGAAGACAAAAGCATACAACCAACCTTGAAAAATGAACACACTTCCACCCAAGAAGAGGATCAAGATAAAGATTCTCCAGGGCCTGTGTGAAATTAAGTACTCTCTCAACCTTATAATGACCATCATCTTGAGGTAGGACAACTAAAGGAATGCCCAATGGTCCCTCATGAAGTGACATGAGTCCAATATACTGCCTATATGGGGGATGATTTTTATTTAAATTCAACATGATTAAATTTTATTCAACATGAAATACTGACTGACTCACCCTTTTTTTTAAATGTCAATGAAATACAACCATATAAACCACTATAAGAGTATGAATCCACAATAGTTATGGTAAAAATCGAGGAGGACCCATACTTGATCCTCCCACCCCCACATTTTGAGTTGTATTATACCTATCAAGAGGTGGGAAAGAAAAAATATATTAAATGGGAACTCCAAGAAGAAGTAGAATTATATAGAATTGGAAAAAATTGAATATTGTGGTTCTCACTAAATAAACTCCACCCCCATAGAGATTGATGATAGTCAAAAGACTATCCAGCTGTGGATAGTCTAACTACAACTCCTCTTGGGAGGTATAACTAAAGACTCTTTACTTATATTTTTACAATTCCCATTTAAGTTTTAATAAAAGTTTATATATATTTTTTCTACAGGTTTCACCTAAATTGACAGAACTCAAGAGGATTTATTAACTATCCATAGCAAGCACACCCATGGGAGAGTTTAACTCAAACCTATTGGTAAATAACACAAGGTTGTTTCAAATATTTGTCAGTGTTTTTTCATTGAAACTTTTATTCATATTTACTATAATCTAAATGGAAATTACTAAAAAAGGGTGGGGTGGGAGATTTCAACCTATTAGAGTAGTTTTAGAATGGGTTTTAGTTAACTGAATAAAATATTTAAATAAATTATATTTATTATATTCTTTATGTTTCAATTAAATCTATAAATAAATAAACCAGAAAATGAACTATTGTTAAATATTTTAAACACCCTTTTCAATTTTAAATTTACTTTATATCTTTAATTATAAAATACTTAAAAACCAAAAAAAAATAATTTTTTTAGAAACCTCTACATTGTTTTGTAGGTTTATGTTTTATATTTTATAAAACCTCGAGTGTAAATAAATAAATGAATAATTTTCAAAATTAAAATGTAGAAAAATATATATATAATTTTTTTCATGAATACTGTAAGTAAATCTTTTGTATTGTTTCTATTTTGATTTTTTAACCATTCATTAACTACATGTAAAACTCTATTGTTTGAAAGTATTATTCTAGAATTAATGTAACTGATTTTTTATGAAATTGTAAGAGATAAATGAATGCATAGAGACTTTATCACTATATTCATGGAAGTTTGGTCGTATAATAAACAATTAGAGTGTGAGTGAAAATATTTATATAGAATCTGAATTATAACTTTCATACTATGATATTTGAACTTAATAAGAGGAAACTTTACCTCTATGAGGAAGAACACAATAGAGAGCCAAATCAAATGAAAATGATATAAGTACTTTAAATTTGGATTAAAATTGGAAATTGGGAACCCATCATGAAAATATGAGGCAATGATATTGTTTGTGAGAGTGGCCCTATGTAAATTTTAATAAGTTATTTTTCATAGTGCCTATCACATACATTAATTGGAAAAATTCAAAAAAAATCAATCAAAAAAATGAAAATGTTTCTACATAAAAAATTAATTCATTTAGGTGAGGTGAATATTGAACCCATAAATGGGGAAATTGACATATAAACAAATTCACATTACATGTATCAATAATGTAAAAAATTTTACTCTAGTTTGAAAAAACATTGGTGATGTGGAAAATGGAAGTGCTTTTGGTTAAAATTTTAATTCCACTTGAATCTCATTCAATCCGCTCATTGACTTGAAAAAATGAATGAATTTGAAATGTGGTAGTTTTTTTATGCATATAGGAGGAATGATAATTTTTTAACACTGGAAGGATCTTTCTTTTATACATTTTCTAGATTGTTTATTAAAATCAAGGTAAACATTCATTTTTTTCTATTTGAATAAATTGAATAAATTGATAATATTTTCCAAGAGTGAAATAGTTCATGTTTGGGGGATTGATGCGAGCATAAAATTTCAACAATTTTTGATTGATATTCTTTGAAAATACCCCTAATTAAATTCCAAAAAAAGGTAAAAATATTGATTTTTTTGACTTTCTAAAATTTTTACTTAATTGGTAAATGACCAAAATAATATTTTTTTTATGGTTTAATCATTTTTTTTGTTTTTAATTGAGAATCCATACAATGAATTTGAATACAAATATAAATTGAGATTGAATTTTAAACTTTGAAATTGAAATTATAATTATTATTTGATTCAAGAACTAATATCCTCTAAAGGATTTTTTTTATTTTCAATTCTTTAAAATATATTTTTTAAATTAAAATGAAGATTCAAAAATATAAATTGTTTCAAAAATATAATTTTGACTTTTAATTATCAAATATGAATCGGGATGTAATTTTTGAATATGGAAATTATGTGTGGGAAAAATTAGATATTGAATTGATTAATTTTAAATTGATTGAATTAATTGAGTTTTAATTTATTATACAAAGATGTATTTTTTAATTTTTTTTATAATTTTCTTTTTAAAAAATTTCATTGAAAGAAAGTTTTTAAATTTTTAGGCATGTGAAAAAATTTCTACTACCACCACCGTGCGACAGTAGCACACTGCTATCATCACATTGTTTTGCTTCTGCCAGTCTTCTAATGGTAGAAATAGAGCTATTGTTCCCTATTTTACAATATACTACTTTGATTCCCCCTACAGTCGTACATTACTACTACTGCCATATCCCTGCTATCGATCATATCCAATATACCACACCCACACCCATCAACCATTTCCAAAACATAGAACAAGGTACTGCTAGCCCATATTGTGATACATTCACCAAAAAATCCACCACCACCATTCTCCTCTTTTATCACCAACCATTCCACTGTTTCTCTCTGCTACTACTATAGGATAATAGTATAACCCACAAAACCACGATTCCCTTATCTGATCTACCGCTATACATGTCGTTCTATCATCAAAATTTCATTTCTTCTCACACATGATGATGCCACCTGATATCAATCAAAGAAGATAACCACCATCGTTGATGGATCTAGACAAATCCACACACCCCGTCAAAGATCGACCCCATCGAGAGACCACTTTTTATCACTTAATGATGAATAAGACTCCCTGATCATGACTGAATGCCAAGCCACACCCCACTGCCCTCACCAAATATCCATGGATGCATGCTGCCGGTGAAAAAAACTACTAGTTGACATTACTTCTAGATACCACCACTATATTTTCTAAGGGAGAGAGAGGTTTTAGAAATAAAGAAACCCCCTCCCTCCTACTAAGCTCACATCACTAGAGAGAAGAAAAAATAAAAAGGAGAAGAGAAAATGGAAAAATTAAATAATAAAAAAATATTTATAATTGAAACATAAAAATAAAAATAATAAATATATAATAATAATAAATATATTTCTCTATATTAATATATATATATATATAATCATTTTTTTATTTTTTTTATTTTTTTGTAGGTTCTAAATACAACCCAAAAAACCAATAATAGTGAGGCCAGAGAACACTGCCAAGAAACAAATTATCTAGCCTAACTGCCACTATATGCAATTTTTTAAACCATCAAATTGGGAAATGTTAAACATTCTACCAGAAAAGCATAGCCAGAGGCAAGGCCTCTGACCAATTATTAAGAAAGGAAAATTCGAACAACAAGAACCACAACCGAAAACAATAGCTATAACACATCAAAACCAAACCCATCACCATCTCCATTTAAAAAAACTTCCTCTACAGTTGCTGACTCTCATTCTGAGATTTAATAATGCCTTAGGACTTTGGAATACTTCCTTTTAAGGTTCAACCGCTCCAATGAAAGAAATTAATTATTAGTCTGCCCAGGGACTACTCCACCTTCTTTATAGATAGAAAATCTAGTGGACATTGGATTCGGTAGAAAGGAATAATTTTTCTTCGATCATCTTCTTGGCGAGATAGTCATAACCTTCTATTTTCTTTGATAACTCTTACTCTCCCCCTGGAAAATGTCACTGTATGAGGGTCTGACCCTACACTCATTTTCCTTCACTTTCAGAAGCATCCCCCCATTTACCAGAAACGTGTATCTACTTATATTCCATCACCTGATTTTGCTGAAACTGGCTGTTCATATTAATCAGTGCAAGACATTGCGGCTGGTCCATCACACAATGATCTGCACATGACCCATTTCCTCCTTCTATAACCATTGCATCCTCATCCTGACCTGTTGTTAGGACCAATAGGGGCCTATATTCCCTGAGGGGGGGGTGAATCAGGGTATGGATATTCTTTTTCAAAGTTCTTCCTGCCCCACTGGATCTTGACCTCTTTATTACAAGGGTCACTTAGTTTTCACTTGTGTGTTTATTATGATCACTTATTTTCTTATTTATCTGATGATGATGATTTAAATGCAATGTAGGAAAGTAAGCAGGCAGACACAGAGATTTTTACTTGGTTCACCCTCACTGGGCTACGTCCAAGGAGTATACGCCGACAAGTTTCTGGTCGTACCTAATTCCACTATTCTTCACTAGATGTGGATACAATGGTTAGGATAGATCACTTATATGCCCCGTCTCACTAAATTTACAAATTTTAGGGTCATCTCACTACTTTCCCAAGGGTCACTCCCTGTTTCTCTCTCTCTGGCACACTACCGATGGAGAGGATCACCTTCTTCCTCTTCCTTTGCTTAGTGCTCCGGAAAGGATCCACTCATAGTTTATAGACCTGTAGGTCTCTTCACTTGTATGAAGAAATGCATCTTACTCTGTATGTAGATGCTCTGTTGAAGCCCAACTTTCACCTATAGATGAATTTCACTTTGCACCGAAGGTATCGGGCAATCTTCCAGCTTCCACGCAGCCCCAAAATAAGGCCGGGGAATCAACCTTACTCGGTGCGCAAGTATACCTCAGCGCGCAAGTATCGGCGCGCAAGTCACAAATGGCGCACAATTCCTCATCAGTCACTTGCGCAACACAAGATTCTCCAAATCCAAACTTGCGTGACTCACTTCCCTTTATGCCCAATCCAACATTGGCGTGCAACTACCAACAATCACCCTTCTTCAAATCTGTCACGCAAGTCCCACTTGCGCAACACACCACCACTTGCGCGACCACCACACCTGCGTGACGGGAGCTCTGATTTCTCAAAATGTTGAACTCCGGTAAAGAATAAAGAGGGGTGGTCCAGTTTTTTTAGGCAATCTGACCACCCTGCATGACAGCATGCAAGTTAACCCTCGGCGCGCAAGTCTCAACGTGCAGGTCTCTTCCCCTGCAAGTCACTTGCGCGACCCAATTCCAAACTTGTGCGAACCTCTTTACTTTTCCATATTTTGATCTCCTAATCTTGAAAAACCATAGGCGCGCAAGTTCTCAAACTTCCAAGGCATCGGCGCACAAGTATATTTCACGGCACGCAAGTTCTCAAACTTCCAAGGCATCGGCACACAAGTATCTTTCACGGCGCGCAAGTCACCTACGCAACCTCACCAAAACTTACGTGAACCTTATCCCTTTGCCATATTTTGATGATCTTATCTTTAAAAACATATGGATTAAAAGTTTACAAGCCTTCATGTACACGGTGCGCAAGTCCCTTTGCCAAAAACCACTTTTCTTCATTTATCGATTTTCAGGCCCAAAAATTTGGCAAACACTGGAAAACGGTGCCACCTTATATCTGTTCTTTTGTACCACCTCCAGATCATCCATTCTTTTTGTCGACATTATTTAATCAAAAATGGATCGTTGACCTCATCTCTTGAACACGACATTCCATCATGAAATCCTCTTTGTCAACAAATTTGTATGTCATTGTTTTTCTTTGTCAACAGTCACTATTCAGATGTCCACTTTGTTAACAAACACAATCACCTCAAAAATGCTTCAATGATGCCTTGAGAGATTTTTTCCCATCACCTGCACATAACCAATTGTCCACTTCTAAAGATTCTACTATAACCATGAATCACTGAAAAAATTCAGAGCATACACTACTACAAATACCCCTTTTATCAGTGCTAAAACACCCTTTTATCAGCGCTAGAAAAGTGCTATTAAAGCCAGCGAAGATAAAGGGGGGGGGTCCCCTTTATCAGCGCTCAAAAAAGCGCTCATAAAGGACCCTTTTATCAGCGCTAAAAAAAGTGCTGATAAAAGGGGTCTTTTATCAACGCTAAAACAAAGCACTGATAAAAGGGTCGTTTATCAGCGCTGATAAAAGATTCCTTTATCAGCGCTTCCATTATCAGCGATTTCTTTTTAGCACTGATAAAGGACCTCTTTTATCAGCGCTTTTTCAAAAGTGCTGATAAAAGATAAAAAAATTAAAAAATAATAATAATAAAATTAAAAACAATTAAAAAAATCCTGCAAATTGGGGGGGGGGATTTATAGTGCTTGAGCCCCCCCTTTACAGTGCTTTTCCACCCCACTCCAACGCCCCCATGCACCCCCTCCACCCTTTATCAGCGCTAGCTACCATATTCCCCCATGCGCGCGCACCCCTGCCTCCACCAGGTTTTGAACTCGAGACCCCCCCCCCCCCCCGCGCTCTTAAGCCCTTACCACTCCTCTATTTTGATTTGTTTTACATTTCATGATATCTCTCTCTATATATATAGTTATATTTATTCATATAGTAATATATATTTGTATTAATATATATATAGTTATATTAATATATATATTTATATTAATATATATCTATATATATATATATTTAGTTATATTTATTCATATAGAAATATATATTTATATTAATATATATATAGTTATATTAATATATATATAGTTATATTAATATATATATATAGTTATATTAATATATATATTTATATTGATATTAATATATATATTTATAGTGATATTAATATATATATTTATAGTAATATTAATATATATATATATAGTTATATTAATATATATATATATATATAGTTAGATTAATATATAGGTATATAAATATTCATATATTTTTATTTTAAATAAAATGGATATTATTTATTATTTATATAAATCTAATATATTTTATATGTAAATATATTTTATTATTTATATTTATAATTAAATTTTTATGTGTGAATATATAAACAATATGTATATATTGTTATATATTTGATTATAAATAGAATTGAATTATAAAAAATGATAAAATTTCAAGAAAATAATATAAATATGAATGTAATAGTTTATAATAAAGTCAATCTCCACCAAAAAAATCCAATAATACCCCCTTAAACAAGGTTGGAAATCCACAAAATGTTAAAAAATCGGGGTACCCTGACTAAAAACTCAATTTTGAAGGACTTTTAGGTCTTTTTTGGCCTCGAAAAAACCTTGATCGGGGTCCCCCTAGGATCACAGCGACGTAGATCTCGTCGCAGGCTTCGATTTGATATGTGGTAGAGCTCAAACGGACACTCGGATCAAAAGTTATGGTCGTTTGATGTTCGAGTTGTGTTTTCAACATATTTGGGATCTTTATTAATTTTTTTATTTTTTTGTCTTAAAATTGTTATTAAATGACTATTAATCCATAATAATTAGAAAATTATTAATTAAAAATATTTTTTTAATTTTTTTATAAGCTATTTCCACTAAATATCTTATATATTAAGTGTAACTATATATTTATACTTTTCTAAAATATATTTAAAATTATATTTAAAAAATATATAATATATTTATATCAATATAACTATATCTATATATTTAAATATTAATATATTTTTTTAAATTATTTTTTTGGATGTAGACTCTTTATCAGCGCTTTTAAAAAAAGCGCTGATAAAGCTCTCCTTTATCAGCGCTAACAAAAAAGCACTGATAAAGGGGGGGTAACTTTAACAGTGATAAAAAAAGCGCTATTAAAAGGGGTACCTTTATCAACGCTAAAAAAAGATATGATAAAGGGGTAATTTTATCAGTGCTTTTTTTAGCGCTGATAAAGGTACCCCCCTTTATCAGCGCTTTTTCATTAGCGCTGATAAAAGTGTGGCATTGGGAAAAACTATTTTTGTGGTAGTGATAAGCACTCAATCTAGAGATGAATGTTCTTCTAATTGAATTCATTACAACCTTTAAAGATGCCCCATGTGGAACCCATCCAAGAATCTAGAGTTCACCTCCACACTGAATCCAAAGAGGAAGAAGATGAAGCTTATATATACTCCATTTACCCCATTTTGAGAGAAATTTAACATCTACTAATATTTTCTATAATTTTATTATGAATTTTCATTTCTATATTTTAATTTCAATTTCAATTATATTCTTTGTTCATCATGCTATGATGTTCTATTCTCCCCTGATTTTATCATATCTCACAGCTTTGTGATGTCTGAGTGATCCAAAACTCCATGAACATGGGGAGATAAACTTCTAGTCGGTGGTCTGAGGGGAATCATAGTGTTGTGTGCTATTTTTTATACTTCAATTTGTTAATCTATTCCTTGAATCTTTTGGGATAGTAGAAGTGGAGTGTAGAGTAGGTGATCATCACTCTATATTCCATTGATTTTCTTTCACTCATCCACATGTTAAACTTCAACGTATCAATCCATTCAGATTACACTACATTCTAGTGGATTCATCTAATTAGAATGATGAATGGTACATGATCATTACCAAGTGAGTGAGTAAGTTAATTCCCCCGATCTAGGAGTGTACTTTTTAATTCAAATAGAAGAACACATGAGATATCATCTCTATTTAGGGGATCCCATGAAAAGATTAGTGATTTAATACTTAAGTAAAATAGTATAGGGTTCCTAAACAAATGATATTGAGCCTATGCATTGAGTTATAATATTTAGAATAATTTTAATTGACGATCAAGCCCACTAGAATTCACCCTAGGACTACCTTTAATCCTTTATAACCTATTTTTTTGTTTCTTTAATTAATTATTAAACTCATAAACCTAAAAATGAAAAAACAAATAATCATATATGTCATGTTTCAAAAATAATAAACCAAAAAAAATACATAAGTGAAATGATAATGAAAATACCAAACCCTTATGTTTGAGAGAAGACCATGTTTAGCCATTATGCTATATAATGTGGTTTTAAAAATTCTATTTGACTATAGCCCATGAAAACCACATAATAAAAAAACAAAAGTTATTAAAAATAATAAGTATTATATTATCTCTTTTTTCAACAACAGAATGTATTTATTTTGAATAAAAGAAAATTCAAAATTATCAAATAATTTATCATCACCCACAAAACTATATATTCACATATCCACATGAATATTCTTCACTGATTTTAGTAAGCTTCAATCCACCGATTTCAAGTCATTCAAAAATAATTCAAATCAAGTGATAAATTTTAATTTAAATCTCTATAAGACTTGGGTTAACTATATTATCTTGTTTTCAAATTACTGCATCTTTATTTTCTCCACAAATCCCATACCTCTGAATTTATTATGCATCTTCATAGAACAAGAAATACATGAAATTTTCTATAGTAAATAGCACCATGTAATGTACCACTACATAATACTAACATTTGGGGATTTTGAAAATGTTCATATAAAATAAACCACAATGTGGTCCTTTCAATTTTGTCTTCCTAGACCAACACCATGATGAGATCCATAGTATACACAAACTAGTCATTTATAAATAGTAAAACTCTCTGAAAAATTTCTCACAAATACAATGTGGTTATCATAGTATCATCATTTTGAAACCATATTCTATTCATTTTTTTAATTTCACACATCTCAGCATTTTAATAATTTAAATACTTGAAATAGTCTATATTTCTCTCATCAAGAAGGAACTCACCTTAAACAATCCCCATCGTGATGTGTTGATTAACATTTTTAGGTTTAACTATCTCCAAATATGTATTATGTTGTGTCTTAATATTATTCTTAGAAAAACCATATCCTCCCATGGATAGTTCTTCCTCCATCTATTCTTGAATCAGGTTCAATATGTGGTCATAATGTTTGATCCATGTATATTAGTTTATAAGCATCACCCAATTTAAATAATTATTTAAAATTAATATTATTGAAACACAATTTTTATTTTGAGAAACTAATTTACCTTTATATAGATTTCATACTACACTCATATAGGACTTCTTTTATCAAGAATGACCTTTATGGGGGGTATTAAAAAACATTTAAAAACTTCTAGTCTTCAGTGTTACCATTACACAAGTTGAACAATCCAAGGTACCCATACACAGTTCTGATTTTATAGTATCTCCTTTATGCGGATAAAACTTTTTTATATTTATACAAAAATCAAATAACCTTTTTAATCTTTATGAAAACGACTTTGATCATTAATTACCTTTATGTTGTGTGTGTGGTTACCCTTACATATATAGTGTAATTTTTAGTATAACCATATGCATTTGTGGGTAATTATATGCCTCTTGAACCTCAAACAAAACATCTCAAATTGAAATCATGGTCTTCTCCAAATCATTAAATAATATCCAAAATTATTCAAAAAACCATTATTGTTATTTTTATAGATTTTTACCTCATGAAACATTGGATGGATTCTCCACTCTTTAAGGAATCGTTATCATTAATTAATAACATATTTTAAAAATCTACCGTTTCTAGTGGCCTCAGAAATAAACATAAAATTTTTAAGATATTATATTACATCTAGAAATACTTATCTTTGTTCTCCATGAAGTTTAACTCCACAATCATAAAAAATAAAAGGGACACCTTAATTAAATATTTTTAAATGAGATCTTCTTATAAATATAATATCCCTTTCATCATTCATTATCTTTAAATACATGAAAAACTGGTCTATGATCATCCCAAAACATATTTAATATTTTCCCACTCAATAGTACATAATCTTATTGAAAATAAATAAAATATTCAAAATGGTTGCTTCTATCTCACCATTTGTGTTTATTTGTAATTCAAATAAATTTCTTGGGTCAGTATATGTATCTTTTATCTCCCCCTTATTTAAAATAAATGAAAATATCATGTAGTGGACTTCATTACTAATATTAATTATTTTGAGATCATCTTATTCTATATATTCATCTCTAAATTAAAATCTATAATAAATGGATAACACCACTCACAAAATAACTAAATGACATTAGTTAATATACTTTAATGCAACATGAGATAACCCTATATAGAAAACAATATATCCTTCAACAAGATTTCAAGGCTATCTATTTTAATGTTTAATATGTGATGCAACTCTTAGTGTATCCTTTAAGGAGACGGTCAATAGATTTTTAAGTTATATATATCATGGACATATCTCAAACAATATATCAAGACAGCTTAATTTAATGATATTACTCCACACTTTCGGTATGATAAAACATCAATCAACACTCTCCTTTTATAATCATATTTGATTTAATTAAAATAGGTGAATGATATGTGATTAGAATACCTGAATTATTGATTTTAAAGAGCTAACTAGAAATTCCATATTTATAATTTTTTATGAAAGAATACATTCGGGTGGAATCTTATTTATTTATGCGGACCCTTAATGGGTACACTCCATCATCACTTCACCATGGTTGATATTATAAAAAAACTATGAAGGAAAAATATTCCCTAGTTGCAGATAGTATTTATAATAGCTCATCGAACTCTTATGATAGTTTATCTTCTTTATTTCTAAACATTTGAGCACTTAAATAAATAAAAATGGAGAAATAGGTGTTTTACATGAATTTAAAAGATAAATGAAAAATAAAGAATCATCACTTGTCCACTATTTTACATTCATTCATACTTTCGTATTTGTAGAACATATAATGTTCAAATTCACTTTGGGTTTTCAACTATGATATTTGTTATATAGCATGGAATTAATTTTTTTGTAACTCTATCCTTGAGTGGAATATGCTTATCACCATTTATAATAAAGAAATTCCATAAAATTGTGTTTCTGTTTTACTTTTGTGTTCTTTTGTATTTAATCTTGAGCTAGAATAAGAGTCATGCGGTCTATTGTATCATGCTTAGTTTTCTTACACATTCCACAAAAATTTCCAAGATCCCTTGGGTTATCTTTATTGTAATACCTCTCTTAAAATTTGAGTTTTTATTCATATGAAAAAACTATTTTGATTCAAGTTTTACTTGATACTTTTACTAAATTTATCCATTTTTTATTTCTCTTTCCAAATAGTGAGGAAATGATTATGAAAAAAAATAGATTTCTTTGAGATTTAATGTGGTATATTCACAACTTTTACGATACATTTTTTAGGAAAATCCTTCACCACATATCTTGGGATATTAATAATTAATCCAATCCTTTTATCTCTCTCTTATATTGATTTTCTTCCTGAATTCTAACAGTTTACCTAAATTTTTATTTCTATATATTTCATGTATTGATCCATAGTGTAGACCCGTTTACCATAGTAAAATAATTTACTCTATGTTGAGACATCATTTTCATCTTTCTTCTCAGTCATATTTGGATTTTTCAAATATATATATTTTTAACTTTTTTATTTGCAATCTTATTTATCAAGGAATCTTATACTTCTTTTCACACATTTTGGCATTATACTATGAAATTATTTGATTTTAATAATATATATGAAGGATAATTTCTGAATTATATAAATCTTTATAACTATGACCTATTTTATATTACTAATCATATAATTTAGTTAGGGATTCAAACATATTTTAAGTTACATATTTCTCATTTTCTATGTGTTATGATTTTGGACAGTTAGTGTTTTCATTTTTCAACTACATTCCCCCTTTATTCCAAACTTCTAAAACCTTCATAACTTGAAATATTTTCAAAAATTAAATGAATGTATGTATGTAATCTTAATAACACCAACAATATCCTTTAAATATCTTTTTACCCACATGGGATGTAATTTATAAATTTCTTCAATCTTGAACTACTTGCTTTTTTTCGGTTGAAGATTCTATTTTTTGGATTATTTTATGTTATATTATTTTTTATTCTAGTATAAACCCTACATGTTTTTTTTATTTACAATAATTTTTATCCATCCAGATTCTCCCAATTTATATTTTGAAATCTATACCAAAGAAAGAAATAACATTAATACATAAAACATTTTCAGGATTATGGGATACCTTTTATTATAGAGCATGAAGTATATACTTACTAAGATCATCTCATGTATATTTTTATATTAATATGAGTCTTATGTAAGACCTTCATCCCATTAATTTTTTTGTGGGAATATCTCTCTTATCAGATATTTAGTACGTATAATTTGTTATTTTCTAATTTTTAAACATCACATCTTCTTCATGAAAATTTATATTGGCATAGTTATTATAATAATAAATTGATCTCAATCTATCATAACAGCCTTTATTAATCTCTTTAATAACTTCCTCTTCCATTTTATAAATTAATTTCTAGAATTATCAAGTTCCTTGAACCTCTTTTATTTTATTTATACATTTCAATCATTGACATTCATAGTTGTTTTGATTAGCTTATGTGAACCACGTATACCTTCTTTAAGAATGAATTCTTTAAAATCTTCCTCATTACCATTATTTTTTAATTAATTTATTTAAATAAATATTTCCATAATAAAGTAAAATTTATTTTACCATTTCTTCCACTATGTCATTAGATAATTTCACTTTCCAAATGTATTACCTAGTAAGTGATTCATTTCTTAATTTTTTTTCAATTTATTATCTCTCGATATATTGTTCATTAAAAAGTAAAATTATATATGTGATTAAATTAATAGTGAAATTATTAATACAAATTTTAAATTTAGTGTAAATGTCATCAACTATTTTAATATTTCCATGATCCTAATACTCTCTACATCTTAAACATGTTTATTCAAAAATATCACATTCACCAGATTTAGAAGATGAGAAGTTATCACCCTGTTAAACTTCAATAGGATATAGTTCCTTATTTTCATTATTTAATTTTTCTTTTTCATTTTCTTGCCTCCATTTTATTCCTATTATTGAGATTTTTAGCTGAAAATTTTAATTCATATCGAACATGAATGAAGTTTGGGTTCTTAATATGTGGCACTTAAAAATAATATAAAAAACTACAATTTATAAATTCTGATAAATAATTGGATAAATAATAGTCTATCCAAATAAAATAAAACCTAGATTATATATGATACTACATTTACAACCTAATGGATTCTGCATGGAAACTATTAGGTGGAGGAATTAGTGTCCACCAAATTATACCATGTTTTTCTTTATCCTATAATTATCCCCTATTAAACGTCAACCATTTTCATGGTTATCAAGTATATATCATTTAATGCACTCTCATATCATACTTATTATATAAAATGTACTAATAAAAAGTATTGTAATGTTTGAATATTTTACATTGTTATATTAATATCAAATAACTTTCAACTTAGCGTGTTGAACTTTTTCAAGTACATAGATTTTATTATTAATTTAATTTGAAGTGAATAAATGTGCCTAGTAATTGTCGCACAAGGTTCGAGCTGGTATCATTGAGATTTTTTTTTCTCCTATAATATAATCCTATATACAATATAGTTTCTCCATTTATATTGGCACCACTGGTTAATTAAGGGTATTTATTTATAGTAGAAAAAATGTCTTCAATAACTAAGAAATGAATTGAAATACTGAAAAAATATTCATGTTGTTCTCTAACTTAGACTCACTATGATTTTTATTCACTCTTTCTGTTATCTTATTTTTAGTTTTGATTTGTAAAAAAGAAAAAAATAGTATCCTCAGATCCTACTCATACCAATTTTATTTTATGATATTGTTATCTCATCAACATCTTCTTATTCTTCATTGAATAGGCGCACAACTAGATGTTTTGGTCTTATTTATTTTATACATAATATTTTTTCAGTAATGATTGTATTAGATTCTCTATTTTTTATGTATAGAATGTATTTACTTTGAATAATATCATTGTTTATGGTATCTCATACTTTCACTTATTCTCATGTAAAAATATATATTCATATTTTAATGTGATTATTATTCCATTGATTTTAGGAAACTTCAATCATATTATTTAAACTCACTCTTAATCATTTAAATCAATTCAAGTACTTCCATTTAAATATCCTTAGGACTGAGGTTAATTATCTCATGTTCTATTTGAATTATCAAATTCTTTCTAAAAATATGGCGACTCTAAATTCATTCCTTGTCATCATAGAACATTCAACACCATGAGATGTCATTTAGTGTGGTGATAGATCACTTTATAAATCTGGTAACAAAAGATTCTTATAATGATCATCCATAATAGGAAACACCATGGTCCTTTCGTTTTTGACATCACATACAATCACTACCACAAAAACAGTTTTTCCCAGTGCCAACCTTTATCAGCGCTAACGAAAAAGCGTTGATAAAGGGGGTGCCTTTATTAGCGCTAAAAAAAGCACAGATAAAGGTTCCCTTTATCAGCGCTAAAAAAAGCGCTGATAAAAGCACCCCTTTATCAGTGCTTTTTTTAGCGGTGATAAAGGGACCCCCTTTATCATCACTTTTTTTAGCGCTGATAAAGGGACCCCCTTTATCAGCGCTTTTTTGTTAGCACTGATAAAGGGGGGCCTTTATCAGCGCTTTTAAAAGTGCTGATAAAGGGTCAAATTCAAAAAAATAATTAAAAATAATATTTTAATATATAAATATATAAATATAGTTATATTTATATAAATATAATATATAATTTTTAAATATATTTTAGATAAGTATAAATATACATTTACACTTAATATACTTAATATATAATATATTTAGTGAAAATGGCTTATAAAAAAATTTAAAAAAATATTTTTAATTAATAATTTGCTAATTATTATGGATTAATAGTCATTTAATAACAATTTGAAGAGTAAAAAATAAAAAAAATTAAAAAAAAGATCCAAAATATGTTGAAAACGCAACTCAAACTTCAAACGGCCATAAATTTTGATCTGGGTGTCCGTTTGAGCTCTACCACATATCAAATCGAAGCATACGATGAGATCTACGTCGCTGTGACCCAGGGGGGACCTCAGTCAAGGTTTTTTAAAGGCTAAAAAGACCCATAATTCCTCTAAAACCGAGTTTTTATTCGGGGTACCCCGATTTTTTAACATTTTGTGGATTTACAGCCTCGTTTAAGGGGGTATTATTGTCTTTTTTTTGTGGGGACTGAATTTATTCCAAAATATTACATTCATATTAATATTATGTTTTTGAAATTTCGTCCTTTTTTATAATGAACTGCTATTTATAATCAAATATATAACAATATATACATATTTTTTATATATTCACACATAAAAATTTAATTATAAATATAAATAATAAGATATATTTACATATAAAATATATTAGCTTTATTTAAATAATAACTAATATCCATTTTATTTAAAATACTAATATATGAATATTTATATACCTATATATTAATCTAACTATATATATATATATTAATCTAATTATATATATATATATATTAATATAACTACACATATATATATATATATTAATATTACTATAAATATATATATATTAATATCACTATAAATATATATATTAATATCACTGTAAATATATATATTAATATAACTATATAACTATATATTAATATAACTATATAAATATATTAATATAAATATATTAATATAAATATATATATTTTAATATAAATATATATTACTATACGAATAAATATAACTAAATATATATATATATAAATAGAGATATATATTAATATAACTATATATATATATTAATATAACTATATATATATATATTCATATAACTATATATATATATATTAATATAAATATATATTACTATACGAATAAATATAACTAAATATATATATATATAAATAGAGATATATATTAATATAACTATATATATATTAATATAACTATATATATATATTAATATAACTATATATATATTATAATATAACTATATATATATATTAATATAAATATATATTACTATACGAATAAATATAACTAAATATATAAATATATAGAGAGAGAGATATCATGAATTGGAAAACAAATCAAAATAAAGGAGTGGTAAGGGCATAGGCGCGTAGGGGGGAGGTCTCGAGTTCAAATCCTGGTGGAGGCAGGGGCGCGCGTGCATGGGGGAATATGGTAGCAAGCGTTGTTAAAGGGTGGAGGCGGTGTGTGGGCCACTATAGTGGGTGGAAAAGCACTGTAAAAGGGGGGGGCTCAAGCGCTATAAAAAACCCCTGATTGGCAGTATTTTTTTATTTTTTTTTAATTTTTTTATTTTTTTTTTATATTTTTTTAATTTTTTTACATTTTATCAGTGCTTTTAAAAAATCGTTGATAAAAGGGATCCTTTATCAGCGATAAAATGAAAGCGTTGATAAAGGAAGCACTAATAAAGGGGTCTTTTATCAGCGCTTAAACAAAGCACTAATAATGGATCCTTTTATCA
Source organism: Viscum album (assembly GCA_963277665.1). Classification (NCBI taxonomy): domain Eukaryota; kingdom Viridiplantae; phylum Streptophyta; class Magnoliopsida; order Santalales; family Viscaceae; genus Viscum; species Viscum album. The sequence continues at coordinate 1,358,346,224 of OY728150.1, read as the reverse complement.
GTGCTTTTTTAGCACTGATAAAAGGGATCTTTATCAGTGCTTTTTGGAGCACTGATAAAGGGGACCCCCCCCCCTTATCTTCGCCGACATTAATAGAGCTTTTTTAGTGTTGTTAAAGGCCATTTTTAGCGCTGATAAAAGCCGTATTTTTAGTAGTGAGTTACCCTGACCATCTCTATGACATAGACTAGATAGACATTTTTCAAAGTTAAAACTCTAACACAAAACACTCACTTTTATGTCATGGAACTCTTAGTCCTCAAATTTTTCAACCACAATCTATTCTTTTCCATGATCTTCCACATATTTTCAGTTTTTAAATTCATTGACATGAGTGAGTATCTCTATCTGAAATCAATAAGAAACTCACATAAAACACTTAACACTACAATATTATGATCATATTCTTTATGTTTCCCAATTTTTGAATCTATATTTAGTTTTGGTGTGGTATTATTCTCAACAACACCATATGCTCCCTTAACTGATTATTCATTAATTTTTTCATGAATCGTGATCTATATATGATCATGATGTTTGATCCTAGAATATTAACTTAAAATCATCATTTGATTTAAATAATTCATCAGTATTAATATTATGGAAACTCATTATTTCCATAGTGTAACTATTTTACTATTATATAAAGTCCAGATGATACTTTTGATTCTCATTTTCTTATAGAATTAATTTTACATGGGTATTGACTACATTTAAAAAACTTTTACTCTTATGTTTTTTCATTATGTAAGTAATACAATTCATGGTTCCATTACATAGTTCTTAATTTTATAGTATAACCTTTACACATAGTCTATTTATTACCATTAAAATGTTTCAAATTACCCTTTTTTAATATATATCAGACCTTTTCACAAATCACTAGGATCCAAAATTAATATTGTACACCATTCATGATTATATTTATATTGGTAGTGAGATTTGTAGATAGACCATAGATATCTACTTGTAATTAAATACATCTTTAACCACAATCAGAACATATTTAATTGAAATCAAGTACTTCTCAAAAAATTTAAATATCATCAAAATTTATTTCAAAAATCTGTATCATTTATTGAAGTATCATTGAATCTCAAGAATCATGTCATGTATTCATATAATTCAATTTATCATTTTCTTTAATTAATAAATTGTTTTCATCCCCGCTCAATTTTTCTTCAAAACTCAATCTAATTTTTGGTATATAGTATATTAATTCTATAAATCCTTACCTTTTTTTGTAATTATGTTCAACACTAAAATCATTAAAAAAAGACTTAAATTCCCTGAATATGTTGACATAACCTTGTCAAGGTAGAAATATCAATCCTTTACTATTTTTTATCTATATATTTATGAACAACTACTCTAACATCATCCAAAAAAATAATGATTGTTTCTACACTTAATAGTGTCTACTCTTATTGAAATCAAATACAATATCTAACACAACCTATTCACACTCAATCAAATATTACAACTATAAGTAATCTTATAAAATTAAATTAAGGATCATAAAAATAAAACTAAAACTTATTAATTTAAAACATGGAAAAATATTTCACTACCTATAAATGATAAAACTATTCTCCCATGATATCAAATAATAACAGATAAATTGAATAACCCTATATAGATATAGAAAAATTTAAAATCACATCAAAACTTTAATTTTTCCACTAAAATCACCCAATATGTGGTGTTGGTACTAAAAAATAATTAGATATAATTAATATGTCATAATATATACAAATGAAATATAATACTTATTGATTATTTTTTAGAATATGTGGTTGCATCATAGATTAACAATGTAAATGAGTGTGATCTTCCAACCACGGGAAAATGCTTATATCAGGGTGAATGGGTATACTGGAAGGAATCCATAAAGGCTAAATTAAATTATTTATTTGATTTCATGTGTTTTGTAAAGGTAATTTAAAAACATAAGAATATTGAAACAGTTAGATATAAATGGGTGTTTATAGAAAATAAGAATGAGCTAAATGAAATTGAGAGATATATATCATGCATTATAGTATAAGGATTTCCCCAATGACTTGGGACAGATTATAATGAAACCTATTCTCCCTACATGAATACTGTTACTTTTAGATTATTTATTACTATAACAGAAACCAAAGTACTTTACATTTAATTGATGGATGTTTTCATAATTTATTTTTTATGTATAATTGTATAGTAACAAACACGCACATATATAAAAATATATGATTAATTTAAAATACAAGAATCATATAAATAAAATTAAATATATTTCTTAAAATTAATTTACAATGATCTCTTTATAATTTTTATACAATTTGGTCAAATGCAATACAATTAAATCAATATGTATTTGAAAAGGTAAAAATATTAAAATTATCTTATCCATATTTTTCCTTCCATTAAGAAAAATATGAACTAGTTTTGTCATTATTAAAATATATGTTGATGAAATTATTATAATTCAAACTATGAATGAAATTTAAATAATGGAAAATTGTCCTACTAAAGAATTTTTTATTTAAAATCATAATATTAAAAAAAATTCATTGGTTTTCATGTGGAAAAAATGAATAAAGGAATTGTTTTTCATCAAAATTAAATTATGGAACAATTTTTGAGACAATTTTATATGAATAAATCATAACCTTTTTTGATATTCAATGGATTTTTGGTAACATAATTACAAAAAGGATAATTTAAATCACCATGAATATAATTAAATGATTCTCGGTCCTAAAGTTTCATATATTAATTATATAGTCCCATATTTATATATTTTGAATTTTATAAGACTTGATATATTATTTTCTGTTAACCTATTGGATTGGTTCTTCTTGGAACCAAATTGATGAAATTTTAATAGAATAAAACATATCTCCTTCTCTTTATATGGAACATGTGATGTGGGATCATATTACTCATAATGAAAAAAGATTTTGAAGGATACTTGGATTGAGATTATCTATTTACTCCACATAAATCTCTATGAAAAATTTTATATCTTCAAATTGAGTAAGAAATAATTTACATGGAGAAAGGTTAAACATGACATTACCATTACATCCTAAGGTAATTTGGTGATTTAAGAAATTAATAATGTATAACGTAAGTATGCATGGTTATGATCAAGGACATATTCTATTAAGAAATTAAGTGGGTTGGGAACTGTTATCAATAATATCACTATATTAAATTAAAAAAAATGTATCACATATCACACAAATAAATCCTAGATATATCGAAAGAGATTATATTGCGAATACTATTTAAAAAATTTTATATACTCATGAGCTTTAGAAAAATAAAGATATATGTGTCTATAAGATTCATTCATGTGACATCTCTAAATATATTTTTACAAAATCACTACTAATATCAATTTTTGGATATCATGTGACTGATATTGGGATTCCTTGACATAAATATATTACTTGATTTAGAATAAGTATGAATTATATACTCCTTATAATTCATTAAAAAATTTCCCATTGGTTTTCTCATAATAAATATTTTAGTGAGGCTTAATCATATTAGACTTTCATACAAGGAAAATTGTTAATGTATGAATGAAAATCAATAAAACTCTATATAAAACATATATATTGCATAATTATAATATCTTCATTCATACCATTTCATGTTCTAATTCATATCTCTATTTTGGAATCCCATATTTAAGACAATTACATATAGTGATATCCAATATTGATATCAATGATATGATATCCAATGGTGAAAACATTATAATCACAACAAATTTGAATCTAGTTACATTTACATATCTTTTAACTTCATATCATATTTTTTTAATAGTTAAAAAAATTTAAAAATTTAAAAAAATTATGAAATTATTTTTTATTTGACTTTCAATCAACTTGTGGGTTTGTATGATTTTCTATATTCGAAAAATAGAGCATAAAAACATAAATAATTTTATTTTATAAATTAAAATAATGATAAATTAATATGTTAATTAAAATAAAGTACATACATAACTCTTCGGTATGATCACCAAGGAAAAGTGATTTCACGGATAATAACTAAGAAATAACCAACATTTCTTGCCTATATAGTTTATTTAGTAGTTATTATATCACAAAAATATCATTGTAAATATATTTTTATCTATGATTAAGAATCATTATTGGGGTTTATTTAATTTTAAAAAATTCAAATATCATTGAAAACACAAAACATAAATTTCATGATCTATTTAGGAGAGTTTTAAAATTAATATAACTAAAAAAAATAAGAGAGCATCATCAAATGTGTAAATAAAATGTGGTGAATTATATTAATAAATTAATAATTAATTTTATATTTTCAATTGAAAGAATATTTATGTAATGAATATATTAACAGTTAATCATTTTTAAATGATCCCCAATAATAAAAAGTATCACACAACAACAAATAATGTTAATTGTTCAAATGATGATAAATTTCATTTCATGTTTAACATTTAGCCTGAATGGACCGAATGCCTTCTTTTTTATTTTATTATAGATAATCCCCCTTTTAAGGGATGAAGGAGAACTCGTACATGACCTATAGGCCCAAGACCCAAGGCCCAACATGACTTGAAATACATGATGTAATGACACACCAATTCTCATTTTCATGAGAGCTCAATGAGTCATTACTATGCCTTAAGCGACATCCCCAAGGCGCCAAAGGCTTGAAATAAATGTTGAAGGGTTTCAAAACAAGTGGGGGATGATTTACCCTTTAAGAACATACCACAGATCCAAAAACCATAACCAACAGATCTACTAATGATACATGATAAAAACTCAGAAAACTCAACCATTTATTTATCAAAAATCAACCGAGAGTACCACAATGAAAACCAACACTAAAACATCAGAGTAAATAGTAGAAAGACAACTCAAAGACTACAGGACAACAACAAAACTCCATGCTCCACAAGCTCCAAGATCCAACATCATGAACCAGCCCAAGTATCACGAAGTAGTGCTCTATGCATGTGACACTTTACCTTTTCCAATGTCTCGGTATATGAAATCTGCAAAAGCACCAACGTGCCAAAGTAGGGGGTGAGTAATGAAACTCAGTAGGTTCTCCCTGATGACTTCTCAACCCATGCCTCTAGGATAAAACATGTTAGCATATTTATATAAAAAAGTTTATATAAAACAATTCCAAAACAGTTCACAATAAATAAGTTCCATGTCAAAACCATTTTCCAACTAAACCCATATTTCTTAAGAAAAGAAACCAAGAAAAGTTCCCAATTCCGTTCACATTTCTATTTGGCACATTCATTCCATTTCACGAATCCACACAACCAACCATGCATGAAACCTCGACCTACCTATACTCATGAGAGGTGAGTTATCCTTCCACTAAGCCGTCACTTAGTGGACTACCTTGACGGGGGTACTTCACGACCTTATCCATCCCAACCTATTGATGGGGGGACTTCTCACGCTTATCCATCCCAACCTTTTGATGGGGGGATTTCTTGGCCTTATCCATCCCAATGCTTATGAACACACACCACAACCCATGAAAAACCATTCCCAAAACCAAGTGTGTTCAAAACCTTTCAATAAAGCATCACCCTTTTTATTGAAAACCATTCCTTTCAAGCAGCAAAACCATAGCCAATTTAAAATCACCATTTTAAATTTATTTCAACAACCACTTTCCAAAGACACACAATTTCCATCACCCATTACTAAAAATAGGTTTCAATCATTCTTTCACAATAGATAAACAAACCATTTAAATCAAGGAAAACAATTTGAAACTAAGCCTTCAAGTTCTAAGAAAGAGGAATCGAGAGTGAAGCCACCTACCTCAACAATTTGGGCGAAACCAACCGACGGACGAAGAACGCCTAGAACGTCGGGTCAAAACTCAAAAAACCCTCCTTAGATCTCTTCTCCTAACACAACCAAGACCAATTCTTTTCATATTTGGCATCCACACCCTTAGATCTACCCAAAACGGGTGTAGATCTAAGAAAACAAGAGAATAGGAGAAGTAGATCTAAGTAGATCTAAGAAACCGATCAAGAACGATAACATACCTTTAGAATCTTGGCTTCAATTTTCCAAGAGAAGTCTTGAGATCGCCTCCGTAATGCTTGGGAGAAGTCTTCCAACCTTCAAGTGAGAGTAATCCCGAGTTAGGTCTGCTTAGGATGTTAAAACAAGGCAATTAAAAGAAAAATGAGTTAGATCCACAATTTTAGGATATAACTTTATGTGAATGCATGGTTAGTCGGCACGGTTTGACAAACCGTGCACTAACCGTGCGTTAGCTTCTACCTCAACCATCCTTCACACATGGTTTGACCACACGGTTAGACAAACCATGCACCGATCATGCGGAATCCATTTCCTCGAAGACTCACTGCGCACGGTTTGACCGCACAGTTAGAAAAATCGTGCACTGACCGTGCGACTTCCCCATTGCCTCCAAAAATCAATCCAAGTTCTCCCGACTCTCCCATTCAACACCCTTAACTTTAAAAACATGAAAAGAATCAATAAAGGGTCTATATACCAGAAACCGGGGGTACTACACCATTGGCATTTCCATCCCCAAAAAGTAGAAAAACAGAGCTTGAGTGAAAGAGTTCTGGCCACTGCTCCTTCATTTCTTTCTCACATTCCCAAGTCTCTTCCTGAATTTGACTATGTTGCCACAAAACCTGCACTAAGCCGATGCTTTTTCCATGCAATACATTATCTTTCCTATCCACAATCTGTACCAGGATATGTACCAATGAAGCATCCGTCTCTAAGTCAAAGTGATCACATCTGATCACATGGTCAGGATCGGGTTGATACTTCTTTAACTGAGATACATGGAACACATTATGCACTACACTGAACCATGGTGGTAATGAAAACTGATATGCCACCTCTCCAACCCATTCCAGTATCTCGAAAGGGCATATATATCAAGGAGATAATTTTCCCTTCTTCCCAAAATGACATTGTCCAAGCCTTGGAGAGATTCTCAAAAAGACATGATCACTCAACACAAACGACAAAGGTCTTCGGCGATGATCTGTATAAGATTTATGACGAATATGAGCTGTCTTCATCCACTTTCTAATCAATTGAATCTTCTCCATTGTTTCTTGGACAAGGATCAGTCCGACTAGTGAAGTTTCACTAGTTTCCACCCAGCATAGTGGAGAATGATAAGGACGCCCATACAATGCTTTAAACGGAGCCATGCGTACCGAGGCTTGATAGTTGTTATTGTATGAGAACCCCACTAAGGGTATATGATCCTCCCATGAGCCACCGAAATCCATTACACAATCCCACAACATGTCTTCCAACATCTGTATCGTCCTCTTGGATTTCTCATCCGTTTGAGGATGATACGCCATACTCATAGTCAATTGAGTCCCAAGGGATTGCTGTAAGGATTTATAGAATCGATATGTGAACCTCGGGTCTCTATATGAGATGATAGACACTAGTACACCATGTATCTTTACCACTTCCTTAATATAGATTTTTGAAATATCTTCCACCGTATGGGTTCATGAATTGGGATGAAATGGGCCGACTTGGTTAGATGATCCACTATCACCCAAATGGTATCGTCTTTCCAGACCGTTCTTGGAAGACCTATAACAAAATCCATTGTTATCTGATCCCATTTCCACACTGGGATAGGTAAGGACTCTAACATACCAGCTGGTCTCTGAAGCTCTGCTTTAACCTGCTAATAAGTTAAGCATCCCAAGACGAATTCGTCCACCTTCCTTTTCATGCCTCTCCACCAAAACTGCGCTTTTAGAGCCTTATACATCTTTTGTGTACCCAGATGTACAACCCATCTCGAATGGTGTTAATCATGAAGGAGTTGTTTCTGACAAACCATGGGTACAACCATCTGATCGATGTAACACAATACTGAACTCCCATCCAGCTTCCATCCCTCAATGGTATCCCCACCATTGAGTTTTTAACTAATTGCAACACAAACTACATCGGATGCCTGTGCCTCCTTTAATATATCCACCAAATCAGGAACAAGTGCAGCTGAAATGAAAACAGCAACATCACCTCAGTTTTCACATTCCACATGCATGTCAGCTAAGACCGACATCAACTGCCATTCATCTGAAGCTTCTTTTTCCAACTGAGCATACGACTTTATTCTTAATGCATCAGCCATCGAATTTCCCTTACCTGTTGTATACATCAAGTTAAAGTCAAACATTTGAAGTTACTCCATCCATATCCTATGCCTCATATTCAAATCTAGTTGTGAGAAAATGTGTTTTAGGATTTTGTGATATGTAAACATAGTAAATTTCTCAACAAAGAGATAATGTCTCCATGTTTTCAAATCATGGATGACTACAGCTAACTCCAAATCATGTGTTGGGTAATTCTTCTCATGCACCCTCAACTGCCTTGAACCATAAGCAACAATATGGTCTCCTTGCATGAGAACACAACCCAAACCTGTTCCCGAAGCATTACAATACACCACATACCCCTGCCCTGATTCTGACAAAGTCACGACGTGTGATGATGTAAGGAGAACTTTTAACTCTTGAAAAGATCTCTGACATTCTTCAGTCCATTGAAATGCACTGTTATTCTTTGTCAATGCTGTCATAGGCGAAGCTAGTTATGAGAAGTCATGGAAAAAGCATCGGTAATAACCAGCTAGACCAAGAAAACTTCATATTTCAAAGACATTATTCGATGGTTTCCAAGAATGAACTGCTTCTATCTTCTCTAGATCCACTAAAACACCTTTCTTAGAAACAAAATGGCCTAGAAAGCGTAACTCTTGTATCCAAAAATAACACTTTGATAATTTTTCATACAACTGATGGTCTCTCAAGATTTCCAACACTATCGTCAAGTGTTGCTCATGGTCAGCTCTTGTTCTTGAATATACCAATATGTCGTCCACAAACACCTCAACAAAAGAATCTAGATATCGCTGAAATATCTGATTCATCAATGCCATAAAGGCTGTTGGTGCATTCCTAAGACCAAAAGTCATGACTACATATTCTTACTGGCCATATATGCTTTTGAAGGCTGTCTTCGGAATATCCTCCTTCCAAACTCGCAACTGGTGATATCCTGATTACAAGTCAATCATGGAGAACCACTGAGCTCCCCTTAATTGATCAAATAGATCATCAATGTGGGGAAGTGGATATTTGTTATTTATCATAACATGGTTAAGTTTACGATAATAAACACACAGCCAAAGATTTCCATCTGCTTTCTTTACCAACAAAACTGGTGTTGCCCACGGAGACATGCTTAGCCGAATGAAACCCTTGCTTTCCAGCTCCTCTAACTGCACCTTCAATTCATTTAACTACATTGGTTCCATCCTATAAGATGGAAGTGAGATAGGATTGGTCCCTAGAAGGAGATCAATCGTAAACTCCACTTCTCTTACAGGTGGTAATTCTGAGAATTTTTTAGGAAAAACATCAGGAAATTGATCCACCACAGCTGGAAAACTATTTTCCGCGATTTCTTCCAATGATGCCAAAGTCAACACTGCCAATTGGTAAGAGAGCATTCACACCATTGATTCCAACAAGCTCTTTTCATCTTTCTTTACCATCCTCTCTCCTTTGAAGTGATGGTCGATTCCATCCTCTATTGTGAAACTAACCGTTCTCCTATAACAGTTGATGTGAGCCTTAAACCTTGTTAACCAATCCATACCCAGGATTACATCATAGACATCCATATCCAACATGGAGAAGTCCCAACATTAGAGTTCCCACCCGTTCCCATGGGTATCATCATACTTCCTCCTCCCATAACTCCTGAGATGTCTCTTTCAGCTACTGTTGCTTTGTTTACCATTTCAGTATAATCCGTGATACAAATCACAGCTATCTTCGAGCGAATATACTATCACAACCCTGATTCAAAGATGTGTGCCTTCAGCGATGCACTTTCAGCAACTTCCGGTGCAAAGAGCACCAAATTCATGAATTTAGCCACATATTCTGTGACAGAGAGATTCTCCTGCTTCAGGCTGAAAAAGTACATCATCCTCTGGATCTTGAACGTGTGAGGATAGAATTGTTTATTGAACAACTCCTCAAATTCCTCCCAGCGCAGGCCTTGATCCACCTTAGCCTGCACCACTAGCTCCCACCACTTTCATGCAAGATCCTCTAGCATATATGTCTCTAAATTAACTTTCAGTTCTACTGGTGTGCTGATGAAATTGAAGATACGATTCATCCTACTCAGCCACACCTCTGCTCTTTCTGGTTCCGAATCACCCCATAAGATGGGTGGATTCTTCTTCTGGAACTGGATGGAATGGTCTACATGCCTTGACTCATCCCTCTGATTCCCTTTGTCCATATCCTGGAATGCTTGAATGGTACTTTGAACTAGCTCTTGATTCACACGTGGTTTAGGTTCAACCACATTCTCTGTAGCTTCTTTGGGTTGGTTTCTACGACGCCTAATGGGTGCTATTTTCTATACAAACAACGCACGCTGTTAGTCTCACTTCCTAACAACTAAAGGCTTAGAATTTTTATTTCTATAACATCATCATCACATCATTTTTTTCCAACCATTTCTAAAACTAATCTTTTCTTTCTTTTGAAAATCAATCTATTTTCAAAATACATAAACCATTATCTTTTCAAAATATTTTATTTGAAAATGTGCTTAAAATTTTCAGAAATCACGTTTTTTGCATCAAACCATAATCCATTTCTCAGAATTATTTATGCAATCATAGTGGGAATTCATTCCTCTATAATGCATTCCATGCTCATATCATTAGCTAAACCCATGAAAATGAGATTTCCAACATTCTAGAAGTGTATCCAAAACACTTATGTACCCAACACCCTAGTAACTTGAAGTTCAACATAAACTGGTTAGCTACGTCCTTTTATGCTACACATTTCAAGTTCTGACAATCTTACTCCTGTATAGGATGACCACCTAAGGAATAGACAAGAAGTAATTTCAACTCCAAGACTAAGAAAATCTATGAGTAATTGTTAGGAAAGGACCGAACAAGCTGATACCATTTGTAATGACCCGCTAATTCTCATTGTATTGAGAGCTCAATGAGTCATTTCTAAGCCTTAAGAGACATCCCCAAGGCGCCAAAGGTTGGAAATAAATGCCGAAGGGTTTCAAAACAAGTGGGGGAAGATTTACCCTTTAAGAACATACTACAGAGCCAAAAACCATAACCAATAGATCTACTAATGATGCATGATAAAAACTCAGAAAACTCAACCATTTATTTACCAAAAATCAACCGAGAGTACCACAATGAAAACCAACACTAAAACATCAGAGTAAACAGTGGAAAGAAAACTCAAAGACTACAGGACAACAACACAACTCCATGCTCCACAAGCTCCAAGCTCTAACATCACGAACCAGCCCAAGTATCACAAAGTAGTGCTCTAATCATGTGACACTTTCCCTTTTCCAACGTCCCAGTATATGACATCTACAAAAGCACCATCATTCCAAATCAGGTGGTGAGTAATGAAACTCAGTAGCTTCTCCCCGATGACATACCAACCCATGCCTCTAGGATAAAACATGTTAGCACACTTATATAAAAGAATTTATATAAAAAATTCCAAAACTGTTCATAGTTAACAAGTTCCATGTCAAAACCATTTTCCAATGAAACCCATCTTTCTTAAGAAAAGAAACCAAGAAAAGTTCCCAATTCCATTCACATTTCCATTTGGCACATTAGTTCCATTTCACCAATCCACACAACCAACCATGCATGCAAACTGGACCTCTCTATACTCGCAAGTGGTGAGTTATCCTTCCACTAAGCCGTCACTTAGTGGACTACCTTAACGGGGGTACTTCACGACCTTATCTTTCCCAACCTATTGATGGGGGGACTTCTCGCCCTTATCCATCCCAACCTTTTGATGGGGGGGACTTTTTGCCCTTATCCATACCAATGCTTATGAACACACACCACAACCCATGAAAAACCATGCCCAAAACCAAGTGTGTTCAAAACATTTCAATAAAGCATCACCCTTTTTATTGAAAACCATTCCTTTCAAGAAACAAAACCATAACCAATTTAAAATCACCATTTTAAATTTATTTCAACAACCACTTTCCAAAAACACACAATTTACATCACCCGTTACTAAAAAGGGGTTTCAACCATTCTTTCACAACAGATAAAAAAACCATTTCAATCAAGGAAAACAATTTGAAACTAAGCCTTCAAGTTCTAAGAAAGTGGAATCGAGAGTGAATCCACCTACCTCAACAATTTCGGCGAAACTAACCGACGGATGAACAACGCCAAGAATGCCAGGTCAAAACTCCAAAAAACCTCCTTAGATCTCTTCTCCTAACACAACCAAGACCAAATCTTGTCATATTTGGAATCGACACCCTTAGATCTACCCATAACAAGCATAGATCTAAGAAAACGAGAGAAGATGAGATATAGATCTAAGTAGATCTAAGAAACCAATCAAGAATGATAACATACCTTAAGAATCCGGCTTCGATTCGCCAAGAGAAGTCTTCAGATCGCCTCTGGAATGCTTGGGATAAGTCTTACAACCTTCAAGGGAGAGTAATCCCGAGTTAGGGATGCTTAGGAGGTTAAAACAAGGCAATTAAAGGAAAAATGAGTTAGATCCACAATTTTAGGATCTAACTTTATGTGACTGCACAGTTAGTCCACACAGTTTAACAAACCGTGTGCTAACCATGCATTAGCTTCTGCCTCATCCATCCTTCACGCATGGTTTGGCTGCACGGTTAGACAAACTGTGCGCCGACCGTGCGGAAGCCACTGCCTCCAAGACTCACTGCGCACGGTTTGGCCGCACGGTTAGAAAAACTGTGTGCCGACCGTGCGACTTCCCCGTTGCCTCCGAACATCAATCCAAGTTCTCTAGACTCTCCCATTCAACACCCTTAACTTTAAAACCATGAAAAGCATCAATAAATGGGTTACATACCGGAAACCGGGGGTATTACACATGACCTGAAGGCCCAGAGGCATACTATGCCCAATACATGACATGTAGGCCCCACCCGCCGAAACTACCCCTCCCCTAGCTTCGACATCATTGATCAACTCGATTCACACCTTGCATTGTTGATCGGATAGCATTGACCCATACAAATTTTCATGGTGCCTGATCCTGATGGCGGTTTCCATACCCTCTCATTCTTCTAATTTGGTAGCTCTACTTCCGGTAACTGCTAGTCTTGTTGCTCTAAACCTCTTTTAGGGCCTTCTCTGTGTGAACTGGGATACTCCATGGTATTTGTATCCTGAAGGCCCAGAGACCCGAAGACCTCTGATGACCTGAAGGCCTTGGAGACCCGTAGACCTAAACTGGTGGCCTGAAGGCCCAAATCGGGTGAATAGTTCCGAATGCTAGAATACTGAATAGTACATGCTATAGTTCCTGCTATAGTACCCCAGAAATTCACCTCCACCTAATTTTTTATATTGTAACATCTTTTAAATATGCACTTTATGTATTAAAAACCCTCCGAAAATATTGTACACAACCCAATCACTTCATACTTACATAATAGACCATTTTATATGATTAGACATTACTTATCATAATGAAACAAACACCATATCATATAGGATTACTGCCACTGTATACTAGTGTCATGACCCACCCAATGGGGCCCAAGCTAGAACTCCCTAATCCACCTCCAATAGGCCATGACTAGGTGACTAGCGTCGAGAAGAAATATTACAAACATGAGAGGCATTACCTAAGTACTTTTATAGCCACACACATATCCAAGCTCAAAAAATGATGAAATGTAAAAACCAATGGCAAAAAATGCATGCATACATCTATATCCCACAATAGAGTACAATAGAAGTACTGAAAGCATAGAAAAGGGATAAAAACACCCACCTAAGAAAAATTGTAAAATCATCAAACCTTATCAGAAGGATGGGATCACTATCAACTACAACTGCCAGAAAGCTCACTGGCCATGCTATGGTAAACACCTCAGTCTGTCTAGCTCACTAAGATCCACCTACCTCGGGTCTTCTATGGACCTCATCGAAAGGAATGTGGTCTGTACAAGACACAAAACATGTTTGGGAAAATACCATACATGGGTGAGTATAAAAATACTTTGTAGGTGCCCCAAAAAACAAAAATAAAAAAGGGAGAAACTGAAAGGAAATAGTCCACTCGACCTAGCCAGAGGGAAACCCAATCGAGATAGAAACTCCATCTCAAACCATCCTCAGCTATACATGATAATTCACCTCGATCTACCTGAGGAGTCAACCCCAAAATGTGACAACACCATAAGGACTCCCATAAATTAACTAGATATACTCGTATTAGACACTAAGTCTCATGAGGTTCCAACCTCATATCCATACATAGGATTTTCTTCATAGGCTCTAACCATAACATGAAACTAGTAGAACACACTCCATGAGATTATCAATCCTATATGGCACCTATCTAAGAGATACACTCTATATAAAATAAATCTACCATTCCTAATGCTATATCTGAGAGAACATGATTCATCATGAACATCTTAATAGGTAGGACTCTAGTTCCCAACACCATAGGTCCTATCATAATTATCTCACGCCCATCACAAGCTAAAGAAACCCAAGTGAAGAGGCCCACCCCTCACCATTGAACATAGTTAAGAAAGTATTGCTCTAGACTATGCATTGTGTACATCTTATCTAATAAGATAGAATAGAGGGACTCACACCTCACCACTTCCTTGCAGTCGAGGGAGTACTACTCCTAACTAACCCAAGAAATCTTTGTCACTACTGTAAAGAGTAGCACACACCTTAGTCTGTTGAGGGATCACTAGATCCTATTTAGGTATCATTCACATCAAGTGTAAGGTACCACTCCTTATAATTGTATCCAACAGCTGAGGGAGATCCAAATCTAGTGGAGTACCCAATCCTTGTTGTTACTTAGAGATGGGGGAGTACTACTCCATAAGTGCGGACCTACACCCTAATCCAAATGGGGAGTACTACCCATGAAGGACCTGTACCCTGATTTGATAATGGAGTACCACTTTGTAAATCAAGGACCCTAACCAAAAATTGGAAGGGGAGTACTACTCAGTGTCTAGAGGACCCGCACCCTAGAAGGACAAAGTAGTATCGACTCTACCAACTCATTCACTATGGGAGACCCACACACAGGAACGATAGGGGAGTATTGACCCCAGGCTTTAGGAACCTCTCCTTGACATGGAATGGGAGTATTGACTCTTTCAAAACAACACATATGGAGTAACCATGCCCTAGAATGACAGGGGTGTACTAGATCTTATAATAGTGTACACTCACCCTACCTAGTAGGGGAGTACACACTATATCTATACATCATCTACAGAGGACCAATGCCCTGATCCAACAGGGGAGTTTTAAAACCATAGATAGAGTACCTTCTCCTTAGTCCAGCAAAGGAGTACCTACTCTACCTTCACGAACATCATGGGGAAACCCGCACCCTAGTCCATCAGGGGAGTAACACCCCCTATGGAAACTACCCAAAGGTAATGAACCCACACCCATGATGTGGGGAGTCCAATATCTACTAAGAAGAGAGGTATGAAAAACCCATGCCCCAGTCCATCAGGGGAGTAACGGTCCTAGAATATCTCAATATGAACCACACTAATCTGAAACATCAGATCAGTACCACTCCATAAGAGTATTACTCAATTCGTGACACCTCTTATATCTTAATAAATAAAAGAGGCCACCATTGTGATCTACGTGGAAAAATACTATGGATGGACTACTCACAATCCTGAATCCGAGTCCCAAAGAAGAATATACAGAAGACAGAAGATCCCCAGAGGATCTCCTAGTAGTACACAGTGTGCACTGGGGAACACACGTTATGTGAGCCCATTATAGCACCTTACCATGTGCATGGTCCACATGGGTTCTAACCCACGTAGGGGTACATGGAATGTAGAATATGTACATACCTTTTCACTCATCACTCACCCCTTTTTTGTGTTCCTCTTCAACACAAACTGACCAACTATGTACCTCACACGTTCTGTATCCCATACAACATGGAGTGTTCAGATAAATGACAACCTGACCATGTAGTTTTCTCATGTTCATGTACTAGAACCCGTGTCCATGTATCATGGCCATGTTTTATGAAACAATCATGTATTTTCACATGGATTACCCATCCCATGTCCCATGGTCACATGGTTTAGAGAATTACACAGTGTGTAACACCCATACACAGTGTGTATTACCAAACATTCATCTTCCCCAAACAAAAAGAGCTTCACAACATGTTTAAATGAACTAAATTCCATGTAGATGGTAATTACAGTCTGGAATTACCTAAAAAAGACCCTAATTCTCCCCTTTATTCCCCAAAACACTCAGATCTACCTAGAAGGGATAACAAACAATTATATTTGGGCTTTAGAACCTTAAAAAATGAGTAACGAAAGGTATTGGGATCAAAACTCAAATCCTTCTACCTAGTTGGATAAACTATGTGGGTTTGGATCACGAATGATGCCTGAATTGTTTTAGTTCTCAATATGATGACGATCTACTTCAGAAATAGAGATCAATGACACCTTGTTGCTTTAATTTGGCGATAGTTTCATTCATCACCAAAGGGGAGAAGATGAGAGGACGAGGAGTCACTACTCATGTTTCAGGAATCCAAAATGTGGGGAGGGGTGTGGGTATTTCGGTTTATGTAATTTTAAATAATTAAACATTCATTTAATTAATTATTTCACCACACACAAAACCCACAAACTTCCCTATGACCAAACATTGTGGCGTGGAAAACCTTAGGTTGCACTTAGGGTAAACACGATATTCTTGACTCAACCAATGTCTCATAAATCCGATATGAGACTCTAAAAATGAGTTATTTAAGTTTCATGTGAAACTACATGTGAGTGACAAAATATATTTAATATTTTTAATATCTCAACACTGCGGATCCCCGAGCTCCATCTTCCTATGCTGACTCAGTGCTCGGATCCAGAAATATTTTCCGAAATATTTTGAAGTCCTTCAGGATAAGACCCGAGTCACTGTATTGTCCCCACCTTAGGGATTTTCCCCCAAAAAGTGAAATCTAAAGTAAAAGGGATGAAACTGGGCTTCCCACTAGACTCCCACGCTAGAGAGCTCATCAAGGGTTCATGTGCTTCTTACAAGCACACACATAGAGGAACCTCCAAGATCAAACCACACTTATGCCCTACTTCCACTAGGACAAAATCATGAAAAAAATGGGAACATGTATCCGTAGCTATGATAGGTGGGAAAATACCAAGATCCATAGTACATCAGCAGTTATATGGTCTAGTGGTACACCACCTTTCTAACCTGACGTAGATACTAACGGAACCCTACAGTTCACATCCATCCCTACATAGACTGTACAACATCCTCCTCAAGCATTTTTGTATTCAAGGTCGACTCTAAGCATGCGAGGTTATTCATGAACAAAATAGGTCTTCCTAAGAGTAAACAATGGGTCTTATTAGGCCCTTAATCTACAAAACTCAAACTGTAACACAACTCACCAAAACAGAAACACTACCACACCCACTAGTGGAACCCCTTCCTCATGATTTCAAAGCTACGTCAAACTACACCACATCCTCCTATAATGTGTCATATACAAAGATGATGCAAAACACATGATGGTAATAACAAAAAAAAACAAAGGCCTTCTTGGACATGCACTGGGTCTTATCGGGCCCTCTATCGCAACTACCAACACAGGGGTTCTACTAATGCCCCACGTCATCCTGGTTAAACATCAAGCATGAGAGGAAAGAAAATAGTACCCATAGTAGAGTCTAACAATTTATGCTATTGAATGTATAAAGGACATAAGGTGTACCTCTCCTCGAATATTTCAAATCAAAAGACTATATTACCTGCAAATGTCCTCGCCCACATCCTCTAGCTCCCTGAGTCTGGTGTGGACTACCTGGGGGTGGTGGTGGTAATTCCCCAAACTACCTACCACCTCCTCTAACTCTTAAATATCCTTCACCTTGTTTGAAAACTCATGAAAATCCTTGATCCAAGTACTATCTCTTCCAAGGAGGCTCATTAGCCACTCCCTTTTAGCAGCACGACGGGTCAGAAAATCTCTAGCGATATTCCCCTAACCATCACAAGTGTAACACTACCTCTCCTATGGATGCTCTAATCCTCGATGTTGCTCCTGCACTAAAGACCCACAAATCAATGTTTGGGCATGGGTATGCCTCCTGTGCCATGATCTTGTTACACTGTAGGTCACATCCACCTGTTACTCCTATAGGAAACATTCCACCACTAGAGCTCATTCCATCACTCTAGTGTATATGGGAATGAAAAACAGAACCATAGATGCCTTGATATCCTAATTAAATCCCTTCTCGAAGGTCCGTGATCTGAAGAAATAATACCAAACCATATCCAAGGAGTATCACAACAGGTCTGTGATCCTCACTGAAAACTCTGCCACTGTCTTGCTACCCTATCAAAGCTACAAAATTTCATGGATATGCATTGATCTTAATGTGTATGGGTATAACTCTTTCTTGAAGAGTTATTTAAAATCCTCCCAAATGAGTGTCACCTCATCATGAGTCCATATCACCTGACTCCACCATCGCCCACCTTAAACTTGTAGAAGGCTTGTTCTAGGACTACCATCTGATAGGGAGGTGTCCTCACTGAGCGAAAAACTCATGTGACTGCCTCGATCCAGTAATCTACCTCCTGGGTGTCTGGATCACCTTGGTACCTCAAAGGTTTTTTCCATTGGAACTCATGTAGTGCACTCAGCCTATGTGCATCATTAGCCTAAACTTCTAGTAAAACATGTTGCTCAATAGGTGGTTTCACCACTGAAATACCACCCTGAGGTAACACCTCAAAATTAGTTCCCTACACTGAATCCTCTTCACAGGGTGGATCATTATCATGATCACGTTGTAGAATCCTATTAGGATATCTTCACAGAGGCATCGTGGAATAGAATCAAGACACCCCACAGTCAAAGAGTATATATGGGGAGATGACTCAAGAAGGATAGGAAAAACCAAAACTCATTCCTATATGATGCATGAACCATTTATTTCCTACCAACCTATTTTCTAATATACCAAGTCGAAAATCAAGTTTTTAGAGTCCCAGGGAATGGATATGTTGGCCACCACACCAACACTAACACCTCTAGCCTGAGAGCTGAAATCATAATATCCTAACATTATCTCTATGAAAACCAAAAAAAAGATCATGAAACTACGGTCCCAATGGGGAACCTACCACCTATGACACCACTATGTCATGACCCAACCCGATGGGGCTCGGGCCGCAACTCCCCAAGCCCCCCTCCAATAGGCCATGGGCTGGAGACTAGTGCTATGAAGGTATGATACTAACATGAGAGGAATTTTCTAAGTTCCTATATGCAATCACACACCTCCAAGATCACAAAATGTAGAAATATAAAAACGAAATCCATCCAATGAATGAATACATATTTATACCAAAACTAGGGTAAAACAGAAGTACTGAAAGTGTAAAAAAAGGAAAAGTGGCGCCCACCTTAGAAAAACTGTAAAAGCATAAAACATGCTTAGAAGGAGGGGATCATTATCAACTACAACTGTAAAAAATCTCTTCAACCATGCTTTGGTAAACACCTCAGTTTGTCTAGCCCACTAAGATCCGCCTACCTAGGGTCCTCAATAGACTCCATTGAAAAGCCTATGGTCAACACAAGACAAAAAACATATGCAGTCAAAGCCCATGTATGGGTGAGTATAATAATAATCAGTAGGCACCCCAGAAACCCCAAAAGAAAAAGGGAGAAACTAAAAGGCAACAGTCTGCTTGACCTAGCCAGAGGGAACCCTAATCGAGATAGATACTCCATCTCAAACCATCCATGATTGTACATGAAAAGTCAAATTGATCTACATGGGGTGTCAACCCTGATATGTGTCAATATCACAAGGACTCCCAAAAATCACCCAAATATACTCATCTCAGACACTAATTATCATGAGGTTCCACCCTCATAGATAGAAATAAGATTTTATTCATAGCCTATAACCATAACATGAAACCATGAGAACACAATCCAAAGGATCATACACCCTAGATGAAACTCGTCCGAGATATGTAATCTATTAGGAAAAACTCTACCATTTCTAATGGTATGTCTGATAGAATGTGATCCATCGGGAAAATCATACTTTGTCTGACTTTAGTGCCCAACACCGGAGGTCCTGTGATCGTTACTTCGTACACATAACAAGCTATGAAACCTAAGTGAAGAGGCACACTCCTCACCAATACAAATAGTTAAGGGATCACTTATTGAGACTATGCATTGCATGAATCCTCTATAACAAGAGATAATAGAAGGAATCACACCTCACCACTTCCCCATAGTCGAAGTAGTACTGCTCTTAACTAACCTGCGAAACCACTATCACTCCTGTAAAGAGTATCATGCACCTCATTTAATTGAGGGAGCACTAGATCCTCTCTAGGTATCATCCATGTCAAGTGGAAATGAATTCACCTTGTAACTGTATCTAAAATCTAAGGGAGCTCCAACTCTAATGGAGAACCTGCTACCCACTCCTTCTCAGAGATGGGGGAGTACTTCTCTATAAGCGAGGACCATCACCCTGATCCAATAAGGGAGTACCAATCACAAATGACACGCACCCTAATATGAAAGGGGAGTGGAACTTTTTAAATCAAGGACATATACCCTAACATGGTAGGGGATTATTACTCAGTGGATAGAGGTCCCACACCATGGAATGATAGGGGAGTACCGACTCTGCTAACTCATTCACTATGGGAGACCCACACCCTAACATAATAGGGGAGTACCAACCCTATGCTTGGGAACTCTATCCCTGTCATGGCATGAGAGTACTAACTCTTCCATAATGACACATATGGAGAACCCATGCCCTAGAATGATAAGGGAGTATCTACTCCTATAATAGAGGATATGCACCCTACCCAGTAGGGGAGTACCCACTCTATCTGTATGTTGTATATGCGGGAACCACATCCTAATTCAATAGGGGAGTACTATCTCTATGGATAGAGTACCCACTCCTTGGTCCAATAGGGGAGTACCTACTCTAACTTCATGAACTTCATGGGGGAACCTAAAACCTTGTCGATCAGGGGAGTAACACCCCCGGAGGAAACTGACCAAAGGTTTCAAACCCATGCCCATGGCGTGGGGATTCCCATATCCACCATGTCACATAAAAGAAATATTTTAAAGTTATTTTTCATTTAATTTACATCATTTCTTTGTTTTGATGGTTTCCCTAGGTTTTAGGGAAGAATAGATGAGTATTCATGAATTGGGCCAAACTGTGAGCCCAATTCCAGACTAAAAAAAATTATTTTTCATAACTTTTTCATTTTTCAAAATTTTTCATCCATTCAAATTCCTAATTGACCTCCCAAAACCTATTAAAACCACCAAGGTAATTTGGAGCTTTTAAAAATCCATAACCAGGGTTTATTTGGGTTTTTATCTAAGGGGTTGGGCCTGCCTGAAAGCCCAATTCCTGTTTTAAAAATAAAATTTTATTTTGTTATAACTAATTCAATATTTGGGATTTTTCGGTGATTCCAAGTCTCACCCAAGACCAATTAACCCAGACGTGCGTCTGAACTCTCTCCCACCTCTTTGGAGCTCTTGATAATTGCGATTTGGTGCCGAACTTCATAGGGTTCCTCAAATCGCCCAGATTTGAAGAGGTAAAGTATTTCTTTCATAACTCTCTCAATTCTCAATATTTTTCCTCCATTATAGTTCCTAAATGATATAATATATCTTTTTCGAACGTATCCAAAAATTGTGATCTTTTAAATTTCAGATACTAGAGTTTTGGAGTGATTACTTCAAGATACTTCAAGTAAATGAGCCCTTTTCTTTCCTCTTTCAAATTACTTTGGGTTTAACTCATTGTTCTTAGGGTTTCTTCGATTATAATTGAGTTTAATAAAGTCCATAAACTAGGATTTCAAACCTAGGGTTTAACTTTGTGATTTCTTGGCCAATTTATGTGGTTTTAGGTTTGATCTAGTTCTCTCTGGGTGCGGCGGGGGTGCGATTTGATTTTCGCACGGAGATTCAAGGGTTATTGTTAATTTGGTAGGTGATTCCATTGTGTGTGAAATTTTTGTGAATTATATTTCTGTTTTCATGGTACCTTAATGTTTATTTCACTTGAATGTTTCTGTAAAAATTGTTTTTAGTTTCATTTATAATGCAAATGAATTTTAAGTTCCAATTTTTGGTGAAATTGGGGGTTTTTCATTCAAATCTTTTATTGGTTCATTTTGGGATGCCCCATAACTTAATTGTTGGTTTCATTAAAGGGTGTTGAACCGAAATTTTGTTTTAATAACTTACAAGTGTTAATATAGTGTGAAAGGTGGATATCTTAAAGAGCTTTGGAAGAAAAACAATGTGATGTTTTGAGAGGTTGTTTTATTGGAAATAAAATTATTTTATTGTGTGTTTTAAATGGTATAAAATGTGTGTAGCTACTGTACAATTTTTTTGTTACCAGTAGTGATATTTTATATGAAAAATGATGTGTGTTGTTTGCTGAAATTGTTTGATCACAAAAAGTGGAAGCCTGGGTACCTAGGTGGGGCGGATTTGTACTAGTACGACTAGTGGATCGGATGGGTTTTGTCCTTGTTCCACTTAGCATCTGGATAACAACAACTCTAACTAAACTATTTGGATGATTATTGGGGACCACTAGGTTATGGGTATGTTCCATACTAGTGTCTCGTGCATGAGAACATATTTTTCTATGGTTACTCAACACAGAGGTACGAGGTACTTAGGGCCCGAGACAACCTAGTGCTTAGGGGTGTTCCCGATTTTGATGCTCATTGGATTTGTGGTATTTACCCTTGTTGTGGGTTGTTTTTGGCAGTACTTTACAGTAGCTCACATATCTATTTAATGTGCTAACATTCTGAAATTATCGTATTGAAAACTGTTTTCATTTGAAAGTTGCATTTCTTTGAATTTTAACACTGTTTCACCTTGTGTATTAAAATTGCTTGTTTTGTTCACATTGTATTGGATGCTCATTGGAATCATCTGGTGGTATCCTATTGGTCTTAGTATCACACACTACTTACACCCCTTGGGTGTAAGTAGACCTGCTTATGCTTGAATCAGGTAAAGGTAAGGCTAAGGGTGATGGCGGTTCGCGATGTTAGTCCCCATCGTTGGGGCGGAGTTGCGGGGATGGCTTGCGGGTGATGATCCCCTTGTCATGTGGAGTCCATGGTGATGTATTTATGTTGTCATTATTTGTTTTTAGACCACTTTTAGTGTCTTTAAACATATTTATTCAGATATGGTTTTGTTAAGAATTGTTTAGCATGAAAATTTCAGATTCTAATAATTGATTGTTTTTTTTTATGATTTATGCTTTCATACTTGGGTAAATCGTTCCCAAACCAGATTTGTTTGATACCCGGGCACTTTTGCCAGCCCATGGGGAGAGGGAAAGCCCTTCGGGCCTTGCCAAGGGCCGGGTTTGTTGCCGTTAATGGCGGCGACTAGATCCGTTTTGTGACACACCTAATAATAGCGGTACAGAGAACCCTCTCCCTAGTTCATCAGGGGAGTAATAGTTATAGTGTTTATCTATACAAACCACAAAAATCTCCAAAATCAGTTCAGTACCATTACATAAGTGTCATGATTGATTTATGCCACCTCATATCTTGTAATACATAGCATAGTCCACCATTGTTATCTATGCGGAAAAATAATTAGTATGGACTACTCACAAGCCTGAATTTGTGTCCCAAAGAAGAAGATGCAAAAGGCAGAAGATTCTCATAGGATCTCCTAGTAGTACACAACATGCACCGGGCACACATGGCATGTGAGCCTGTCCGAGGACCTACTCGTGTATCTAGTCCACATGAGTTCCAACCCATGTAGGGATACACAGAATGTAGAGGAGGTACATTCCATGTAACTCATCACTTAGCCCCTAGCCATGTTCCTCTTCAACACGGACCAACCAACTGTGTCCCACACATGCCATGTATCCCATACTGCACAGCGTGTTATGATAAACAACCACATACCCATGTCCATGTACCAAACCCCATGTCTATGTATCTTGGTCATGTGTTAGTACATGACCATGTATTTTCACATGGATAACCAAAGATAGGTCCCATGGTCACATTGTTTAGGGAACTACACGACGTGTAACACCCATACACGGTGTGTAGTCCCAAATGTTCGTCTTCCCCAAACAAGAAGAGATACACTATGTGTTTTACTGAACAAAACTATATATAGATAGTAATTCTAGTTAGTAATTACCTGAAAAATTCCCCAATTCGGTCTGTTCTTCCCCAAAAATCACAAAACTACCTAGAAGGGATCAAAAACAATTGTATTTGGGATATATAAACTTAAAACAATGCATAACAAAACGAATCGGGACCAAAACTCAAATATGCCTACCTCATTGGAGAAACATTGAATATTTAGAGCAATAAAGATGCTTGGATCCTTCTAGTTCTCGATCTAATGATTATCATATTTAGAAATGGGGATCAATGACACATTGTTATTTCAATTTGGTGGTAGTTTTGTTCATCACCAAAGTAGATAAGAGGATGGGAGGAGGAGTCTCTCCTCCTATTTTGTTCATCCAAAACATGGGGAGGGGGTGATGGTATTTAGGTTTATGTTATTTTAATTAATTAATTTTTTATTTAATTTATTTTCTCACCACACAACAACCCACCAACTCACCTCCAACCAAACCTCCATGTGTGGACAACCTTAGGTCACGCCTAGGGTAAACATGACATTCTGGACTCAACTGAAGTCTCAGAAGTTTAATCTGAGATTATATATAGGAGTTATTTAAGTTTCGAGTGAAAATTTTCATATGAGATAAATTATATTTATAATTTTTAATATCACCACACTGAGGCTCCCTGTGCCCCAACTTCCCACATTAACTCAGTGCCTGAATCCAAAAATATTTTCCAAAATATTCTGAAGTCCTTCCAAAAAAAACCTGAGTCAATACAACTAGATACATAATAATATTATTTTATAACTATTATTTGATATCCCATAAATATGATTCAAAAAATGACTCCCTTATTATGCGTATTAATTTTCAACATTACCTAGGGAATGAGAAAAATAAGAAAGGATGAGCTCATATACTCAATTAGGGGTGAACATAATAGATATCAATAAAAGATCATATGTGGGAAGAAGAATAACATGTGTGTATATGAAATTATTCAAGTTATATGAACATAATATATTGAAATCATATCCAATAAATTATAGATCACAATACATTATTTTTAACATTTGGATTTTGTTATAAAATAAGAATTGAGTCGTATGAATGTGGAACCATGAATGAAATGGGTTCCATGAAAATTCACAAAAAAATTCCATAAGCCACTCAAGGAAAGAAATTTGATGGTATCAATATATTATATTCCTTGTGACTCATAAAAAAATAAATAGATATTGATATTGATGGAAAGAAACTTTTTGGATCATTATAAATTAATTTGAGAAATAAGAATAAAACCCTTTAAATTTTTCATAAAATTTATTTTAAAATATAGTAATTTATAAAAAAGTGAATATAAACTAAATTTGAAAACCATTAAGACATTGATATGAATTTCCATATAGAAAACAAAACAATAGGGTGATGAAATTCATTCATGCAGATGATGTTAAAAGTTTTATTCATTTTACACCATTATAAATAATGTTAATGAAAATAGTAAATAACCAATTAAGAAAATAATATAAACATATTCATTTCATTATTTTGTAAAAATTTATAGAAAAATATAAAATAACATTAATTTATCATAAGATTATTCCTAAGGTTACTTATAATGAAAAATAAGGGATATTAAAATGAGGTAGAATTATTCCAAACTAAAAAAGAAAAGATAAGGTCAGCTCCCATTACATGTATCATTTAAATTTAATTTTGAAGGAAAGTGATATAAAAGAGTACGAAAACGTGTAAAAACCAAAAATAACAGAAAAATAAGATTTTTTTGTTATATAGAGAAATAATATTAAATTTTCCTTAATTTGTTTTTTCCATAAACAATATCAATTTCAAAGTGGTATTTGATATAACCCCTACCATTAATTTTGATTTCCATGAAGGTGATTTAACATCCTATATAATGAAAATAATCATCAGAATAATATATTTAATAACCATTTATATATCTATTACCTTTTGTACTCTTCATTTATTATATTTTATTACACATGTATTGGTTTGATAGTTTTTATTTTCATTATTGAATACTAGTATTTTTAATTTTTTGAACATGTTTCATAATGTAGGAGTTTATACTCATTCTTTGATACCATTTTTATTATTCCAAAATTATTAAAGGAATTGGAATAATTATGATCTGATGATTTATTAATTCCCATATTAATTTGATAAAATATATGTATGTAGTTCACCGGAATTAAATTCATGAAGAGCATGCTTCAGGTAATTAACTCACGACTATATGTTGTTATATAATGACTGGTAATTTTTTTATTTCACAATTATAGAACATTATTAAAGTAATTAATTACACCTTAATATAATTTATAATATGTACTTATGTATTGATACTTATTCATGATGAAAAAGATGATGTTAGTATAACATCGTTCTTGTAGGTGGTTGAACCAACCGAAGCAAGAACATGTTATACTATTAAATAAGTAATATTTTAGAGTTATATACTAGTATTATAATTTTTATAGAATCTTAATGATGATAATAAAATATAATTATAATTTATAATTATTTTAAATGATAAGTTAATTGAAAAATTCATAAAAGTACTTAGATATGTACTTTGACAAATTCGATCCTTCTCTAAATGTGTTCTTCATAATAGAAGGATATATTTCACTTTACTGGAAACAAAATCTTTCCAAATTCTATGGAATATTTAATATAATTGATATTGTATGTTATTTAAAATATATCCAAATTTAAACAATTATTTTGAAGTGGTAGATTAGGGGTCCTTTCATATGTGAGTTTTGAGTGGCATTCCTGCAAATACTCTTTCTCCAAGGTGTACGATTTCCATTTTTCATAGAAAGTGGATCCATAGTGTTAAATGGTGTTAGTTATATCAAACCCACATACACAAAAAATTATTATAATTTTATAGATACTTTTTCCTTTACACCGTCATTTACTAAATTTTAGCACATTTTACTATTATCGTGGTGACTCAATTTTTTTACTCAGTAACAATTTTTATGTATAAAAATGAAATTGAAACTCTTAAATTTTTTTAGTATGTTAATTAAATTTTTTAACTCCATTTAACCTAATTATATTTTTAAATATTATAAATTTAATGTTAAAATGAAAACATAATATACAAATAAAATTATTTTAATAGAAAAAACAATTTTCTAACATTATATACTAATAATTTTATTTTAGATAAATTTCTAATTAAATTAGTGTTAATATATATATTTTTTAAATTGAATCATTAAATTTCGGTATAATCATCCTTTAAAATTGATCAATTTAATTTATTATGATAAAAATATACAACACTTAGAAAAACTATTTATTGATAGGAAATATCAATTTATCATTAACTGATTTTAATTGCATCCCAATAAAATTAATTATTTGTCCTACAAAAATTAATTATATCAATTCAATGGTATTGCATCATTTCTTTCAATTTTATATATCAAATAATTCTTTCTGAAAAAAATTATAAAAATACGTAAAAAATACATATCTATAACAAATTGTACTAGTTAATTATTTTTATTTCATTGAATAATTATATACTATTTGTGAATTATATATATTTTTTAATTTTTTACTAAATATTACATAAAATAAATGCACCAATTAGATTCTAATATATAAAATAGCCATATTTTCAATGACAATATATCCAAAATCCATATATCCAATGAAATTATTCTAGACAACCATATGTCAATCAATCCTATATATAATAGTCATGTTACGTAACTATATATAGACTTACATACACCTCTTGAATAATTCATATTATTCAATTACTTTATTCTCTAAATGTATATGAGCAATCATTCCTTATTCAATCCATAATTTAATTTTCAAAACATAAATTTATTTTATTACATTCTTAGTGACCTTATTAGGTTTAGAGTTGTAGTGAATTGGTAATAACACTCACACAACAAAACTATGCATTAAAAAGTGGAAAATTATAATCAGTATCCAATTATTCACAATACAAGACAATTAATATGTAACATGTTTTTTCATGATAAATATTCATGATTTTAAACATGACCTCATCATTGTTCCAAATTATTTTTAATCCTTGTAAAAAACACTTGTAATCATGAGATAATGAAAAAAATCATTATAAGGGACATATACTAAGACAAAAAGAAGCCCATTACTCAATTTCAAAACCATGAGATCATATAAGAGAGTATTCCATTAATGTAATAAAAATTATACTCAAATAATCATTTAATTACAAATTAAATAATATTTATTTCCCAAAGTTATTACTAAAAAAATTTATAAGAAAATATAAAGGGATAATCATAATCATGGGGGTTTCATAAAAAACACGAGAACCCATGAAAAACATTTTCTTAAAAACATTCCATTTACCCATAAAGGGAATAATTAATCCTTTTAATAAAGGATAATTAGATTAACTTAGAAAATCAAATTATTTCTATGATTTTTTTTCTATAACAGAAAATTCATAAAGGTTACATGGGACATCATCTCCATAGAACTGTTATAAGAACCCTTATAATTGAAACAACTATCTCAGTTAATTCCAACACAATACACCAGAGAACATGATAATTACCCAAGTAATTTGAAATATATATCGACCGAACTCTTCATCATAAACAATTTCCATAGACCATAACATACATGGATCAAATAAAATATTGTATTTCTATCATCAATCTAATAAAAATATTCTTTTGAAAAAATAAGTAAAACATTTTCAGATATTGATATATCTCTTTACATTAAAACATTATTTTAAAAACTAAAATACCTAGAACAAATTGAAGACATTTTTTTCATTTAATAAAACATGGAAGCTTGTAAAGGAAGATAAATATCTAACAACAGTTATAGAGGAATGAAAATTCATTAGTATTATATTAGTAAAAAACATTCCTTTTTCTCTTTTTAAATAAAGTAAAAAATTTCATATGAAATATGGAAAAATATTCATTTTAAATAATATTGTAATAAAGTATTAGGAGAGGTAAAATGACCAATTTAATTAAATAATTTAAATATTTACACATCCATATAATAATATGTACATTAAATAACAATATTAGAATGAATTAGTCAAAACAATTTAAAACTAGGTTTTAAGATAGAATATCTTTTACCATGAGTATGATTTATCACTTACCTTTTTTAACTTCTAGAATAAGAAAATTTATGTTAATCATTTAATTTATTAAGAATATTTTTCAGGTTCAATATTTTTTTATTACTCCTTTTTATTTCAATTGTTAATATATCATACATTATCACTTAATTGAATATTTTTACATTGGAAATTTTAAGTATTTTTGGTTTATAATTATTAAATGAATTAAGTATTATGACTATGGTAAAATTTATCGGGATTATATCATTTAAAGAAGATTAATTTACCATGTTTACTTCTGTCATCTTAAGGATGTTTGGTTCATAATTCAAAAATGACTTTAGTAGCATGACTATTAATAATGGATCTTGATTATATTATTTATATAATTTTAATCAAGTTATAATTATATTTCTATCCAATATTTATTATTTTCAAACCAACTATGTTATATTATTTTGAATAATGAATTACATTACTTTATGAAGATGATAGTCAGTACAAACACATAAGTGGTGTTTCCATTTTTCAATGAACATGAGGGAAAGAAGACAAGTATTTTTTTAAATTTATATATTTAATATAATATCATAAATATCATATTATTTCTTTAAATCCACATATATATACAATCTATGTGAGGTGGTGATGAAAAATAAAATGCATCGATTCAAAAGTAGGAAGTCCACATGTACAAATGAGCAATGATTTAATTTTTTATTTAACAATAAAGAAATAATAATAATTTATATTTTCCATTATAGAATGGAATTTCTGTCATATATTTCAAATTATTTAATTTTTCACTAAAATTATTACTTACCATAAGAGGTGGTGATGAAAAATGAAATACCTCATCTTCCTGCGGTAGAAGTAATGAAAGTTGTTTTTATTTTCTATTAGTTACAGAAATAGATAAAAATTGGGTTATAACATAAACATAATAACATTCCATTATATGGGATATATTTATGTTATTATATTATAATGGTTAAGATAGGTTTAATAGAGGTACAAGAATAAATAAAAAATAAAACATCTAGTTAAGAACTATTCATATTCTTCAGAAAACGACATTCATATGATAACTAAAGCCTTATTAGGATGGTATTATGATTAAACTAGGAACTCCAGGTAATAGAGATAAATTTTAGTATGGGATTTGGGTATGTAATTTTTGAGATAAGATAATCTCAATGTATATAGAAGAGATGAGAGGTGGTGTCCTTTAATTAGTGTGGTTGAGGACACACATCAAAAATTTCAAAAGATTATGATATATTAATGCCTTACTCAAGCCAAATGGATCTAAAATTACTAATATTGAAATATAGAAGGATAAAGATTCTAAATATGACCATACAATAGGATTTAGACAAGATATTAAATAATTTTAACTCTAATAATTATAGTTTTATCCATTTGAACATATTTTAACACTTACCCTCGTAAATGACTTCTTTTTACCAATTTTTCTATTCATAATGACCAAAAATTAGTTTGAACTCTTTCAAAAATTTCAAGCACCTAATTATAAAAATGGAATTAATTTTTAAATATTATTAATATAATGGTATTAAAACTATTTTTAAAATCAGAACATTTAGTGTGATTAAAATTAATTTTTTGAATAAATTCCCTTTTATGTAATAAATTGTTTTTTTACCAAATTCTATTATAATATTGATAACATTTAAATTAATTGACCTATTTATAATTAAAAGGAACTTATTGAATTTTTTAATAGATCCAAAACAAAACTATTAGAAAAAATCACAGAAAATTAATCTATGGAATTTTTTTACTTACTGATATAAATAATAATATCATTTTTATCAAATTGAACCACTATAATTTTAAAATTAAATATTTTAGTAAAACCTTATAATTCATGAAACCTTTTTTTTAATAAAACTATTTTATTTTTGATGAAGAAATTACTTATTATTATTATTATGAATAAGTCTCTATGAAATATGATTCATGATTATTAATGAGGAATGAAATTAATCAATTATTAATATTTCCTTGGATGTCACATTATTTTCCAATTTAAAAACTACATCCTCAAAATTTTTATTCACTTCATAAATAAGTGCGGATATTTATCCTTCATACCATTTTCAAATTTCCATTTTTCTTCTTTAATAAGATGATTTTCAATAAAATCCTTAAAGTGGTGAATCCCCATATTCCATAACACCAGCTCTCCACACTCAAGAATCAAAATGCATTGTTCCTAGAAATATCCTATTATATTTTAATTAATTCATGACTCATAATATGAGATTCATCAAGAATATACTTCCTCAACAATAAAATATGAATCGCATCATATACCTGAGAAAAACTAAGAGGTAAATTCAATTGATAAGAAACTAATCTATTATTATCATGAGTTTGATACAGTCCAATGAATCATGGAAAAAACATTACCTTCTTACCAAAAATGAATAGTACTTTTCCATGGAGATACTTTAAAAAAATGCGGTCACCTACTTGGAATGAAAGATCTTTCCTTCAGTTATTCACATAAATTTTCTTCCGGTTCTAAGTTACCCTTATATACTACTAAATCATCTTCACATTCTCAAATAAATCTTCTACCAAATAGAGTCCCAAAATCCATTTTAACTGACTTCATCCCCATAAAATGGAGTCTGAAACCTCATTCCATATAATTCATTAAAAGGTTCCATTAGTATACATCAATGAAAACTATTATTATATGAAAATTAAAATATGATAGATCACTGATCTAAAACAAGGATATACCCACATATTTAAAAAATATATGGTTATAGGTAACCCCTATAGCAATAAGAAAAAAATTCATGGGAATGACCTATATCCATGTTAATCTAAAAACCATGGGTATAGCTCACCCCTATACCCCTAGTTTTTGGAGAACCATGGGTATATGTTTCACAATGGAAAAAAAAATTCATGGGAATGACCTATACCCATGGTTCTCATAAAACTATGGATATAGATCACCCCTATACCCAATATTTTTTTAAACCATGGAAATAAGTTTCGTAGGAAAAAAAACAATTTTATGGGAAGAACCTATACCCACATTTTAACCAAATCTTGGGTATATGAATTTTTTGGGACTCTATACCAATGGTTTTGGTAAATAATTGGTATAGGTCACCTGTACCCACTGTTTGACTAAACCATGGGTATAGGTTTACCCATTTTTTCATAATATTAATAAAAAAAATTATATAAATAAATTTATATATATATTTATATATAAATATAAGAACACAAAATTTGTTATAGAATAGTGGTAAATTCGTTGGTGATTAGGCAGAAGGTGTAGAGATCAATTCCTAGTGGAGGATTATTTTAATAAATGACTTATACTGATAGTTTGACCAAACTGTGGGCATAGGTTGGCCCATTATTTTTTCATAATAATAACAAAAAATAAATAAATTAATATATATATATATATCAATATGATAACAAAAAATGTGTTATAGGATAGTGGTAAAGCCTTCAAGTGTAGGCGGAAGGTGTTGGTATCAAATCCCAGTGGATTATTTTTTTAATAAAGGACCTACACCATGGTTTGACCAAACTATGGGTAAGGGGTATTTGCATTACAATTTCATACAATAATGGTTTAAGATCTGCGGGTATAGATGGCCTAAATCAATGGTTTGGTAAAACTGTGAGTATAAATCTATCCTAATGGCTTAAGAACCCATGGTTTTATGAACCGTGGGTAAAGCCTATACCCACGGTTTTCTGAGCTATACCCACAGTTTTGAACTATTGTTGTTGGTAAAGTTTTTAGTAGCAGATGTTGATCCCAAATTCCCTAGTAATCTAATGAAAAATCATTAATGTCTATATTGTTTAATTTAACTATCCAAAATATTAACGGTGGGAATCTAGACTGAAATTAAATTAAGTACCCAACAAATATCAAAGGATTTACCAAAAATTAGGGGTAAAATGAGATCATGATCATATAAAAAAGAGGAACTCTATGAAATATGATTATCTCTTTAGTATAATGTATAGAAATATCATACAAATAAAAAATATCTTGGGTAGGAATAAAATGAAAATTTTTACACAAAAAATAAATAATAACACATATCACATTATTATCTCAAGATGTTCTCTGTAATCCAA
The DNA here is from genome assembly GCA_963277665.1 of Viscum album. Classification (NCBI taxonomy): domain Eukaryota; kingdom Viridiplantae; phylum Streptophyta; class Magnoliopsida; order Santalales; family Viscaceae; genus Viscum; species Viscum album. Next base: position 1,358,312,537 of record OY728150.1, on the reverse strand, counting down.
CCATTATATCTGTGCATATATTCTCTTATTTAAATTTTTTCAGTGATAAAGAATAAAATTCCCCTTTAGTATTTTTCATTCAAATTTAAACTTTTTAAAAATAAAACATTTCATGATAAAGTCAGCAATATCTTTTTTCATTCCATACCACTAGAAAGTTTCCCAAATATATCAATACATTTTAGTGTTGATAGGTTGAATGAAAATTGGGGTTTTATCTGTGTTACTCGATAATTATTTCCTCACTTGGGGATCACAAGGAACACATAATATTTTTGTGAATCTCAAAACACCTTCATTTTCAAAGTAAAATTAAGAAAACATACCTTTCCTAACCAATTTTACCTTTTTTTATAAATCATGGTTCTCCTTCCGAGTTTACATAATTTTTTATAACAAATATGACTGTAATGACACATGAATCAAAATAAAAGATATTCTTACATGGTTATTTTCATCCAGGATTCATTAAATCATTAACTAAAGGGTCACATTCCATTCATAACATAGTTAATGATGCATTAAATTTATAAAATAAAGAATCAACATATATGTTTTTTCATGGATAGTAATTCTAATATCCTAATATTTTAAAATAAGTACATTATGTTCAATAACATGCACAACACACAACACCAAGATTAAATAAACCATGAAATATTATTATTTAAATATTCCTAGTATAACCTGGAAATTAAATTTAAATATATTAATAGGATTAAATATTTTTTGAAGTATATATAATCATTCTATTTAATAAAAATTGATTGATTAATACTAAGGAAATAACCACTCATTTTTTAGTAAAACATGTTTATTCTTCAAAGTTATGTTTTATTTAAAAAGGGTTTTATAAAAAAATTCAGTGAATAATATAATTAATTTCAAGAGATTTTATAAATTTTATTTGATAAGATAAATATAATTATTTAAAATAGAATATTAGAATTATTCAATAGTGAATTTTTGATATTTTTATTAAAACTTTACTATTTCATTGAGTAGTGAAAATTATTTATTTTTATAAAAAACTATGTTTCATTTTGAAGTATTTTAATGTAAAATTATATTTTTATAAGTTTTAAAATTTCATTAGATCCTTATGAATTATAATAATAAAATTATTGTTTTTTAAAATAAATTTATAGTTCAATTTTCTATAAAAATATTTTATACTTGGGAAAGGCATTTTATTGAAATACTATTTTTCATTAAATATTTTCTATTTAGTTTAAAATTAAATAATACGAATTATTTGTATGAAATTTTAAAAAATGGATTCTATATTTGGAATAAATATTTCCTAATTTGGTTAATATTTCTCTTTTATTTTTGGTCAATATGAATCTAAGAACAATTATTTTTGTATCATAATAAAAGTAAATTTTGGTAATTAAAGTTAAACATAAAATGGTATGGAATGAAAACAATTTCCATAAAAAATTACTTAATTTTATTGGATGACTATATAACATTAATAATCTTTTAACAATCTAATATATGGTATTTTTTCCATTTTTATGTAATTATGAACAACAAAATATTTTCTCTAAAGAAAAGTAAAAAATGAAACTCACTTGTTTTTACTAACAATAATATTTTTAACATGAAAATAAAAAAGTGGGTATGTTCAGTTGAAAATATTATTTTTAATTTTAATGATTTATAATAAACATGGTAATTTATTTTTACTTTTTTTAGGATATAATTTCCTTAAATTCTCACACAATGCTGATGTAATATTTATTCAATTAATAGAAAAATAAAATAAATGATATTAACACTATTAAAAGTAACATAATTTGAAAAAATTAATGTGATACAAAACATTTATAGAAAAAAATATTATATTTTTTTATTTATTAAATTACTTTATTCTAATTTCATTTGTTTTCTTAATGATATAAAATTCAAAGTAATTGAATAGTTCTAAAATTGAAATTTTTTATATTTTATGAAAATAATAATTTATTAATTGATTTACTATTCATAAAAATAATATATTTGGTCAGGTGATTAGGATATGGTTAAAAATATCAACTGCTACAATTTATTTTCCTTTCCATCCTTTTTTAGTAAATATAGCGACCCTCTATGAGAAAAAATCCATGTTTTCTCGATAAGTGTGAAAAGGGTAAATGAAGGGTTATAAAATATAATTGTAAAAATGTCATAATAACTTATAAAAATGTTATTATATTCGATTAATTAAACTCATAATCATATTATATTTTAATATTATCAATTTTGATCCATTTTGACATCAACATTACTTTATATTAAATTAATATTTTAGGAAATTCCAAAAGAGTCCCTCCCCTCTCTTATAAAGGGATCTTATTCCTCTCATTTATTCACACATCAAGAACCATTTGGTTCACCTAATATCTACCAAAATACCTTCCTAAAACCCATTAACACATTTTAAATTCCTTGATTTTTCATAATACCAACCTTAGAGCCCTTAAGGTGTAAATCAAAGGAGGTTTTCCGAAGAAAAGGTATAGTTTTTAACTAACCATTCTTATTTTATTTATTCTTAAAAATACTTAACCTATTCTCCCTCCATGATGACTGATTGAAAATTAACTTTTTTTATTATCGAAACACTTTTGAAGAAAAAGTGAGAAACTACCGAATCCCAACATTAAAACCATTAAAACCAAGAAAGATGATAACCTAGATCAATACTACAGGATCCACCCCTCCCTAGAGACTATATCATAATGAAAAACTTTCACCATCGCATGACCACTCAGCTAGTTGTTCCATGCAAAGTTTCATGGGCTGGTACCGATGGTAGAGTCGTACCCTCTCAAACTTCCAAATCCAAATGGAATGCTCAGGAGAAAGCTTCCTCCTCATATCCTCATGTGATAAAGATCCATGTAGTGTGATGGTTACAAACATATCCAAGATAAAACAATCAACCAAGAACATAAATGCAGCCTCAAATTGCAGTCTCCCTTGGTAATTCACAGCTTCTCAAAAAGATGTCTAGGAGACATAAAACCCTCATCCTTTTAAAGTTCCCTTCAGTTTTACATTTCCATAGATAATCATCGGAGAAGATTCACTGGCTTCATCCAATCCTGAAGATTCAAGAACCATGTTACAAACTTCCAAAAACGCAGGCCAATCGGAGCAGTAAACGTAGATGCGCAAAAAACCCATCAACTAGAATGAAATCACAAACCGAATAGGTTCAAGGAAAGAAAATTCAAAGAATATGAATCACACAGCAAACCACAATACACACAACAAATCTAATCCAAAACCGTAACTCAATTCAATATCAAATGGGTAGAAACCATCACCTTAACCAGTCACCCAAACGCCAACCCACCGAAGAGATGGTCCCACCGCAATCCAGACCCAAAATCTCGCCACCGCCTCCAAAACCATACTCAAATCCCATAATGAATCTCCCAAAGCACCCTCAGAGACACCGAAACGAGGCTGAAAACCAAAGAAATGGGACTCGACCATGAATCTTCACCACGTCGCCTATAAAAGCCCTATCATATTTTTGGATAGAACAAGGAGTCAGGAAATAGTGAAGGCACCGACATGATCGAGTCTGTAATGTCGCGTGCCGCACGTCACAATCCATCGAGCAAGCCGAGGGGAGAACGCTACTGATCTGGTATGGAGAAGATGAAGGTGGCGACAGGGGTAAACCCTAGCGTCGCGGAGCCCCTTACGGGCTCATTTCAGCATCAGTCTCATCGTGGATAATACATGTGGCCCCCGACATGATGATAAAATAAAAATAAGTATCTTAAATATACTCCGATGTTATTATATTACTTTAATAATCGATATCAATCTCTAAATGCTATCAAATGGAAATGGAATTCATTATTTGTGTGTATAGCGGGCTATCACGTCGTAAACCGATGTAATTCATTTTCCATCACCAAACATTAAAATATTTTTATAACGATGTAATTTCTTTTTATATATTATTTTCATGAAATATCAATCTTAATTTAAAGTTAATAGGTCATTTAATTTCTTACCACTCCATTCATTGAAAAATTATAACATCATTCGCGTGTAACTATGGACTACCACCTCCGTGAGGCGATGTGATTCATTTCTCATCACCATATCACATGGATGATATATATAAGTGTATTCAGGGAAATAATATAGTATATTTGATATTTTTACCATTATTTAATGATTAAATAATTCTTACCTTTTTTTAATAACGATCGCTGAAAAATGAAAATGTTACTAATGCATATAAATGTCTTACTATCTCCATGGTTGTAACATAGTTCATTTTTTATAACAAAAATTCATGGTTAGTTTTAAAATTATAATTAATGTATAAAAAATATAATTAATTAATTAATATTAATCTAGAAATTATTTAACAGTGAACCCTTTTACCACTGTAAGCATAGTGAAGTTGGTTTTGAAATTATGGACTGAACATCCTCAAAACACCCAATGTGGACATAAATGAATAAGTCACTACTAGAAAAACAGGTATTTGTGACGGGTCATTTGCGACGGGATCCCGTCGCAAATCGCCCGTTGCGGAAAACGCTATCGCAACAACAATTAGTTGCGACGGGCCCGTCGCTAAAGATAGTATTTGCGACGGGTATCCTTCCCGTCGCAAATATTACTCCGTATATTTGTAAAAACTTTTAAAATAGTAATTGCGACGGGCCCCATCGCAACAGGTATTTGCGACGGGCCCGTCGCAAATAGTAGTTGCGACGGGACCCATCTCAATTATGTTTTTAAAAAAAATTAAAAACTATTATTAAATTATTTTAATGGATATAAAAATAATACTATTTGCGGCGGGCATAGTATCCCGTCGCAAATACTATTAAAAAAATTATCATTAATAAATTATTTTAATTAATATAAGAATAATCCAATTATAATTCAAAAATAAAAATTAATAAATTATTAATAAATTATTTTAATTAATATAATAATAGAATTATAATTCACAAATAAAAATAATGAATTATTAATAAATTATTTTATTTTATATAATAATAAAAGAATTATAATTCAAAAATAAAAAATAATAGAATATTAATAAATGATTTAATTAATATAATAATATTAGAATTATAATTCATAAATAAAAAAAATATTAATAAGTTATTTTAATTAATATAAAAATAATAGAATTATTTTACATTCAAATATTAAAATAATTCAAATATTACAAAAAAAATATAATTAAATTATAATATTATAAAATTTTAATATATATATATAATTTAATATTATAAAATATAAATAATTTTATTATTCATATTAATATTGTTATTTCAAAATATAATATTATTAATATGTTATAATGAGACAGAAACTAGGAATAGAAAAAAATTCATATTTTGATTTATCAAACTTTATAACATAAAAAAAACTCTAATCTGAAGGAGGGGGGAGGGGGGATCTGAAGATGCTGGTGGAGGAAACTTTATCCCTAAATCATGAGTGAGTCGTTGCATGTACTCCATCTGCTCCTGGTGCTGCTGCTGCCACCGACTCATCTGCTCCTCGTACAGCTGCTGCTGGCATCGACGCTCCTCCTCATGCTGCTGCTGCTACTGACGCATCTGCTCCTGCTCCTGTCGGAGACTCTCTATCAGTGCAGTCTGAGATCGCAACTGATCCTCATACTGTGTAGCAGAAGAAGATGCACGAGCTACTCTCGAGATAAACGCCGACATCGCAGCACTGCCATAATAATCTCTGGGAGTCAGTCGAGAGCTAATACCAACTACCCGGCCCTTCTCGAAGGCATACTGAGTGGCCTGCATCCATGTTGCCTCATCAAAATGATGGCCAGTGGTCTGATATGATGACTCGACCTGACTCTTAGGCCGGGTCTGTGACGCTGCGGCCTCATATGACTCCTGTAGTTGCAATTTAAAATTAAAATTGTGAATATATTATATGCAGTTAATTTTTAAACATGAAAACAAATAATACTGACCACGATGTGGTGCTGACGATCACCTCTGAGCTCCCCAGTAGAAGGATCACTATACATCCTCTGATATACGTCATACTCCATAATATCGGGGTTCTCGACAGCCTATAAGAATAAAAAATAAACTGTTAACATTTATAGTTATATAAAATATTTATAAATAATGTATGTACCAGATGCTGTCTATGAGTACTGAAAGAACGACTCCCAGCTCGATGAGTCACCTCCTGTCTCCCTCGATTCTGCCTCCCCACCGATGATCTCCTCTGAAAGGCAGCACTCAACCAGGGCGCACATAATCCATCCCATACATGGGATGAAATGTACTCTGGTCGGTGTGCTCTACATGACTCGTCAAAATCTGACACTCCTGCTTTCTTCGTGGCAACTTTTCTTAAATTGTGCAAAAACTGACGAAAGCGATCACGCATGGCCACCTCCCATGCCTTGTGGATGGCGTCACGCATGGTATCCTCGATCAGATACCATAAACCCTACAAATAAATCAAAATATCAAGTTAGAAATGAAATAATTTTCAAAATAAAAATTATTTATTTACGTACGTACCAACCAATGGCCAAACATGGCCTGCTGCACATCAATGGGAATCTACTCCCATGTGTTCCACGGCTGAGAGAAATAGTTTCACAAAATAGAGATTCCCTGTCCGACTGCTATATGCGGAAAACTGTAAAAACAATAAACATTTATTATGTGAATAGATTAATGAAATCTTATTCAAATCCACAGATTATCACACAGGTTATCACACCTCTGTGTGCGTGGATCAAACCCAAGACGTGGACGTCGCTCGGGGACGGGGTCATGAATCATCAATCAGGAAAAGACCGCGCCCCCTCCGCGTACTCCCTGAAGCGCCTGCAGGCTGAGGGTCATCTGCCAGTAACTCATCCGCATTGAAAGGCAGGTCAGCATCCGCCAACTCACGAAATGTCTCGTCGTCCATCTGAAACAGAAAATGTTAATGTTGTTAGCAAAAAATTTATAATTACTATTATATATACATATATATATATATATATATATTATGATTGCATATAACTACCATGGAATTCTATCAATGTTCAGCTTCATCATCATCTTCATATATTTCAATGTCATCTTCATATTCCTCCTCAACATCATCGATATCCATTTGAGTTCCAGTTGCTTCATCTCTTACCATTTCAAATTCATATGTGACATCATTAACATCATCGTCATCACCGACTCTTAAATGTGGGGTGTCGTCATCGATACTCATGTATCTTTGTAAAAAAGATTGATTTTGATGACTCTCTTGAAAAACTTCAATTCTTTTCACATCAGTGAAAGCACATTCACTTTGACTAAACTGATTGTCTAGAATTTTGATTTTTATTACACTCCACCAATCAGTCAAGTCTCTTGATGTAGCACAGTACTTTGCGTAATAAACTTGATATGCCTATTGAGCCAATAAGAATGGTTCATTTACTGCGAGAACACTTTTACATTTAATATCGATGATTCCATGAGTCGGATGAACACACACGCCTCTCTCTGTATCCAACCACCGACATGTGAACATGGTTATGTAATGTTATCCAAGATAACAGAGTTCAATGATTTCATAAAGTATGCCATAAAAGTCAACTTCATTTTCTCGATGATGAGATCCTCTCAAGCTAACTCCACTGTTCATTGTTTTTTTTTTGATTCCCCATATGCATGTGTGTGAAATCGAAATACATTCACCACATATGCATTATAAGTTTTAACAAGTTTGGAAGGTGGATTAATCAATATACATAGTCGTTTGTCAATTTTATCAGCATGTCGAGACACCTGAAAATTTGTGAAATAATTATCAATATAGTAAACTATACATTGAATGAGTTGCTAAAAGATAAAGAATTTATGTTACCAGTTTTTGAAACCACTGAGAGAAATTTTTCTGTCGGTGTTCTTCGAGGGCAGCTGCTGTAATTTGTGGAATTTGTTTCTTGATATGATTATCATACAACCTATAAAAACCAAAGTTATTTACTGTAACATAAATGATAGAATAAGTGATATAAACACTTACAGTACAACTTATTTCATCTCTTCACATTTGAGCAGAACATACGTATGAGCTTTGTGATGTTCATCATCCGAAAGCCAGCGTTCATAAACTCCACCAAAACCAAGCTCTGGCTGGTTGAAAACAGATAATTGATTATCGATTTCATCAATATTCCTCTCGTTCTGTCCCATTTGGTTGTGTTTTGAAAGATACTCAGATTAAAAATAATGGGAGAAGAAAAAAGATATTTCTTCTTGCAAATAAGATTCTGCAATAGATCCTTCAACAGATGGTTTGTTACGTACTTTTCTTTTCAATTTTTGCATGCTTCTTTCAAATGGGTACATCCATTGAAACTGTACTGGACCTCCACATTTGGCTTCATATGGAAAATGTAACATCAAATGTTTCATTGAGTCGAAGAAAGACGGTGGAAATATTTTTTCTAGTTTACATATAATTACAATAACATCTTCTTCAATTTTGCATAGAGCATCATAATCTGCTGTAGCCGCACAAATTTCTCGAAAAAAATGAGACATGTCTGTTATGGAATCCCAAATCACAGAATTCAACAGACCTCTTAATCCAATGGATATAAGTCTTTCCATTATAACATGACAATCATGACTTTTTAATCCATTAATATGACAATTCTTTACACATCTACCCAAATTGGAAGCACAACCATCTGTAAGTCTCAAATCTGCAATCCAATGACAAAATAATAAATGGTTTTCTTTAGACAGTGTATAAGCTGCTTTTGGTTTCAGTAAACTTTATGTTCTGACATTCTCAAACACTTCCAGTTCTGGACGCCTGTAAATTTGGGCAAGATCTAAACGGGCATTTAAATTGTCTTTTCTCTTTCCTGGCGTATCCAAAACTGTATGAAACAAATTATCAAAACAATTCTTCTCAATGTGCATGACATCTAACATGTGTCGGACCAACAAATCTGACCAATATAGAAAATCCCAAAATATGCTACGTTTAATCCAATTGGGTTCTTTCCCAAAACCAGAAATTTTCTCTTGGTTTATTGTGGGACCAAAAGTGATGGGAGGTAATGAAAATACAACTGATTTTAACTCCGAACCTAATAGCATTTTTGGAGGTTCATCCCTTTCAACTGTTCCTTTTCTGAAATGAGATCTGTTTCTGCGAAAAGGATGATCAGCTGGAAGAAATCTGCGATGACAGTCAAAATAACAAGGTTTCTTTCCATGAAAGAGCATAAATGCTTTGTTCTCTCCCATACAGTAAGGACATGATTTCTGACCGTGTGTACTCCAGACAGATAACATCCCATAAGCCGGAAAGTCACTAATTGTCCACATCAATGCTGCTCTCAGTATGAAATTTTGTTTCGTTGCAACATCATATGTACTGACACCAGTACTCCATAATAAACTCAATTTATCAATCAATGGTTTCAAATAAACATCAATATTTTTCTTCGGATGTCCTGGAATTAGTAAAGTCAAAAAGATATATGGCTCCTTCATCAACATCCGTGGAGGTAAATTGTACGGAGTTAAAAAAACAGGCCGACATGAATATTGACTACCATAAGATCCGAACGGACAGAAACCATCAGTGGAAAGGCCCAGTCGAACATTTCTAGCTTCTAAAGAAAAGGATGGATGCAATCTATCAAAATGTTTCTATGAATCACCATCGGCTGGATGATTCGAGATTTTATCGGTTGAAATATTCTCTTTATGCCATGACATCATTGTCGTTGTATTCTTAGACATGAATAAACGCTGAAGTCTGGATGTAAGCGGAAAATATCTCAACTGTTTTACAGGAATCAAACCAGACTTCCCCTGTTGTCCTTCGTTATATCTAAGTTGTCCACATGTGGGACAACTATCCAACGACTCATTTTCCCCAGAATATAAAATACATTCATTTGAACATGCATGAATCTTCTGACAAGTAAGTCCCAAATTTCAAACCATCCTCTTACTCTCATAGTAATTTGTAAGATAAACATTTCCTTTGGGTAATAGTGTTTTAAGCAAAGAAAAAATCTGGTCAAAACAGGTGTTTGACATTCCGTTATCTGATTTGATAGCCATAAATTTTGCAACTACTTCTAATTTTCTCATCTTGCAGCCAGGATACAATGCATCCTCAGCAGACCTCAATAACTCATAAAATTCAGACGGTGCCAACTCAGGATTTGAAGCTATATCAGCCGGAGTTTCTGTATGTTGAACAGATGAACCTGCAATATCATGTACTAAATCTTGAAACCGTGATGGATCCGGAATCAAGTTGGTATCACCTGCTCTGGAACTGCGTTCATCGTGTTGATACCAAAAAACATAATCTGGTTGAAAACCAAAATGCAAGAGATGTCCCCCCACTTTGTCAAATGTGTCAAACATTCTCAATGAACATTTTCTACAAGGGCATTTTATTTTTCCTTCTGAAACAAATTCTATATTTGATGCCGCAAATGATAAAAAAGTATCCACACCCTCTACATATACTGGATGTAAACCAGAACCGTTTGGATTTCTACGTTGATTTATCCATATGCGGTCACCTAATAATGATTGTTGACGACATCGTTGTTCCATATTTTTCTATAAAATATAAAAGCATTACTGGTTTTGAATATTTTGTTAGAAAAAACACTCAAGCAAGGATAATTATAGAGTTTACATCATACACGACTGACACAAACGTTTTATTGAGATAGACCTAAAAATTGATCCTTTAAGAATTGAATATGTTGAGAATAAAGCAAAACCTGTTACAAATATTGATAATTTTAATATTATATAAATTTTTTATTATTTTCATAGTACTAATATTATTTTTTCATAAATATTAATTATAAAATAATAACATTATTACATTATTAGTATATTTTATTATTAATATTAAAATAATATACTTTTCTATATTATATATAATTCTTCTTTCATCTGTGTGTTTAACATTCTGTCTCCACATGTAATATTTGCATTCACTTTCACCTCTCCATTAGTGATTAGGTTGATAATTTTGAAAAAGAATGCAAATATTACATGTGGAGACAGAAAACACACAGATGAAAGGAGAATTGTATATAATATAGAAAATTATATTATTTTAATATTAATAATAAAATTTAATAATAATGTAATAATGTTATTATTCCTAATTATTGGTAATTATTCCTAATTATTGGTAATTATTCCTAATTATTGGTAATTATTCCGAATTATTGGTAATTATACCAATAATTAGAAATAATTACCAATAACTAGGAAAAATAACATTATTACATTATTAGTATATTTTATTATTAATATTAAAATAATATAATTTTCTATATTATATACAATTCTCTTTTCCTCTGTGTGTTTTCTGTCTCCACATACAAATATTACATGTAGAGGCATAAAACACACAGATGAAAGGAGAATTGTATATAATATAAAAAATTATATTATTTTAATATTAATAATAAAATATACTAATAATGTAATAATATTATTATTCCTAATTATTGGTAATTATTCCTAATTATTGGTAATTCTTACTAATTATTGATAATTATTACTAATTATTGGTAATCATTACGAATCATTACTAATTATTGGTAATGATTCCTAATTATTTGTAATTATTTGTAATTATTGGTAATTATTAGTAATTATTGGTAATTATTGGTAATTATTGGTAATTATTGGTAATTATTGGTAATTATTATTAATTATTGGTAATTATTACTAATTATTGGTAATTATTACTAATTATTGGTAATTATTATTAATTATTACTAATTATTGGTAATTATTATTAATTATTACTAATTAGTGGTAATTATTGGTAATTATTGCTAATTATTACAAATTATTACCAATTATTACTAATTATTGGTAATTATTGGAAATTATTGGTAATTATTACTAATTATGGATAATTATTGGTAATTATTTCTAACTAATGGTAATTATTGGTAATTATTGGTAATTATTGGTAATTATTATTAATTATTGCTAATTATTACTAATTATTGGTAATTATTACTAATTATTACTAATTATTAATAATTATTGGTAATTATTACTAATTATTACGAATTATTGGTAATTATTGTTAATTAATACTAATTATTGGTAATTATTATTAATTATTACTAATTAGTGGTAACTATTGGTAATTATTACTAATTATTACCAATTATTACTAATTATTACGAATTATTGGTAATTATTCCTAATTATTGGTAATTCTTACTAATTATTGATAATTATTACTAATTATTGGTAATCATTCCTAATTATTGGTAATTATTCCTAATTATTGGTAATTATTCCTAATTATTGGTAATTATTCCTAATTATTGGTAATTATGGATAATTATTGGTAATTATTTCTAACTAATGATAATTATTGGTAATTATTATTAATTATTGGTAATTATTGGTAATTATTATTAATTATTGGTAATTATTACTAATTATGGGTAATTATTTGTAATTATTACTAATTATTGATAATTATTTGTAATTATTACTAATTATTGGTAATTATTACTAATTATTGCTAATTAAAGGTAATTATTACTAATTATTGCTAATTATTGGTAATTATTACTAATTATGGCTAATTATTGGTAATTATTACTAATTATTACTAATTATTGGTAATTATTGGTAATTATTGGTAATTATTTATAATTATTACTAATTATTGGTAATTATTACTAATTATTACTAATTATTGGTAATTATTGGTAATTATTGCTAATTATTGGTAATTATTGCTAATTATGGATAATTATTACTAATTATGGATAATTATTGATAATTATTACTAATTATGGATAATTAATGGTAATTATTACTAATTATTGATAATTATTTGTAATTATTACTAATTATTGGTAATTATTACCAATTATTGGTAATTATTACCAATTATTGGTAATTATTACCAATTATTGGTAATTATTACCAATTATTGCTAATTATTGCGAATTATTATTAATTATTACAAATTATTGATAATTATTAAGAATTATTACTAATTATTACTAATTATTACTAATTATTACTAATTATTACTAATTATTGGTAATTATTACTATTTATTGGTAATTATTACTAATTGTTACTAATTATTGGTAATTATGGGAAATTATTACTTATTATTGGTCATTATTAGAAATTATTACTAATTATTGGTAATTATTGAAAATTATTACTAATTATTGGTAATTATAACGAATTACTTGTAATTATTACTAATTATTACTAATTATTGGTAATTATTTGTAATTATTACTAATTATTGTTAATTATTGGTAATTATTACTAATTATTCCTAATTATTGGTAATTATTACTAATTATTCCTAAGTACCATTAACTATGAACAATGAATACTAATAATTTAAATTTATTAAGTAACAAAACAATGTAAACATAATTAAATTACAACTAATTAAGAATAATTGAAACTAATAAAAAATTTAAAATAAATACTAAATTAAAATGAACATAAATACCTTTAAAATTGATCTGAGGTTGATCTCTGATCGTTGTTGAAAACTTCAATATCAACTACGGAAAAAAAAATTAAACTTAAGAAACTCTGAAATCTAAAAATAGAGTTTTGAGAGATGGAGAAGATTGAGTTTGAGAATGAATGAAAAAAACGGATGGGGGTATTTATAGGTTAGATCATTTGCGACTGGTCTATTTGCGACGGGTCTATTTGCGACGGGATACCCGTCGCAAATACCTTAGCCCTCATTTATTATGGTCAACGGTTAAATAATTATTCGCGACGGGACCCGTTGCTAATAATAACCTGCCGACATACTATTTGCGACGGGGGTAGATGTCCGTCGCAAATAGCTTTTACCGCCGCCGGTTATTTGCGACGGGGGTAGATTCCCGTCACTAAAATCTTTTACCGCCACCGGGTATTTGCGACGGGCGGTAACAGCCCGTCGCAAATAACTTTCCCGCGAATTGGCGCACAAAGCACGCCAGTCCTTTTGCGACGGGGCAAGCTAACCCGTCGCAAATAACTAGTTATTTGCGACGGGGGAATTTGCCCGTCGCAAATAAGTTTTTAACCGGACTATTTGCGACGGGATTTATCCCCGTCGCAAATAACCCGTCTCAATAACCCATTTTTCCCGTAGTGAGTATTTAAATATTTCATTGAAATAAATGAGAAAAAAATTTCAATCATAAATTAATAAACTTATAAAATGTTCTTAAATAATCAAATAATTTATATCAGTTTATTATACATGAGTTAAAGGACATACCTGGAATGTCTGGACACGAGGTAAAGGATTTTGTCTAAATTTCCATTCATTGAGGCATATTTTATTATCATGTGCCTAATTTATTTTATATGTTCTACATAATTCCCTTTTACATGTTACATAATGTTCCATAATAATTATTTTTTATTTTAAGCTTTAATTTTAATTATTTCATCCATATTGATTTCACTTGAATGCTGTAAAGTGTTAAAGGGTTTCTTAACTCAATTTATTTTCATTAGGTTAGAACACTTTTTCATTGAATTTTTTATGTAATTATTATGTCTAAATTTATCTCTAAATTGTTTTATTCTGTATCTACACTCGTTTTTAATGGATTTAATTTTTTTACACATAATCTATCCATTTATTAAATCCCAATTCAATGATATGACATTTATAAGGGTTATTCATCCCAAATTATATTTCTTTGGGACATTCATTTATGATATGCACCTATATTAATTATGAGGTAAATATACTTACCATTTGACATTTTATATCATTAATTTTCTTATTTTACTAATATATAAATATTTATTTGATGTTATTCTATCGTGTAGCTTATAAATGAAGAGTTACCAATGTGGAAAGTTCTTTATGTTACAATCTATTTTATTTTCATGATTTTTTTTGTTCAAGGATCATTTAGAAAGAATAATATGCACTTATTTTACTAAAATACATAAATTTTATTATCCTCTATTAAATAATGCTGTTAAAATGTTTAATTTTCATTTCCTTTCTTATTAATTAAAGAATCATCAAGTAAGTTTTTTATATGATACTAATCTTGTATCAACCTATTGATTGGGAATCATTCTCTTCTATATTGATGTTTTATAATATGTTTCCAAAAATATTCTTTATAAACATAATTTTTTTTCTAAATTTTTTTACATGATATTTTACCTTCTTTTAAAAGGATTTAACAAGAAATTACTTAAATTTTTACAAATGGATCACTTTATACTCCTTTAGAAAATGTTTGAAAAGAATGTTTATTTTTAACATTTACAACATGAATGGATTTTCCCACCCTCATGAAGATTATTTTATTTGAATATTACTTCATATTTTTGCAAGTTTATTTTGAAAATAAAAATATTTTCAAAAGATTTTTGGAATTTTTAGTTTTAAAAAATGATTTTCAATGTTAAATTTGTATTTTCCTCAAGAATATTTTTAATGATCTTTTAATGGAATTTTGATTTATCAATGTCAAAAAACCATGATGTTACTTATTATATATATGGTAAATGTTGTATTAATACCATATTTATTCTTTATGTATATGTATTAGGATTTTTTCAAAGAGATTTTCCGGTAACCCATTTTGTTTCTATAGGTTAATCAAGTTATGAAAGGAATAATGGATGTTTCTATGATTTTTATGATGAAATGTATGTTCTATGTACATTATTTATGATATGATTATTAGGAATTGATAATGATGATTGGTGGGTCCATTATAAAATCAGGATTGGTGGTTCTGTTATAAACAAATGATGGGTGGTTATGTTATAACCAAGGACGACTGGGTCTATGATATCCCTCCAATGAATTGGGTTAGGAAGTCAATCGTATGGTTACTCCATTTGTAAGATTTATTGTAAGAGTGATATGGAAATGATGGAACAAGTTAACTAAATGTTTTATCTATTATTTATATAGGGTTTTATGGGAATTTTATTATTTTTAAAGGCATCCAATGAGTTCATTTTTAAATAAATGTATTTTCTACTTATTATGGGTAAAAACTGTGGGTTTTTAATGATTTCTTGATCAACATTGATATAACAGGGATCACGATTATTTATTCAAATGAATTTTTCATTTTTTAAATCTTTAATCAATATTTCATGAAGAATTATCTAGATATTTATGGATATGTGTCCCCTTTTGTTACGATCACACACTATGGTTATGTCACTATACCAATATGCTCATCTTTCTCTCATTGATGAAATTCAATTGTAAATTCTTATATTTACCCTTATTGAGGATTTTATCTCTACCTTATTATGTTTCCTTTTTCCCAAGATATGAAGAATGATGAAAAGTGATTTGTGTCTTTAATGGTTTCATATGTTGATATTTTATTAGATATGATATAGATCCTTATGAAACAATTATTTTAGAATCTACATTATAAAGAGTTTGACTTAATTCTATAAAACTCTAAACATAAAAGGTACTTGGGTATATAATTGATCCATTATTTTATTTTGATTTTCATGGTTTTGATGGAAATAATTGGGTCACATTTATCGACTTCAATTCAAGAAATGTAAACATTATGTTTTTAATATCAGATTTGGCAGTGTGGGTTTGAGGATGCTATAATGGGTATAAAGTTTAGATAAATTTAGAGATTAAAGTTTTTTCATGTGTGGTTATCTTATGATTTATGGATACCATCATGGGTTTATAAGTTTTATAATGATCATAATATCAATGTTTTAGAAAAAACTTTTTAATGTTTTGAGTGATGTGATTTTTAGGTGATTAATGATATTTTGGGATACATTTTATTAGGTTGAGGTATATGAAAACAATAGCTTTATCACGAAGTATTATTTGATGAAAAATGTGTTTAAAAATTATGGGGATAATTCTTAATGATATTTATAACTTTTATAATTTATATGATCTTTGTTATTGCGGTCATTTGGGGTTATTAAAATTTGGTAACACATGTTTTATCATATAGATAACCATGGGATTAAAGAGTGATTTTATTATTAAGTGGTTAATGTTATTTATGAAGAAGATAACTACAATTTTGGGGAAAATTTTCTGATACTTTAATATTTTTAGGAGTTAAGGTCAATTTTTATTTTGAAATCATATATGATATTGACATGGATTTATGGAAATTATGGTTATTTATCGAAATTGTTATCATGTCTTAGCAATTATGTTGTTAATGCATATCCATTTTTCATATAATACTTTTAGAGTGATTGATTCTATTTAAATACAACAGTTAAATTTATCATAGAAGAATATGTGATCAAATCATTCTAATATTTGAATATTACAATTGAATTTTTTATGTTTATGTCATGACCCATCCTACTAGGGCCCATTCCAAGAATCCCCATGATCGCCTCCAATAGGCTAGGGTCTAGCGACTAGTGCCGAGTATAAATATCACTAACATGGGAGGCCTTATCCTAAATACCTATACAAGCACACACATATAGAAGCATATAAAATGATAAAATGTAAAAACAATTGAATAACCATGCTTGTATATATCCAAATCCCACCACAAAAGTATGAAAGGAAGTAAAGGAAAGTTAATAGGTCCAAATACAAGCCCACCAAAAAGATTCCACTACTACAAAAACGGGCAAGGGAAGCGCGCCCTTATAACAGCGCTAAGCAAAACCATTGATAAAGGATACCCTATATCAGCGCTAAAATTACAGCGCTGAAAAAGCTAATGTTTATCAGCGCTTTCTTAGCGCTGATAATAGTAATACTTATCAGCGCTAGAAAAGCGCTGATACAGTTGGTCTTTATCAGCGCTCAAAAAGCGCTGATAAAGGTTTGCCTATATAAGCGCTAAAAAAGCGCTGATACAGAACACTTCTATCAGCGCTCAAATTTCAGCGCTGATAAAGAGACCCTGTATCAGCGCTCAAATTCTAGCGCTGATACGGGGAATCTTTATCAGCGCTTTTCTAGCGCTGATAAATCATAATATTATCAGCGCTAGAAAAGCGCTGATAAAGCTAGATTTTATCAGCGCTATAATTTTAGCGCTGATAAAGGTAGCCTTTATCAGCTCTTTTTTAGCGCTGATAAAACCTTAGTCGACTTTTTTATAAAGTCGGTCGCACAGTGCCCTCATTTTATCGCAGCTAAAGCCCTCGCGGAACCGTAACCCTGCTACTCTTCTCCCGAATACCGCTGCTGTGTTCGCTTCGCCGGAGCTTGCTTCCCTCGGTACACTCGCCATCCTCCGCCGCCCACAACACCCTCGGCCGACCTCCACCGCCTGCCGCCCTCGGCCGCCCTCTTCCGCCCTCGGCCGCTCTCCGCCGCCTCCGCCGCCCTCTGCCTCACTCGGCCGCCCTCGGTCGCCCTCCGCGGCCGCCTTCCGTAACCCGCAACGCCCTCGGCCGCCGCCTTAAGGTAACAATCTATGAAGAAGATGAATATGTTTTCATATAGATAGATTGTGTATAGCTGATTCTCTCTAAGTGTACTCATGATGATGTCCAAATGTTGGGAATGATCATCATTATTTTGGTATTACACCAATATGTCATCCATAAAACAACTACAATCTGGTCTAGGTACAAGTGAAATATTCAACTCATCAAGAGAATAAATGCCATGGGGAATTCATCAACACAAATTTTATAATGAAGAATTCATAAAAACTATACATGATTTCAAAATTAGTCTATAGTATATCAGAATTTCTCAACCTCAAATGATGATAAACAAACCTTAGATCAATCTTAGAGAACAATATGGAACCCCTCAGTTGGTCAAATAGATCAAAAATACAAAGAAGTGGATATCTGTTCTTAATTTTCATCTGATTCATATTCTATTAATAGAAACACATATGTAATGTTCTTTCATCCTTCTTGGAAAATAAAACATGAGATCCCCAAGGTGACATACTCGAGCAGATGCACCCTTCATAATCTAACTCCTCTCATTGAGTTTTATGTTCCTGAATCTATTCTTGTTTCATTCTGAAAGGCATTATATAAAATGGCTCAACTCCACGCATCAGCTCAATCATGAACTCAAAGTCTCTTTTAGGTGGTATCCCTGATCAATTCTCATGAAACACATCCTAGAACCAGTCTACTACTGGGGGAAATATTTCTTGTTTCAATCCATTATCATCAAGAAAAATATTCGTAAACTGGTCTATGTTCTCACCTAGTTGTGGAAGAACTGGTCCTACATGGTCTACCAAGATATCCCATTCTCCATAAAAGACATGGGCTCAACCCTTATGAGGCATGACGGTCACTCATCTACGGTAACAATCAATGTGATATTGATTAAATACCAAAAATTACATCATCACTATCTATTCAATACATATCATATCAAGCATGTATAAATCCAAAATGAAACAATACTCACAAACCATGAGGGAACATCCCTTACGAGGACAGATGCCTTCTAATCACACCCCCAATGGTGTGTTGACCAACATGATCCCACAAAAGTACTCTAACACAAAACAGAAACCATTTACCAAGAGATAAGATATAAAATAATGAGAGGATCCCCTATTACAAGTCTCCTTTAGGTTCCCCTATTCGGTGCTCTGTACCAATATAGATCATCCATCACTACCCATATTACAAGTGTTCATGTAGAACCTATATATATGAACCATCATGATACATGATTGACACTTCACTAGTGGTCAAAGTCATAGGCCTAACATGTGACCAGACCTACCTCATTGATTGAAGATGACTAAAAACCTCTCTAAGAGAAAAATCCTCTCATATAGATACTCTATCCACCACCACCCTAGTGGAAGATATCATAATGGTGAATCCTACTATCATAATATGTACCACTAGATCATTCAATTGAAACCACCCTACCACCACTACAAGTCTCCTTTAGGTTCCCCTTGGAAATGAGAACCTGATCCACCACCTCAACAAACCTCATAAAAATATATTTACCTGGGACTTAATCTCACATCTAAGTCCATCCTAATTTTTTTTTCATAGATACCTTATCTCCTGTCAACATTAGATAAAAACATTACTGGTATGTGAAGAATCTAACATAATCTATCATTATCAAACATAATTATGTCAAACATATTAAATATTCATATTTTCATTTCCTCAATGTCGTAGGTTAAAAGTGCTCCATGAACATATCCTAGATTTTCTTCCAAGTCATTCCCTCCATATGATCATCCCAAGACTAAATATCACAGTAGATCATTGTTGGCCCCCATAACATATACTCTACCAACTCTACCTTATTCTACTAAGGAGTAGAAAAGTTATCTAGAATATTCTAGATGAACTAAATTTAGAACTTATCTACCTTGGGTCCACCCTCTCCAGAAAACATCAGAGGGTGTTGCAACTGAACCTCTATTTTCAAGTCAAACACACTCGGCACTTCCAACCCTTGTCATTTCTTCATAAATTGTATAAAACAAGAAAGGTAGTCCAAAAACTACTATTCCCTCTATCACTCATGATTAATGGGGGAACCTGTACCACTACTAGAATGAATCCTAAGTGCCTATACAAATCATAATAGAGATGATAATGAATTTTAAATTGTATAATGGATTATTTATTTTAATTATTCGTTCTTTATCTCACATGCATTCTAAATATAGTTTTTGTATCCTGAGTGCCTATACAAATCAGATAGAAGCTCTAGTGGATGAGTTTGGTTTCTCTCTGATAAAGGTATCTCTCATCGATTGGAAATCCTCTATCTACTATTATATCCTCCTTATAGAGTGATAGATAATCATCTTTTTAGTGAATCTAATATTCTTTTTTATGAATCTTGATTATAGGTTAGACTACTTGATCTCCTTCCAAGGAAGTGGTTCCCTTCTACTGTATTTGGAAGTCTTATTTTGTGTACTTGAACCATAAATACTAATATTTGAGATTCAAATAGGATGAAGATGAATAAAGATTGGATGGATTCTAATCGTTTAACAATAGAGTACGAGAACGGAGTGAAAGAGTTCATCAAGTTTGCAAAGGCTCACACAAAGGATCCTTCTCAAATCCTTTGTCCGTGTTTACGTTGTTTTTATTCTAGACTACTTACTCCAGAGGAGTTGTAAGAACATTTGATATGTCACGGAATAGATCGGAGTTATAAATGTTGGAATAAACACGGAGAAAAAGCGAATGTAGCTACTGGCTGGGATAAAACTGCGTTTTATGGATCGTCAGATATGAATACAAATATAGATAATGAAGAAGACCGTATGGAGGATGTGATTACAGATGTCAATGATGATGAAGATCGTATTGAGGAAATGACAAATACAATTCAAGATGAACCCTGTGATTGCCCAAAATTGTTTGAGAAGTTAAAGAGTTGTGCAAAGACGCCATTGTATGCTGCTTGCACTAAGTATACAACATTGTCAGCTGTACTGAAGTTGTATAAATTGAAAGCAGGAAATGGATGGAGTGATGTCAAAAATGAGTGGGCCGCATACCTGATGACAGATTGTACACAAATACAATGAAGATCTGACTTGGGGACATGTACAATTGGTGGTCATTTTTGAGAGGGGTTAAGGGGATCAGAAGATGAAATATTGTTGTATGTAAATGTTCGTAGAAAAATTGTAATTGTTATTAAATAAAACATTCTTTCTCCAATGAGTCATTTTTCCATTTTAACAGATGATATGCACCAGCAACATGCAAGAATGTTGAACCACTAAAATGGTCGCTCTCTTGTTTAAAATGGACACCACTTTAATTGAAAACAACAACTGACCTACAGAAATTTAACCAGACGCATCTGGATTGCCTTCATCCTTTAGGAGAACGATCCACAGGTACTTGGTGACGTGTACGAGTCAACTCCGCCTCAATCTGAGGCACGGTGTGACCGCTACCACCCAAAGGGTCGCTCTCTTGTTTAAAATGGACACCACTTTAATTGAAAACAACAACTGACCTACGGAAATCCGACCAGACGCATCTGGATTGCCTTCATCCTTTAGGAGAACGATCCACAGGTCCTTGGTGACATGTACGAGTCAACTCCGCCTCAATCCGAGGCACGGTGTGACCGCTACCACCCAAAGGGTCGCTCTCTTGTTTAAAATGGACACCACTTTAATTGGAAACAACAACTGACCTACGGAAATCCGACCGGACGCATCCGGATTGACTTCATTCTTTAGGAGAACGATCCACAGGTCCTTGGTGACATGTACGAGTCAACCCTGCCTCAATCTGAGGCACGGTGTGACCGCTACCACCCAAAGAGTTGCTCTCTTGTTTAAAATGGACACCACTTTAATTGGAAACAACAACTGACCTACATAAATCTGACCAGACGCATCCGGATTGCCTTCATCCTTTAGGAGAAGGATCCACGGGTCCTTGGTGACGTGTACGAGTCAACCCCGCCTCAATCCGAGGCACGGTGTGACCGCTACCACCCAAAGGGTCACTCTCTTGTTTAAAATGGACACCACTTTAATTGTAAACAACAACTGACCTACGTAAATCTGACCAGACGCATCCGGATTGCCTTTATCCTTTAGGAGAACGATCCACGGGTCCTTGGTGACGTGTACGAGTAACATGCAAGAATTATGGACCACATTTCTTTGGCCTTTGGACAAAAAAACCAGTAAAATCTCCAAAATACCTTCATATCATGCATGAACCAGTAAAATCTCCAAAATACCTTCATATCACGCAGTTCTGAAAAGAGTCACTATTTAAAAGAAAGTCACAAATTTAGATACATCTCGAGATGGTGAGTTTAAAGACATTTTGAGGGACACTACTAAATACATTCTCAGATATGCACACATTCCCCACTTTTAGATCGTTGTCTGCTACAATGATCTTCTAAACAAGATATGCATTAGAACGCTCATGATACATAGAGCAATTCACTGGACACCTTCGAGAATGATCTGAAGCACAAACCATGACAACATTATGTTTTTCCTTGAAAATTCTCTTGGCGAACTGGAATGGCAACTCACTCTTGTGATTTTGCGTCTCTACTTGTCTCTTCATGTGTGCAGCTATTGCCATTCCACTTCGCTAAGAGAATTTTCAAGGAAAAACATAATGCTGTCATGGTTTGCGATTCAGATCATTCTCGAAGGTGGGCAGTGAATTACTCTATGTATCATGAGCGTTCTAATTCATATCTTGGTTGTCCTTAAGTTTCAGCAGAATCCGAATGCGTTTGGTCGGTTTGCCGTATGTCAGTTCTTGATTTCACTTAAAATTAAGTCCATTTTTAACAAAACATAGACATTGTGAGTGGTGTCGACCACATCGGGCCTCGGATTGATGTGGGGTTGACTCGTACACATCACACATGAGTCATGGATCGTTGTGTAAAAGTATCAACACAATCATAAGCCGTTAGATCGGTTTGGCGTGTGTACGTAAAATATTGTCTCTTTTAAACAAATTACATACACTTGGAGTGATACCGGTCACACCGCGTCTCAGATTGAGGCGGGGTTGACTCTTACACATCACATATAACCCATGAATCGTTGTCCTAAAATGTCAACACAATCCGAAGGCGTTTGGTCGGTTTCCCGTATGTCAGTTGTTGATTTCTCACTTAAAAATAAGTCCATTTTGAACAAAACAGAGGCACTTGGAGTTGTGTCAGCCACAACAGGCCTCAGATTGAGGCGGGGTTGACTCGTACACGTCACATTTGAAGGTGAGTATGCATACAAGATAGTTGACCTTCTTAGAGAAGAGTTTCTGGAAGAGTATAAAAGACATGAAGCAATGAAGATCATTAGAGTGTTGGAGCAAATGTGGTTGCTACAAACAATGTGGAAATCGGCTTGTGCAAAGCGACCTAAGTTACAACTTGCAGGTACTGTACTCTATTTTTTTCTGGAAGTTATCATTCCAAAATGCATTTAAACTGAAACCTTCCAGAAAAAAATAGAGTACAATACCTGCAAGTTGTAACTTAGGTCGCTTTGCACTTCCACATTGTTTGTAGCAACCACATTTGCTCCAACACTCTAATGATCTTCATTGCTTCATGTCTTTTATACTCTTCCAGAAACCCTTCTCTAAGAAGGTCAACTATCGTGTATGCATACTCACCTTCAAATGTGACGTGTACGAGTTAACCCCGCCTCAATTTGAGGCCTGTTGTGGCTGACACAACTCCAAGTGCCTCTGTTTTGTTCAAAATAGACTTATTTTTAAGTGAGAAATCAACAACTGACATACGGGAAACTGACCAAACGCCTTCGGATTGTGTTGACACTTTAGTAAAATGATTCATGGGTTATATGTGACGTGTACGACTCAACCCTGCCTCAATCCGAGACGCGGTGTGACCGGTATCACTCCAAGAGTATGTATTTAGTTTAAAATGGACAATATTTTACGTACATACGCCAAACTGATCTAACGGATTATGATTGCATTGATAATTTTTCACCATGATCAATGACTCATGTGTGACGTGTATGATTCAACACCGCATCAATCCGAGGCCCGGTGTGGCCGACACCACTCACAGTGTCACTGTTTTGTTAAAAATGGACTTAATTTTAAGTGAAATCAACAACTGACATACGACAAACCGACCAAACACATTGGGATTCTATTGAAACTTAAGGACAACTATCCATGGGTCAAATGTGACGTGTAAGATTCAACCCCGCCTCAATCAGAGGCGCGGTGTGACCGGTATCACTCCAAGTGTATGTATTTAGTTTAAAATGGACAATATTTTACGTACATACGCCAAACCGATCTAACGGCTTCTGATTGCATTGATACTTTTTCACAACAATCAATGACTCATGTGTGACGTGTACGATTCAACACCGCATCAATCTGAGGCCCGGTGTGGCCGACACCACTCACAGTGTCACTGTTTTGTTAAAAATGGACTTAATTTTAAGTGAAATCAACAACTGACATATGACAAACTGACCAAACGCATTGGGATTCTATTGAAACTTAAGTACAATGATCCATGGGTCAAATGTGACGTGTACGAGTCAACCCCGCCTCAATCATGGGCGAGGTGTGACTGGTATCTCTCCAAGTGTATGTATTTAGTTTAAAATGGACAATATTTTACGTACATACGCCAAACCGATCTAACGGCTTCTGATTGCATTGATACTTTTTCACAATGATCAATGACTCAGGTGTGACGTGTAAGATTCAACACCGCATAAATCTGAGGCCCGGTGTGGCCGACACCACTCACAGTGCCTCTCTTTTGTTCAAAATGGACTTATTTTTAAGTGAAATCAACAACTGACATGCGGCAAACCGACCAAACGCATTTGGATTCTGTTGAAACTTAAGGGAAATGATCCATGGGTCAAATTTGACATGTAAGAGTCAACCCCGACTCAATCCGAGGCCCGGTGTGGCCGACACCACTCAAAGTGCCTCTATTTTGTTCAAAATGGATTTATTTTTAAGTGAAATCAACAACTGACATACGGGAAACTGACCAAACGCCTTAGGATTGTGTTAACACTTTAGTACAATGATCCATGGGTCATATGTGACGTGTACGAGTCAAACCTGCTTCAATCCGAGACGCGGTGTGGCTGGTATCACTCCCAGTGTATGTATTTTGTTTAAAATGGACAATATTTTACATACATAAACCAAACCGACCAAACACATCCGGTTTCTATTGAAACATAAGGACAACGATCCATGAGTCAAATGTGACGTGTACGAGTCAACCCCTCCTCAATCCGAGGCCCGGTGTGGCCGACACCACTCAAAGTGCCTCTGTTTTTGTTTAAAATGGACTTAATTTTAATTGAAATCAACAACTAACATACGAAAAACCAACCAAACGCATTCGGATTCTGTTGAAACTTTAGAACAACGATACATGGGTCAAATGTGACATGTACAAGTCAAACCCGCCTCAATCTGAGGCCCGGTGTGGCCGACACCACTGAAAGTGCCTCTGTTTTTGTTAAAAATGGACTTAATTTTAAGTGAGAAATCAACAACTGACATACGGGAAACTGACCAAACGCATTCGGATTCTATTGAAACTTAAGGACAATGATCCATGGGTCAAATTTGATGTGTATCAGTCAACCCTGACTCAATACGAGGCCCGGTGTGGTCGACACCACTCAAAGTGCCTCTGTTTTGTTCAAAATGGACTTATTTTTAAGTGAAATCAACAACTGAGATATCCACCTCACATGTAGTGTAGACCCTCCCCCAAGACATGGCATGAATTTTTGAGATACACAAACATGGGATGGATTACATGGCTTTCCTACATGGAATATATCCCACTACACGTCTTTAATGAGCCAGCTACGCAGTTTATCCCTTGTACAGATACACAGGAAGAATCACACGAGATCGACGTCATGTACTAACATAGGGCAAGGGTGCATAAGAGGACACAAGATCAAAGGGTAACACGTATATGTTTTTTAACATGCCATGTAATTTCCTATTGATATGACATGTATATTCACACAGGCAGCTGAACATTAGAGTTACCCAGGGTAAAGCGACAAGGCATGTGACCCTTTAAATGACACATAATTTTATGTACCATGATTGATCTCTTTGAACACTATATCAAGGACATATTTCATTAGGGTTGGCTCCCATGATCCTTCCTAGGATGGTTTTGGTATCTTTTCCGACTTACGGTAGTACGATCGCTTCAGCAGGACGTCCTAGACATAGTTGGAGTCTCTCTGAAAGTCCTGGAGTGAGATCATATATCTATTTTTGAGGTCCAGGTAGAGTCATGTATCAACGCAACCAATCCTACCATACATCGATCCTATATATAGAATGTTAATCTTGATGTCTCATTACAGTCCCCCAATTTATGATATGTTACCTTTTCTGTATTAATATACATAATTACTAAGGGTGATGGTTGGGAGAGTTAGGATATCCTTTTTATGTATTGCAGAATGATTCAAGGAGCACGGGCTCTGCACAATTTTTCAAAACCAAGTGGAAATCCAAGGAGAAACAATGCATAGTGGAATGTTCTAGTATTTATCTTCTGAGTTGTGTAGGAATATTTTGTGATACTATGTAATGAGGTAGTTTTGGTTTCTGGGTAGATGGTATCTAACTCATGGTAAGAACACTGTTTGGTTGGGTTGTGATCGGTTGATGACATGCTTGTGGTTGATATACTGGTTTTTGTGCAGGTTTGTGGTTGATATACTGGTTTTTGTGCAGGTCTGCTCGGCTGGCTGTACTAGTGCAGGTTTTTTATTAGCAGTAGGCAGGGATTTAACAGCGCTTTTTTAGCATTGTTAAAGGCGACATTTAACAGCGCTAAAAAAGCGCTGTTAAAGGCAACATATAACAGCACTTTTTAGCGCTGTTAAAGTTTTCCTTTAACAGCACTTTTTAGCGCTGTTAAATTTTTCCTTTAACAGCGCTTTTTTAGTGCCATTAAAGGTGACATTTAACAGCGCTAAAAAAGCGCTGTTAAAGGACCCCCCCCCCCCTTATCAGCGCTGAGCTTTACAACGCTTTTCTAGCGCTGTTAAAGCCCGATTTTAGCGCTGTTATTGCCCGTTTTTGTAGTAGTGTTCTGAAAATAAGTTGAACCTAAAAGTAAAGATAGGGGATGATATAAAGATACTGCAGGAAGAAACCTTGATCTATATAGTATCACTAAGATTTATCTAGTATTGGTCCATCCAGGACTCTATAAAAAGGCATATCATCTTCACAAGACACGAAACATGAAGAAAAATCATGTGTAGGGATGATTATATAAATATCTAATAGGACACCACAAAACTACATATAATACAAAAAAAGTAAAATCAACTCTAAATAGGTATATGTATACAACACATATAATAATAATATTTATATACACTCAATAAAGACTCACAATATAAAGGTAAACCATAACTGTAATGCCGACATAGGATTCCAGCTTGATGTTTCCACAAATCACATAGTAGGGAGAAAAAACTATTAAGTATGATAACACTGATGAAGTCTATCTGATAGGTAGTTCTCATCAGGTATTTCCATTAGAAGTACATGCTGGTAGTTTGAAGAGATATGATAAATAGACTAGGATCACACCCAAGGAAAAGGGGTATACCAATAACACAATATGGATTAACCTGCTAAGTATAGGATCGATTCCCATGTAGTGTTAGAAATGAAGATACCAAGAACTCTACCTAGGGCATAAAGATGAATAAAAGATCTCACACTGAGCCTCATGGAAGGATTCCATCAAACTGAATGGATTGATACACTAGGATTAAGAGGTGATTCCATACTAACCCTTAGGGAATAGATATAAGGAATTCACCCTAATGAAACTTTCCTAGCATGTAGAGTAAAATGGAATCAAGCCAACTTCTTAAGAGTATACATTGTGTAGTAGGGTTACACTCCATGTCCTTTAACCTAGGGTCTTACCCATATAAAGACCTGTGTCCCATTTTCATGATTGTGTAATTGTACACATCATATCTAATGAACGTGTACTCTACCTGTGTACCAGTACAGGACTTTTCCCAAGTACATTATCTAGGCTATATCTATTTAGCAGTGTACATGGATTTATCTAACCTGTGTACCCCAACCCATGTTTGTGTACCCTTTTAGGTACACATTGAGCCACCATGGAGAGTTCACACACCGTGTGATAGGTTCACATTCCATGTGATAGTTAACTATTTCCCATAACCCTAGAAACTAAAATGGGGTCCCGCATGACATGTGGCTCTATGTTATATGTTGGGTAGTGCAAAATTTTTTTGAATCCCAGATCTAGTTCTGCACATATTCTCCAGTGCTCTGGCCACTTTTTTTTATTGTTCCTCACCTGAAAAATAATGTATCACATCCCTATTTTGCTTCCATCATTGATTTAAAACTTTTAGACCTTTAATCTATTATGAAAATTGATTTATTTGTTGGTCTTTGTTAAACACCAAAGAACATGAAATTGGGTATCCCAAACCATTTTATTTTCTACTATTTCTATCATCACCCCACCATCGTTTCATGATAATCTTTAATTGGGTGCACAACATTCAAATTTTTGGAATACGTTGAACCAAGATCCCAATGAAGAACGAATGATATGAATGAAGAATCAGTGAAGAAAAGAACAAGAATAATCAAGAGGAACAAGCCTTGATTTATATTTTTATTAATATCGATTACTTTCTATTATAATGACAAGATAAGAATCAATAATCAAAATGAATAATCTCCTAATAAATCCCTATAAATAACCCATCTCGCAACACACATGTTTCCCAAATCAATCTGTTAGTCAATAGATTTGTGTTTTTTCATAGAAGTTTATAATGGGGAAAGATATCCAATAAAATAAAACATCTTTCTTTGATTTCGAACAATTTTAGATGAATAAATATGTGTTGTTGTAGTCTTTTACGAGATCCATCGACTCCATTTCACATTAATCGCCGATCCAAGTTTCGGTGGATGTTCTTCTGAGAAAGATCCTCCAAAGATATCTCTAATAGATCTAGGGTTATGAGGATAACCCTATAATTTCTTCATATAAGTCTACTTAAATACTCATCATTTAATATATCAATTAAAAAGAAATAAAATAATTTATTCAATTATTTTATTTATTTCTTTTCCCACTATTAATTTTCCATAAATGAACTACATCGACAAATTTTATGTCGTGCCTAGGGAAACTTCACATTCTGAACTCAATAGTACCCTTAGATTTACGATTCAGACCCTCTATTAATAAGTTATTACACTTATTTAATTAAACTATGCATTCTTCCTATTTACTATATTTAATATATTTCAAACATTTATTATGAGAACACCAGGCCTCAAAACATCAGAATATCTCAGCGCCTGGTCATGAAAATAATCCATACAATATCCCTAAATAATACATGGATGTATATGAGACACTTCATTCTCTCAAACTCATGGATTTACATTCTAAAAATACAAAAAAAAAAGGTCTACACAAATAGATGTTGGTATTGAGCATGTATTTGAGCCTCCCTCTCCCATGTGCTCTCCTGGAGATTCTCATGCTACCACCAGACATGTAGCAAAGGAATCACTCCCATTTGACGGAAGAGGAGATGGGTGTAAGTCTTGGAAATAACGTAATAAATTACTTTTATATGGTAGATAATAATTTTATTATATCATCATTATTTAGTAATATTTTATGGTTTTGTAAGAAGAAATAACACAATGATACTCTATTATGAATGCCACCTCTTCTACAGAACACCTTTTTAGGATTATAACTAATTCCTTCTAAGATTTAATTTCCAATAAAAAATGTTTATTGTTAGTGGAAGGAGAAGTAATTAATGTATTTTTACATGGATTTACTAAATATATGGGATTTTTAAGTATGTAATATGGAGGATTGGGGGTTCCCATTTATAAGTGGTTAAGAGAACACACTTGAATGTTTTGAAAATAAAAAATTATAGCCACATTTCCCCCCATAAAATAGGAATAAAAATGAATCATTATAGAACCTTAGATGGTATAATGTATAAATATGTTCATATAATTATAATTTTAAAAGTTTTAGGACATTTTTACCCTTATATTTTTAGTTTGATCCCCCTGGTAAACTCGTTTTAACCTTTAGAACGATAGTTAATTTTTTATTTTTTTTACTATTAATTATGAAAAAAATTAATATAACCTTATTAAATAATTATTAATATTAATATGTCAAACATTGAATCCATTTTACCAAATTAAATTCATATAATTGGTATAATATCATTTAAAATTAAACTTCCAGACAAGATGAAACAATAGTTTCTTAAAAGAAAAGTTTTCAAAAGTATAAAAAGTTTATATATCAAATTTAACATATAACTGATTAAAATGAAATAAATTAGATAAATTATAGTATAAGAGAACTAATTTTACTTTTAAAAACATTTTAAAACCAAATTAATGTTTTATTAACTTTAAACAAAAAGGGAGTTTTCAAGAAAAATCATCATTTTTCTCTATTCTATGAAAAATTAATCTTTTTCAAAAATTCTCAAAAATTGAATCTAAGTGAATTTTAAAATTTGGATTTATAAAATGAATTTTATTTTTTCAAATAAAATTTCTATATTTTTTTAAAATAAATTTTAACATAAGTTCACAAAATGTGACAAAACCCCATTTTAGAAGAAAATAATGTTTTTTATACAATGATTTCATTTTCATTAAAATGTTTTTGATTTTTTTATGACCAATTGATCACCAATAAATTTATTTATATATCTCTAAACCATATAAATTTCATTAATTAATTTTTCATATTCATATCACCCAATTTTATAGCTATATTGTAATGATCATCCTGGTTTTTTAGGATTACTGCTGTGTTTCACATACACTATCAAAAATATTTTATCCTTTTGTTTAAATACTAGTGATTTTACATTATACCCACTTTAAAGAATTTCAAACATGAAATTTGGTATTATATACTAAGATGAGAACTGATGAGACTACTTATTCTTTAGGGATTCCTCTAGTTCCCATTATGGCTCTTAATATTTATGGTTCCACTATATCACTTTTACTAGGTGACTTGTCTTATTATGTAAAACATTATCTCTATGGTCCAATATCTTCATCGGTTATTCCTCATATGGTATATTATTATCCAACTATATCAAATATGAATTTAGTAAATGTTATGGATTTGGAATGTACATCCTCAAGAGGGATATATGGAATACATCATGTACGTGAGAATGGTTTGGTGGGAGTACTTGTCGATAAGACACATCCCCAATTAAATCAAGAATATAAATGGGGAAAATGTACCTAGAGATTAGATTTCCCTTATTCCCAAATATCATGAATCTATTCCATGTATATATTTAGTGAAACACTTTATTTGTGGCCTCAATATATGGGTCTCATCGATAATTGTCAACATACCACTTTTTATAACTCTAAGAAGTACAAATGTGATACTTATTGGTCTTGAAGTTTTTTACCATTTCATGTATCAAAAACTTCCATTTAATAACATCATTTCAATATAAAGGTTTTTTCATCTCTTCCCTTAATGGTATTCATAAGGACCCATTTTGATTCTTGAGTAGAAGATAATAATTTAAGAGAACTAGACCATTTGATCCCATCCTCCTTTGAATTCCATAAAATACACTCTTAACATGTATTCTAGTGTTTGAATAGTCCTACAGGTATGTACATCATTTTGGGGGTGATAATATTTACTAAAGATAGATTTAGTATTTAGATAATTTTAGAGACTCTTACAAAAAATAGAAGGAAATATAGGATCTTAGTAAGATACAATCGATAATGGTGTTTCATATAGCCTCGCCACATATATAATGTATATATTTTCTTTTTGATCAAGTTATATATGTCATAAAATAGCATGGGTACTCTGGTAACCCAATAACCGAGCCGGTTTGGACATATCCCAAAGGGCGTTCCCGATCCCCATAGGTCGGTGACCTGAACCTGACATCGATCATACTATAATGAAAGTGGGAAGGATTTTGCCACAAAAAACAAGGAAGAATGACTAAAAATCAGTATGAATACAAAATAAACTCAAATGGGAGTAATTTACTAGAATTTAAAGATGTATAACATCCCAAAGTACTACAAAAAAATTCTAAAAAACAAGAAAAACTTCCCAAGTACCAAATCAAATGCAACTCACTAAGTACATAGATCAACAACTATAACCACCTCAGAGCGACCATTTTCCCTTGCACTATTCTGGAAGGATGTATCTACAATCACCTAAAGGAACAAGTAGGGTGTAATCCAAATCCTAGTAGTATTTCACCAAATTATTCCATAATAATATTCCAATATCAAATAAACCCAGAAAGTGCTTTCGATTTTCAAATAAACAGGTTTGGAATTTCAAAACCATATTTAAACAAATCATGATTTATATTTGAAAGGATATAAATACTTTAGTAATTCATGATTCACATTTCAAACAATATAATTACCTTTAAATAAAGGGTTTCTTTACACAAATAGAACATTTCACAAATGGATTAAATAAACACTTTTATATAAAATAGTTTATATACATGAGAAGGAATGTAAAATAGTTTACCACAATAGAATATATTCATTTGAAATACAAAAATAAATCAAGATATCCATATTCCTAATACGGTATGATAGTTTTTGTCTATAGGTACCCGACATCGTGAAATGAAAAATATGTACATACATCCCTTTGAACCAAGGCCAAAGGGGGCTCATCACTATCACCTAAGGGATGTCATACACTGATATTATGATTTAGAACATTGTAAATCACAACGTGTCATCCAAATAACCCAATAACTACCTAAATCATTCATGTTCTATAATAAAAAACAATGATGGAAAATCAATTTACAGAATGCTTAAAATTCAATTAAATCCTATTCTCTATTTCAAATATTCTAATTTTCCCTTTAATAACCATAATGAGTTTTTAATAAAAAAAAACTTGCCTTATCACCAAGATAAAACCATAAGGGTTCTATCAAAATAATTTTAAGTCTATTTTAAAAAATAAGGATTTGAAACCAATTCACCATTCAATTTCACAATCAAATTTGATAATTAAATTCAATAATTTAATTTTCAAACAATTCTGTCAATTTTATCACAAACCCTCAATTCAATAGAATGGAGGTTTTTTCATAATTTCCCATCAAATCATTTTTCAATAATTAAATTCAATAATTTAAAAGAAACAATTTCTATCAAAACTATAATTTAAATTAAACAATTTAAAATTCATAAAACTTCCATAAACTCACCCCAATTTAATGTAATTATGGGTTTTCAATTTCATGCAAAAAAACCCTTTTTTAAAACCCCA
This sequence comes from Viscum album, assembly GCA_963277665.1. Taxonomy (NCBI): domain Eukaryota; kingdom Viridiplantae; phylum Streptophyta; class Magnoliopsida; order Santalales; family Viscaceae; genus Viscum; species Viscum album. The sequence goes on along the minus strand of OY728150.1, from coordinate 1,358,278,616 downwards.
ATTTAATGGATTTATTTCTTAAAATAAACCAATTGAAATAAATTTAATAAAAATAAAATAAATTCATGTAATTTAGACAATTTAAATTTAAAAAAACAATTTAGGGTTAATAAGATTTGGGAATCGTAATAGAACCACATACCTCATAATCCAATGGATCTCGAAATGTAAAAGCCTAATCAGGATTTACTGATGAATAAAAATGATCACAGAATCCAGGAAAACAAGAATCAAACCTAGGTTTAGATCTATAATAGTGGGTATTAGATCCTCAAAATAACACATAGGGATATATGAAACCATATTAAGATAGAAGAAGATAGTAGGAGATAGATAATGTGTTGAGAAGACTAATCTAGAGAAGATTGAAGGGCGTTCATCAAGTTTCAGTTCACTTTTGGGAGGGATACTAGGGGATGAGAATTTCTCTTGGGAGATCCAAGGAAGGGAAAAATCACATGGGGCTCTGTATGACACTTAAAATGGGAGTTTTAGGATTTTAAAAAAATATTCTCAAATTATAAAAATTCCTTGCACGGTTTTCTGGGAAGAGGTGAACAATTTAGTCAAACAGTGCACAAGTCGTGTGCCTGTTTTAAATGTGAAGAACCATTTCTCCATATATGGTTCATATTTTATCAAACTTTATAAAATACTTATAAGGTCAAACATATGGTTTTCTATTTTTATTTAGTAGGGCGCACTTGGAGGGAAACCCATGCATCAAATGTGCAATAACCCATTAACTTCTAAAAATGTCATCATTTAACTCCATTCAACCCCAAATGAAACCCAACCAAAGTTAGAATAAAAAAGTGGGTTTAGGAATAACTTAAAATAGTAATAGGATGTTACAAACTCCCCACCATAGAATCTTTTTATCTCCAGAAAGCCTATGAAGAATATTCTATGCCCTAAAGATAAGGCTACTTCTATCTTATCAGTGCCTCCCTCTCCCGTGACTCATGATTATCAAAATTTTGCTTCCATAGAACACAAAACAACAATATCATCCTACCACAAAGTAACTTCATTTCAAAATCAACTATCCTAATTGGTCATTCTGTCATGGATAAATTAGGTTCAACTTTGACATCACTCCATCTCAGAAAATGAGATGGATCAGATAAATAATTTCTCAACTATGATACATGGAACACATTATGTATCAATGTCAGTTACGTTGGAAGTGATAAATGATATGAATATTACCTCACGAGTTCAATATCTTCAAAAGGTCCCACAAAATGAGGGGAAAGTTTCCCTTTCCCCCCAAGCTGTTGATGAAACAACTTGGGTGAAGCTTTCAAGAACACATGGTCACCAACTAAGAATTAAAAAGGTATCTGGTGATGATCAACATAATAACTATATCAATTCTATTATTTCACCATTATTTGATGAATCAATTGTATTTTTATGTCATATCTTTCACATAACTTGGTCGAACCAAGGATCTTTCTCCAATATCTAACCAACACTATGGATATTTACAATGATAACCATACAAGGCCTCAAAATGAGCCATTATGATCATAGATTAGAAACTATTGTTATAAGAAAACTCAACTAGCCCTAAATGATCATCCTAAGCCCCGCCAAAGTCAAGAACACAATTGAGAAGCATATCCTTAAGAATATTTATAGCTCTTTCTGTATTTCCATCCGACTACGGACTGTATGTCATACTCAAATGGATGTGAGATACCAGTGCCTTCAGAAGGCATCTCAAAAAACAAGAAGTGAACTGAGGGTCCCTCTTAGAGACTATATAAGGTAGAACTCTGTGCAAATGAACAATATCTTTCATATAAAGGTTTATCCACTCCTAGACCTTGGTTGTGTTATGAATGGGTATAAATTGGGCTAACTTATTTAGCTTTTCAGTCGCAAACCATATCCCATTCTTGTTTATCTAGGCACATGACAACCCAACCACAACGTCCATAGATATCTCATCCCACTTCCACATCAAAACTATAAGTGGATAAAGGAAACTCAAAGGTTTCTGGTGCTTTTCCTTGACATATTGACATGTATAACAACTAGAAAGAAAATTAGTGATTCCTTATCTCATACCTGGCCTTCAAAACTACTGCCTCATGTTATAGAACATCATCATGGTTCGTGGGTGCCAAAATCATTGTGAACTGTGAAAATACTCCATAACATATTTCCTTACCAATGATAGTACCAAAAAATAATTCCAAAATCACAGAATTCCCTCTTTAGTGAATAACTAATCAAGAATAGTCTCCCCACCATTAACATATTAACTAAAGATACATAACTCATCATCACAATTTTGTTCTTAAAGAATCAATTTGATAATAGAATATTTCAACTGAACACTGGCCAATAAAACCTCAACCCCCAAATCCTAGACTCCTATATGCAACTGTGTAAAGAGATACATCATGATACACTCTTTTGATGATTCTTTCACTTCCTAGATCATAAGTTTTCTACTCAAATAATCTGAAACTACATTCCATATCCCCAAGGTATAGGTGATGTTGAAATCGAAAAACTGTAGGTATTACTCCTAGTGCCTATGGAGGAGATTTAAATCATTTTGAGAGAAGATATAACTCACAATCTTATGGTTATAAAACATGTTAATACTTTCTCCATAATAGTAATTCCACCAAATTTTAAGCACATACATCACAACTGTAAGTTAAAAGTCATAGTTTGGGTAATTCTTCTCATGAAACCTAAGATGATGAGATCCATAAGCAACAACATGATCACCCTGAAAAAGAGTGCAACCCAAGCCTGATATAGATGTATCACAAAACACCACATAGCCCTACCCAACCTCAGGAAGAGTCAACACTAGTGCAGTATTCAAAAGATGTTTTAGGTCATAAAAATAATTATGACATTTCTCATCCCAATAAAATGTTACTCCCTTTCATGTGAGTGTAATCATCAGAGAATCCAACTTTGATAATTCATTAATGAATCAGTGATAATAGAAAGATAATCCCAATAAGATCTAAATATATAAAACATTCTGTGGTTCTTTATAAGTCATAACAACCTTCACATTCCTAGGATCAACCGATATTCCTTATTCTGACATTATATGCCCCAAAAATATTCACTTACTAAATCCAAAAATCACATTTCAAAAGCTTGGAATAAAGTCAGTGATTTCTTAGAAAACTCATAATTGTTCTCATATGATGGACATGATCCTCCTCAGACATAGAGTAAATGAGGATTTCATAAAAAATGACTACCATAAAGGCATCTAAATACCTGTGGAAAATCCTATTCATTAAATCCATGAAAACTAAAGGTGAATTGGGAAGAAAAAATGGAATGAAAAAGTACTCATAATGAACGCACTTGCTCTAAAAGACCGTTTTCTGAATGTAAGATTCTTTTATCCTCAACTGATGGTAACTAGATCCGCGGTCAATAATGAAGAACCACTTTTCCCCATTAAATTGATCAAAAAGATCATTAATCCGTGGAAACAAATACTTTTTCTTTTACATCACATGATTGAGTTTTCAATAATCAACACATACGTGAAGTGAACCATCAACTTTCTTAGCAAAGAGAACATACACCACCCAAGGTGACACACTCAGGCGTATAAAGCCTTTCTCAAGAAGGTATTCTAGATAGGACTTCAGCTTCTTTATTTTAGATGGTTCAATGTGGTAAGAGGGAATATATATTCTTTAAGTAACAGCAATAAATTCAATAGAAAATTCATCCTTCCAAACTGGGAGAAAACCAGAGAAGTCTGAAAGAAAAACATCAGGAAAATTTATAATGACTAGATGGAGATCACTGATCAAATATTCCCACTCCAGATCAAAGGAAAACACTGATATTACTTTCCCCAACTCTGGATAAAAATGTATGAATCTTCTTGACCTTGGGTCCCATTACTCTTAAATGACACGACACACTCCATTGGGTGTAGTGAAGGAGACCCGTTGAAGATAGAAATCAATTTGTACTTTATTGGAAATATTCCAATCTATCCCAAAAACGATTCCAAGATGTTTCATGATAAGAACTAGAAAACTCCGTGAAAGTTCAATATCTGATTGAGAGAAAACACAAGCAGGACTATAGAAACCTTTCTCTCTCTTCATATTATGGGATGTAGTAATATCCATTTCACAAGATAAAATCTATATTGGAAAATTAAAAATATTAATAGTACGGGTTGAAATAATCTAATGAGATGAACCAATATCAAATAGTGTAGTCACTAATGATAAAGCTATAGTAATAGTACCTCTCATGATCGCTAAACCTGTATCTGTTTCCTCTAGAGACTCTTCCACTGTGTGAAAAAGCTTTGTTCTAGATTTCTGTGGCTAGAACCCTTTTTCATGTGAAACATTTGATTACACCATTATTTTAGAATGTTCTTATGATCCCATTATACTACATGGAGTGTAATAAACATGAAATAACCTCTAAAAGTGACCTGGATGTCTTTATGATCTATAATTGTTGGGTGCATCAGTTCAAACCCTCTTTGAATGGCATGTATTTCCACATTGGTAACAAATTAAAGGACCACTAACAGGCACTGTAAGTGGTTTATAAAAACCCTAAAATCAAGATATACTATGATAATCATCATGATTTCATTTTATATTGATGGAACTCAAATTGCCACCCGAAGATAAAGAAACTCCCAATAACCCTGACTTACCAGCCATGTCTATCTTGACCAATACGCTCTATCCAGTATGTCAACCTAAGAAGGAAGCTTAAACAAGAAAACTTGAGAGAAAATATCCCAATTAAGTCCCAACTTGAACCTTCAAGACTTCATATTCTCATTCTACATAATCTCAGGTGAGAAATGCACGATCTCAGAAAAACAGTTTTCATAATCTGTCATAGTCCTATTAGCCTACTCAAGTTCGAATAAATCAGTGGAATTGGATAACAACATCAAATCTAGATAGAACTGGTTGGTGAGAATAACATTAATGTATTTCCACTCTAAGTCCTCATGTTTATTTTCCTTCAACATTATTTCCCTTCATCCCCTACTTGGTCCTTCCATCATTAAGGTGGAACACTTTACATTGATTTTATTAGGTGTGTATAAGAACCCAAACAAGTGCTCCATTCTATTCAACCATTCCTCAACCTCATGAGAATAATTTGATCCTTTGGATTGATTAAGATTCTAGTGAAGAAAATCTTGAGAAAAAAATCTTGATATCATCCATCTGAGGTTCCACAACTAGAGCTTAAATGGGAACTGAAGGTGGTTCCTATCCCAAAGATTAGATAGTGTGCATAATCCCCTCTGCCAAATTTTGATCTGTAATAGGATTAACTCATTGTGGTTCAATAGTAGATTCCTTATAGATCCAATTCACATATATTCTCAGAGGTATGATGTTACACAACCAAAATAACTACAACCAAGTTCCAGAAAATAGGAAAAACTTCCCAAGTCCCAACTTGAAGGCAAATCACCAAGTCCACAAATCCATAGTTAGAACCGTCTCCAAGTGACCCTTTTTCCCTTGCTCGATCTTTTAAGTATGTAATCTAAAAACCGGTGAAGGAAAAAACTAGGTTGTGATCCAAATTCTTGTAGGATTTTACCCAAAGACTCCATAACATGATACCAATATCAAATTAACCAAGAAAGTGTTTTAAATTTTTAAATAAATAGGTTTTTCATTTCAAAATCATATTTAAAGAAGTCATGATTTACATTTTAAAGGATGAAAATATTTTAGCAATTCATGCTTCACATTTAAAATGATGGAAGTACATTTAAAATGATTAAATTACATGTAAACAAAGTCATGATTTACACAAATGAATCTTTTTACAAATGTATTAAATAAACACTTTATATAAGACAATTTATATAGATAATAAGGCATGTAAACCACTTTACAAATATTCATTTGAAATACAACAAGTGAGAAACATAGTCATATTCCTAATAAGGAATGATAGTTTTAGGATATAGGGACTTGACACTATGAAACAACAAATATGTATAAACATCCCTTTGAACTAAGCCCATAGAGGTCTCATCACCATCACCTAAGATATGTTATGTGCTAATATGATGTTAAATAACATTATAAATTGAAATGTTTCATCGAAATAAATCACTAACTACCTAAGGCTTTCATGTTCTCTAATAAAAAAACAATGATGGGAAATTTATTTTAAGATTTCTTAAAATACAATAAAATCCCATTCTCTATTTCAAATATGCCAATTTTCCCTTTAAAACCCATAATGGGTTGTTAATAAAAAATATGCCTTTTCACTACGATAAAACCTAAGGTTTCTATTAAAACCATTTTTTATCCATTTTCACAAATTGGGATTTGATACCAAGTCACAACTCAATTTAAAAATCCAATTTCATAATTAAATTCAATAGTATAATTTTCAAACAATTCCATCAATTTCATCATAAATCATCAATTTAAAGGAATGATGGGTTTTCATAATTTTCCACTAAATCAATTTTCCACAATTAAATTAAAAATTTTCATTAAAAAAATTATATAAAAACCGGAATATAAATTAAACAATTTAAATTTCCACAAAATTCCCTAAAAACACCCTAATTGAATTGAATTTGGGGTTTTCAAATTTCATGCCAAAATCTGCTTTTTTAAAACTCCAATTCAATGGAATTGGGTTTTTCCAACAAACTAATTGAAATCCAAATAATCAAAATAAAAAAATAAATTTAATTTGAAAATTTTAAATTAAACAAATAAATTTAGGGTTAATAATATTTGGGCATCATAACAGAACCACCTACCTTAGAATCCAACAGATCTTAAAACATCAAACCATAATCAAGATTTTCCGATGAAGAACAATGATCACCGAATATGGGAAAACAAGAATAAAACCATGATTTAGATCCATAAAAACGAGTATTAGATCCTCCAACAACACATGAAGATCTATTAAACCTATGAAAGAAATATGGAGAGAGCAGGAGATAGAGAACGAGGTGATGAGACTAACTAAGATAAGATTAAAGGGTATTCATCAAGCTTCAAATCACTTCCATAATGTATTTGAGAGGCCCAAAATTTTTATTGGGATCTCCAAGGAATAGAGAAATCACATGTGATAATTCTTGGTCTGTATAGAAGCTAAAATGGTAGTTTTGAGGTTTTAAAAATAGATTTTCAGATTACAAAAACCTCATACATAGTTCCTAGGTAAAGGCACATGGTTTAGTCGAACTGTGTGTAAGGAGTGCACATATTTTAAATAGGCTGCATAGTTTCTCTAGATAGGGAGCTTGGTTTATAAAATTGTGTGAAATCCATGCATATCCCACTGTCTGGTTTTCTACTCTGATATAACAGGGTGCATGGTCGGTGAAAATCATGCACCAACCATGCACTAGCCCAAAAACATCCAAAAATTCAGAATTTCACCAGATTCATCCCCAAATGAATCCCAAACAAAGCAAGACTAAAGAGTTAGGGGGTTAGGATTACTTGAAAATAGTAATAGGATGTTACAATAAGTCTTCTATAATTTAAATAAAGTGATAAGTATTTGTAATAGGATCCACCATAACCCATCTGGAATTGTTTCCTATTGATTTATTTAGAATACTAGTGACAATGTCCATGGTTATTTTTTGTATTTCCATATTGTATTGGGAAGTGTTTGAGTAATCCCATTAGAATTATTCCTTTTATCCCTCACTAATTTATATACTAGACACTTTTATGTATATTCCACAATCTCTATCTTCATATTTTCCAACTAAAAGTGATATCAGATATCTCTATACATCTTAATTCTCCCTATGTTGATGGATAATTCAGAGATATGTGAATTATTTAACATAAAATTATTTATATCTGGATTTGATGGTACTCAAATTCATGAACAAAATCAAACAACCCCATTATCATAAATTTTTAACTCCAAGGATTTCCCTTTTCTTAGGTCTTCTTCATTCTTATGAAATTCCACTTCATATCTTTGAGCACAATTATCTTTTTTAAAAGGTATAGTTGAGAAATCATTTGATAAATGAATTATGATGTTCCATACTTCATTATTTCAATGTCATTCCTTTTCAAGTATAATATAATTGGATCCTTATCGATTCTCATCATTAATAATACAGTCAGATCCTTTCTATATAGAACATAGTCTACTTTGGTTGCTTTTCCATCATGTTAATAGATTAAATAGTTGTTGTCCTTGATTATATCTAACCATATTCATTTGTGAATAATAATATCCTTCTATGTGAATATATATTTGATGCTCTTATAGTCCATATATATTTTAGACTTCTCCCCATTTAGATAATTTTCTTATATTTTCAATGCGAAGATCACTAAAGCTAAATCCAGATCTTTCATGGGATAATTATACTCACGAAATTTTAATTTCCTTGAGATATAGGACATAACATTATCATTTATCATTAGTACAAATCTGAATACATTCTTTGAAGTATCACTATATTTGACAAAAACCTTTCTACTTGAGGGTATCATAAAGACTTATTCATTGATACCCACTTTTTAACTCCTCAAATCTCTCTCTATATTCACTAGTCTAGAAAGAATTCACCCCTTCCATGTCCACTTGGTTAGTGGGTTTTAAAATCATGTGATGTTACTAAAAAATCATCATAAATCTCTATATAGTCCAAAGAAACAATGAATCTATATTTCAGATGTGGGTCTAAGCCAGTCCTCAATTACCTTTGTCTTATAAGTGCACACAGATATCCCTTCAATAGTGATAATATGCACCGAGAATGTTACTTACTTCATCCAAAACACACATTTGTTATGATATTTATATATATTCTCTATGAAAAAAATCCTCTAGCACAATATTCTAATGCTAATCATGCTCCTCCTTTCATTCAGAGTATATCAAAATATCATCTATAAAGACTATGGATTTTTTTAAAGGTAATATCTAAAGACACTTTTCATTAAGTCTATAAGGATTTATGGAGAATTATTAAGGATAAAAGTCATCTCTATGAACTCATAAATTCAATACCTTATTTGAAAGGTAGTTTTTGTAATATAACTCTTTTCCACCCTTAATTAGTGGTATCTCGATTGGAGGTCCAACTTAATGAAATATTGAGCCCCATTTTAATGATCGAACAAGTCATCGATCCATATGCAGGGATACTAGTTCTTTATAATGATTATTTAGTTCATTATAATCAATGCATAGATATATTGATCCATTATTCTTTTTGATGAAGAGGACCATCATATTCCAAGGTGAAGCACTCGGGTGTATAAAACCCTTCTCTAGATTATCTTGTAACTTATTTTATATTGCTATAACTCAATAGTGGAAATTATTTTAGGTGTATTGGATATGGGTATATATGCATGTAGAGGTTTGATTGATAACCCATCCTCTCAGTTAGGAGGAAGACCAGAAAATTCATAGGGAATGTATCAATATAATCCCTTATAATGGGAATGTCTTGAAGCATGATTCCCTCATTTTTCTCAATAAGTTGGGATTTATTTTCATACTCATAATTCAATAATATCCATTATTTAATATTAGATTAATGGAAAGAATCATCCTCATACTTACACTTATATAAAATCATAGGATTACTTGAGACATGAAGAGTGATATCCCTCTCTCAAAAATTGATGTTGGATTTATATAAGGATATAAAATCCATACCAAATATAAAATCATACTACACTAAAGGAAATACGATAATATTTTATAGAATATTATGTCTAAAAACATTGACTAGGGTGGAATTATATACTTGGGATTATACCATTGATCTATTTTTGTACTCTCGCAAGTAGCTCAACCACCATGTTTTGAGGGGATTCTTTAATAGTTATACAAAACATTCCAAATATGAAAGAATTCATAGAACCAGAATCAAATAGTATTTTTTTCTATTATATAATAGATAACTAGCATACCTATCACTACATAATTATCGAGATCCACCTTATTAGTAGTGATAGGATATGAGCTTTTTTATCTCTAGGCCTTAGTGGTTTTTGTTATTGATTATGTATGAAATCCCCTAGAATTGGTAATTGGCTTCCATATTTATTTTTTTCGTTGAAATTGAAACACTACACCATAGGATGAGTGTTTATCTAATCCTTATTTTCTTCTTAAACATTTGTGGATTTCTACATTTATATTTGGAACTGATTATCTTTAATCCACTCTTTTCCACATTTGAAACATCTTCTAATTCCATGATATAGTTTATAGGATACTTTTTCCTACACTTTTGACAAGTGAAATGTTGGGTTTAATTTCCTCCAAGGGTTATATCTGCTAATACTCCTATAGAAAACTCCATTTTACATATTTTTTATCCATCCCCATGAGAAACCAATGAGTAACCAACCTCTATCTCATCTTTTAAGTCATAATGAACAATATCATCATAGATGTCAATGTCCAAAATTACTAATTAATTTCATAAACTTGGATTTTACCCACTATATAAACAATTTACTTTACTTTCAGGGTGGATTAAAAATCTGAAGATGTACCTTGATATCCCTATGATTTTTCCTCATACTCCCTAATAAAATCATATAAATTTTTTTATTAGAGTGAGGAACTCTATCTCCATTTTAGGATAGAGAGTTTATAGAAAATATTTATTGAAAAATATTTTATTTATTTATTCTTATTCCATGGAATAAATATCCTCAATATACTTTGTGTTGTTGATTAGTGTCCACCAATGATTGTCTTTTCCCTCAATGCGATAATCATCCAATATAAATTTGTATTTCTATGAACATTGGAGGACATAGAATGTCTTATGAAGGGATTGAATCCATTTTTCTATAGTGAGAGTATCATAATATTCACTAATTATAGGATTCCTTTTTCTCATAAATTACTTGACTAAAACTTTATTTTTCTTAGGAGGAGTAGATAATTTCACATGATTATTGTTATTATTTATAACAAGAGCTAGTTGAGCTAGTATTTACATGATTTTTTAGCTCCCACACCCATAAGATTTGTTATATCATTTGGGAAATCATCACTTTTTCTATCTTTTTGTTTTTTGGAAGATTTTCATAAATTTTTAATCATTAAATAAAATAAGAAAAACAAGATGAGAACACATTAACTAATAATCATATAGAAGGGAATTTTACAGACATGGGAGGAATAATTTATAAATGATAAGTATTCCCTAACTTATGAGTCTCATAGTTTAAATATAGTTTGTCAATTTTAATTCCCCTATTCAGTTTTCTAACATAATATTTTTTTTCAATTCATTAATAATTCTTTATAAAGAGTTTTTGAATTTCCAAAGCTTATCCCCTAATAGTGTCAATCCCTATTTTCTGTATGGTCCATTTTTGTGCACAAGGTGATGATCGATTATAGATAAATTAAACCTGTTTTCATTATTACCCCCAGTTACCACTATTTTAGTGCCACATCCACTAATATTATCTATAAATAGATGTAATTTCTTTGAAATCACTTCCTCTATCCTTTAAAAAAAATTCATAATACTTTTTTATACTTATAATTATCCTTTGAATTTTCCATAGATTTAACTTCATGATTATCACTAATAGTTTCCCATAATAGTTCCAAAAGGATATTAAAAGAGTTCTCTGATACCAACTATTGAAATCCTAAAATATTACACACATTATTAAATGATTTCTAACATAATAATCTATTAACTACAACCCAACTATCTTGAGGACTTATTTATTTCAATAATAGGTTCATAATATATATGTGTGAGACTATGATAAACCTATTCATTTTATTCAACATACTGAGATCCTAAATACTTTTGATATCATAAAATAACATGGGATAACTTGGAAAATACATAGACAAATGGGGTGATTTGAAATACCCAATAAATTAATAAATGTGAAAAAAATAACTTTTGAGTCAAATGTATAATAGGATATTATAAAATAGTAGGATCAAAGGAAATCACATAGGAGAAAAAAAATAAAGAACATGCTATCAAAATATCATGGAAACATAGGAAATGTGGAAGCAACATATAACATGACATAAACATGATTCAAGTATAAATTTCGAGACAATATCTCATGGTGGGAAAAGCCTAAAAATGGATTAGGTTTAATCCCTAATCACATACATGATGTTTAATGATACTAAAGATCTTCTCGATGAATTGGAGTTCTATCTGGGTTCAACCATTATAAAATGTAAATGATTTATTTATTTCAAAAAATGGAAATAAATTATAATTCATAAGAAAAATAAATACCCATGGAAATAAATTGGGTTTCATAATATTGCCTTATATCATATTCAAAGTAAATTTCTTATTGATGGAATTTGAGAAACTAACATAAGGATTGTATTAACCTATCAAAGTAATGGAGAATAATATTGGTATATAGATGATATAAATATAAATATAAATATATATATATATATAATATAAGAATTACATAACTTTAAAGGGAGTTATAAAGTGAGTCATAGAGAGAATAGTCATAACCTAAAGGAAAGGGTGGTTTATAGAGACCCATTACCTCGAGCATGATTGATTATGTGACTTCAATATATTCTTATATAATAAAATAATGTTAATTATTTACTTTCATGAGATAAATTTTCATGTGTATTATTCATTTTAGTTTTTCCATTTTCATGTTATGTTCCATTACATAATCATTTAGGTTTTTGTTGGACATTTTGATTATATTGGGTTCATATGTCCAAAATAACATTTGTAAGTTGACTAAGGTCAATGATATTATTATTTAATCATATCCAAAATAAGAATCATGTCATAATTTTAATTTTTTACATAAATTATACCTTTTAAACTAATTATTAATTATGGTTATTAAAATTGAACTATGTCACAATCATTGAGATGGTAGGTCATAGGTACGCATGAGTAACATTTCCATTTTTCAATGATCAAAATATAAATAATGTAAGGAAGATTTAATATTTACAAATTAATAATTATTTCATAAATATCATATTATTTAATTAAATACACTTAAATATACTATCTATATGATTATATAATTAAAAAGTAATCCCATCACTTCATGAGGTTGTAGTCCTTCATACAGACAAACAATGTTATCCATTTTAAATAGATTATATGGTATGAATTTTTATAATATATAAATTTTTTAGAATGATTAATATTTCATTATTATCATATATAATCATTAACTCCATTATCATTAACATCCATGTGAGGTGATGATAGAAAATGAATTAAATCGGTTCACAAGCGGTAGTTTATCGTACACACAAATGATTTTTTCATTTCTATTTTGATAGAAAAGAATATGGATGTAGGTTATTAAATTAAAATAATAAAATATTTATTTTATGAGAGATAATTATTTTATATTATTATCATTATTGAGTAATATTTTATGGATTTGGAAGAATAAATAAAACAAATATTCTTGTTTAAAAACAATACATATTCTTTTGACCAAAACTTTAGGACTATACCTAAAGACTTCAAAGGATGGATTTATAATAAAAAAGACCTCTAAGAATTGTTTATAGAATTAATTAAGGTATTTTCATAGGGATTGTCCAAACTAAAATGTTTTTTATTTGTGGAAATTAGATGAGAGGGGTTCTCTTTTATTAGCTGGGGATATGACACACTTGGAGTTTTTAAAAAGCATAAATTATACCCATTTTTTCACATTAAAAGGGATTAAAATAGAACATTATCAAACCATACATTAAATAATTTCTAAATATTTCCATCCAATAGGAATTGGAAAAAAAATTAGACCATTTTAACCCTTATATTTTTATTTTAATCTCTAGATAAACCTGTTTTAACCTCAACCGTGATAATTAATTTTTTCCTATTTTTTACTATTCACTATGAAAAAAAATTATTTAAATAATATTATATATTGATAATTATTCTGATTAAAAATGTGGAATCCATTTTAACAAATTCAATTTACAGGTGTTTCAAAATTTAATTTAAAATTATAACCATAGACTTGATGAAAAAATGTTTTTCCAAAGGAAATGTTTTCAAAAGTATAAAATGTTATTATATAAAAATTAAATATAAAAAATTATTCTATTGAACTAACATGAAATAAATATAAAATATTTTATGTAATGTCATGGAAATTCCATGTATTGTTTTTTATTATATAGGATTATTTTGGGACCAGGCGCTCAGACGACAACTGATTCTGAGGTCCGGTGAGCCCAAAATAAGTGTTTGATCTTTTCATGTTTATTTAAAATAGTGTGCATACATGATTTTTTCAACTTCTAAAAAAGATTATGGTTTAAAAATCTGAGTGCACTGTTACTTATGGAATGATTAATTTACCTAATAAAAGACTTAACCTTAACGGACACAGGTCAGGGGAAAAAGTTATTTTTTGGAATTTTTAAGAAAAATATACTAAAATTTATTAAGAAAAATAAAATAAAATTTTTGTTCATTTTATATGAATATTAAATTTCATTGAAACATCATGAAATTACAACCTGACCATAATAGAAACACTATTTTATAAATAGAACAACGTAACGACATAGCGACTTAGCATAACAGAAACACTGAAATATGTTTTACCCATTTAATGGGTTAACCAAATTTGGGATCGTTGATACAATTAAGTATTTCTTTGAACCCTTGGAGATTTGGCATTGGTGAGCGAAGATCGATGAACCACCACCAATGATGGATTAAGGAATGAAGAACGAAAGTGGTGTGATCTTCACCAACGAACGATCCAACCTTGAGGTAGGGGTTTGATTCTAAGTGATTTCCTTTTTCCCTATTCATGGATTTGAATGAAAAAAATGGGTCAACTCCTTACTAGGTGACCTAAAGATTGATTACTTTTTTGGGAGGGTTTCTAATATTGGGGTTTGAATCAGATTTATCCATGTTAGATTCTTAAATCTCCTCTGAACTTGTTTTTAAATTCCAACAAGGAGGGATCGGGCCTACACGAACTTGGCCAGAATCCCTCTGTTGGGGGTGTTATTGTGTTCTTAGTTATCGGACCTCCAGATCAATGACAAGATAACTTGGATTATGTAGCAGTGAAGGTAAATACCCAAGGATTCTGAAGGCACTCTCAAATCAGAAAAAGGACCACTAAAGCGGATTTGGTGGCCCGCGAAATGAATCGTCGATGCCTGTGGATGTGGTGAGCCACACCATGTCACGTGGCTAGAGGACCGCGGCCCAGATAGACCATTATGGAAGACCCTGCGATGACCCATGGGGTAAATGGAGACATGGTGGGCGCTAGGTATCTGTTGAGCAAGCCGACCCACTCACGGAAGGTCGGGTAGGAGAAGGAGGTTTGCCTTGGGTCAGACACGGGTTGGGTCGGTCTTGGGCCGAGTCGGACCCGGGTCGGGTCGGACCCAGGTCGGGTCAGACTAGGGTCAGTTCTGAACATGGTCGGGTCGTTTCAAGTTATTCTGATAGGGTCGTACAGGACCCAAACCCCACTGGCCTCTTTTTAGTAAAACGAACATAACTGAAGAGTTATTTGTAGCGTTGGGATATTTGAGAAGAGACGATGCATTTGGAATACTCCAAGTAAGTATTTCATGGATGTTGGGATAAGACTAATGGATTGAGGAGTAGATTCTCTCAGAAGCAAGCACATTGTGAGTGGGAATCCTATGGATGGATTTGAAGAGCATACATAAGTGGCCCAAAGGACCTCAGTGGCATAGAAGACCATAGTGATGAGCAGAAATTAGTGGAAAATTAGATAAGTAGATGAAAATGGCCTAACAGACCTCATTGATGAGCTAGCCTTAGTGGACCAGTAGATGAGTGGACTATAGTGACCCATCAGATGAGAAAATATTAGTGGCCCAGCAGACCTCAGTAATGATTGGAAATCAGTGTTCGAGTAGATCTCAGTGACGAGCAGACCTTAGTGGCCCAATACTCCACAGTGATTCATCAGGGATGATTCCATTAGTAATATAAGATGTTTAGCATTACAACTAATAGTCCTGTTTTATATAATTTAGGTTATACTTGTGTGATCTGTCCACTAATTCATGTGTACTTTTCTTTGTCGTATTTTATTTTTGGTTTAGGGTCCCTACTTAGTATTGTGTTACTCACCTCTGCACGACCTCTTCCCTCACATATCATGTCTTATGTAGATGAATGAAATTTTTATAGAGACATTGGAGGCCTAGGACCAGGTGGTTCCTGGTGAGGATAGACAGGAGAGGCATACTCGTACAAATTTAGGTAGCTACTCTTCACCTACACTTTAGCTAGGGTTTTATATGAATGAGTTTCTATATACTTTTGTACCCACTTGTTTACAACTTATATTTTTTTGGGTTTGTATTTTCCCCCATTTAATTACATATTTGTACTGTTTAATCTAAGTGGTTATCTTAGTAGGACGCATGTTTTCCCTTTTTAACATTCTGGGCTGGGGTTGTGAGTGTGAATGTGTACAAGTACTTGGAAAATGCTTCCTAGTAGTAGTATAATGCCTTATTCACTAGTCTCTAGCCTTAGGCCTTTGGTAGGTGGGCTTGGGGTAGTCGCAACATGGGCCTTAGGGGATGAAATTTGATAAATTGGTATCAATAGAGGATCATTTCTACCTTAAGGACCAAGAGTATATGGATTTGTTGTTGGGAAAAAGTGTTAAATGTTTCGAGTTCGACTTTTCGGATCAGGGAGTCCAATGTTTGTGTGGAGACCGACATATCCATACAATAGGACCCTGAATCCTTCTTTTCGAATTGGTGCATGAAAACCCTGGTTGCGTGCATCATATAAGAGTTTTGGGTGTTCTCATATCATTCCTAAGTTAGAGTCACCTCACTAGGTATAATCTATTGATCGTGGTTCATCTTCATCTCTTTCAGGATTCCACAATGTATATAGACATCCAGGGTTCTAGTTTCTGACCATGAGGATGGTACACCTAGTGATGAGGTGTTAGTACATGGACTTATACTATAGATGGCCCCACTGAAGGTACACCAGCGTTTCCACCACCCGTTGATCAGTTATTGTTACCGGCTATACCGGTAGAGGATGCATGCAGGCTTAGTGCCTTACATGAGTTCTAGAGGTAGAGACATCCCATTATCAGGGGTGAGACTGACCCCCAGGTGGCTGAAGATTTTCTCAAAGAGGTTATGTGAGCCTTCCGTCTGGTGAGGATGCCTCTTGGTCAGATGGAAATCTTAGTTGAGAGCCTTATTCAGGGATCAGTAGGGAGGTGGTGGAGCTTGATGATCCAGACACACAACAAGGTGATTATCACCTAAAGAGACATTGAGTGCCTCTTCATGGAATAATTTCATCTAGTGACTTTTCTCTTAGTACGCATACATGAGCTGCTACACCTACAATAGGGTAGAATGATAGTAGCAGAGTAATTATCAAGATTCAACGAGCTTTCTCGTTTCTCCACAGACATGGAATGAGACCCGTTCTTCAGGGATCATGCATTTGATCATGGACTATGCCATGAGATTAGGTAATCCATGTTATCTCTTACCATCTCTACTCAGGCTAGGATGATGGAGCAGGATCTACTCGTAGAGATACTCCTGGTGGAGGAGACGCCAGTAGCTGAAGTTACCAGTAGACACTGGGTGGTAGAGTCTTCATCCGTGGGTAGCAGGCATCATACATGGGGACCCAAGAGGATAAGGAATTTCAGGGGGATGATCCCAAGATACAGGATCAGTGGTATAAGGATACCAAGGAAGATGGAGTCATCATAGGACCAGGGTGTTGCTACTCATGTTGCGGGCAGGGAAACAAGGCTCGTGATTGCCCGACTCGCTATGTAGAAGACTGTTAGATGGTTGAGGGACTGCCGAGGGAGAAGTAGAGGTTCGAGCAGGGTGGTATATAAGGTGGTAGACATGGAAGGGGTGTAGGTAGGGCAATAGGAGATTGTTGGAGGTTTGAGGTGCTACCCCCACCACCACCAGGTGTTCCACCATGGGATCTAGGAGCTAGTGGATAGAGGAGAGTCTAGCTTCAGGCGACAGAGGCTTATGACCACGGTTCCCCAAATATGATTAGAGGTACGAGATATTTTTTCTTCACTTTAGTTTTAGTTCTTATTGACATAGGTGCAATTCACTATAACTTTTCCATAGAACTTATTCAGAACTTGGATATTTTGGTGGAGCTGTTGGATTGATCCTTATGGTTAGAGACTCATATGGGTGGGGATTTGACGATTAAAAACTTGTTCCAATAGTGTGAGAATATTCTTGGAGGTTATAATATCATCTGGGATCTCCTAGTATCGGCATTGAGGCCTTAGGACGTCATCTTGGGTATGAACTAGTCATCTATTATTCACGCTTAGATCGGTTGTATTAGGCACAATGTGCAGTGTGTTAGTGAATATGGGACCATGTTTACATTCACTGATGATAAGGGAAAACTCTCAATATAGGATGAACATTCTCGAAGAAGGTTACATTCGATCACTCACCAGCTGGATAGCCTCACCCTCAGTCCGGTGGATGAGAAGAGTCCTCACTTTCCTATAGTGGTGGACAAGTACGCAGACATCTTTCTTGAGGATGTTACGGGATTACCCCATCAGATGTATTTTGACTTATGAATTGATCTGTACCCTATTATGACACTAATATCCACACCAACATATCATATGGATCTCACAGAGCTTCGTGAGTTAAGGGTACATTTGGATGATCTATAGGGGAAGGGATTCGTGAGGCCTAATGTTTCACCGAGGGTATCCCTAGTGTTGTTTTCCAAGAAGGAAAATGAGACTTTCAGCTTGTGTGTGGACTTCCGATGCCTGAATCATGTGATCATGAAGAACAAGTATCCACTACCAAGTATTGATGACCTCTTAGATCAGATGAAGGGAGTGAGATAGTTCTCAAAGATAGACCTCATATCTGGATATCATCAGCTTCTTGTACGGGATGAGGAAGTACCGAAGATAGATTTCAGGTGTCGGTATGGATACTATGATTTCTCAATGATGCCTTTAAGCATGAAAAATTACCCAAAAGTGTTCATGGGACTAATTAATATAATCTTCCAGCCTTACCTTGGCTGGTTTGTCGTGGGATGCATTGATGACATCGTGGTGTACTCGGTGTCTCAAGAGGAGCACGTGACACAACTACATATAGTTCTAGATACACTTCAAGAGAATCAGATTTATGGAAAGTTATTGAAGTTTCAGTTCTATATTCTAGAGGAACACTTTCCAGGACACATCATTTCAGAGGTTGGAGTTGCAGTTGATCCAGTAAAGATAGATTTTGTGCTTTCTTTGGAGCCACCTAGGATCATGATGCAGTTATAGAGTTTCTTGGGTTTGTATGGATATCACCAGAGGTTCACTCCTAGATTTTATAGTGTAGCACCACCCTTATCAACTTTGATATAGAAGGCACAACCCTTCATGTTGATGAATAAGTGCCAATAATGTTTTCAGGAGCTGAGGTAGAGACTAACAAGTGCCCCCTATCTTGAGAATACTAGATTAGGGCGTTTAGTATGTAGTATTCTGCAATGCATCGAGGACTGGATTGGATTTTTTCCTAATGTAGGAACAAACATTGATCACCTATGGTTCACAAAAGTTGAGGTAGATTGAGAATAATTATGAAACTAATGACCTAGAGCTATAAGAATTGGTCTTTTCATTAAAGATGCGACAACACTAATTTATGGGAGAGTGGTTTACCATCTACTTCGACCACAAAATTATCAGTTATATCTTCTCCTAGAAGGACATGAAATTGAGGAAGTGGAAGTGGCTATAGTTCCTCCAATACTATGACTTCAAGATATTCTATACTCCAGGGAACGAAAACACAGTGGAGAACATACTCAATAGGATATCCGGTTTGCAGTTGTGGAGTGAAGCATTAGAGCAATTATCCATGATGCAGATGTCCATAATGGATAGTGATGGATAAACTTACCTTTAGTCGACGGTTGTCACTCCCTCACTCTTACAGTGAGTTAGGTAGGCACAGTGTGTGGATGTTGAATGGAAGTCTTGATGTGCTCGGTTATCATCAATAAAACCTCCAAATGGATATTCAGTTGGCATGGATCTTGTCATCCTTTTCAGAGGGAATACTATTGTACTAGTGGAATCACATGAGGAGGTTCTAAGAAACTTATACACCTCCCCTTTAGTAGTAAATCTAGGAGTGAAAATGATGTACCTGGATCTATGCCTTCAGTACTGGTGGTCGAGGATGAAGAAGGCAGTGACATATTTTGTTTTGTGGTTCCTCACTTGTCAACAAGTGAAGGTAGAGCATCATGTTCTGGAAGGAATAACTCAACCAATTGAAGTGAGATAGTGTAAGTGGGATGGTATCTCTATGGAATTGGTGATGGTTTTACCCCACACATACGGAGGGCATGACACTATCTAATTAATAGTTAACCAACTCACCCACTCGACCCACTTCATACCCATTCAGAAGCAGGGTTCAGTAGAGAGATTGAGACACCTCTATGTGTAGAAGATAGTTCGACTCCATGGAGTACCATTGATGATAGTCTCAGATCAAGAAACATGATTTACATCTCGGTTATGGAAGGTATTGCTCGAGCATTTTGGGACTCAGCTACGCTCGAGCACAACTTTCCACCCACAGACAGATGGTCAGACAAATAGGACATTCCATGTTTTAGAGGACATGTTTCGGGCTTGCATCTTAGACTTCGGTCATATATGGGAGGATCATCTACCTCTGGTAGAGTTCGCATACAATATCAGCTACCACTCCACCATTGGTATGGAACCATTCGAGGAATTGTATGGGTGACCATGCATATCACTATTATGCTGGACAGACCTATGGGGGGTCAACACACAAGGGGGTAGAGTTGGTATGGGATACCAATGAGAAGGTGCAAGTCATCCTATAGTAGATGAGGACTTTACAGATCAGGAATAAATATTATGATGATAGGATATATAGGACCTTGGAGTTCGATGAGGGAGACCATGTGTTTCTTCGGGTCTCTCCTCGACGGGGATTACGGAGATTTGGCTAGGGCGACATGTTGTCTCTGAGATTCATCTGTCCTTTTTTAGGTTCTAACCAGAGTTGGTGAGGTGGCGTACCACCTAGCTCTTCCCCCACAGATTCCCCAGGTGCATAATTTCCTATACGTATTGTAGCTGCTAAGGTACGTACATGATCCATCACGCATCATCAACTGAGGAGAGTTGGACATTCACGATGGGGTGACGTTTTTGGAGTTCCTGATAGAGATTGAATATAGACAAGATAGGGTACTTTGTGGATGGTCGATTACTCTAGTGTGTGTTTTTTTCATCACAAAAATCTCTAGGAGAGCACTTGGGAGTGGGAGGATCAGATCCCTGATTAGTACCCCCATTTGTTTGTTTATTCCTTATTTTGGATTATAAGGAGGTAGTTCCTTAAGGGGGGTAGAATGTAATGTCCTGGAAATTCCATATATATTTTTATTATATGGGATTATTTCAAGATCATGCACTCAGAAGACACTTTATTTTGAGGTCCGGTTATCCCAAAGTAAGTGTTTGAACTTTATTTATTTTTATTTAAAATAACATGCATAGGAAATTTTAGAAACTTCTAAATGGGTTCTTGGATTAAAAATATGAGGGCACTATTGTGTCTAGAATGAAGAATTTACCCAAGGAAAGACTTAACCTTGATTGACATATGTTGAGGTAAAAAGTTATTTTTTGGAATTTTTAAGAAAAATATAATAAAAATTTCTTATGAAAAATAAAATAAACTTTTATTTTATTTTATTTTATTTTCAAATTTCATTATAATGTAATGAAATTACAATCTGAGCATAATAAAAAATTTTCCATAAATAAAACAGCGTAATGATGTTGCGACTCTGTAACACCCCGAAATTTTATGAAAAATATTCTTTTTAATTTCACTAATGTCTTGTGTTGTACGCTACACCAAAAGGAGCTTGCACAACACGCATCCTTGACTTGCCTTGTATTACACGCAATCGCGACCTTCCTCGATAGCGTGTATAGTACGCAATACCGAGTTTCACTAAACAACGATATGCTATTAAAATATTATTAAAACTATCCGTTATGAATAGTAATAACCACCTTTTAAAATTTTAGAAACTTTATCTCTCAAAATGGACGTCATTTTTGGATTCGGAGTATCGAATTTAGCCTAAGGTGAAATTTTGGTACTTTTCTGATAACTTTCATATTCTGATGAATAGTGAAAATTACTAAATTTTAATTAAAAACAACTTTTTTAATCGAAATAATTAATAGTGATAAATTATTAATTTGAGTGGTTTTAAAGTATATTTAGAATATATTTTTACAATTCAATACAATGTTTGACATTGGATGTAATTTCACATTTACACCATACATAAACAAGTGTTAATCTTTTGATAGTTATTATCTCTTAAAAACACGCTATTTGTTGTGACAGCGAAAATTAATTATAAAATTAATTAATGCAACTTATATGTTGGGAATTTTGTAAAATAAAAATCATTTTTGAATTCAGAATATCAATTATAGCTTAGGGTGAAATTTTGGCATTTTTCTGAAAAACTTCAATTTTTGATGAATAGTGAAACCACCAAGTGGTAGGTTAAAAACTGAATTTTGCATAAAACATAATTTTACCACTTCTGTGAATGGAATTTCGAAAATACGAGAGACACGGTTAATATCAAGGACTAAAATGTGGTTCAATGAGATGAAAACAAATTTTGGTGAATAGTAACTTTTTACTTTTATTTACCACGGTTAAAAGTAAATAGGGTAATTAGGGGTAAAAATGATATTATTATTACCATAACACATGTCCAAATTCTATTGGATAAGTGTAATTCGACCAAAAACAAGATTAGGAATAAAATATGACCATTTATGCCCATTTGGATTAGATTAGGACATTTATTATTATTTAATTCAAAGAAGAGTTAAAAGAGATAAAATCAAAGTTTATTTACTAAAACATTTTTAATATAGGGCTATACATAAGATAAATTCGATTGTAAATATTAATTAGAAATCTAAAACGATTCCCTACATAATTGTATTTTATTTTTAATTTTTAGAAATCAAATAATTTAATTTATTTATGACACAAAGATGATGCAGTAATTATCTTATTAATGAAATATTGACATAATTGATGTTATAAATACCAAAATAAGTGTAATTTAAGACTTTTTATGAATTCCACTAATTTTATAGGTTACTATGATATCTTAGTGTTTATTTAATTAACTTGGTTCGAACATATAATTCTGTTATGACTTTCACAAAAATCATATATCGAATGGTGTCAAAATTGACACAAAATAGTTTTTAAATCAAATATTATATTATTAATTGTTATTTTATTCCTAAAAATCTAAGGTTCGGCCAAATGACTTAGATAAGGATATATATATTAATAATAAACAACTTGGGGTTCTTTTGGCATGTTATATTAAGTGTATTAACCATATAATGTAAGAAAACAAAAAGTCACGGTAAAAGTTAAATTATTTAACTTAGAGTTAAATCTAATTGATAAGGTTAAAATAACAATCTAAACTTGTCTAAATCCTATTTGTTGATAGGATTTCGACCCATCCCCACTTTACCTTCGAAATAAGACCCTTTGGAACCATTATAAACCGATTTTGACTTTAATATAAAATAATATTTTGAGATATTCCTAAGGTGCCCCTCTCCTCCCTTATAAAAGGACACCTCCTCCCCCTCCTCCTCACACCAATTTGAGCACTCAAGCTCGGCCAACCCCTGCCAAAATCCCTTATCCACTTCCCTAGAATAATCCTAGAGGTTCTGGTCTTCCTCAAAGACCAATTTTAGTGCCCTAAAAGAAGGTCTCAAAGAAGCACTTCAAAGAAGAGATAATATCCATTACCGATCTTTTCAATTTCTTTCTTCTTCAACTTCTTCTTCTTTAGTCGTTTCATGATAAAGTAATAACATCAGTATTAATTAAATACTGATATGTTATTATAAATATGAAACAACACTAATTCACCTTCTATCCATCCTACGGAAAAAGGAAATCACCGTGCGTGCGTACGTACGGAATACCGTCTCCACGCCGTGGTGTATTCTATTTTCCACCACCACCTTACTTGGATCGGTATAATGGTGTAAATAATGACTATATATGACTATTATAAAGTGATATTGATTCTGAAATAGTATACATATACTCCAATACAATTCCACGATCATAGGAATGATATCATCACTCGTGCGTACGTATGGAATACCGTCTCCACGATGTGATGCGACTCGTTCTACATGATCTTCATTTCATAATGATTATATAAATGAATTGAATGAATGAATATGATATTTATTACACTAATACCATTCTGTAAATGAGGTATCTATAACCTAAAGAAAATAATAAGAATTTATTCGACAAAACACGCATAAGAACAAAAAGTTATAAACACCCGAATAACAAGTAGCAATGAAATATTACTACTAAGAATCTAAGAATATGACCATATATGATATCATAAAAAAAGTATGATTCTGGAATAAGTCAATAACATTATTTAAATCATTATACAGGAGGTTCGGACACTTACAAAGCAAGTCGGACCTAAGGTAAGGGAAATATCACAATCTCATTTTTATCCGAGATTGTTTATACTTTGGTATTTACTGGGGTGAATTTTATTATCCACATACAGGTTTCCTCAATATGTAATATTATTTCCATTCACCTAAAATTTTTTAAATCCTATTTTACCCTTCGGTGAGTTTTTAGTAAAATATATGAAAGGAATCTTTTGTCGTTTTTCGTACGAGGTACTTTTTTGACTTTTCCGACAAAAGTACGCGAAGAATGTTTTTTTTAACTTATACGGCATGAATGGATTTTTAAAACATTCTTTCCAAGAAGCTTCCATTACAAGTTTTAAAGTTTATTTTTAATCAAATTCTTTTATTTTAAAGTTGTATGACATGTTAAGAAAGGAAAAATGTTTTTGAAGAAGAAAGGATATTTTCCTAAAGAATGGAGTTCAAGTGTTTTATCAAAATTATTTTCCATCTAAGATAATAAAGGGTTCTGTTTCTATCCCTATTATTACATTGATTTTATTATGTTGTGATGGAATTATATTTTTATTAATTCCTTTATCTTATATGAATTGTTTTATGATGTCGTGATGTTTAAGATTCCCATTTTTATTACATGGGTTATGTAATGATGTATGATTTATGATTTTGTGGCACACATAAAAATGATATCATAATGAGATGGGTGGGACCTATATATCCCTCCAATGCATTGGGTAAAGATTTTATATCTCATGAGATAGACATGGCTAGAACGGTAGGTTATACCGGTTCAGTGAAACAGGACTGAAACGAGGGTGACTCGGTTCAGAAAGGGACTTTGTCCACTAAGATAGTCTTGGCATTGAGTCTTGACTAACAAGAAATGATTCTCTATGATTATGTGTGTATGCCACAAAGTTTCATGTTTTAAGTTATGATTATTGTAATTACATTTCACTGCCATGAATTATCCCATGTTATGAAATTATGCTCTCTTTTACAGGTTAAGATTTCCAAAAGTTATGTGCTTATGTACATGATGTGATTGATATTTCTTTTGTTTACCCTTACTGAGCATTTGAGATCACCCTTTTATGTTTTCTTTTCCCCAAGATATAAAGAAAGGTTTTAGGTATAAAAAAAGGAAGATCTTTATGGGAGATGTTGAAGATCTTTCACCAGGATTAGAAGATTATATTCAGAGTTTCCAAAGACACTAAACTAATACGATCCTTGTGTGTGTGTTTTTGTTATGTACTAAGTATTCCGCAAATGTAATGTAATGTCAATGTACGTCAGGCTTCGGGTCTCTACAGTTGGTATCAGAGGAAAGGTTTAGTCAACCTTTGGAAACTAGGATACGAAAGCGTTAGTGAGATCCCTAGAGATATTTCTAAGGTATGTCTAGGGATGTCCCTAAGGATAAGTATACGTATAAGACACAGTCCTAGAACTACGGTAACGATCTTAGAATTTAACCTAAGATGTTAGATATTAATTGTACTTCCCCTTTACTATGTTGTTTTCCCTAGCATGATTTTTTCCTCTCACAAGATTCTTTTTGTGTTTTAGTTAATGGAGGGAACTAGAAAGAATTCGGTTAACATTGAATCCAATGGACAAATTGGTGACTATGAGCAAAAAAATTGTGTAATTCCTAGAGAGAAAGATATTGTGATTATGCCAGATCAGTCATCGCGATATATGATTAACAAGGTGAAATTTAGTGGTATGCCTAATTCATCAAAGAAGAGGAAGATAAACTATTATTCATGTTCGCGTGTTGAGGAGCATAAAAAAAGGAAGATTGAGATTTCTAGAGAAGGGAAGAAGAACCTTGAGGAATACCTCAAATGGAGGGACCGATGTTATCTGTGTGGAGAAAAGGGTCATAGAGTGACAGACTGTTATGGAGTTCAATGTCTTATTTGCGGAGAACATGGGCATTACCCAACTCAATGCCCTGACCTAAAAAGTTACTTTTAAATCAAGGAAGGACTTCTTCCAGGACAATCATTGAAGTTGATGGACTGAAGTGTTTATGTATTGGTATTCAGTAATAATGTTGTTGAGGTACTTTTATGGTGTATTGAAATATTTATGTATTGGTCTATTGTGGTCTTCAATAATTTTAAGGTACCGGTAACCATGAAAATTCATTCAAATATTTTGGAAAGTAGACAGTATTCATGAGGTCATGATTGATATAAGGACTAAGTGATATCATGGTTTGAGTATATAGAATTTTGAGGATTTTGGTATGTGGAAGGTGTTAACTTTTAACTACATTCATGTTTTCACTAAGGTATTCAAGAGAATACATGATTAAGGACTTTGAATGTTTGGAATGTGACCAACAAGAAATATCTAATGATATATGGGGATAAACGATGGTATTAAATCTCTGAGAGTGGATTGAAGTATTATGGATAAGCCTAAAGATTGGAATGGATTATGTTGGAAATAAGTTAGTATTGTTTAAGGATGGAAGTTTTTTCGATATTATTGATGGGATGTTATAGTAATATAGTTTTAGAAAAAGGACAACCTACAGGACGGGCGACAGCCCATCGCGTCGGACAAGGCTGTGGAAATCGAACCCACAACCGAAGTGTGACTAGCCTTTATCGCCTACCACTGGCCTACAGGAAGTCCCTGGGTAGTATAAACTAGTTTTATTTTATTAAGCGGTATGATATATGAAGTATCAGTTAATTTTTGGAACCATATACGATTAATCTAACCATAAGATGGACTTATAACTTTTGCTAACCTTTTGTTTGAAAGAGATGGAATGACCCATCATTCTATCACATGATCTGCTAACACATCACGAATAACAAATTCAACTTCATTTCTTTAAGGGATTAATTGGAAATTGTTCAATTCACGAACAACAGTAATATTGTACCAAAATCATGCAAGTATTTCTTTTAATTCATAAACTTTAGGGAAATGATCTTGAAAACCAAAAATGTTGTCCTATTTCCCTTATATCCGATTAATCAGATGGTACCTTAGATCATCACAAATCAATAGCTTTGTGATTGTTGGCTTTTCCATAGCCATGTTCTCTACCACTCTCCATCAGAAAATGATGGTTATATTTTTCTTCCATATCTATATTTTCACCTATGTGGAAACCCAGTGATTAGTTTATTTGGGTAACCGTTACATTTCATACCTTTGTTTTTAAAGATTGGTTTTGGTATTCCTTTTTACGATGTGAGTTTCTATTAAAGAAACTTTCTAATAGTAAACCATTTATAACCCTGACGAATTTCGAGGGCGAAATTCATTTTAAGGGGGGTAGAATGTAACACCCCGAAATTTTATGAAAAATATTTTTTTAATTTCACTATTGTCTTGTGTTGTATGCTACACCAAAAGGAGCTTGCACAACCCGCATCCTTGACTTGTCTTGTATTACACGCAATCGCGACCTTCCTCGATAGCGTGTGTAGTACGCAATACCGAGTTTCACTAAACAACGATATGATATTAAAATATTATTAAAACTAGCCGTTATGAATAGTAATAACCACCTTTTAAAATTTTAGAAATTTTATCTCTCAAAATTGACTTCATTTTTGGATTCGGAGTATCGAATTTAGCCTAAGGTGAAATTTTGGTACTTTTCGGATAACTTTCATATTCTGATGAATAGTGAAAATTACTAAATTTTAATTAAAAACAAATTTTTTAATCGAAATAATTAATAGTGATAAATTATTAATTTTAGTGGTTTTAAAGTATATATTTAGAATATATTTTTACAATTCAATACAATGTTAGTCATTGGATGTAATTTCACATTTACACCAGACATAAACAAGTGTTAATCTTTTGATAGTTATTATCTCTTAAAAACACGCTATTTGTTGTGCCAGCGGAAATTAATTATAAAATTAATTAATGCAACTTATATGTTGGGAATTTTGTAAAATAGAAATCATTTTTGAATTCGGAATATCAATTATAGCTTAGGGTGAAATTTTGGCATTTTTCGGAAAAACTTCAATTTTTGATGAATAGTGAAACCACTAAGTGGTAGGTTAAAAACTGAATTTTGCATAAAACTTAATTTTACCGCTTCTGTGAATGGAATTTCGAAAATCCGAGAGACACGGTTAATATCAAGGACTAAAATGTGGTTCAATGAGATGAAAATAATTTTTGGTGAATAGTAACTTTTTACTTTTATTTACCACGGTTAAAAGTAAATAGGGTAATTAGGGGTAAAAATGATATTATTATTATCATAACACATGTCCAAATTCTATTGGATAAGTGTAATTCGATGAAAAACAGGCTTAGGAATAAAATATGACCATTTAGGCCCACTTGGATTAGATTAGGACATTTATTATTATTTAATTCAAAGAAGAGTTAAAAGAGTTAAAATCAAAGTTTATTTACTAAAACATTTTTAATATAGGGTTATACATAAGATAAATTCGATTTTAAATATTCATTATAAAGCTAAAATGATTCCCTACATAATGGTATTTTATTTGTAATTTTTAGAAATCAAATAATTTAATTTATTTATGACACAATGATGATTCAGTAATTATCTTATTAATGAAATATTGACATAATTGATGTTATAAATACCAAAATAAGTGTAATTTAAGACTTTATATGAATTCCACTAATTTTATAGGTTACTATGATATATTAGTGTTTATTTAATCAACTTTTTTAGAACATATAATTCTGTTATGACTTTCACAAAAATCATATATCAAATAGTGTCAAAATTGACACAAAATAGTTTTTAAATCAAATATTATATTATTAATTCTTATTTTATTCCTAAAAATCTAAGGTTCGGCCAAATTACTTAGATAAGGATATATATATTAATAATAAACAACTTGGGGTTCGTTTGGAATGTTATAGTAAGTGTATTAACCATATAATGTAAGAAAACAAAAAGTCACGGTAAAAGTTAAATTATTTAACTTAGAGTTAAATCTAATTGATAAGGATAAAATAATAACATAAACTTGTCTAAATCCTATTTGTTGATAGTATTTCTACCCATCCCCACTTTACCTTCGAAATAAGACCCTTTGGAACCATTATAAACTGATTTTGACTTTAATATAAAATAATATTTTGAGATATTCCTAAGGTGCCCCTCTCCTCCCTTATAAAAGGACACCTCCTCCCCCTCCTCCTCACACCAATTTGAGCACTCAAGCTCAGCCAAACCCTGCAAAAATCCCTTCTCCACTTTCCTAGAATAATCCTAGAGGTTCTGGGCTTCCTCAAAGACCAATTTTAGTGCCCTAAAAGAAGGTCTCAAAGAAGCACTTCAAAGAAGAGGTAATATCCATTACCGATATTTTCAATTTCTTTCTTCTTCAACTTCTTCTTCTTTAGTTGTTTCATGATAAAGTAATAACATCAGTATTACTTACATACTGATATGTTATTATAAATATGAAACAACCCTAATTCACCTTCTATCCATCCTACGGAAAAAGGAAATCACCGCGCGTGCGTACGTACGAAATACCGTCTCCACGCCGTGGTGTAATCTATTTTCCACCACCACCTTACTTGGATTGGTATAATGGTGTAAATAATGACTATATATGACTATTATAAAGTGATATTGATTCTTAAATAGTATACATATACTCCAATACAATTCCACGATCATAGGAACGATATCATCACTCGTGCGTACGTACGGAATACCGTCTCCACGATGTGATGCGACTCGTTCTACATGATCTTCATTTCATAATGATTATATAAATGAATTGAATGAATAAATATGATATATATTACACTAATACCATTCTGTAAATGAGGTATCTATAACCTAAAGAAAATAATAAGAATTTATTCGACAAAACACACATAAGAACAAAAAGTTATAAACACCCGAATAACAAGTAGCAATGAAATATTACTACTAAGAATATAAGAATATGACCATATATGATATCATAAAAATAAGTATGATTTTGGAATAAGTCAATAACATTATTTAAATCATTATACAGGAGGTTCGGACACTTACAAATCAAGTCAGACCTAAGGTAAGGGAAATATTACAATCTCATTTTTATCCGAGATTGTTTATACTTTGGTATTTACTGCGGTGCATTTTATTATCCACATCCATGTTTCCTCAATATGTAATATTATTTCCATTCACCTAAAATTGTTTAAATCCTATTTTACCCTTCGGTGAGTTTTTATTAAAAGATATGAAAGGAATCTTTTTTCGTTTTTCGTACGAGGTACTTTTTTGACTTTTCAGAAAAAAGTACGCGAAGAATGTTTTTTTAACTTATATGGCATGAATGGATTTTTAAAGCATTATTTCCAAGAAGCTTAATTTACAAGTTTTAAAGTTTATTTTTAATCAAATTCTTTTAGTTTAAAGTTGTATGACATGTTAAGAAAGGAAAAATGTTTTTGAAGAAGAAAGGATATTTTCCTCAAGAATGGAGTTCAAGTGTTTTATCAAAATTATTTTCCATCTAAGATAATAAAGGGTTCTGTTTCTATCCCTATTATTACATTGATTTGATTATGTTGGGATGGAATTATATTTTTATGAATTCCTTTATCTTATATGAATTGTTTTATGATGTCATGATGTTTAAGATTCCCATTTTTATTACTTGGGTTATGTAATGATGTATGATTTATGATTTTGTGGAACACATAAGAATGGTATCATTATGAGATGGGTGGGACCTATATATCCCTCCAATTCATTGGGTAAAGATTTTATATCTCATGAGATAGACATGGATGGAACGGTAGGTTATACCGGTTCAGTGAAACAGGACTGAAACGAGGGTGACTCGGTTCAGAAAGAGACTTTGTCCACTAAGATAGTCTTGGAAATGAGTCTTGACTAACAAGAAATGATTCTCTATGATTATGTGTGTTTGACACAAAGTTTTATGTTTTAAGTTATGATTATTGTGATTACATTTCACTGCCATGATTTATCCCATGTTATGAAATTATGCTCTCTTTTACAGGTTAAGATTTCCAAAAGTTATGTGCTTATGTACATGATGTGATTGATATTTCTTTTGTTTACCCTTACTGAGCATTTGAGCTCACCCTTTTATGTTTTCTTTTCCCTGGGATATAAATAAATGTTTTAGGTATAAAAAAAGGAAGCTCTTTATGGGAGATGTTGAAGATCTTTCACCAGGATTAGAAGATTATATTCCGAGTTTCCAAAGACACTAAACTAATACGATCCTTGTGTGTGTTTTTTTGTTATGTACTAAGTATTCCGCAAATGTAATGTAATGTCAATGTACGTTAGGCTTCGGGTCTCTACAGACTCAGTGTAACAGAAATGTTGAAACACATTTTCTCTATTTAATTGGTTAACCAAATATGGGATTTTTTTTGCACAATCTAGTATTTCTATGAATTCATGGAGATTTGGCATTAGAAATTGACGATTGAAGAAATACCACAAATGAATAATTGAGGAATGAAGAATGAAGGTGGTGTGATCTTCACCAATGAATGATCCATCCTCGAGGAAGGATTTTGATCATTATTGAATTTCCTTTTCCCTATTTATGGATTTAAGTGACAAACACGGGTAAACCCATGAACTGGTGACCCGTATATCGATCACTTTTGTGGGTGGGTTTCTAATATAGGGGTTTGAATAAGAGTTATCCATGTTAGATTCTTAAATATCCTCCCAACTTGTTTCTAAATTCTAACATGGAGGGATCAGGTCGACACAAACAAGGTCTGGATCCCTCCGTTGGGGGCGTTCTTGTGTTCTTCATGACTAGGCCTTCGGATTTATGGTGAGAAAACATGGAGTACATAGTATTAATGATGATGACCTAAGGATCCCAATGGAACTAATGGATAAAAAATGGACCATCTGAGCAGGTCTGGTGGCCCATGAGAGCAACTGTTGGTGTGTTAGCCACGTGCAGGAGGCGGCATATTCTATGGTGGTGGATGAGTCCTGCAACAATGACCACAGGTGGTGGATCATGGCCGCTGACAGTAGCCAATAATGATGCAAGTAGACATGGAAAGCCACACCATGTCACACGGCTGTAGGGATGAAGTCTAGCTAGACTGCGGCAGCGGACCCTTTGGTGACCCACGGGGTGTAGGGAGACATGGTCGGCATCGCTTCTCTAGCAGAACAAGCCGGCCCGCTCACAGTGGACTGGGCTGGAGAAGGCAGGACACCTCGGGTGGCCCAGCGGGCTGGAACCGGTTCATGTCGGACCCAAGTTAGGTTGTCGGACCCGAGTTGGGTCAATTGACCCTAGGTTGGGCTGGGTCAGGTCGGTTCGCCGGGCGGGATCAGACCCGCCCTCAACCGACCCCTTTTCAGTAAAATAGACTTTACTTTATAACCGTACATCTGATTGATGAGCTGTTCGTGGATTTGAGACCCTCTCAATGAGAATTTCCTTTTGACATACTGAAAGTGAGTTTTAATGGAATTTGGGATACAATAGATGGATTGAGGAATATATTCTTCCAAAATCAAGCATGTTGCGAGCGAGAATCCTATACCAATCTGTGATGAGCAGAACTAAGTGGCCCTTTAGACCATAGTGTCCCAACATACCTTAGTGATGAGAATACCTCAGTGGACCTGTAGATGAGCAGACCTCAGTCACCCAACAGTCTTTGGTAACGACCGAACCTTAGTGGCCCAATAGATGAGTGGGTCTCAATGGAGTAGCAGACGAGTGGACCTCAGTGGCACAACATACCTCAGTGATGAGTGGACCTCATTGGCCCATTAGACCTCAGTGATGAGCAGAACTCAGTGGCCCAACATGATATAGTTACTCATCGAGGATGATCCCTAAATAATATATGATATTTAGCATTACGAATGATAGTATTGCTTTTTATAATTTAGGTTATACCTGTGTCAGATATCCACTACTTTGTGTGTACTTTTCTTTGTGGTATTTTCTTTATGGTTTGGGGTCCTTATTGAGTATTGTGTTACTCACCCCTACACGGGCTCCACCCAGACATATCATGTCTTTTGAAGATGAACGATGTTTTGACAGAGACCTTGGTGGCCTAGGACCAGGTGGTTCCCATTAAGGACGGATAGGTGAGGCGTACTCCTACAACTTCAGGGAGCTACTCTTAACTTACTCTTCAGGATGGGTTTTCTGTGGACAGGTTTCTAGAGACTTTTTACCCCCTTTTTTACAACTTGTCTTTTGTTGGGTTTTGTATTTTAGCCACCCTTTACTTCTACCTTTTTATTATTTACTCTTAGTGGTTATCTTAGTAGCATGAAAGTTTTACCTTTTCAGAATTGCCGGTTGGGGTTTTGAGTGTGCATGTGTATAGGTACTCAACAAATGCCTCCCACTTACAGGATAATGGCTTCGGCACTAGTTTCTAGCCCCAAGCCTTTTAGAGGTAGGCTTGGGGTAGTTGCGACATGGGCCCCATGGGATCGGTCATGAAATTTTAGCTTATGTTTCTTAAAGTACAATTTTAAAACAAAATGAAACTTTTAATTTATTTAAATGAAAAATAAAATTTTCAATAAAAATATGAAATTTTAACTTTTCATTGAAAAATTAATATTTTTAAAAAATTATCAAAATTTCACTCTAAGATAATTTTTAAATTCTAATTAAAAAAATTAGGTTAATTATTTCAAATACATATTCTAAAATTATAAAAATTAATTTTAACATATGTTCACAAAAAGTGACAAAATCCCTTTTTAAAAAACATAATATTGTTCTAAAAAACATTTCATTTTATTTAAAATAATTTTTATTTAATTTCTAATCAATTTATAATAAATTAATATATTTTTAAATGTGTAAACCATAAATTTTCATAAATTAGTCCTTCCTATTCAAATTCTATAATTTTATTGCTAGGTTATTATGGTTATCATTGTTTGTTTAAGCTCGATGTTTCATGCCGCATATGCTATTAAGAATAATTTTCTTTTTTTAAAAACTTTGGGTGTTACATTTTAGGCCTTTTCACCCTAATTTACCCCTTTTTACATCATTTATTTGTTTCTTTGGATACTCATTTATTACCTATATAACATAAATTTTTTACAACATTTAATCTAAGTCAATTTTAAATTTAATAATTTTTATATTTAAATGAAATCATAAAATATATTGAAACATATTTTTATAAGAAAATATCATTTCAATCTTAATGTATCATTATTATTATTTTATATAAATAATTAATTAAATTATTGATGGCATATGTTTATATATATTGAAAAATTAAATTTTATTAGAATTATCTTTTAAAAGGTGTCAATTTATTTACCTAAAATAACAATACATAATAATAAGAAAACAATTTTGTTGTTAAGAAATATCTATTTTTAAATTAAATTATTTTAATCAGATTCCATAAAAGTTATTTTCCCTCTATCAATTAAAATTTTTATCATTGCATTAGTTTTATATAAATTCATTTAATTATATCTATAAAATCATTATTTTTATAATAATAATAATATATAATGAAAAAAAATATTTATTATAAACTTTTATAATTATTTATTTTTTAAACATTCTAGATTTTTTTATGAATTATGGTAGTTTTAATTTGTCCCTAATAATTATAAAACATCAATTTACTTCTTATATATCAGTACATACAATGACCATATGTCAAATAACCATCTGTCCACTGAATATATATCAAATGGCCATAGATATAACATTAATATTACATTCCAGTATATATCCATACATAGATCACTTAAATAATTTATCCTATGCATTTTCATCATTATTAAAATTTCTATTGTATATATATATATTTTCTTTATTATATAGTTGTAGTTGGGTGTACGATCTTCAATGAAGACTAATATGATAAGTATTTTATGTTTGTGGGATTTTTATTTACTTTTGGTTTTATTTTACTTATATATTTTTAATGAATTTTCTCATTTAATTATCATGATATATTAATGTATATAATTCATTTATAGATTCAACAATCATAAAATATATCATATTTCTTTAGTCATGTGTTGAATGTATTAAAATATTTAAATATAGAGATTTTATTCAAAAATAAATTCATATTAAAATGTCAATCTCTATATTCTACCCCATTAAAATATTTTTTATCAAATAATTTTGTTTGAAAAATAAAAAAAACATAGGATACTTCTTCCTCATTACATATTCGGGTTGACATGTATCTTCCTCAATATTATAATCACCGTAGAGAAAATTAACCAAGTGAGTAGTCATGTATGATAGAACTTTATCACTATGATCAAATATTTATACATTTTGTTCCTCATGAGAGAGGTGTTGTTCAATATATAAAACATCTATGTTTAGTACAAGTGAAGTGTCTACTATGTACTTCTGAAAATGTGAAACATGGAACCCATAATGTACTTGGGAGAGGTTTGGTGGAAGTGCAATACAATAAGATAAATTTCACACATAATCAAAGATTCATAATTGGACGGTATTTATAGTTACCAACTTTCCCTTATTCCCATATCTCATTACCCACTTACATGGTGATATTTAAAAGAATACCACATCTTTAAAACAAAACTGAAAATCCATATCATTATTATTTCCATAACTCTTCTATCGACATTATGAATTTATAATTTTTTGAAAAATGGGTTGGAATATCTCTAAAATTTTATGAGAATGGTCTAATCCCAGTATCTTAAACTCTAGAACATCATCCCAATATATTGTAGTCTTGAATGAGATCTGATACATAGCCTTATTTGGTGGCATTAAAATGATTGAATTGAAACTATTGTTATATGTTAATAATACTAGGGGATTTATTTATTATATCATCCTTTTACGTACATTGAATTGTATCTCATCCTATATTTTATTGTTTGAATGGTAAATTTTAATTATCCATTAGTCTGATGATGATAAAAAGTTTTGAAGCATATCTATAAATAAAATTAATAATGAATAAATTTCCATAACATCAATGAAAAACTTTTATAATGATCATATATAATTTATATTGGAACCCCCTATATCCTTTAAAATTCCTTTATGTATATCATTAAATATAAATATATAGGAAAAACCTCTCCTATATAAGTGAAATATTTTAAATTTTTAAAGTGGTCAACTATAAAGAAAATAAAAATGTATCATTTATATGTCTTGGGATATCCTACTTTGAAATCCATGGTGAATTTTCCCTTTTATATATAGGTATGGGTAATGATTTTGTTAACCCCATAGACTTCTAACATTCAACCTTAACTATATAAAAAATCAACCATGTGGATATATATTCTACAATATCCCTTTTCACATTGTCCCACAAAAAAATATCCAATGATCTATGTAATTTTTTTTCTCCCAGTATCGATAGATAATGATAAGAAATGTGAATCATTTGATATGTCTTATTTAATTCTTTTTATAATGAAATATTTATTCTTTTCATGAATCTTATAAATCCATAATTGTCAATATTGAACTATGGAATATTCTATACCTTTTATAATACCTCTATATCCTCCTTATATGCCTCCTTGATATTTACATGGATGTATTGTTGAGTATTTATTTGTTAAATATAGGATTTATCTTCTTAAATGTAATGCCCCGCCCCCAGAAGCCCAAAGACGGTGCATTATTTTAATACAATGTCATGATTACAAGGAATCAAGTCCCAAAGGACCGATCAATTTACTAGTCTTGGAAAATAGATTACATACATGAACTTTTCATTACAATTTCTAAAATAAAACAAAGTATAAATAATACTTTTATAACTCCATTATTCCTCTATCTTAGCCCATTATATCAATCACAATACAATTCTTGGAATCCTTGGAAAATAAAACATATTAAAGGGGTGATCTCAGATGCTCAGTAAGAGTAAATAATTTAACAGAATCTATAAAAATTTAAGGCAATATGTATAATAAAACAACAACATTTTAAACATAAACTTGAACATAATATGAAAAAAATAAATCATACATTACCATATAAACATGCTCATGGATATTCCACTAGTAGAATAATTATATGTAAAAACAAATTTCATAATGAGGGAATGCATAATGTTGGGCATCAAAAAAACATAGTCAAGTCCTCATTCCAAGACTACAAATAAAATTTTTTTCAAGGCTTTGTGCCAAGATAGTAGTTTGTCTCATGAGACCTACTGACGCATCGATGAGCTATAGATAACTCCACCCATCACTTACTAAGTCCAATTCATTCCTCATATGAAAATGTTGAAACATAACATAAACATTCGTATTAAAAGCAGCATATTAAAAGCCAATACATTAACCATAAACAATGAATGGTATAAAAATAACACATCTATAGTCAAACACATCATAACTCATACAATACAATATGGAAGATTGTATTTTAATAAATCAATCACAATCAAGAATCATATCCAATAACGGATATTGACATAGTTGAAAATGATTAGTAAAACTCTTTGAGAGAAATATACCTTTTTTTGAAATCATTTAAAAGTCACTCATTCATAAAGGAATTCATTTAAAATAGATTTTTGAATCAAAGTGTCCCATACCACTTTGAAACATTTTAGAGGAATTAACATTTTAAAACAATTATTTCCATATAAATAAATCCTTAAAATCATTTTTAAAACATGTACATTAATTAAAAAGATTTAGAAAAATAAATCATTAAAACATTTAAAATGCTGATCTGGATAATGAATCCAATCCAAAAAACTGTAAAATATTTTGAAAACATTTTTATAAAATATGTAAACGGATAATAAAAATGTCTCAGTAAATAATCACACATAAACAATCATGGATAATATTGATATTGAGGAATTAACCCTTACCTTGCACTTTCCTTTAGTTGAGGTTACATTTAACCTCATGTATAATGACCATAGTATGTTATTAAATTATAATAGAAACATATTAATATTTATGATATCATACATGATTCATTTTTGACTTTATACAACCATTTCAATAATTTCCAAGTTAAATTAACATTTCAGGTAATAATCACTTTCTTTATCGTATGTCTTTTAATTTGTTATTCTTCATCGTATCACTTTGGTCATGAGTTAAATACTTTCAGAATATAAAACATGATTTATATATCATATATATTTAAAATATAAATATGTATAATAGATTGATAGATGAAATGTAAAACACCGTTTATAGAGATGGTAGGCCGTACGTACGCATAAACGTTGTTTTCGTTTTCATATCATATTGAACGGAACTAAGTGAATAAGATATATGTAAATAAACACACACACACACAGATATATATATATATATATATTTCATGTAGAATTATTATGTCATATATTACATACTTATTAATAATATATATTTTTATAATTATCGTTAAAGGGTGAATGTGGAAAAATGAATCTCATGGCGTCGTGGCGACGGTAAGCCGTACGTACACACGAGCAACGATATCATATATTTAATGATTAAAAGGTGTGTAATTGGATTGTATATTAATTTTACAGAAACACTACAATGTTATTTTCATTATTTATATACATTACTCATCATTATATCCATACAAATAACATAGTGTTGAATTACAAATTACACCACGGTGTGGAGACTGCAAGCCGTACGTACGCACGCATGGTGACATTATCATTCATAGGATGGATAGAATAATTAATATGGTTGTACCATATTTATAATAACATCATAGTATGTATATGGTACAAGATTTATTATATTGGTATGTAAATAACAAATAAAGATAAAGTGGAAGAAGAATAGAACTTTTAAAGAGGTGATAAAATAATTACCCCTTCTTTGGGTGTTTCCTTTTTATTTGAACAAAAGGTCTCCTTAGGTAGGATTTCTTCTCAAGGGAATGCCTCTAGATTAAATTGAGAGAATTTGGTAGGAGATATGGGTAGGGGTTGGCCCAGCCAAATGGATTTGAAGGTGTAATTTTGAGAGAATGGGAAGTACCCTTTTATAAGATAGGTGAGGGTTACTTTAGGAAAAGTTTGAAATATTATTTTATTATAAAATAATTTTTGGTTTATAATGGATCCAAATTGATTTATTTAAAATCTAAGGTGGGTATGGGTTGAAATCCTCTTAACAAATAGTTTTTAGACAAGTTCAGGTCCCCATATTAACCCTATCTTTTAGATTTAACTCTTAATTAAATAGTTTAACTTTTACCATGCCGTATTGTATTATTATAATCAATGGTTAATAAAATTACGATAAAAATCTAAGAGAACCCAAAGTGGTTCAATATTGATATATATATCACTATCTAAGTCCTTTGGCCATAAATTAGTTTTTTAGTAATATTATATCAATTAATAATATATTATTTGTTTTAAAAACTCATTTATGTCAATTTTGACACTATTTAGTATTTAGTTTTTGTGAAAGTCATAAAATCATGATTACTTCAACAAAAAATCATTTAATAGACCCTAAAATGTCATATTAATCTAAAAAATTCGTGGATGGTATCAGAAGCCTCAATTAACATTTATTTTTATATTTATATTATGAATTATTTTAATCATTCATTGATAAAGTAATCACTGAATCATCATTGTCTCATTAATAAATTTAATTATTTAATCTATAAAAATTATAAATAAAATACCATTATGTAGGAAATCATATTATATTTTAAATTAATATTTAAAGTCTAATTTATCTTATTTATAACTCTATATTAAAATTTTTTATTTATTAAACTTTGAATTTAACACATTTAAATCTTCTTTAAATAAAATAAATAGAAATGTCCTAATCTAATAAAAGTGTACCAAAAGGATCATATTTTATTTTTAAGGTTGGTTTTGGTCTAAATACACTTATCCAATATAATTTGGACATGTGTTACGGTAATTATAATATCATTTTTACCTTTAATTACCCTATTTACTTTTAACCGTGGTAAATACAAGTTTAAAGTTACTATTCACCAAAAATTATTTTCATCATATTGAACCACATTTTACTTACTAATATCAATTGTGTCTCTCATATTTTTGAAATTCAATTCACAGAAGTGGTAAAATTAAGTTTTATGAAAATTTGCAAATGTGTCTAGAAGGTGGGTAAAAGAAGTTAAAAATTTTAATAAAATTTTATACATCTAATCTTATTATAAAATTACTCCAATGAATGAAATTGAACTAATATAGGTATTATGTATCTATTTGTACTTTAAAATAAATTAATATAAAAACAATAATTATTTAAATAAAATTCAGTTTTAAATAATAACACAGTGTTTTTCACTATTCGTTAAAAATTGAAAGTTTTTAGAAAAATACCAAAAATTTACCCTAATATAATTTTGATATTCCAGATCCAAAAATGACTTATATTTTACCAAATTCAAAACATACGAGTTTCATTAAATAATTTAAAATTAATTTCCATTGTCAAAACCAGAAAGCAGGTTTTTAAAAAGTAAAATCTATCAAAATATAAAAATGTTTTTATGTCAAATTTAAATGTGAAATTACTTATAAAATCTAGGAAATCACATAGGCCAGTGGTAGGTGATGCACCCTTGTCACCCTTTGGTTGTGGGTTCAACTCTCGCGGCCTTGCCGGATGTGACGGTTCATCACCCGAACTCTGGGTTGTCCTTTTTATAACAATCCAAAAAATAATATTACGAAATTATTTAACCTTAAAAATACTATCCAATGTAAAACTTAATCTATTCCAACCTTTAGTCTTATCTCGAATACTTTTTTCCAAACTCACAGTCCAAAAATTATAAGGAAGGTAAACATAATGAAGATCTTTCTTTTCCACATAATAACATGTGGATACCTTCATCATGTATACACTTAAAACATGGTAACACCCTGAATTACCATAAATCCTTACTGATTACATTCATTCTTCCTTATTCCTTATAGAATACTATATATACTCTTTATATCCAAAAATGTTGTAAACTACAACAATAATGGAATAAAATCAATTAATTAGTTTCAAAGTAGTCAATAATATCAAATAAAATTTATCCTAATCAATCATATCTTATTAAAAATCACTACCTCAATATCCGAACCATATTTTTGTTTATCTTTCCTTTAGCCAAGTATTTTAAAAATGGTTTAACTTGCTATTGAGTCCCATTTATTAGAACCATATAATCTCAAATCCATAATGAAATAGTACTACAGTACAATCCTTATTTATTTCCATAATTCATATAACTAGTACATCATTAATATAACACTCAAATGAAATAATTATTTAATAAAAATAGAAGAACACTAGTAATTCATCTTCATTTATGGTAGTATCATAACCATATTATTATCCAATAGCTTCATTTGTGGCATACTCTGGTGATTTGGACATTGATTCATGTAGTGTCCCAACACCTTTCAGAAGAATCATTATACATTTGAAACCTTTTTCTTACCCTAGAAATCACGAACATGGTGTCCTTTTTCTCCAAACTTATAACAAACTCCCATTACCTTTAATCATTTACCAAGTTGATTCTTTCCACATTTATTATGTGTGGGAAAATCCTTATTTCCCTACTTCCCTTTATCCAACTTTCTCTCTACCATCCTCTTCTTTTCTTGCTTCCCTTCAAATCCATAAGACTTAGACAATTCATTACTTATCTTATTAACACATGATACTATTTTTTTATATGATGAAGATATGTGGGTGACTATTTCCCTTCAAAATTCTGGCTTAATACCATGAAATATATGAACCTTATTACTCTTTGGATCATGAGTATTGCTAGAATTCTCATTCCATCTACTGGGTTCCATTTCTAAACAATGACATAAACTAGGTTTGTTTATGAATCACCATTAATAATTCCAAACTTGTAAAATACCTAACGTAAATTGAAAAGATTATACATATAATCTATAATCATAAAAAATGTTTTCTTTGAGAAAGTATTTACTTCTTGATCCATCATAATGACTTGTAAAGAAAATTTGAATTATCTTAAGCATATCTCTCAGGAGTGTCGTAACCAAGAGTGCAGCAAGGCCCATTATTGTGTACCAGGATACCCTAGGTCAAGCTCAAAACTCCTTAACAGATTTTTCACTCCTAGTTACATATGTGTCAGAGATTCCTCTACCTTATCGTATCCAGATGGGGATGTATTGCTTAGAAAATTCACAAAATATCTAAATTACCAAAATTTAAGAAGTCCTTCTATACTAATCCTCAATGTCTATCTTAGGGTAATTTTCTCTAAATATATTTTTTCTAAATCTAGTTTCCAAGGTTTATACTAAACTTCCTATCATACCAACTTTGATGCCCTGACCCTAGAATCCCAGAGCCGGTGAATTATTTTAATACATTGTCATGATTATAAAAAATCAAGTCCCAAAGGACCGATCAGTTTAGTAATCTTGGAAAATAGATTACATACATGAACTTTACAATACAATTTCTAACATAAAACCCAACATAAATAATCCTTTGAGAACTCCATTATTCCCCTATCTTAACCCTGTATATCAATCACAATACACTTATTGGAATATTTGGAAAATAAAATATAAGGGTTGATCTCAGATGCTCATTAAGGGTAAATAATTTAGCGGAAGCTATAATCTTATAAGGAAATATGTGTAATAAAACAACATCATTTTAAACATAAACTTGAACATAATATGTAAAAAATAAATCATAAATTACCATATAAACATGCACATGGATATTATATTAGTTGAATAATCACATGTAAAAACTAATTTCATAACTATGGAATGCATAATGACGGACATCATAACCACATAGTCAAGGCCTCAAGCAAAGACTACAAATAAACGTTTTGTCAAGGCCTTATGCCAAGACACTATTTTGTCTCATGAGACCTACCGATGCATCGAGGAGCTATAGAAGGCTCCACCTATCACTTACTAAGTCCAATGCATTCCTCATATGAAAATGTTGAAACATAACATATACATTCATATTAAAACTAGCATATG
Source organism: Viscum album (assembly GCA_963277665.1). NCBI lineage: Eukaryota > Viridiplantae > Streptophyta > Magnoliopsida > Santalales > Viscaceae > Viscum > Viscum album. The sequence continues at coordinate 1,358,235,000 of OY728150.1, read as the reverse complement.
AAATGCCAATACTTTAACCATAAACCATGAATGGTATAAAAATATTACATCCATAGTCAAACACATCATAACTCATTCAATACAATATGGAATATTTTATTATAATAAATCAACCTCAATCAATAATCATATCCAGTAAAGGATGTTGATATAGTTGAAAATGATCAGTAAAACTCTTTGAGAGAAATATCCATTTTTCAAAAATCATTTAAAAGTCACGCATTCATAAAGGAAGTCATTTAAAAGATATTTTTGAATAAAAGTGTCCCATATCAATTTGAAACATTTTAAAGGAATTAACAATTTAAAATAATCACATCCATATAAATAAATCCTTAAAATCATTTTTAAAACATGGAAATTAATTAAAAAGATTTAGAAAAATAAATCATTAAAACATTTAAAATACTGATCTTGATAAAGAGTCTCATCCAAAAAAAACTTAAAATATTTTTAAATTTTTTTTATGAAACATGTACATGGATAATAAAAATTTCCCAGTAAATACATACACATAAAAAATCTCAGATAATAATGAGATTGAGGAATTAACCGTTACCTTTCACTTTTCTTTGGTCGAGGGTACATTTAACCAAATGTATAATGACCATAGTATGTTATTAAAATATAACAGAACCATATTAATATTTATGATATCATACATGATTCATTTATGACTTTATACTACCCATTTAATTATTTCCATGTTAAATTAACATTTCAGTTAACAATCGCTTTCTTTATCATATGTGTTTTAACTTGTTATTCTTGATCATATCACTTAGGTCATGATTTAAATACTTCCATAATATAAAACATGAATTATATATCATATATATTTAGAATATAAATATGTATAATATATAGATATATGAAATTTAAAACACCGTTTATGGAGACAGTAGGTCGTACGTACGCATAAAAGTTGTTTCCGTTTTCATATCATATTGAACGGAACTAAGTGAATAAGATATATATAAACAAACACACACACACATATATATATTTCAAGTAGAATTATTATGTCATATATTAAATACTTATTAATAATATATATTTTTATAATTATCATTGAATGGTGAACATGGAAATGAATCTCATCGCGTCGTGGAGACAGTAGGTCATACGTACACACGAGCGATGATAAAATTTTCTTAATGATTAAAAGGTGTGGAATTGGATTGTATATTAATTTTATAGAGACATAATCATGTTATTTTAATTATTTATATACATATTACTCATCATTATATCCATCCAAATAATATAGTGTTGAATAACAAATTACACCACTGTGTGGAGACGATAAGCTGTACGTACGCACGCATGGTGACATTATCATTCATAAGATGGATAGAATAATGAATATGGTTGTACCATATTTACAATAAAATCATAATATTTAGAAGGTACTGGATTTATTATATTGGTATGGAAATAACAAAGAAATAGAAATTGGAAGAAGAATAGAACTTTGAAAGAGGTGATAAAATAATTACCTCTTCCTTGGGTGTTTCCTTTTGATTTGAACAAAAAGGCTCCTTAGGTTGGATTTCTGCTAAAGGGAAGAGATCTAGGTTAAATTTAGAGAAGTTGGGAGGAGATTTGGGTAGGGTATGGCCGAGACAAGTGGTTTTGGAGGTGTGATTTTGAGATAAGGGGAAGTACCCTTTTATAAGAGAGGTGAGGGTCACTTTAGGAAAAGTTTGAAATATTATTTTATTATAAAATCATTTTCAATTTCTAATTTCTCAAAATTGATTTATTTAAAATATATAGTGGGGATGGGTTTAATTAATCTTAACCAATAGGTTTTAGACACGTTTAGGTCACTATATTAACTGTATCTTTTAGATTTAACTCTTAGTTAAATAGTTTAACTTTTACCATGTTGTCTTGTATTATTATAATAAATGGTTAATAAACTTACTATAAAAACAAAGACAACCCAGAGGTTAGTTATTGATATATCCAGACTTATCTAAGTCCTTCATCTGAACCTTATATTTTTATGAATATTATATAAATTAATAATATAGCATTTGTTTTAAAAATTCATTTATGTCAATTTTGACACTATTTAGTATTTAGTTTTTGAAAAAGTAATAAAAACATGATTAATTCAAAATAAATTCATTGAATCAACCCTAAAATGTCATTGTATTCTAAAAAATTTGTGTATGGCATCAAAAGCCTCAATTTACATTTATTATTATATCTATAATATCAATTATTTTAACCATTCATTGATAAAGTAATTACTGCATCGTCATTGTATCATAAATAAATTTAATTATTTAATCTCTAAAAATTATAAAGAAAATACCATTATTTAGGAAATTTTTTTATATTTTAAATGAATTTTTATAGTCAAATTTAACTTATTTATAACCCTATATTAAAAATAATTTAGTTATTAAACTTTGAATTTAACACTTTTAACTCTTCTTTAAATAAAATAATAGTAAATGTCCTTATCTAATCCATCTGGATAAAAAAGACCATATTTTATTCCTAAGGTTTTTATTTGTCTAAATAAACATATCCAATAGAATTAGGACATGTGTTAGGTTAATAATAATATCATTTTACCTTTAATTAACCTATTTACTTTTAACCGTGGTAAATAAAAGTCAAAAGTTACTATTCACCAAAAATTATTTTCATCTTATTGAACCAAATTTTACTTAATAATATCAATAGTGTCTCTCAAATTTTTAAAATTCAATTCACAAAAGTGGTGAAATTAAGTTTTATGAAAATTTGCAAATGTGCCTAAAGGTGGGTAAAAGACGTTAAAAAATTCAATAAAATTTTATACAGCTAATATTATTATAAAATGAAACCAATGTATTAAATTGAAATAATATAGGTATTATGTATCTATTTTTAATTTTAAATAAAATTATATATAAATATTAATTATTTAAGTAAAAGACGGTTTTAAACAATTACGTAGTGTTTTTCACTATTCATCAAAAATTAAATGTTTTCAGAAAAATACCAAAACATCACCCTAAGATAATTTTGATATTCCAAATCCAAAATTGATTTCTATTTTACCAAATTCAAAACATATTAGTTTCATTATTTAATTTAAAATTAATTCATGTTGTCAAAACTAGAAAGCAGGTTTTTAAAAAGTAAAATCTATCAAAAGATTGACATGTGTTTATGTCAAATTTAAATGTAAAATTACTTATAATTACCTAAATTGTATTAAATGATAAAAATATAATCTAATTATAATTCCAAAATATTAAATTCATAATTTTACACTCTAAATTATATCGATTAAAAAAGTTTTTTTTCAATTAAAATTTAGTATTTCTCATTATTCATCAAAATATAAAAGTTATCAGAAAAGTACCAAAAATTTATCCAAACTAAATTTTTATGTCCCACTTTTAAAGAAGAATTTAATTTCATTAAATTGAATATATAAAAGTTTAAAATATTGGTTTTAAAAATGTTTCTCCATTAAAAGGTGGTAAAATTTAATTTTTTGAAAAATACTTCTTTTATCTGAAAAAAATGAATTTTTTCTTATATTATGTCTAAGAAACAAATAATATGGATTCTAAAATTATATGGAGTATATAAAATTCAACATTCAGTTAATAATATTCATAACCACTTTTTGAATGGCTATTTTGGTAAGTCATGGTGTGCTCGGAATCGGTGTTGTGTGTAGCGCAAGTTATTGAATTATTTTAAAGAGATAATGTACTATGAAATATTTGGGTGTTACATTACATTATAATGTCATATTATATCCTTTAAAAATCCATTTTTATTGGGTTTATTTCATTCCCCATCATGTATAATGTAACATTATTCTTTTTATGTAAATAATAATCCACCTTGTCTTCTATACTAGGGTGGTAATGTATTTTATAGTCATATAATTTGATTAATTACTACCTTATACTTTGGTGCATGATTAAATCCTTCTATGTGAATATATGTTAACATTTCTTATGATTATTAAATATTTTATACTTTTCACCATATAAATAATTAATCCAAATATTTAATTTAAATTTTATCACTACTATCTCTAAATCACATGATCGGTAACTTTTCTCGTGATTCCTTAATTGTTTTGAGACATAAGATACCACTATGTTATATTGCATGGGGAAACATCCCAATACATTTTTTATTCATCACTGTATATCAGAAACATGTATTTATTTCATGGTAGTGTAAGTAAATGTTTAATTACTCAACTTCCTTTAAAATACATGAAATTTTATTCACATTCTCTATCCAATCAATCATTACTCCCTTTTATGTTACAATTTTTAGTGGAATTTATAGTCATGAAAATTTCCCACATAAATCAATTATATCCATCTAATACAATTAAAAAAACTCTCCAATATGGTGGGTTTTATAATAAATTTTTTAGTCACCTAATTCTCTGATGTATCCATAGATGTACCCATGCTTGTTAATACATGAAACATAAATGAAACTTTTTGTATCTTAGTTTCTCACTTTAAAAATTTCTTGTAACTCTTATCATTTTTAACGTTTATCAGTATAATCCTCCAATGATCTTCATTATATTAATTTCACTTATAATATATGAGAATATAAAATAATTACTACTAAAAAATATTCAAGGTAATCTATAGAGACTCTATTCATCATATCTATTAAGATAGTGGGGGAATTTGTAAGTGTGAATGACATCAAAATGATTTAATAATGTTCATATCTTTTGAAAAAGTTACTCTTGTGTATAACCTCTATTTTTCACTCTTATTTTATGAAATCCATTAAAAATTTCAACAATATAAAAGAATTAATCACCTTCATCTGATTGAAATAGTCAATTATATGAGGTATAGGATACATGCTATTGATCTTGATTTTTTCATGTTCATGAGAATTAACGTAGATATGAATTTATATATCTTTCTTTTTAATAAAGGGAACTATTTCTCCCCTTGGTGAAGCTCTTGGGTGTATAAAACCCTTATAATTTTTCTCTTTTACTTTCATCTTTAATTCAAACTATTTAATTGGGATATTATATAAGGATGGTTTGATACATTCATAGAACGAGTTATGAGTTTTATAGAAAACTCAACCTCATATTCTAGGATAATACTAGAAAAATAATTATGTAAAACACCAATTTATTCTTTCATAGATTACATATCCTCAATATATAAATTCTCTAAAATAATTTTATTTAAATACCTCTCATGATTTTGTATTCAAACCATTTAATTGAAGTAATTTACATAGGATTTCATGCTCAAATGTAAATAGATATATGTTTGTAGGTTGATTCAAGATGTAAAATGAGACTTTGATATATTAGAAATTAATATGGTATCTATGCATATTGAGCCAATATATTCCCAAAATCATATCAAATTACATCAAAGTAAGGATAATCAGATTTTTTTGGATTCATATTCAAACAAAATTGTATTGGATATGATTTATTGAATTGTGAATCAATCATAGTAGTAGTATTATAATTCATTGAAATTCAATATATATCCATCGGGGATGTGATTTGATTCTCATATAAAAAATATTAGATATAAATGAGATGGTTGATATAGATTCAAATAATAATTTTTTTTTTGGTATGGAGTGGATGATTGTTGTAACTGTCACCACTTCGTTCCCATGACCGATATCAATAAATTTTATTACACAGTCCTTCCCGTTATCTTGTGGATTTGGAGTTTTTTGACATAATTTTTCATAATTAACCCTTTTGTTGGTGAAATTTTTATCTTAATGTTCATATTTGATACAATTTAAGAATTGGAGTTATTAGATAGATTATTATATTCATTAATAATATTTATTTTACATTCATATTCTTGATTTCATTCCCTCACTCACCTGAATAATTTACCTATTCCTTTAGGAAAATCCCCCATATGATTCTTACCATATCATCATTATAAATAGAGATGATTTTTTTTTCTTACACAATATATATCATTTGAGTTTCCATGAAAATCCATTTTTCATATTATTATCCATAAAATCATGAGAATAAAGGAAGTATCATTTTTCCATTTCAACCTTGAGATCATATTGAAAAATTTATTCATAGATACCAATGTACCATATAGCCAATTCCTTCTAGAGACAAGGTTTTAAGAGACTAAATAAATAGTTGATTTTTCTTTGAGGATAAATGATAAAACTATAAGTGTACCATGAAAGTCATATTTTTTCATCATATGTACACAAGGATTAATCCATATTTTTTCCTATCTAGTAATTTCCACACCTTTTTAGTTTCAAGAGTTTTAGGAATATAATTATTGAAAAATATCTTCTTAAACTCAATATATTACATAGAGTTTATTTATTCCTATTTTGTCATGTTTTTTATAAAAATACCTTATTGGTTATCTTCACCATCCAAATAAGGAACATCTAAAACAACATTTTCATTATTTATGTATTAGAGAATTAAAAATACCTTATCTAGTGTTTTGATAAATTTATTAGAAATTATTGGATCATAAGACCCACTGTTGGAGGTTCTATTTTTCCAAAAAAATGACCCAGTGAACAATTATTCCTTAATTATCATGTTTAAGAGTTTAACATGGATTTTTTTAGCTTGTGAAATTTCTGTTATATACACCATAAAATTTTATACTCAAACACCCATCCATTTTTTTTCTCATTGGTGGATTATCTCATCATCTATTGTGCTCAATGTTTACTCAGTTACTTGAGATTATATCCATTAAATAATGAAAAAAGGTTACTCTATGTATTAAGAAACATTAATCAGAGCAATTAATTACATGATAAGGATAATATATCAAAAGATTTTCTAAATTATTATACCTTTATATCAACCTGTGATATTTTTTTGTTCATCCTACATCACTTTTGTTTAATAATATTATTATTGATAATTTATCCCCTTACTTTTCTTAACTTAATCCCCATAAATAACTGAACTCCACTTTAATGTCAACTATGAGAAAATGAGAACAAAATATAAATATAATATATCATTTTTCATTATTATTCATTACATAAAACAATAAAAAACACCTCCTAACCTATAGGACTAGGTTCACTAGAGTATAAATACATAATCAACTTATTTTTAAACCATTCATCATTATCAAACATAAATATTATTTCAAAATGATTCCTATTTCTTTTATAATAGTATTATTTATACCCTAGGGAAAAAGAAACATAAGGAAGGGTGAACTTAGTTGATTATTATGAGTCAAACATAAGATATATTAGTCAAATATCCCATTATATAATAATATAATCATTTTGGTATGAGAAAATAATCAATGTATATTAAAAATAACATAAGTAAATTATTTACAATAATGAATTTTTTAAGAAACTTGATTCATGATATGGTAATTTTTGTATAATATAATAAATGCATCATAAGAGTGTGGAATCATGAGTACACAATAATGAGTCATGACATTAGTACATTGAATAACATAAGAATACAACTAAAAAATAACTATATAAATAATACAAAATATCACAATCAACCATAAAGAATCCATATCAAAATGGAGTATTCTAACAATCTTCCCATAAATTAGTGGACTTGGGATGTCAACAAGTGCTACATGAAATTTTAGAGGGGGATAACCACCCATGTCCCATCTTGATCTAATTATATATAAAATAAAACCCAATTAATTTGGAGGGATATATCAGATATTCATCAAGTAATGATAAACCATAGATATGTGTTCCAAATGAACATCTGAATAATAATAATACCATCCAATAATAATTAACACATGTAAAAGAAATGGTTTTCATAAAAATTTCCACAAGACACAGTCATAAGGAATCTAGGGAAAAATGTGGATAGTATCATAATAGAATATCCCTAGTAATGAAAAAATATATAGAAGAATATTTATATCGATGAATTTTTTTAACAGTATTAAAAATTACATTGAGAAATAATAATAAATATGTGTTTCATTTTTTATATCATTTAATTTAAAATAAAATAATTTATAAAATTTCTACAAAAAAATTACATTATATAACTATGAAAACATAGAGAAGATTATTCTTAATTTAAACTTATGAATATAGTGATAAAATTCATTAATATAGAATATTCTAGAAAAAGATTTACTTTACACTATTGTAAATATTGTCAAAGACAATAGTAAATGGTATGTGGTGAATATGATAAAAATGTATTCCTTTTATCCTTTTTTAAATAATTTCATGGCCAAAATAAAATTACCATAATAAAACCTAGAAAGTGTAGATAATGATATTTATAAAATAATATATGAATATGAATATGAAGGAGAGAGATTCTTGAACAAAAAGAGAAGATAAGACCAGATTCATGTACAAGGATTTGTGAAAGGAAAATGGGTATTTAATCAAAATAAAACAAATGGTAAATAGTGTCTTGGGAGGGGTTGAGGTTGGGTCTTTTTAGGTGAGTTTTGAGTGGAATTTATGGAAACACTCATTCTTTAAGGTGTAAGTTTAACATTTTTTTATAAAAAGTGGATATAAATTGGAAAACAAATCAATAAGGGTCTTTCAACCCATAATCCACAAAATTTAGTGATATTTTTATGAATAATTAGTCCTTTACACCTTAATTTACCAATTTTTACTTCATTTTACATTTTTTATGGTAACATAATTTTTACCCCATTAACTTTTGTTATTCAAAAAATTACATTGATCCTATTAATTAATTTTAATGTTAATTTGAACCCCATTTAATATAATTACATTTACAAATTTTATAAATTTATCTTTTAAATGAAAAAATTAAAAATATATAAATGAATTTTTATAGGGAAATAAATTTTTTACTTTCTGTATTATTAATATAATTTCGTAAAAAATACTAATTAAATGAGAGTTAATCAATTTTTTTATATAGTGAAACATTAAATTTCATTATAATAATCCTTTAAATGTGATCATTTTAATTTCTTAATAAATAAATTCATGACACTTAGAAAATTAATTCTTTGATACGAAATATTCTTTTAGCATTTTATTCTTTTAATCAAACCTAATTAAAAATAATTACTTATAATCAAAATATTACCTTTTTATCTGCTCATTGGTATTTTAATATTTATTTTTAATTTTATACATCAAATAATTTCGTGTAAAAATAATAATAGTATTATTTATTTATTAATATACTCTATTTTAATAAAATATTTTAAATATATCTCATTATATTATTCCATATATATTTATTATTTCTGAATTATATTACTTATAATTTTTTACTAAAATTTTTAAAAAAAAATTAGTTTACCTATTTTGTACCATTATATACCCCACCTATATAACTAATGACCACATTTCTAAAGACCATATATATATTTGTTAAATTATAATCTGAAAAACTGTCATACGTGTATCTCTAGAACCATTCATCCAATTAATTTACATGATTCTCAAAATTTATTTTGTATCTCTAATTTTTATTATTCTTTCCATAGTTATAGTATGCGGTAATATATTTGTTGGAAACCAAAAGGACATGGATTTAATGTTCATTGTATTTTTATTTACTTGTTGTTTCATTCCAATTTTAATTTTATTAATGATGTTTTATATAATATTATCATAATATTTTTTTTCAGGAATTATAATAATTTATTTCAATAAAATATATCAAGATTAAAATTAGTTTAGTTTTTTTTGAATTCATAGTTATTGAATATAGAGTATTTATTTAGGGTGAAATACATACTTAAATAAATATGTGTTAATATATTATTAAATAATGAGATGGTTGTAGTGTGTAATATTTAATATAACTTTATGTAAGAGATCATATCTTATGCCTCATCTAGGATATTACTCTAGGTGGTAGACCCATATTTTATAGAGTGATATAGCTTTTATTAGGTTATATGATATGAGAGTTACAATAGTTATAAATTTTAATCTGGGAATTTTTCTAAAGTTTCATTAATTTTATGAATAATTCACATTTAGTAATATTATATGAGAACTATAGTGAAATTGAATGGCCTGATATAGATTAAATCATCATTAAGCATTAGGGTGTATCATTATAATCTAAAACACTAACTCCCTATCTATATTATTCAAATCATTGACTATTTTGAATTGGATCTCGATGCTGTCAATGTGATTATTAGAGATTAAGAGAGTATGAACACACATTGACACATGGGATTTTACAAGGTTCACTCACCCTCATTATCATACAGTTAATCATTGTTGTGTAATAGTTTCTTTCCCATTAACAAAATTTCAATTTATTATAAAATTAAAAATGAATTGAAGAAGTAGAATATTTTTAACTATTGATTACATATTGTACCATGATCATTAACAAATTGAAAACTCTTTACTTCTTGTAACTTAAGTTCCTCTAGAATTTGAACATGGTGTGGACCCCTACTTTCATCATTAATAACCAATAAAATCCCTCATAGAATTAAGGGTGTATCTATTAGTTCCACCTCTCTCATCACACATACATTTCATCAAGCACGTCATGACAAATATATAGACATAACATAAATTGTAGTGAGATTATACTAAATATGGAATTATTAGATGATTTTAATGGTATAGAAGAATAAATACAAAATATCCCAAAGTATATCATAATATCATTAAATATAATTTCTTGATGATTAATATTTTAGGACATGGAATATCTAATTTTCCCACACTAATAGTCAACTAACATCCAATAACCCTGACTATTTCATCATAAAATATGAATTGTGGAGTAGTTAACTATAAATATCAAGAACTAATAAATCCTTAAAACTATGTTTCCCATGTAATAATTTCATGGTTTTTTTAAAACATTGTGGACTTATTAAATTCACCTAAAATTTTAAAATTGGCCATTCCATGATAGAATGAGCCATTCTATTTCCCAACTATCGTGACATATAATTCTCCCAAACTAGTCTCCATGGTGAAATTGACTCCTTAGAATTGATTATGTGAATGATCATGGTTCAAACCATCTATATGAGGAATTATTCATCTCATATTGTATTAATTATTCTATCACATCACATTAACCCACCCCTCAAGACTCCACATCATATTTACTCATTTCTTATTTAGATACATCACCACGCAACCAAAACAACAATACTATGGTTCCTTCTCAAGACAGTTTATTTAATTTCTATTTAATATTAACTCAAAAAACTATTATCTTATGAAAGATACATTAACTACTAATATTATATTAATTAAACCATTCTATGGGGTGATCACACTAGTGAAAATATTGATTTTCATCAGTTATAAAACATCACTCCTGTCATTCATGTACTTCTTTACCTACATATAGAATGATTTAAACTCATCCAAGTCCATATTTCAATTGAACTAATTATAGCACCATAATATTTTAATTTATTTTAATTTTAAATAAATTTAATTTATTCAATATCCTATGATATGTGAAACCCCAATATTTTAAAAGAACAATATGATTGATAGCGTATACGACACACAACACCAACATTAAATGAAATATATTATTTAAATATTTCCATTATAACCTATCCATTTAATTTTTAGGTGAAAATATGATTAAATGAATTATAAAATATAAAATTGTTCTAATAAATACATATTTATTGATAAAAATCACTCAATTTTTTTTGAATAAATGTTGTCTTCAAAAAATATGTTTTCATCAAAAATGTTTTTTCATGCTCTTTGTTAGAAAATAATATAGTTTTTACAATTTTAAAAATTTTATTCGATAAATTTATATCTATAATTTAAATTAAAATATAAAATTTAGTTTACTATGAAGGTTTTTTATTTTTTTGAAATGAGTGATTTTTAATGAATAGTGATAAATAACGTCTTTGAAAAACTATCATTTTGTTCCAATAAATTAAGTAAATTAAATTACCAATTATTAATTAAGTTGTATTTAAAAGTAAAAAAATAATTTTTTTAAAATATAGTATAATTAAATACATTTTAATCATCTTTATGACCAATTTTGGTATAAGATTAGTTTTAGTCTTAAAACACATTTTTCCAAAAACTATTTTTAAATGAATAATGTTTCTCCATATTAATTTAATAAAATAAACACTATTCAAGAAATAATTACATTAAATTTATAGATTATATGTATAAATATTTGACTTTAAACCCATAAAATTATGATAATAGTTACATAGTTAATATAATATCATCTTATGCTTGAAATTTTAATTTTTTGAAAAACCATTTTTATGTCCATTGCTAGACACATTATATGAGTCTCAGGGTGCTCTCGAGAACACTTTTATCTTAGGATATTCCAACCTAGTTTTCCTCACACTAATTTATGGAATATTTCCCTATATGGGTCTTCTATATTGGTGATGTTCATTCTCTTTTAGTCTAACCTTTTACTCTTTAGTGTGCTTGGGTTTTCTCGGTGTCTGATTTCATCATCGGCTCCCTACCATCAGTATCACATGTTTCTATTCCAATTTATCTCATTTAGGTAATCTTATTATCTCCACATAATAAATTTTTACCTGATCCATAATTATGGAAACCACTTTCTTTCTGATTCAATAGAGTTTTTAGGTGGCTTAGGATTGTGTTTGTAGAGAAAATCGGGTATCGCCTACTTCAGTTGTGTATGTGTTTTGTTCCTGTGATTTTCGTTAAATTTAAGATCCTATTAATACCTTACCTCTCTATTTATACCTATAACATAGTGAAAACCCCATTTTATTCAGGTTTGTTGTTTCATGAGCTGGTTTTGGGTTTGTGATAGTGGTGTTGATGATAGATTCATACTGTATGATTCTCATGATTTTCTTCATTTTTGTCTTTTCCAGTTCCTTAGGGTTTTCCAATTGTTTTAAATTTATGTTGGTTTCATTATTTTTTTTTGGTTTTGGTGTATTGTTTTATTTTTTTTCTGATCATCTCTGATCTTATAATTTTTTCATAGTTGATAGTAGTGAAAGTGTATGGTGTTTTTGGTTTCATTGATAATTGTCGTTCTGATTCTCCTATGACATGAGAGATTTTTAGTTATATAGTTTTGGTTTAGAGGCTTAGAGTTGGATGAATGGATTGAGTTAAGGTATTCCAAGAAATTTTCATGGTTTAATATAACCTCTGATTCCTGAAACTCTACTCTATCTTCATATTCCATTTCTCCTTTCCTAGTCGGCCTTGTGTAATGATTTTTAAGAAAGAGTTGGAATGCGTTGTTCAAGTGGTTGATGGGTTCAAGGAGGAAAATCACACATTATATACATCACTTAGTTATTTTTAGGATCCAATTTTGATAATTTTGTATATTTTGTGAGCATGGTTGGGTTTGGTTTCTTCTAGTCTTCGATAGATTTTAATGGTTTGGATCATCATTGATGGGAATTTAGTTTCCCATATTTGAAAGTTTCAATACCAGAAATTATGTAAAAAGTTCTACAGATCATGATGGATATCATAGATTAAGAAATGGTTGTTCAGAGGTATTTTCTTCAATTTTTTAATTTGTATTTTGATCAGGGATCATGGTCATTATTGTGGCTGAGGCGCGGTGACATATTGAGGTTTTGTTTTTTTAAGTTGTGATTAATGGTGGGGTTTAAGTGTCTGTGGCTACTAGTTGTATTTGATTGGTTTTATTTTTTATATTATTATTTATTTATTTATATTTTATATATTTTTAAGTAGTTCCCATCCAACATCAAAGTAGGTTTATTGGAAAATATAAAAAATAGATTTGGATGGAAAAACTATTTTTTAACAAGATATATGGGTTTATATTTAAATTATATTCTACCAATTAAACGGATTTCATTTCATAAAATTAATTAAATATATTTAATAATAATTATTAATATTAAATAATAATTTCAGCTTAATTTTGTCTCATAATTATTAGTAAAGACCATAAAACTTATTTACCACAGTTGTAGTTATGATGTGGTTTTGAGTGTTACATGCTCATGTGTTAAAATTAACTTTACACAAACATAAAATATTTATTTGATCAATTGGATTTAATATTCATGATTAGAGAATCCAAATTATCTAATATAGATCAATTTAATTTGTGCTAAAATTTTAAATTAACTAGGTTAAATAAAATATTTAACGTTGTTAAAAATGAAATGGTAAATAAAAGAAAAACATAGAGGATAATGAAGAACATGTTTAGAAAATGTTTCTTTTTATGTGTTGGAGTTTGGGATAAACATTACCTTAACTTCAAATTTTTATTTAATTATTATTTAGTCACATGGGGTTTTAGTGACTTCCCATTATTGAATAGTTTTTGTTATTTACAAAAAATGCCACTCCTCAGTTATAAAATGGAACCCCAACCCTAACTGATTCTCATATATATAGAAATTTTGGTTGACCAAAACTGAGAAAAATATCTCCCCAAAATTATTATCAACATTATAGTGCTTTTGGTAATCCCAAAATACCATCCCCATGGTATTTAAGAGGGGATCCAATGGAGGTTTCTCAAAGAGAAGGTAATCATCTGGACAAAACTATTTATTTTCCTTTAATTTTTCACAAACATAAATTATATATTACAATATACAATATAAAAACAAAAATATATACAATATATGGATATGATATTATTTTTATAGCATAGTATTTATACATCTACTTCTCCATCAAATGGGAAACAAAGCCATCGCTTTTGTGTGCAGCATATTAATGCATCAAAAACTAATGAAATTTGATTTCAATAACCAACTCAAATGGATAGTCATTGTGATGAAAAAATTAATATATATGATATAAATTTCAAGATATTAATTATATAAAATTAATATATCATCCAATAACTTACCCTTTCACCTATTAAGGTAATGATATCGTCACTTGTGTATACTTATGACCTACTATCACCATGAAGTAATGTGATTCATTTTCTATAAAAAAACATTCAATAATGGTTATAAAAATGTATAAATTGAGTAAATATAATTTTTATAACCTAAATATTTTTTTAATATGGTTTATATATACACTATAAACAATAATATAATTTTTTTATGAAAAAACACACATGAGAAAAAAAAGAAACTAACATGCAAAATAATGAAAATAATGAGTTGTTATTAACAAATAGGTGATATATTTTTATAATAATATCATATATGATAATATAAATATTAATAAGGTTATATTATAAATTAATAACAAGTTTAAACCAATTATATATAATATTAAATCATGTTCAACTAAAGGGAAACATGATGTAAGGGTTTTCATCTCAAAACAACATCCTTTGAGACACATGTTCTTTTATGAATCTAACTCATTTTAAGTTATGTATATTCTTCCAATTGAATATTTAAAATCATTTATTGTTATTATTCATGGATTTTTAACTTCAAATTTAATCTCTCAATATTTTTATTGGGTTTTATTAAGTTTTTTCTTATATTGCAATGGTGTTCATCTCAAAACATCCTTCTTTTAGAGACGATTAATTTTATGCAATTAATTCGTTTAAAATTGTTTATATATTTAAAATTGAATATTTAAAACCAATTATTATTATTATTATTATTCATGATTTTTTAACTTCAAAATTATGCTCACTCTCTTTCCAGTTTGTTTTATTAAGATGTTTTTAAGTTGTAAGGTATTTTGACTAAACCTATTTACATGGAGGTGTATTGTGATGTTATGAATATAATTTCTTTTAGATTGTTTATGTATTGAACCATTTTAATATATTATTATTAATAAATATTATTTCATAATATCTTATACATCAATTTTAATTATATTATTTAATGTATTTGACTTTAAATTTATAAAGTGGTATGAAATTTCATAACTCAATTTCTTTTCATTGGGTTATATTAAATACTCATTATCTTTGATATTCTAATATTACGTGTGTAATTAAAATTGATTATTTGTTATTTAATTTCCACTTATTAATGTGGATTTACATTTTACACACATAATAACTTCATTCATTAATTCTTACTTCAACGTCATGAACTTTTTATTAGTTTATTTCACAATCTCATTTTAATCAAGATTATTTATGCTTGAATTTTCATTAAAAGAATTTATTTGATCAATGCCTAATAAACCCATTAAATTTTCTTTATCCTCTGGATAATCATAATATATTCATGAAATAATACCATTTTTTTCTCTTTTATACTTAAAATGAATAATTTTTTTTGATAGAATTTAATTTTCTTTCTATCTTCAGTTAAAAATCCATTTTCCTCCCAAACCATTTTTTTAAATTTTTATAAAGAATATTTTAATATTATTTAATGAATTATTTAATAATTTTTTACACATTTTTTAATTTTATAATTTTTTAATGGAATCTTCCTTTTAATTTCCAAATAATGCATTATTTGACTTTTTTTTTTGAGAAATATGAAATGAGCCTTTCTTTTAATAGACCCATCAGGAACAATCATTTCCCACCATCATGAACACTATTTTATTTAAATATTCATTAAAATATTTTTAGGATTCTTTTAAAATAATTTTTTTCCTAATATTATGTAAATGTTTAATTTGGAAAAGTTATTTTTAAAATTAAAATGATATTTTCCTCAAAAATATTTTTTATGATATTTTAACAGTACTTCTATTCATCAAGGAAAACCCCTTTATATTTTACTTATAATCTACTAGGAATATATTATAAAGATTCTATCCATATTATTTATCAATATATTTTATGATCATATTGACCAAAGAAAGTATTGAAATTATCTTGTTAAATTTTTGTGTTTATTAAATTTCCCTTTAAATGTTCACTTTTATGATAATTGTACATTATATTTACCCTAAATATCTATATTATTTATGATGGATATACTTATAAATTAAACTATATATCATTTCTATATATGGTGTTTAACATTAAATTTTATTTGATTTACTGTGGAAATATTGATATTTCATTGCCTTTATTCAAAACATACATTTAATGATAAAGAATATTGTTCATTAATTAAATTGATCATTTGATATCTGTGGAATGTGTTTGATATGTAGTTATGGGTGAGGCCTAAAAATATATATCCCCTTGATGAATTGGTAGTCATATAAGAAGAATTAGTAATCTAGCATTAAGTGGGGTTTGACTCATAGTTTCAAATCATCATGTGAAAGGTCTTGATAGTATATATACCATGATGTCAAAGATCATAGAATATAATATTAAGTATTTCCATAATCATGAATTTAGTTATTATTATCCATGAGATTATTTCATTGATATTATCCAAGATTGATTTTTTCTTATGTTACTGATTAAACTGAATGTGTATCCATTTATTTACCTTTCCATATTGATTATGCCTTATCTAATCATGATATCTATGTTATTGATTAAATGGAATTTGTTTCAATTATTTACGTTGATGGGTTGATTATTCCTTATTGATATTTCTTTGTTTATTAATGATATATTACTATGTACATAACCATTACTTAACATTTTATATCACTCTTATGTCGTTTCTCTAACCTAGTATACGAAGAATGAATCTATGAATGAGTCCAAGGAAAGGTAATATTTATATTCTCCATATTGTAATTTATGTTTTAAAATATAATTCAAGAATCAATTATGTATCTAGTTTACCAATAATACAAAACTAAACATTCCTTTGGGATAAAATGTCTTTTATCTAGAACAAATGTAATAATATAACCACTGAATATGGACTACTAAGTTTAAGGTATTTACAATTGATATTAAGGGAAATATTAGTAATATCCTTGGGAACATGATTAAGGAAAACATTTATTAGGTAATATAAACATATGATATACATTTAGGATAAGTATACAATACCATAATAAAGTTTTTTAGAGGAATAGATTATATGATTTTCTTTCCTTGCAATAAATCACTTTTTAGATACTACATTTGGAAATGATTATTGAATAGTTGTACCTAGGGGTAATAAATCCAAAAATGGTGTATTTTTTATTGCCTTGACCATCCCCTAGTACATGAAAAAATGCCTTACTGGGAACCTAGTTTGAAACTCCCAAGGTATACTCTTAGGATAATTCAAATTATCATTATAAATTATCATAAAGGATATGAATATATGATGACAATTAATGAACTAGGTTAAACCTAAGGTGTATTAGATTAAAAATTTAGTGTCATGATTTAGACATCCTATAAATGATTATATAGTTTTCCACTATGATTATTATTTCCAACACTGTTCTATTTGGTTTTATTCAATTGTTTGAAACTAAAGGAATCATGTTAACATTTAATATTATAGAAAATATTGTGATTATGACTATCGAAGTGGGATGATAACTAGATTAAAATATATTTTATTATACCTAATATGTTATCATGATATATGATTAATAACCTAAACATTAACCAACTCTTAGACTCACCAAAGAAGATAATTATTGAATCCTCTAAGAGATAGAGTGGTGGTTACCATGGAGGAAATAAGGATAAATTTCCTTCATGTTATAAATTTGGAAATTGAAACCCATAAGAATGTGTAAAAGTAATTGGAAAATGTTTTATATGTGGAATCTAAGGACATATAGTAACAAATTTCCAAGTAAAAGTAAGTAATTAAATGGAGACAAATAAATTGCACCCTAGAAATATATTTATTGTTTTTGTCTTAAATTCTAGGAACCTATTAATTATCCAAGTCAATTCACAATTTTAAATTTTAACACCTAGACCAAAGAAGGATCAATGATATACAAAGTATTGGAGTAAAAGGGTTAAAGTACTTATGTATTAGGATTCAATAACTACATTTTATAAGTATTTTTACTGATGGAATTTTGGTTATAATAATTATGAAACATATAAGGGATGTGTTAATTTTAATAGAAGACATGTCTTCATATAAGATTAAAATATGAGTTTTGTATATCATCATGGGTCTATGAGTTTCAGGTTGATCCTAAATTTGATGTCTTAATCAAACTTTTTTTAAGGATTTATTTGAGGAGTGTTTATCATTATTAAGGTAATTTTGGGAGAAATTTTTATAAATATAACCCATTGGTTTATTATATAAAAATTTATTCAAGAAATAACGCCTTTACTCTTTTTAGAAATAATATTATTGATATTTGTAACCTTTAAAGTTAATCTTATCATTGATGTTGTGATGATCATTAGTCATTAAAATTTGGGAACATTATAAAAATTATATTAATATAGTTTTGGAAAAAGGACAACCCGTATGCTTAGTGAAATTCTATTTCATTTGGAGAGGCCATAGGGATTGAGCCTAGAACCAAAGGGATACAATGATGCAACACCTAAAATTGGCCTATGTGATTTCATAGTTAACATGACATTGTTTTTACATATATAATTTTATTGATAAATATTATATTAAATTTTGTGAGTAACTTTTGTGATTTAATAATTAATGTATTATATTAACTTATGCGAACAATTTTGGTTTTGGTAAATATTTATAGATATAGAGAAAGAATATTCACTAACTTAGAGATCTAATGATATGTAAAAATTAAATTTTAGTGCTTTAGGCATAAAAAATCATTTTTTATATTCATTTCTTAGAGTAAGGGAATAAGTGTAAATTGATTGAAGAAAAAACAATGGATGATATTGTACTTATGATCTAGAAATATATCATGAAAATATATTTGCTTAATTATTAGATGGTAAAATAATTCCTTAACATTAGGAAAAGTTTCATTAAATAAAAAAATCATCCTATTACCTACATATTTGATAAATAAATTGTCATTTAACACATCAAATATTTAATGTTTTTGGGTGATTTACTTTTTCATGATAATTCACTTTATTGTGATTAATGTACTCTATCACTCTCCATATTTTTTTATTTTCATCAGTATCAAAATTTTCAATTCCCACCAATGTTCTACTACATGGAAGTATAGTTATGTTCTATTATATATGACCCTAATATTTCCAATTCTCTCTTTTGATAGGAATTTTTTTTAACCATTTTTATTATGTGGGTTTTCAATAAAGAAATTTTAAAATCTCACACCATTGATTTCAAAGTTCATGTTCGAATTATGAGGAAAAAATTTATTAAAGGTAGGGAGAATGTAACACCCTGATATTTTAAAGAATATATATTTTAAATAAATTTAATATCTTTGATAGTATGAGGTACGGGGAATCTTGATATTTTAAAATAATAACATTATGTCTGATAGCGTACACACTAAGCAACACTGAGTGTAAATGACCCACGAAATAAATTATTTAAATATGAATATTATAAACTAGAAATTATGTTAGTGGGTATTATTAGTATTAAATTAATAATTATTATATATATAATTTCCTAATAAATTCAAATTTATTGATAACAATCACTCAAATGTTAGTAAAGTAAATTTATTATTTAAAAATGTATTTTTATCAAAATGATTTTTACCTCCCTTTATGAGAAAATAATATATTTATTTTTTCCACTTTAATAAAATTTATTTGGAAAAATTAACAACATATTTAAAATTTTACTATCAATAGTATATTTGGGTGAAATTTGGGTTTTTTTTAAAAGAGTGATTTCTTAGGGATTAGTGAAAAATACCACTATTTGTAAAAATGTCATCTTTTTCAATAAATTATTTAATTTAATGGTATAATTATTAATTGAATATTATTTAAAATTTAAAAAGTATTATTTATTTATATTTAAAATAATTAATTACTTTTGAATCATCTTTATTCTCAATTTTGGTAAAATATTATATTTTGGATTTTTTTCATGACTACTATTTTTAGATGCAAAATGTTCCTTAATTTTAATTAGTTAAAATTACTAAAAATTGAAAAAAAATTTAATAAAATTAATAAATTATAAATATAAATATATTTATTTAAATCCATATATTTATTATAACAACTAATATAGTTAATAAAATATCATTTTCTACTTGAAAAATAAATGTCATGAAATTTTCTTTTTCAACATGATTTGTGGGTTTATTTTTGAATTAAATTATACCAATTATGTTAATTTAATATAATAAAATGTATTAAATATTTTAAATCATAATTATTAATATAATTTAATAAGGTAAACTTATTTTTTTTCAAAATTATTAGTAATTAAAGTAAAATTTATTTACCGTGATTGATGTTAAAACGAGTTTTTGCGTGTTATATGAACTTATGTTAAAATTAATTTTCCAAATACATAGATTTTTGTTGATAAATTGGATTTTAAATTTAAGATTATTGGATCCAAATCATCTAATTATTATCAATTTATTTTAGTCTTAAATGATAAATTACTTATCATAAATAAACTAATTACCATGGTGAAAAACTAAATGGTAAAAGTAATCAAAAGAAATAGGATAATTAATAACATGTTTAAAAATGTTTTATTATGTTTTTTTGGTTTGGATAAACTTTAATTCCATAAAATCTATTATTTATTAATTTTTGTGGCTCATGGGGTGAGAGTTACTTCCCTTTGTTTAATAGTTTTGGGTATTTACAAAAATGTCACTCCTCTTCAATTATAAAAGGGCACCCCTCACCCCACTTATTCACACCTCTAAAGTCATTTGGACATAAAACAACATACAAAAATATCTCCCCAAAAACTTTATTCAAATAATAGAGTTTTTTTCTTCCCAAAATACTAACCCTAGTGTCCTTAAGAAGTGACCCAGTTGAGGTTTCAGTAAGATAAGGTAATCATTTTAATGAAGTGCCTTCATTTTAATTATTCTATTACAACCTAAAATTATGTATTAAAAAATAAAATACAACAATAATAATATATTTTTTGTAATTATATGTTATTATGTTGATGGAATAATATTTATCCATCTCATTCTCTATCAAATGGTAAACAAATCCATCACTAGTGTGTACGAAAAATTACCCCCTCACAAACTGATCGAAATTGTTTTCCATCATAAACTCACATGGATAGTAATAATGATGAAATTAATTAAAATATATGATCAATATGAAATGATATTTATTATGTAAAATTAATAACCATCCACTTACTTTTTCACCCATTATGAGAATGATATCATCGCTTATGTGTATGTATGACCTTCCATATCCACGAGGCAATGTGATTTATTTTCCATATTAAATATTAAATAATGGCCATAAAATGTATATAATGATAAAATATGATATTTATAATATAAATTTAATTATTTAGATGATATATATATATCTTATGCAGAATAATAAAATTATTCATGACAAAAAATACCTAAGAAAACAATGTTATTAAAACCTAAAACAAAGAAAATCATGAAATGTTATTAACAAAATGGTGGTATAATTTTATAATAATATCATATATGATATTATAATTATTAATAAGGATATATTATAAATTAATTAATTTTTTAAAATAATTATACAAGAAGGAAAATAATGTTCAACTAGAGTGAAATGTGAGGTAATTCTTTTTATTTGACAACATCCTTCTCTGAGACACATATTCTATTATGCATATAATTATTTTTAAATAGTGTATATAATTTAAATTTAATATTTAATAGAATTTCTTATCCTTATTATTTCTTATTTAACATAAATTTCATTATATCACTACTTCGAGTGGGTTTTATTAAGACGTTTCTTAATTTTTATGGGTTTTCTTCTCAGAACATCCTTTTTTGAGAAATGTGTTCTTTTATACACCTAATTAATTTTAAATGGTGTATATGATACCAATTTACTATTTAAAATCAGATATTATTATTATTATTCAAGATATTTAACTTTAACTATATGTTATGACTCTTTCAAGTGCATTTTTTAAGACACTTCTAAAGTTGTATGGGATTTTTTGTCAATTTCTTCACATTAAGGAATATTGTAATGTTATGAAACTAATTTATTTTATATGGGATATGTAATACCCCTAATAAATGTAATATCATGAGCCCTTAATATTTCATGGTGTTATAAATTTCAATTTGAAGTATATCATTCAAGGGTATTTGACTTCAAAGTAACCATGTGATATGGAATTTCATAACTCAATTTATTTATATTGGGTTATATTACTTCTTAATTCTCTTTGATATTATAATGTTATGTGTATATATATAATATATTATTTTATGTTTTGGATAAAATATTTATTTTGATTTACATTTGACATACATAATCACTTAATTTATTTATTCTCACTTCAATATTGTGATCTTTTTAAATATATATTTCATAATATTATTTTAATCGAGATTTTTTATGATTGAATTTATATTGAAGAAAATTATTTGATAATTTTATGATAAAACCCTTTAATTTTTTTATCCTATAGTTATTCATGAAATTTTCATGTAATAGTACCATTTACCTCTTTTTTCACTTAAAATTATTGAGAATTTATTTTTGAGAAAATGAAACTTTATTTCCTTCTTTGGTCGAAAATCTATTTTCATCAAAATCTATGTTTTCTAAAAATGTTATAAATAATTTTAAAATATGATCCTATGATCATTTAAATTCACATACACTAATTATTAGAGTTTTATGAACTATTTTAAATGGAATATTCCTTTAATTATACAAATAATGTACTATTTATATTTTCTTTAAAAAATGTGAAATAAAAAATTTGATTTAATGTATTAGTAATGAATGGAACATTCACACCATAATGAAAAATAATTTCTTTATATAATCCTTCAAAAATTTCCATTATCCATTTCAAATAAAATTTTCCCTTATATTATAGTGTTGTTTAGTTTTTTATAATGGTTTTTAATATAATAAGGAAATTTTATTTAAGAATATTTTTAATGATCTTTTAATTATATATCTATTCATCATGGATAATTTTTTTTAATTATACTCCACTTGAATATATTGAAATAATAAAATCCTTATTCATTCTCTGTATGTTTTATGAATAGCTTGGGTAAAAAATGTATTAAAATTATATTTCTTGATTAATTATTTTGATCATTAACATTCCCTTGAAATATTCACTTTCTTATAATAATTTGAAATTAAATTTCCCCTAAATGTGTATATTATTTATCTTGGATATTAATATTTCTTAAACCATATATAATTTATAAATAAAGTGTTTATCTCTAAATGTTATTTTATAGATTGGGGATATATTGATATTAAATTTTCATTTTTCAATAAATACATTTATTTATAAGGAATATTATTCCTGAATTCAATCAATCATTTTATATATGAGTAATGAATTGAATATATAGAGATGGGTGTACTATATAATTATATATCCCATTGATGCATCATTAGTACCATGAGGTGAATCAATAAGAAAGCATTAAATGGATTTTTTATATAGTTTAAAACCGGATTATAAAAGGTTTGGATGGTATAGATACAATTATGAATGAGATCATTGAATTTAAATTTATGAATTTTCTTTATTATGAGTTTAGTTTTATTATCCATGAGATTATTACATTGATAATATACATAGATGCACTTTTTTATCATGTTATTGATTAAATGAAATGTGATTTAATTTATTTATGTTGAAATATTGATTATGTATTATCTATTCATGATTTTCAACTTTTTGATAAAATGGAATGTTATTTAGTTATATAAATTTCCATTTTGATCATACCTTATTGATCATGGTTTATTTATTCATGATAGCTTCCACTGAATGTAACCCTTTCTGGGTATTTGAGCTCATCATTATTTTGTTTCCCATCCCCATGCTATGAAGAAGGAATCATTGACTGAGTTAAAGGATGAAAAATATTTAATTTCACAATGTTTTATTTTATGTTTTAAAATATAATTCTATACTCAATTATTTATCTAGTTTACCAAGACTACTAAACTAGTTGGCCTATTAGGAAGTGATCTCTTTTATCTACCAAAAATTTAATAAAGTTACTACCGACTTTGGGATACTGGGGTCAGGTTTTTTACATTAATCATTAAATATAATAATAATATATTAATTGCTTCAAAAAATAATACATATAATTCCTCTAAAATTTATTTCATTATAATACCTCATATTATTACATAATAATTATTTTAGGGTATGTTATCCCATGGTATAAGAATAATGTTTTTGTGTTTGTGTCTTAATTGGGATCAACTTAGTCCCTTTTTTTCAATCAAATAATGTGGGTTGAATCACCAAAATATTAGAGATATAATTAATATTCCCAATTATATTTATTGGAAACACGAAAACTATATATGAGATCATATATAAACATCAGTTTTGAACACCTTAAGCCCCCTAATTTTAACGACTTCTCAAAACCTTTCCCTAATGATGATATCTTTTAGAAAAAACCGGAGACTTTTCCATGTTAAAAGAAGATATATTTTATTATTCTCTAATTTTTCAATAAAATGTAAATAAATTATAGAGGGGAAATAACCTTAAAAATATAATAGAATGTGAGGAATGAGTGAAATATAAAAAACACTCTATTATACTGGAAGATATAATTCAAAAAAGGTTTTTTTTCAAGATATCCATGATTTTATCTTTGGTTTAAGAATTTCATAATGAAATCCCACCATTATCTACCTTCTCATTTAAAAATTGGTATTTTATTTAAATAATTTACAAACAAAAAATATGAAAAAGAGTCTTTAACAAGTGGATTATATTATAATTTTCATGCCCAACTAGTAATAGATATTGAACATCAACCCTCATTTATTCTATCTATGACTTCATGTATTTAATTTTAGTTGTAACCATGATTCAAAAAAACACCTATTTTCTTGAGGTTGTAGTGATACAATTATACAAGTTAGACTACCATGAAACATATTTTCATTTTGTAAAGAAATCTCCCAAAGAATTTATCATTCAATCTTCAACATATCCTGGCCCATTTAACATGATAAAAATAAAATTATATAAGGATGTTTCCATTTAATAGATTAGGACATAATCAATAGTTCCTTTAGTATAAGATATATTTTACTATTATATTAATCAATAAATTTGGGTTTATTTTTAATCATTACCAATGTTTAACTTCAAAAATAATGTATGGACTTGATGATGTAAAATAGTTTAGGTTTCCAAAGAAACATTGAAACTCTATTTGATTCATGCACCATCTCGATAAATCTATGTATATCTTCATCCCATGTTTAATAAGACTATAACAATATATTGATTATTCCAAGAAACATTTTCAATGTAACTCATTATCATACATCTATTATAATGGATATATAAAACATACTCTATTAGTGACATGAAACTCAAAGAAAAATATAATCTCACAAATCACTATAATCTTAAAAACATTCCTCATTAGGGTAGAAAATTCAGTAAAATTTCTTATTTTGTTTTGGGAAAAAAATTCATTGACATATATAATAAAAATAAAAGATTTTGTGTGATACACCTTGACATAAATATTTTAATCAAATTTTCATTTATTTAATAATATACAAGTTGATATTCATTAAAACATGGAATATAATTCATGGGGAACTTTTTTCAGCACACATAATGCCTTTTTCATCTTGCACACTTGAGATCCAACCCCACCAAGGATAAATCCTTCTGTTTTTTAATGTAGACCAATTCCATAATTTCACCATCAATGAAAAATGAATTAATGTTTTCCTATAATTTTGTTTATCAATTAAGAACAAATCATAAAAAATATTTATATCATTTCAAGCCTTGTGACCGGAGAAAATGTATCATAAATTTGAAATTATCCTATATTAACATGATATGATTTTTTATTACATTACCTTTCCCATTAAGATTGTATTAAAAAACCATGTTATTCTATGCACATTTTTCCTTTTGATATATGAAAATAATTTCCAAGTTTTATTCTTCTCAATCAGGTTCAACATTTTTTCTATCACTACAAACAAATTATCATGTATTAAGAGTCTATAAACACTCTTTAGATCAACATATGAATGAAAACTAGTATGATTTGAAATTATCCAGGAATATAAGGTTTATACTCCCTTTTTGTTATATCTAAGTATTTTTTTCATGAATAACATTTGTATCATGTTTTCAGATCTTATGACCTTACTTTTTTAAGACACACACATTAAAAAAAATTCTTAATCAACATTAGTGTTATGAAAATATGATCATTCATATGGAATACTCTCCTCATGTACAAATATTATTACTTTAGTTTTACCATCAACATGAAATGATGATTGAGAAGGATTTTTTTCTAACACAATAACATTAAATATGTCAATAAATTTTATCAAATTCTTGATATGCTACCTATTAATTCTTCCACTAGGTGTATACCTAAAAAGGTTTCCCTATTCCTATATCTCATCAAATATTTTAACTATACAACATTTTTATCACATTTTTAGTTTATTTTTTTAAATTTTATCAAAAATATAATATAACCCTTCGTACATTATATAAATGAGATGATTTTAAATTGGGACTCAATTTAATCTAATACAAATTTTAAATTTGAGATATTTTAATAAACTACAATATATATATAATCTATATTTTATAGAAAATTACTTTAAAATTAAAATGGATTTATTATAATTAAATACTAATTAATAATCATAAAATGAGTGGTAATATATTATTTTAAATTTATAAATTACACATTCCATTGAGACTATTCATTATAAGTTAAAATTTTAATTTATTAATAAAAAATACAAGATACTTGGAAAAAAATAATATTTGAAAAAATATCTCATTTTAGAATTATTATTTTTTAATTATATTAATTTATATACTAATAATTCACTAAAAATCACCAATATATTAGTATTAAAATCATTAACTAAATTAAATGAATACATTTATTAAAAATCATTTTTAATATGTGATTAAATATATATAAAGTAAAAAAATAAAAATATTCCTGAAATAAATGATTATTGGAAAAATATATTTTTAGTTTACTTGGTAATTAATTATTATAAATAAGTTATATAATCTATAATATGTTATTATCCTTAGCCGATGAAAATTAAATCATTTGGATATACATACCGGTAGTTTCCATATATCAAATAACCAAATAACCCATAACCATATAATTAATTTCTATATAACCAATGACTTTATTAAATTCCTATATATAGCCTTGAATACATCTCTAAAATCATTCACTATATTCTGTTATTTCACTCTCAATATGGTCATCATATTTTTTTATGATTCTCATTATTTTCTAACTTATCATCAATCCTATGATATTCATGCAATATAATGATTATCAAAATTTCCTACTTATAGTATTTCTAATTACTTTTGGTTTCATTACATATTTAATTTTAAAAAATATGTTTCTTTTAGTTATATTATATTGTATTTTATTTTATATTTTAATATTCTTAGATAATTAAATAATTCATTGTTCATTTTAGTTTAGTGTTCCATGTATCATATGCTATTGAACACATACGATTTATTTAATACAAAATACACACAACAATTTTGGTGTGTTAAAATCACCTCAATGATATAACTAGGGAATAAAACTATTTATACATCAAATAGTACTATAACTGTATCAATAACACAATTAAAAATAATAATAATAATCCATAATATTGTTAAACCCTATATTACGATAACAAAACACAACTAGGAACCCAATATTTTTTCCATCAACTATTATAACATTCCTTCTACTAAACCTTCTTAGAAAGGACCTAAAAAATATAATCTAATTATCACTAGACCAAGGGAATTTTACAATAAATCCATAACATAAACCCAAATTTTAATCACGTATATATTCAACAATCCACCACCATATCCCAAAAGTATCTATATATAAGCAGTTAGGTCATATCCCCATCCCTTTGACTAACTATATTATATTATTAGGATAATATAATCTAACTAATTTTGATAACTAATCCCATTATTGGTGACTACGATTAATACATGAACCTAAACCAATATAAATTCACAGGACATGATCCTCGAGTGTCAGTATTTTCCCACTGAATCATCCCCTTGTAAACATGTCACTTAACACCCCCATATAGCCATGAGATTACATCATCTAAAGGGTAAAATTAAGTACCCATCTCTATTAACTCTCATCAATGATATGTCTACTAAATGTTAAATATATGTGTTTGTGTGATCAATCAATATATGGACTTATATCAATTAATAGATAATACTCTTAGGTCAATTTTAATGACTTAACTCTCTTATCACCACCACCACTGTGATGCATCAAAAAAACAAAACAAAACAAATAAACCCCATCATGGATAAATTCTTTTACACCATTTCATAAACCACCTGGTGCCAATATCCAATCAAATAAACAAAACCATTCCACAAAAGGCTAACATATATATAACCAAGGAATAACTTGATTCATCACATTATAATGAGACACAAAATATTTTTTTTAAATTCATCCCCATTATGTTCCACACATAGTAACAATAATTTAAAAATCATGCTTCGACTTTTTACCCACCCATTCTCATAAGTATTCGAGTAACCATTAAAAAATGTTTTTACCAAAAGAATTTTTTTACCACAAATCACATTCACTTATTTATGAATTGTTTTATAAATATTGAAAAAAATATAGATAAACTAAAATATACATTTAAACTAATTTAAAATCCACCATTTAAAAATCACATTATTATAAAAATATTTTAAAATAAATGGTATAATAGTTTTTTTCTTAAAAAAAACCACCAACATTAACACCTTAGAATGTTTATGGAAAATCAATACTTATATATACCCATTATAGAAAAACAAAAAGGAAATTTAAAATCTACCATTATATATAAAAATATATTTTTTCAAAAGTTTAATCATTATATATTTGATATAAATTATCATCTTTAAAAATTTGGACCTAATAAAGGCCTTATAAAGTGTTATTAAATCATGAATTTTTTGTTTTCCACTTTGATTTTTCATAATAAAAATTCATTTCCAAAATATAAAAACACATTTTAACCATTATTTTTTTAAAAAAAAGACAAATAATTTGAAAAAATTGAAAACTACCATTTTTCAGAACCATGTACAGACATTGAAAAAATAATATAATAATTTGGTATTTGTATAATACTATATATTAAAACAATTATTTAAATAAAAAGTTAAACAAAATTTTATTAGATTAAAATGATTAATTTATTATAAAATAATAATTTAAAATAAAAATAATAAAAAATATATATTATATAAATAAAAAATCATAATAAGCCTAAACTATATATTAAAAAACCAATTTCCCTATATTTAGGAATAAAAATACAATATAAGACCTTGGAAATATATATTCTAAAGGATTCATTAAAAAACCATTATTTTCAAATAATAATTTCGTTTTATGCATAATAAGTAACACTCCATTGTATTCTTATTCTATATCACTTGGAACATAACAAGTTTCCACAAATATAACCTTCTATGAATGTTAATTCCATAATGTGGACAATCTCTATTGAACAAATTTAGTCCCCACTTAAAAAATATTTATCATTAGTCATGTAATCCTATGAAGAATTATCAATCATTCATAACCTATAATTTTTTAATAAATATTAAACATAATAATTAAAAATTCTATATTGTAGAACTAGTGTGGAAAATTACTAGTCAGACATCCAAAACCATATCCCTTATGAAAACATCAATTAAAAAATAATTGTTTTTATCAAAACGCATTGTAAAATAATTTATTTTAAATTAAAAATAATTTTTTGAATCATATGTCATGAATTATTTATCATTATACATAGATATTATCTATGTGTATTATGGCCAAGTAACTCTACCTATTAACTAGAAAAAATAGAATCTTACTAAGTCAACAAACATATTTTATTTTATATAAATCCTTAGAAACATGAGACTCAATATAAAAATATTTATCAAGAGAATTTATATTTTACCTTATATTATTGACAGATCTAATATGAAAGCTTTCTAATACAAGTGGTAACATATTAACATGGCCGAACCCCTTAAACTTTCTCCCCGAGCCATATCGAAATGTTACTTAACCATTGGAATCATACCATGACATCCAAAGGAATGGTAATAAATATAAATCATTCAATATATGTTATATCGAAATTAAATTAAATTCAACTAAAATTAATTTGACATCATTATAATATACTTTATAGTGTAATATAATAAATATAAGTAAAAAAATAAACACATATCATAATCATATGAATACACTTCTTTGTATAAATCTATATATTGTACAAAACAACAACAACTCATTATACATCTTAAAATGGTTCACAATAATAGTCGTTAGCATCCTATCAATGAAACCATGTTATGACCCCATTTACTTGTAACATAATACAAACATAATAAATTTGTAAATAAATATGGACATATAGGCAGTGATTATAATAATATAGTAATATTTTTTGATGTCTTCTTATTCACCCTATGAATTTAAAAACTATGTATTCTATTTTTTATTAATAGGAACATTACCTACCCATGGAAATTGACATGAATGATGATAATTTAAAATATAAATTTGAATGAACGTAATGATATTTTCATAATCCCACAATAAAACAATACCATGATACTTTAAATCACAATCATCAAATTTATATTAATTCAATTTTTTCATAAAATACCCACACAACCTGAAACTCACATTTATTTTTTTGGAAATCTAAAAATATTAAAACCATATATAATAAAATAAAATAGAAATTATAAATTAGTTTATATTCATTTAAATAATTTATTTGTAAAAACAACATCTAAGAAAACTAATTTTTTCACATAACATAAAGGATGATAAGATAACTAAAATTATCATAGTGTTGAAAGTAAATCAATAAAGAATAAATAGGATATAGTTTTCCACCACTGTTAAATTATGTTTGAATAAAAAATACACAAATTAAATCAAAAAATGAAATCTAAATTATTATATAATGAAGGGAAATAGAGAAACTCTTTTTATTCACTAATCTGTTATGAAAAATGTTATGAATGACATGAAATTCACCCACCATGGACTCGATTAGCTTATATGTGAAAATATAACAACATACTTGATCATTCCACCATTCCTAATTATAAACCCCCAAGTTAAAATTGTAACACATCAAGATTTTATATGTATTTCTATTGAAATATACATGAGGTATTCGACAGGTTTCCTTACACACAACCCCAAATCTAAAAGAAAAATTAAAAAGTAATCCAATATAACCTAGTAGTTAAATTTGATGATATGAATAGTAATATCCACATTATAAAAATATGTATAATATTTTTAAATAATGGGAATTAATTTATTAATTTAAAACAAATTCATACTCAATTTTTAGTAAAGTTGTTTTATGGTACAAAAATATATTTTCATCAAAAATGGTTATTGAATCATTTTATAAGCTGAAATTATAATGAACTTATACATTTTTTGAATATTTTATTTGATTTAATGAATATAATTTTTTTAATTATCATCTTAATACTATCATAGGGAAAAATTTTATGATTTTTATAAAAATATTTATTTTTTAGTGAATAGTGAAATATACTGTTTTTTAAAACAATTATTTATTTTTATTAAATCAAACAATTTGAAATCCCCATTATGTTTTTAATTTTAAATTGATTTAAAATTATAAAAAATATAATTAATTACTCATTGAATGTAATTATACTTGATTTTGTTATACATTCACTTTTTGGCATAAATATATATATTTCAAAATACTATTTTTATCCAAGCCAATGTGTGTTTATATAAATAAATTAAATTAAGCCCCATTAATTAATAGATTTAATGAAACTTATATATTATATATTCTATAAAATATTTCTAATTTAAGTTTGTTTTATTTATATGGAATAGAATGGATGTAAATTCTCTTTTGTGATTAAACATTTAATTTTATAAAAACAGGTTTCCATTTTGTTTTGTGTGGTTATTTTAAAATTATTTTCATCAATTAATAGAAATTTAATTTGATAAAATGGATTTCATTTTTCAGAATTTTTAATTTTTTTATGTGGATTTTTTCATATTTTTTCATAATTAATCATAAACATTATAATTTTTTTAACAAAGGTAAGGTTAAAATGAGATTGCAGGGGGGGTTAAACAAAGAGATAAGGGTCAGATTACATTATAAACATGTATAATTATTATCTTTTAAGGTGTTTAGACCTTATTTTTTACCATTTTTAATTAATTTCCATTTAAACACAATTTAAAACTAAAAAGAAATTATATTATTTATATATTTTAATTAATTTCATGTGAGTCCTCTCCCCCAAATACAAAATTAATAATCATATCTGAACTTATTTAACAATTTTAAGCCTTATAAATCTAAAAATACCTAACCTAATTTTGTCATATATTTGTTCCCATCATCCTAGATCACCATGTCTTCTCCTAAAACAAATATTTTATGGTTAAAGGTGTTAACTAATTGAGATCTCTCAAAGTAGATGTATAAACCTTAACAAATATCTTTCAAATTTATTTCTTTCTCCAACTTCTATAATCATTATTTATCCATAATAACATGATTAATGAAATATTATAAATATACTAAGATGTTTTTATGCTGATTTTATAAAAATTTTCCTCTTCTTTTATATCAAATGAGAAATGAAAGTATCACTCATACGTATCTGTGGACTACAACCTCCATGTAGTGATATGATTGATTTATCATCACCGCCTCATATTGATGTATATAATGACATATTTAAGAAATAAATATGATATAATTATAATATAATTGTGAATTTGAATAATAAAATATTATTTTTCTTTCTTTCTTTCTTTTCATTTAAAAATAAAGATAACATTCATGATTATGTATAGACTACCATCTTCATGAACATTGTAATTCATATATCTCTCTACATTTCATGATAAATTATAAATTTGTATATTATGAATATATATGATATTTATATAATTATTAAAAAAATGGATAATTTTTTAACATGATTAATTTGCATGGACATGAACTTCTATACTAAATCTTTCTTGAAAAACGAAACAGTTATCATCTAGAACAGTGATATTAATAAAGAATTATTAATGAATGAGTGAAAAGATGTTATAATTAATACATTTATGTTATTATGAGTATGAATATTGTTATGTAATATAATTATAAAAAAATTGAATTTATAATATAGTAATTTAAATCACTTTTGAAGAAATTAGAACTTGAGGTAATGATTTTATATTATAATTGATCTTTTCCCTAGGATAATTTATTCTTAAATATAAGATGATAAAATTATATAATCTATCTCTCCAAAATAACATTTCTTATAATATCCTATGGTTATTTATATATATTACATGTTTTAATTTAATTTTCCTCTACTTATGTAATCATGAGAATAAAATAATGTTTTTTATAAAAAAACCAACATTATTTCTTTCTTCAGTTAGGAATCATTTTATTCCATGTCCTTGTTTTATTTAAAATGTTTTTATAAATTTTATTACTAATAAAAAAATTATTAAAGTATTTTTTTCCAAATATTGAAATCATATTATATGGCTTAAAATGTATTTTCTTTCCTTTTTTCTGAGTGATGTACTTTTTACCAATAGAGTGAAAGAAATAATTGTATTAAATTATACCACAAGAATATATTTTCTAGATGCCATAAATACTAATTTTATTTAATTATTCCATTATATTATTCCATGTATATTTTAAAACAATTTTTTTCCTAATATTCTAGAATTTTTTATTTTTGAATTAAGTGGTTTCAAAATAGAAAGTTTATATTCATCAAGAAATGTTATAATTCCCTTTTAAAGATATTTTCAACAATAATAAAATAATTTTATTTTTATTATCCTTTAAATAGGATATGATCATATGTTAATATCATTATTATTTCTCTAAATTATTACTAATTATAGTGATAAAATATTGATGAAACATGTTTACTTTTCTATGGATTAAGCTATTATGAAATTTATTTTTTCCAGAACCTTATGAACTATATATTAATGTATTATAATTATCTATTTATTCAGTCTATTATATCACTTCTATGCCTTGGGAAAAAATATTAATCTATAATGAGATCAAAGAATATATGGGAGGTTATATCAATGCCAAATAAGGGGACACTAGAGGTTATCCCAACCCCAAAAGAGGGTACACAGGTGGTTATCCAAAGCCCTACATGTAGAGACCCAAAGCCTGACGTACATTGACATTACATTACATTTACGGAATACTTAGTACATAACAAAAACACACACAAAAGGATCGTATTAGTTTAGTGTCTTTGGAAACTCGGAATATAATCTTCTAATCCTGGTGAAAGATCT
This sequence comes from Viscum album, assembly GCA_963277665.1. Classification (NCBI taxonomy): domain Eukaryota; kingdom Viridiplantae; phylum Streptophyta; class Magnoliopsida; order Santalales; family Viscaceae; genus Viscum; species Viscum album. The sequence continues at coordinate 1,358,199,684 of OY728150.1, read as the reverse complement.
TCATCATCTCCCATAAAGATCTTCCTTTTTTTATACCTAAAACCTTTCTTTATATCCTGGGGAAAAGAAAACATAAAAGGGCGAGCTCAAATGCTCAGTAAAGGTAAACAAAAGAAATATTAATCAAATCATGTACATAAGCACATAACTTTTGGAAATCTTAACCTGTAAAAGAGAGCATAATTTCATAACATGGGATAAATCATGGCAGTGAAATGTAATCACAATAATCATAACTTAAAACATGAAACTTTGTAGCATATACACATAATCATAGAGAATCATTTCTTGTTAGTCAAGACACATTTCCAAGACTATCTTAGTGGACAAAGTCCCTTTCTGAACCGAGTCACCCTCATTTCAGTCCAGTTTCACTGAACCGGTATAACCTACCGTTCCAGCCATGTCTATCTCATGAGATATAAAATCTTTACCCAATGCATTGGAGGGAGATATAGGTCTCACCCATCTCATAATGATACCATTCTTATGTGTGCCACAAAATCATAACCCATGTAATAAAAATGGGAATCTTAAACATCATGACATCATAAAACAATTCATATAAGATAAAGTAATTCATAAAAATATAATTCCATCACAACATAATCAAATCAATGTAATAATAGGGATAGAAACAGAACCCTTTATTATCTTAGATGGAAAATAATTTTTATAAAACACTTGAACTCCATTCTTGAGGAAAATATCCTTTCTTCTTCAAAAACATTTTTCCTTTCTTAACATGTCATACAACTTTAAACTAAAAGAAGTTGATTAAAAATAAACTTTAAAACTTGTAAAGTAAGATTCTTGGAAATAATGTTTTAAAAATCCATTCATGTCGTATAAGTTAAAAAAACATTCTTCGTGTACTTTTTTCGGAAAAGTCAAAAAAGTACCTCGTACGAAAAACGACAAAAGATTCCTTTCATATCTTTTACTAAAAACTCACAGAAGGGTAAAATAGGATTTAAACAATTTTATGTGAATGGAAATAATATTACATATTGAGGAAACATGGATGTGGATAATAAAATACACCCTAGTAAATACCAAAGTATAAACAATCTCGGATAAAAATGAGATTCTGATATTTACCTTACCTTAGGTCCGACTTGCTTTGTAAGTGTCCGAACCTCCTGTATAATAATTTAAATAATGTTATTGACTTATTCCAGAATCATACTTATTTTTATGATATCATATATGGTCATATTCTTAGATTCTTAGTTGTAATATTTCATTGCTACTTGTTATTCGGGTGTTTATAACTTTTTGTTCTTATGCATGTTTTGTCAAATAAATTCTTATTCTTTTCTTTAGGTTATAGATACCTCATTTCCAAAATGGTATTAGTGTAATATATATCATATTCATTCATTCAATGCATTTATATAATCATTATGAAATGAAGATCATGTAGAACGAGTCGCATCACATCGTGGAGACGGTATTCTGTACGTACGCACGAGTGATGATATCGTTCTTATGATCGTGGAATTGTATTGGAGTATATGTATACTATTTCAGAATCAATATCACTTTATGATAGTCATATATAGTCATTATTTACACCATTATACCGATCCAAGTAAGGTGGTGGTGGAAAATAGATTACACCACGACGTGGAGACGGTATTCCGTACGTACGCACGCGCGGTGATTTCCTTATTCTGTAGGATGGATAGAAGGTGAATTAGGGTTGTTTCATATTTGTAATAACATATCAGTATGTAAGTAATACTGATGTTATTACTCTATCATGAAACAACAAAAGAAGAAGAAGTTGAAGAAGAAAGAAATTGAAAAGATCGGTAATGGATATTACCTCTTCTTTGAAGTGCTTCTTTGAGACCTTCTTTTAGGGAACTAAAATTGGTCTTTGAGGAATCCCAGAACCTCTAGGATTATTCTAGGAAAGTGGAAAAGGGATTTTGTCAGGGGTTGGCCGAGATTGAGTTCTCAAATTGGTGTGAGGAGGAGGGGGAGGAGGTGTCCTTTTATAAGGGAGGAGAGGGGCACCTTAGGAATATCTCAAAATATTATTTTATATTAAAGTCAAAATCGGTTTATAATGGTTCTAAAGGGTCTTATCTCGAAGGTAAAGTGGGGATGGGTCGAACTCCTATCAACCAATAGGATTTAGACAAGTTTAGGTTATTATTTTAACCTTATCAATTAGATTTAACTCTAAGTTAAATAATTTAACTTTTACCGTGACTTTTTGTTTTCTTACATTATATGGTTAATACACTTACTATAACATGCCAAAAGAACCCCAAGTTGTTTATTATTAATATATATATCCTTATCTAAGTCATTTGGCCGAACCTTAGATTTTTATGAATAAAATAACAATTAATAATATAATATTTTATTTAAAAACTATTTTGTGTCAATTTTGACACTATTTGATATATGATTTTTGTGAAAGTCATAACAGAATTATATGTTCGAACCAAGTTGATTAAATCAACACTAATATATCATAGTAACCTATAAAATTAGTGTAATTCATAAAAAGTCTTAAATTACACTTATTTTTGTATTTATAACATCAATTATGTCAATATTTCATTAATAAGATAATTACTGCATCATCTTTGTGTCATAAATAAATTAAATTATTTAATTTCTAAAAATTACAAATAAAATACCATTATGTAGAGAATAGTTTTAGCTTTCTAATTAATATTTACAATCGAATTAATCTAATGTATAACCCTATATTAAAAATGTTTTAGTAAATAAACTTTTATTTTAACTCTTTTAACTCTTCTTTGAATTAAATAATAATAAATGTCCTAATCTAATCCAGGTGGGCCTAAATGGTCATAATTTATTCCTAAGCTTGTTTTTGGTTGAATCACACTTATCCAATAGAATTTGGACATGTATTATGGTAATAATAATATCATTTTTACCCCTAATTACCCTATTTACTTTTAACCGTGGTAAATAAATGTAAAAAGTTACTATTCACCAAAAATTATTTTCATCTCATTGAACCACATTTTAGTCCTTGATATTAACCGTGTCTCTCGGATTTTCGAAATTCCATTCACAGAAGCGGTAAAATTAAGTTTTATGCAAAATTCAGTTTTTAACCTACCACTTAGTGGTTTCACTATTCATCAAAAATTGAAGTTTTTTAGAAAAATGCCAAAATTTCACCCTAAGATATAATTGATATTCCGAATTAAAAAATGATTTCTATTTTACAAAATTCCCAACATATAAGTTTCATTAATTAATTTTATAATTAATTTCCACTGTCACAACAAATAGCGTGTTCTTAAGAGATAATAACTATCAAAAGATTTACACTTGTTTATGTCTGGTGTAAATGTGAAATTACATCCAATGACCAACATTGTATTGAATTGTAAAAATATATTCTAAATATACTTTAAAACCACTCAAATTAATAATTTATCACTATTAATTATTTCAATTAAAAAACTTGTTTTTAATTAAAATTTAGTAATTTTCACTATTCATCAGAATATGAAAGTTATCCGAAAAGTACCAAAATTTCACCTTAGGCTAAATTCGATACTCTGAATCCAAAAATGAAGTCCATTTTGAGAGATAAAATTTCTAAAATTTTAAAATTTGGTTATTACTATTCATAACGGCTAGTTTTAATAATATTTTAATAGCATATCGTTGTTTAGTGAAACTCGGTATTGCGTACTACACACACTATCGAGGAAGGTCTCGATTGCGTGTAATACAAGGAAAGTCAAGGATGTGTGTTGTGCAAGCTCCTTTTAGTGTAGCGTACCACACAAGACATTAGTGAAATTAAAAAGAATATTTTTGATAAAATTTCAGGGTGTTACATTCTACCCCCACTTAAAATGAATTTCGCCCTCGAAATTCGTCGGGGTTATAAATGGTTTACTATTCAAAAGTTTCTTTAATAGAAACCCACATCGTAAAAAGGAATACCAAAACCAATATTTAAAAACAAAGGTATGAAATGTAACGGTTACCCAAATAAACTAATCACTGGGTTTCCACATAGGTGAAAATATGGATATAGAAGAAAAATCTAACCATCATGTTCTGATGGAGAGTGGTAGAGAACATGGCTATGGAAAAGCCAACAATCAAAAAGCTATTGATTTGTGATGATCTAAGGTACCATCTGATTAATCGGATATAAGGGAACTAGGACAACATTTTTGGTTTTCAAGATCATTTCCCTAAAGTTGATGAATTAAAAGAAATACTTGCATGATTTTGGTACAATCTTACTGTTGTTCGTGAATTGAAAAATTTCCACTTCATCCCTTAAAGAAATGAAGTTGAATTTGTTATTCGTGATGTGTTAGCAGATCATGTGATAGAATGATGGGTCATTCCATCTCTTTCAAACAAAAGGTTAGCAAAAGTTATAAGTCCATCTTATGGTTAGATTAATCGTATATGGTTCCAAAAATGAACTGATACTTCATATATCATACCGCTTAATAAAATAAAACTAGTTTATATTAACCAGGGAATTACTGTATGCCAGTGGTAGGCGATAAAGGCCAGTCACACTTCAGTTGTGGGTTCGATTTCCATAGCCTTGTCCGATGCGATGGGCTGTCTCTCGTCCTACAGGTTGTCCTTTTTCTAAAACAATATTACTATAACATCCCATCAATAATATCCAAAAAACTTCCATCCTTAAACAATATTAACTTATGTCCAACATAATCCATTCCAATCTTTAGGCTTATCCATAATACTGTAGTCTACTCTCAGAGATTTAATACCATCGTTTATCCCCATATATCATAAGATATATCTTGTTGGTCACATTCCAAACATTCAAATTCCTTAATCATGTATTCTCTTGAATACCTTAGTGAAAACATGAATGCAGTTAAAAGTTAACACCTTCCACATACCAAAATCCTCAAAATTCTATATACTCAAACCATGATATCACTTAGTCCTTATATCAATCATGAGCTCATGAATACTGTCTACTTTCCAAAATATTTGAATCACTTTTCATGGTTACCGGTACCTTAAAATTATTGAAGACCACAATAGACCAATACATAAATATTTCAATACACCATAAAAGTACCTCAACAACATTATTCCTGAATACCAATACATAAACACTTCAGTCCATCCAGTTCAATGATTTTCCTGGAAGAAGTCCTTCCTTGATTTAGAAGTAACTTTTTAGGTCAGGGCATTGAGTTGGGTAATGCCCATGTTCTCCGCAAATAAGACATTGAACTCCATAACAGTCTGTCACTCTATGACCCTTTTCTCCACACAGATAACATCGGTCCCTCCATTTGAGGTATTCCTCAAGGTTCTTCTTCCCTTCTCTAGAAATATCAATCTTCCTTTCTTTATGCTCCTCAACATGCGAACATGAATAATAGTTTATCTTCCTCTTATTTGATGAATTAGGCATACCACTAAATTTCACCTTGTTAATCATATATCGCGATGACTGATTTGGCATAATCACAATATCATTCTCTCTAGGAATTACACAATTTTTTTTTGCCCATAGTAACCAATTTGTCCATTGGATTCAATGTTAACCGAATTCCTTCTGGTTCCCTCCATTAACTAAAACACAAAAAGAATCTTGAGAGAGGCAAAAATAATGCTAGGGAAAACAACATAGTAAAGGGGAAGTACCCTTAATATCTAACATCTTAGGTTAAATTCTAAGATCGTTACTGTAGTTCTAGGATTGTATCTTATACGTATACTTATCCTTAGGGACATCCCTAGACATACCTTAGAAATATCTCTAGGGATCTCACTAACGCTTTCGCATCCTAGTTTCCAAAGGTCGACTAAACCTTTCCTCTGATACCAACTGTAGAGACCCGAAGCCTGACGTACATTGACATTACATTACATTTGCGGAATACTTAGTACAAAACAAAAACACACACACAAGGATCGTATTAGTTTAGTGTCTTTGGAAACTCGGAATATAATCTTCTAATCCTGGTGAAATATCTTCAACATCTCCCATAAAGTTCTTCATTTTTTTTATACCTAAAACCTTTATTTATATCCTGGGGAAAAGAAAACATAAAAGGGTGAGCTCAAATGCTCAGTAAGGGTAAAAAAAAGAAATATCAATCACATCATGTACATAAGAACCTAACTTTTGGAAATCTTAACCTGTAAAAGAGAGCATAATTTCATAACATGGGATAAATCATGGTAGTGAAATGTAATCACAATAATCATAACTTAAAACATTAAACTTTGTGGAATACACACATAATCATAGAGAACCATTTCTTGTTAGTCAAGACTCATTTCCAAGACTATCTTAGTGGACAAAGTCCCTTTCTGAACCGAGTCACCCTTGTTTCAGTCCTGTTTCACTGAACCCGTATAACCTACCATTCCAGCCATGTCTATCTCATTAGATATAAAATCTTTACCCAATGCATTGGAGGGAGATATAGGTCCCACCCATCTCATAATGATACCATTATTATGTGTGCCACAAAATCATAACCCATGTAATAAAAATGGGAATCTTAAACATCATGACATCATAAAACAATTCATATAAGATAAAGGAATTCATAAACATATAATTCCATCACAACATAATCAAATCAATGTAATAATAGGTATAGAAACAGAACCCTTTATTATCTTAGATGGAAAATAATTTTGATAAAACACTTGAACTCCATTCTTGTGGAAAATATCCTTTCTTCTTCAAAAACATTTTTCCTTTCTTAACATGTCATACAACTTTAAACTAAAATAAGTTGATCAAAAATAAACTTTAAAACTTGTAAATGAAGATTCTTGGAAATAATGTTTTAAAAATCCATTCATGTCGTATAAGTTAAAAAAACATTCTTCGCGTACTTTTGTCGGAAAAGTCAAAAAAGTACCTCGTACGAAAAACGACAAAAGATTCCTTTCATATCTTTTACTAAAAACTCACCGAAGGGTAAAATAGGATTTAAACAATTTTAGGTGAATGGAAATAATATTACATATTGAGGAAACATGGATGTTGATAATAAAATACACCCCAGTAAATACCAAAGTATAAACAATCTCAGATAAAAATGAGATTGTGATATTTCCCTTACCTTAGGTCCGACTTGCTTTGTAAGTGTCCGAACCTCCTGTATAATGATTTAAATAATGTTATTGACTTATTTCAGAATCATACTTATTTTTATGATATCATATATGGTCATATTCTTAGATTCTTAGTAGTAATATTTCATTGCTACTTGTTATTCGGGTGTTTATAACTTTTTGTTCTTATGCGTGTTTTGTCGAATAAATTCTTATTCTTTTCTTTAGGTTATAGATACCTCATTTCCATAATGTTATTAGTGTAATATATATCATATTCATTCATTCAATTCATTTATATAATCATTATGAAATTAAGATCATGTAGAACGAGTCGCATCACATCGTGGAGATGGTATTCCGTACGTACGCATGAGTGATGATATCGTTCCTATGATCGTGGAATTGTATTGGAGTATATGTATACAATTTCAGAATAAATATCACTTTATAATAGTCATATATAGTCATTATTTACACCATTATACTGATCCAAGTAAGGTGGTGGTGGAAAATAGATTACACCACGGCGTGGAGACGGTATTCCGTACGTACGCACGTGCGGTGATTTCCTTTTTCTGTAGGATGGATAGAAGGTTAATTAGGGTTTTTTCATATTTATAATAACATATCAGTATGTAAGTAATACTGATGTTATTACTTTATCATGAAACAACTAAAGAATAAGAAGTTGAAGAAGAAAGAAATTGAAAAGATCGGTAATGGATATTACCTCTTCTTTGAAATGCTTCTTTGAGACCTTCTTTTAGGGAACTAAAATTGGTCTTTGAGGAAGACCAGAACCTCTAGGATTATTACAGGGAAGTGGAGAAGGGATTTTGGCAAGGTTTGGCCGAGCTTGAGTGCTCAAATTGGTGTGAGGAGTAGGGGGAGGAGGTGTCCTTTTATAAGGGAGGAGAGGGGCACCTTAGGAATATCTCATAATATTATTTTATATTAAAGTCAAAATCGGTTTATAATGGTTCCAAAGGGTCTTATTTCGAAGGTAAAGTGGGGATGGGTCTAAATCCTATCAACCAATAGTATTTATACAAGTTTATGTTATTATTTTAACCTTATCAATTAGATTTAACTCTAAGTTAAATAATTTAACTTTTACCGTGACTTTTTGTTTTCTTACATTATATGGTTAATACACTTACTATAACATGCCAAACGAACCCCAAGTTGTTTATTATTAAAATATATATCCTTATATAAGTCATTTCGATGAACCTTATATTTTTAGGATTAAAATAACAATTAATAATATAATATTTGATTTAAAAACTATTTTGTGTCAATTTTGACACTATTTGATATATGATTTTTGTGAAAGTCATAACAGAATTATATGTTCAAAAAAAGTTGATCAAATCAATACTAATATATCATAGTAACCTATAAAATTAGTGGAATTCATAAAAAGTCTTAAATTACACTTATTTTGGTATTTATAACATCAATTATGTTAATATTTCATTAATAAGATAATTACCGCATCATCTTTGTGTCATAAATAAATTAAATTATTTGATTTTAAAAAATTACAAATAAATTACCATTATGTAGGGAATCGTTTTAGCTTTCTAATTAATATTTACAATTGAATTTATCTTATGTATAACCCTATATTAAAAATGTTTTAGTAAATAAACATTGATTTTAACTCTTTTAACTCTTCTTTGAATTAAATAATAATAAATGTCCTAATCTAATCCAAGTGGGCCTAAATGGTCATATTTTATTCCTAAACTTGTTTTTGGTCGAATTACACTTATCCAATAGAATTTTGACATGTGTTATGGTAATAATAATATCATTTTTACCCCTAATTACCCTATTTACTTTTAACCGTGGTAAATAAAAGTAAAAAGTTACTATTCACCAAAAATTATTTTCATCTCATTGAACCACATTTTAGTCCTTGATATTAACCGTGTGTCTCAGATTTTTGAAATTCCATTCACAGAAGCGGTAAAATTAACTTTTATGCAAAATTCAGTTTTTAACCTACCACTTAGTGGTTTCACTATTCATCAAAAATTGAAGTTTTTCAGAAAATTTCCAAAATTTCACCCTAAGCTATAATTGATATTCCGAATTCAAAAATGATTTCTATTTTACAAAATTCCCAACATATAAGTTTCATTAATTAATTTTATAATTAATTTCCGCTGTCACAACAAATAGCGTATTTTTAAGAGATAATAACTATCAAAAGATTAACATTTGTTTATGTCTGGTGTAAATGTGAAATTACATCCAATGACCAACATTGTATTGAATTGTAAAAATATATTCTAAATATACTTTAAAACCACTCAAATTAATAATTTATCACTATTAATTATTTCTATTAAAAAAGTTGTTTTTAATTAAAATTTAGTAATTTTCACTATTCATCAGAATATGAAAGTTATCCGAAAAGTACCAAAATTTCACCTTAGTCAAAATTCGATACTCCGAATCCAAAAATGAAGTCCATTTTGAGAGAGAAAATTTCTAAAATTTTAAAAGGTGGTTATTACTATTCATAACGGCTAGTTTTAATAATATTTTAATAGCATATTGTTGTTTAGTGAAACTCGGTATTGCGTACTACACACGCTATCGAGGAAGGTCGTGATTGCGTGTAATACAAGGCAAGTCAAGGATACGTGTTTTGCAAGCTCCTTTTGGTGTAGCGTACAACACAAGACATTAGTGAAATTAAAAAGAATATTTTTCATAAAATTTCGTGGTGTTACACTACAAGTATACATGGGAGGTTTTACCATGTAAAAAGTAAGTACATGTGTGGTTATCCCATAAATAATGTGATCAATGTCTTGGTTGGTAACATTTACATAATAATTTTATGATTTTGAGTATTCCACAATTTATTCCTCACTTTTATGAAATGATATTATATAATTTTTATGCACTAATTTCTCATGTTATTTGATTTGTTTATGATTCCTTTGTTATGAAATTCCATGATTTTTTTCATCCTCTATGATTAGAATGTATAAATTTTTTATATATTATATTAAAATGTATTGATTATTTTTACATACCATTACACTCATGTTATGATTATAAGTGATAGTTGATTGATATTTCCCTGATTTTCCCTCAATGAATATCTGATCGCATCCTTTACTATGTTTTACTTTCAATAGAAAATGAAAATAGGTTTTATGTATGATTTTTATAAGAAGGATGATAGTTATGATGAACATATGGGAGAGGTTTTGTACCATTTATATTCTAGTTCTTTATGTGTCCAAGTATCTAATGATTTTAAACCTTTAAATTTATTTAATAGAATGTGATAATATATAATGAATCGTCATATAATAAGATTTAAAATTTATATATGTAATAATTTTGTCACTCTAATAGGTATTAGAAAATGGTTCTGTTATTTTCTAGAATCTTGGATGGGGAAACATTAGTGAGAACCCTCAATACAAACCAATATATTCGAGAACATCCTATGTCATGGCAATGATGTGATTTTGATTTTACAAGAAAAAAAAATATATATATATATATATATGGATATTATCTCGTGAATTCATATATGGAACAAATGAACCTAGGGTTAACAACATTGAATAAAAATTATTGGGTATGAATGTGATTGTTACTTGTCTATGATGGGTGGGACAAAGACTACAAACATAGAAAGAAACTCTTAGGAGATATTTTTTCATAATTCATATTTTTTATGATCCATTGTGATGAATTTGAATAGATGTTGACCATGTATATACTAGGTTAAAAATAATTTGAAACAAATTTAAATGAATGTGTCATGATTTAGATATCTTATAAAACATTTTTTATGATTGATCAATCAAATTAATGATGATTTATGTCCATAAAAACCATTTTGGTTTTATTAAAGGGTTTATAATAAAATTATAATGTTTAGGTAATTATAGTTATGATAAAATATTTAAGTACCCTATTTTATATTATTTATATGAATTCTTATGTGTCAAAAAATGTCTAAAGGAATTTTAATTTATATCCTCAATAACTAGATGTTGAATTTATTTAAAAACTCTAAATTTTATGATGTTCATATTTCAAGTCTGTGATTATTCTCTGATGAATTTAGTGGTAATATTCTTCCTAAAAACATTATTATTATACCTATATCTAAATTTGATTTTATTTTTGGGTCTATATTGGATCTCTTTATATAGAGACCATATCAATTTCTATGGAAGGGAAGTCAAATTTCATATTCCAAATATATTTGTTATCAATTATCGATGTAAGGATTAAAATGTACTTCCAAAGGAAATTACATCCAATTTGGGGGTCATGATTCCTATTTATAAGGGGTGTTTATCATATATGGTTGTTGAGAAACCCAAAATTAGTGAAATTCCTATCATATGGGAGATAGTTGATGATTTTTTGGTAGATATTCATACTCTTCCTTTTAATCATGAATTTATGTTCTCAATATAAATCATACTTTGTGATACACCTATTTTAATGAATATATATAGAATGGCCCCAATTGAGATTCATGAAATAAAGAACAAACTCTAGTATAATCTTGAAATGATATTTATTTTGATAACTATATCACCATGGGGTGAACATGTTCTTTTTATTAAGAAAAAGTTGTATCAATGTGAATTTTCATTGATTATAGAGAATATAACAATATCATGATCAAGAATTAGTATATTATACCCCATATTAATCATTTTCTTGATCTATTATTAGTAGATTAATATTTTTGAAAGATTGATCATAGATATAGATATTTTCACTTTAGGGTAAAATATGAAGACATACCCAAGACACCCTTCCTTTTATGGTATAAACACTAAGAATTAATAGTGATGTCATTTGGTATTACTAAATCCCCCATTATATTTAAGAATTTATGAAACAATGTCTTTAGAGAAAACCTTGATCAATTTTTGGTATTATTTATAGATGATTTTATTATATATTCCAAGTGAAAGGAGGGGTATTTAGATCTCTAGAGGATTATACTAAAAACCCTATGGAAATATAATTTACATAAAAAATGTACCATTTTTTAATTTTGGCTACAATAAGTTTTATTTTTGGGTCATATAATCTCAAGAGTGGGAATATTGATGGATCCATCAAATCTAGATTTTATTGAATATTCTTCTAGACAAAACACTATAAATGAGATTTAAATAATTCTTGGATTAATATTATATAATCAATTGTTTGTGGAGGATTCCTTATTTCAATATAACACAGTCATAATTTTTTTACCTTGAAGGGAGTCGAGTTCCATCATATTGATGAATATGAAGGAAATTTCACAGAAATAAAGAGAATGTTGGTTATTGCACATATTACCACAAAACACTAAAATGTATATTGTTTTCTAATTTTTAGTGATACATCATAGAAGTGGTAGAGATGTATTATTATGAAGAATGATATGGTGAGTGCTTATACCTCATATTAAATGAAGGTTCATGAAAAATCTATCCGACATGTGATTTGGAGTTAATAGTAGTAATCTTTGCATTAATGTGAATGATTAATTTTATTTATGAATAATTATGCAACATATATACTGATAATACAATTTTTAATTATATATTCCCTAGGAAAAAATCAAACATGTTTCATATAACATTATTGGATTTGATTAAATATTATTACTGAAAAATAAATTATCACCCTAATAAAGAGAAAAAGGTGGTTGAGGCATTAAGTATAAAGGATAATTTTATCCTATCTATGGTGAGGATTAGAAAGGTTTCAATATTTTGAGATTTCTAAAGTATAGACATTTAAATCATGAATGTATAGGAGAAATTGTATCTTTATAAAATTAGTGTTCAACCATTTATCCTTATAATGATTAAAGTGGTAAAAAAGGATAATAAGGAGATGAAAATGAAGTTAATAAATTTCGATAAATTTAGAATTCATCGTGAAAGAGTAATAAGGTAAAAAATATAGTATTTGTACCATCAGTAGAGTCATAACCACAATATCCTGGAGCTAGTGTATACTACCATTTCATTGGAATGATTATAAGGAATAAAATCCCAATGGACCGATCCGTTTATTAGTCTTAGTAAACCAAATACATACATGAGCCTTATATTAAAACTGAATACACTAATTATAGCATATTTTATTTTTTATTGTGGAAAAATTTATTCCATATATAATATCCCTTCATATCATTCATAGTAAACTTCATAGATTTTTTGGTAAGGGAGAAAAATAAGGGTTTCATCAAATTCTCAATAAGGGTTAAGTACATCAGAAGAAATAATAAATCAATGATTATAATCAATATGGAAACGTAATAACTGAACACACATTCCATGTAACCAATAAGTGGGAGTTCGTAAACAATATGGAATGATAAATAACTAAACACACATGCCATTTAAATAAACCATAAAGGAATAATTAATATAGAAATATAAATAACTAAACACACTTTCCATTTATTTAATAAACTGAGAATCAAATTAATCCATATATTTTGTTATATTGAAAATATCCTGGATAATAATAATTAATTTGATTAAAGAAAATGCTTAATTATTGGACACCATGTTTCCTAGGTACATGAAACATTTACTATAAAGACCTTTAAAAATATAGTTTAAAACATACTGGGTGAAAAACCCACTAAGTCTTGTCAATTTAATCGTCTTATTAGACTAATGATGCATCGAGGTTCTATCTATAAATGGGCCCCACATGTTTTGTAACTATACAAATCATTAATCATATTTTAAATAATCAACTTAATTCATGAACAATGTGCCTTATCAAATATCCTCATTGAGTAAAAGATATGGTTTTATCAATATTTCCACTGATATCAAAATAACATTTAAATTAAACACCATATATAAAAATGGTATATGCTTTAGAAAATAATCATATCTATCTTAAATGATATGGATATTTGGGGGAAATTATATATTCAATGATAACTAGAATGTGAATATTTAAATGGGACTATAAAACTGAATTAATTAAGTGAATTTCAATACTATCCTAGGCCAAATAAATATTAAAACATCCATAAGAAGAATAATTATGGTATCAATACAATATATTCCAAGTGGTGATAGTATAAAGGGTTGTTTTCATTGATGAATAAAAATACCGTAAAAAGAAACAAAAATATATTTTTCATTTTGAAAAACATTTTGAAAATCCATTTTCTTTTAAAATCAATTTTTAAAAAACATTTAAAAATATATTTGAATATTTTCAGTGTAATATTCAATGAAATGATTATGGTTAATTATGTACATTTCGTAAAAGGTAAAAGGAATATTCTTTTTTCATAGTAAAAATGTTATAAAATTGACTTCTTCATAAAGATATAATAATATTCCTTTGAAAAAATGTGTTAAATAAAAAAGGGGTAAAAAATTATTTAATATATAATTTGTACAATATTAATAACATTTTTTAAAACATGTTTATAAAATATGGTTTGAGAGAAAACAAATTTTTGACCGAAGAGATAAATGTAGTTAGGTTTTATTAAAAACATTTTATAAACATTTTGTGTTCAATAGAGTGAAAAATAGTACTATTAATTGAAAAAAAATCATAAATAACTAAAGGAAAATAAAATTAAAGGGTTTATTGAATAATGATCATATAAATTCCATTAATGTAATTTCAAGAATAAGTTATCTTGATCAAAATGAGATTATAAAATAAACCATTAAAATTATCATAAAGTTAAAGTGATAATTAATCAATGAATTTAAAATGTTTATCCACTATTAATACACATAAAATAAGTGTAAATAAATCAATAGATGTTAATATTCATTATAAATATAATCATATAATATTAACGACAATGAGGTAGTAATATAACCCAATGAAAAATAATTGAGTCATGAAACTTATTTACCACTTGGTAACTTTAAGTTCAAATCCCCTTAGATGAATTAATTCAAATTAAAACTCAAAATAACCTGATTAATGATGTATTCAAGATATTACATATCAATGGGTAGTATATACACCATATATAATAAACTAGGTGCATAACATTATAATATTCCTTAATGAAATGAAATTGAGATAAATTCCCTTACTAGTTGAGTAAATTTTAAATCGTGATATCTATGAATGAGTATCATAAATTGAAATGTTTAATATCATTAAATTAGTTTAATTCATGATATAACATTACATAGGTCATTATATACACCAAAAAATCAACAAATAGTGAATATGACTTAAGTCATGCAGAAATAAAATTTAGACCGAAAATCCATTACCTTTGACTTCTTTTTCTATGAGTATCATTTAATGTAATGTATAATGAATTTAATCAAGTAAATAACTTATAATAGAACCATAATAATATTTATAATTTCATATATGATCTTGTTATAATATTTTATTACCCATTTGGTAATAATCATTCCCTATTTTCATTTTCTTGGGTAATAATTGCTTTATTTTTAGAGTATGTTTTGACCTATTTTGTTATTATTATATAGATCATGATTTAATGATCCAAAAAATGTAATTTTTTTAAATATTATATATATTCATTATATATTTATTTATAGTAATCAATAAAATCTGGAGACAGGAAATGAAGTACATTATTCATTTAGACAGTAGGTCGTACATACACATGATCACTATTTACATTTTCTTATTGTATTAAATGAAATAAAATTACATGATATATATATGTATATTATAATTAAATTTGAAGGAAACTATGTCACCCTAAGAAGGGGGATGGGGTGAATCAGTGTGTTAACTTTTTCTCCCATTTATTGGATTGTGTTCCCACATTGGTAAAAACTTAATTAAATCTATATGATAGATATGTGTAGTAATTAAAACATTAACATGCAGAAGGAAAACACAACACTTTTACATGGTTCACCACTAAGGGCTACGTCCAAGGAGCATACACCAACACATTTCTAGTCGTAACTAATTCTATTATTCTTCACTATGTGTGTATTACAAGGTTTAGGTATAGTCACTCGGTCACAGGAACATTGCCTTTACACAAGTTCAGGGATAGCTCACTACTTCCCTCAGATCACTTTTGCTTACTCCCCCTGTCTCACTACCCAGGATGATGTTACACTCAATTTTTGGACATAAAGGTCCCTTCAACAGGTAGGCATGAATGTATTTGTCTCATGTTCATCATGAGACTTTTCTTGCATCAAGGTCCAGAGTTGATGCTCTTAAATGTTCAATCTTCTTATCTAGTGAAATAACCAAATGTACTAAGGCTTCTTATACTTCTTGTCCAGAATCACAATTTTTTTTGTGATTGTTCAAACACTAAAAAGAATCTCACTAAGAATCATCATAATCAACCTTTCTTCTTCCATGTGTTCATGTGGCCATACATTTGACAATTTAAATGTGCTCTTCCTCTTCAATTCATTACACACCTACACCCTTAGTTTAGGATTCTTCTCTTAAACATATTCACATATCCACATAGTCTTCTACTTTATTGTGTGAAGAACCAAATGTATATGGTTCCATTAAGAACACACATGACCTCCTTTCCCCTTCACTTTCTTTTCTTTTATTATCGCTTGGATCAGTTGTGATTTGACCTTTTGTGTGTTCTTCAAATCATGCACAAGAATATATGCATGCACTTCTCATCACCATGAACATTATTTCTTCTCCCTTTCTCAAGACACACTATTCACTTTGATATATTTATAAGAATGTGATTTTATTCAAACATCAATGTGGGTATTTGGGTATGATATGGTGTTATTGTTCTCCTTTTACACACTAAGGGTATAGATTTTTTGTTTTCAAGAGTGTTCAAGACTACTTCATGAAATAGGATGGTTTTCAACCCCTCCTTGCACAAGGGATGTGTGGGATTCCTTCACACACGAAGTGCAGACCTCCTTTACAAGACCAAAACAGCACGCGGTAACATTTCCTCACAAACCTAGAATGGTTCACGGGATATCTCTTTATGAACCAAGAACAGTTCATGGCTCTCCTGTCTTGCGTACCGAAGCGGGATACGGTTCCTTGTTTCTTAAACCCATAGGTTACACGAACCTTCTCTTCACGAGCCAGATATGGTTCGCGGTTCTTCTTTTTCGTGAACCAAAATGGTACGTGGGGCTTCACAAACCCAGAATGGTTCTTAGATCATGCACACCCCTTCTTGAATTTGAAGACCATAAAAACTATATTCTTCAAAATAGAAGCTCATGAAAATCTTGGAAGTAGCATCCTCTTCTTGAATCGGCAGGTCTCTTTTTATAAGTATAGATCAGTTATTTTCCATGTACAAAATCCTCACGATACTCTCTTTAAGATTCTACCTTGAATAACTGATATCTTCAATTCTTTAATACCTTCAAACCCATGTGGAGATATACCAAACCCACATTTCCATATCAACTTCATTTTCCTCATCCATTCTCTCGCTCTTCGTTTCATTCGCATGCATGAAAATTTAATTGCATCCTCTGATCATAGCATCTAGATGATCATTGTGGTCTTGAACTGATCTCAATTGATGATTGTAGTGGTGAGATCGTCGTTTAGATTAAGCACTGGTTCACGGGTGCATGCAGGTGTCAGGAGGTTGAATACAACCTCAAGGGAGGAGATCTGATGGCCCTGCTTCAATCGTGAACCACAAAGATCATATGGATGACTTGGATGGACAAGATCAATCTTGCGATTGATCGGATAGTAGACCACATGTTGCTATGGGATCAACAGTCGATATTAGTTCCTCATCTTTAAAACCTTATCCCACATAAAAAATCTCTGATGTTTTATCACAGCTTATCAATCCATCTATGGCAACAGTAGCTCTGAATAATCCTCCTCCCCCACGGTACCGCCCTGTACTATGGTCAACCTGTGGTCATGCTCTTAGCATCCACTCTGCTCCTCGAGCATGATACTAGCTCCCATGATGCACAATTTCACCACCGTGTGACACTTATGGGCTTATACACACCCCTCGCACACCTTGCCTTATGCGGGGTTGGCCTTGAGGGATTCCCTCAAGCACGGTTTACCCCATGGGTCCCACATGTGCTTGAGGTGAGGACCTCAGATTCCCTCCACAGATGACCCCTTTCTTTTTAGTAAAGGCATATAAAAATACATAGAAGGAAACTATGTATTCATTTAAATCCATGGCCACCTTGAAATTCTAATCCCCCCCCCACAACATTTTCTTTTACTTCTTCCAGAGAACACTCAAGATCAGTGCATTCTGAATTCCATTATCCATTTCACCTAGGATAGTTCCTTTTTTATGTTTATCATCATTGACATCCATTGAAACTCATTGACAATGAATACAATCTTCATATACAAATTGGTACCAAAAATATCCCCATTTGTGTTTTTTTCAATACTTCAACATTCTCTAAAATGAGCATGCCAATGTCAAACCGATCTGCTCTCTCCCTTTCACTTTTCAACTTTCATTTCACTTTCTCTCCCCCTCATTGAAAAGAAATAAAAAGTTTATATTAGAGAGGGTATATGTCCATACTTAAGAAATTGTGACATCAATCATTTCACTCTAAGTCTACTTGATCAATACTCGATGTAGAAAACAAGTGTATTTGATCAAGACAACAAAAATATCTGTTATCCCCTAATCATTATACCTCATAGTGATGTGAAATCATGTACTTATATTTTAGGGCCTTTCCAATTTTCATATTTCACTGATTGATTTAGTTACTCCCCATTTTGAAAATAATTTTTAATTTCCGTAATCTAGGATGAGAGATTGAGAAATGACATATATTTTACAAGGTCATGATCTTCAGAAAATATTTAGAGTAATTAAATTTGATACTAATCGAAGATGATACTAATTGAAGTAATAATTTTGGTACCTTTTTTATCTGTATCCTCCTCAAGGGAACACTTCTTAGGTTATTCCTTTGAGTTCTTTATTCACCTTCAATTCTCTGAAATATTAGTACAATACACATAGTTTTAAGGGAATAAGGTGGATCCTCCTTTCTTCTTTAATATTATCTGGCGGGATGAGATGATTTTCTCAACCAAGATGGCTTGTTTTCTCCACTCCTCACACTTTCACATTTTATTTTCATTTCTTACATTAGTTTTTTGGATCTCAATATTTATTTGTGTGGGTATTGTTTCTTCAATAACTTTTAAACCACTAAAATATTCTGGTGAAACTTTCATCTTCTTGAGGAATTCTTCTTAGGCTAGAATAAATGAACTACAATTATAAATAGTGTGAGTAGCCTTGTTGCACCTCACACATAGGGCTTTTCTATCATCATGTGTAATCTCTTTATTTCCTATTTCACTAGCCTTAGTATGTGCATCTCCTTTCATTCTCAATCTTTCCAAGTCTTTAGACTAGATAACCAATATGTCTCTAGGAACAATGTAAGTAAGTTTGGATTTTAAACATTGAATCTTCAGAGTGTCATCATCTTTAGGAATTCTTTTGGATGTATCACTTTTCAACATCTTGGACTTTGAATCCAATTAATTTTCACCTTTCCTTATTGGTGTCTTATTAGGAGACTTTTCTTTTGCATTATTCTTCTGATTTCTTCCCAAGGTTTCTTCTTCTCTCTTAGCTGGCTTCTATGCTTTCTGATCTTATCATCTTTGGATATGTGTTGAGATAAGCATGCTCTATTCTTGTGGCCACTCCCATTTCATACATCATAGATGTTGTCAAGAATTCCAAATATGTTTGCAATATATAGATTCTTCTAGATCTGTTGATGTTTCTTCTTCTTCTCTAGCTTTCTCCCTATTGACATAGGCTTTCTCTGTGCTTTTTTCATTTAAAATATTATACCAACAATCTAGTTCATAATTCCCAAATCTGTTGCAACACCTACATTTACCCACAAATATTTTCTTCTTGATATCTTCAGTATAATATTTTTGTGCCTTTTTCTTAATGTGTTGTGCTCTAATGGGGGAATCATCTTCTAGATTCTTCTTCATATCCACCCTATCCAGGGTGTTAGGTTTATTCTCCTCACATTTACTCATCTATATTTGTTTATAAATTTTCTTCTAACCTTTAATTTTAATAAAATCATATTTTTAAACAATAGTACAAGTTGGTATAGATGGTGCCTTTACTTTCTCATCTTATTGTGATAGATCAATGAGTGAAGTCATGATATTCATATCACATGTTGGAGGTCTTTTGGATTTATAATCCTCCAGTGAACATTGAGTACTAGAAGAAACTGTTTCATTCTTTTGGGAAGTCTCAAAATGTGTCTTCTCAAAATTGGACAACTGGGTTTCCAATTTTATACATTCCATATTGAGGATGATCATATGATCTTCAATCACGATCATCTTCTCATCACAGAAATTTTTCAATCCTTCAATCCCATCTTCATGGAACTTAATTTTGGTTTGTAACAATAAGTCAAGTTCCTTGAATTTCATCAACGTTTCTTCTAAATTTAGAACCTTGACTTTAGTGCTCATTTTCAGCTCATCCTTAAATGCATGTATCTATTCTTATAGAGTCTTATTCACCCACTCTTTCTCTTTAAAGGATTTAAGTTTTTTGAAGATCTTATAACATTATGACACATTATTCTCTCATAATTCCTCCATATTATCATCTTCTCTTCCCATTTAGGTGATCTCTCCCTACATACATTGAAATATTCTGCAAATAACAGCAACTCTTTCTTCTGGAATATCATTCAGATAGGTTCATAATTTTTCATGATCACCTAAAAATGAGATGGAGTTGTCTTCCTTTTCTCTGGTAGAAACCTAAGCCACATGCTCTTTACTTCCCAAACCTGATATTTCTTTATTATTATAAGGGTATGGGGAACCATAAACTGCATCTTCTTTGGACATGGGAGACTTCTTCAACTGTTTCTTCTCATTCTTTTTTTTTGTTCATCATGGTCTTGTTGGGTAAAGATTTCTTCTCATAGATAACTAAACGTTCATCAAGACTTATCTTCATTGTTGACTCAGTAAAAAAATTCAAATCCTCTTCTGAATAGAATTACTGAGGTGTATCCAACATATGTAAACCTTCCCTATGATACCAATTGAAGGAACCTTGGTCACCCAAAGAAGGGGGAGGATGAATCAGGGTGTCAACTTTTTCTCCTGTTTATTGGATATTGTTCCCATGTTGGTAGAAACATAATTAAACCTATATGATGGATATGTCCAGTAATTGAAACATTCATATGAAAAATGACAACACATAACTTTTAATTGGTTCACCACTAAGGGCTACGTCCAAGGAAATTACGCAGACAGATTTCTGGCCATACCTAATTCCACTATTCTTCACTAGGTGTGGATTATAAGGTTCGAGTACAGTCACTCTGTCCCAGGAAAACTTCCATTAAAAAAGTTCAGGCATAGCTCACTTCTTCCCTCAGATCACTTATGATGACTCCCCCTGGATCACTGTCCTTAATAAAGTGACACTCAGTTTATAGACGTGAAGGTCCTTAAAATAGATAGGTATGAAAGTATTTGTCTCCTGTTCATCATGAGAATTTTCTTTCATCGAGGTATAGATTTTTTTCTCTTTAACATTCAATATTGTTTTTCAGTGAAACAACTAGATGTACTAAGGCTTCTTATTCTTCTTGGCCAGAATAAAAAATTTGTTTGTGATTGTTCAAACACTGAAAAGAATCTCACTAGGAATCATCATAATCAGCCCTTCTTCTTCCTTATGTGTATGTGAACATGCATGTGACAATTTAGAAGTGATTTTCCTCTTCACTTCATTACACACATGCAGCCTCAGTTTAGGATGCCTCTCTTCAAAATCTTCACATATGAATGTCGTCTTCTACATTCTTGTGTGAAGGCCCAAATGTGTATGGTTCTGTTAAGCACACATGCGGCCTTTTTTCCCCTTATCTGTTTTTTTTCATTTCTTACCACTTAGATTGGTTGTGCTTGGACCTTATGTTTATTCTTATTAAAATCATGCACAATAATATATGCATGCACTTCTTATCACCATGCACATTATTTCTTATCCCCTTCTAAACACACACTGTTCACTTTGATTTATTTATAAAAACGTGATTTTATTCAAACATCAATGTGTATATTTGGGTATGATATGGTGTTTTTGTTATCCTTTTACACACCAAGGGTATAGTGATCTTATTTTCAAGAGTGTGAAAGCCTCCTTAATGAACTTAGATGGTTCACAGCCCCTCCTTGTGAAAGGGATGTGCGTGATTCCTTCGCACACGAAGTGTGGACCTCCTTCACAAGACCAAAATGGTACGCAATAATGTTTCCTCACGAACCTAGAATGGTTTGTAGGAGCTCTCTTTGTGAACCAAGAATAGTTCATGTCTCTCCTATCTTGCATACTGAAGTGGTATGTAGTTCCTTACTTTGAGAATCCAAAGGGTACACAGGACCTTCTATTTACAAGCCAAAGATGTTTCGTAGTTCTTATTATTCGCGAACCGGAATGGTACGTGGGACATCACAAACCTAGAACGGTTTGCAGATCGTGCATTCCCCTTCTCGAATTCGAATATCAGAGAAACTATGTTTTTTAGAACATGAGCTCTAAAAAAACTTGGAAGCATCGTCCACTTCTCGAATCGACAAGACTCTTTTTATAAGTATAGATCATATCTATTCTGTGTCTAAAATCTGCATGATACACTCTTTAAGATTATGCCTTCAATAACCGAGATCTTTGGTTTCTTAACACCTTAAAACCTGCATGGAGATATGTCGAACCCACGTGGCCTTGGAAAATTTGTTTTCCTCTTCCAATATCTTCCTCTTCATTTCATTTGCATGCATGAAAATATAATTTCATGCATGTGATAATAGAATCCATACGATCACTGTGGACATGAACTGAGCTCAACTGATGACCATAATGGTGAGATCATCGTTAATTTGGAGCACTGGTTCATGGGTACACGCAGGTTTCTAGAGGATGAATACAACCTTGGTGGATGATATCGGATGGCCCTACTTCAATTGTGAACCACAAAGATCATATGGATAACTTGGATGCATGGGATAAATCTCAAGATTGATCGGATGGTATACCACATTTTACTGAGGGATCAACAGTCGAGATTAGAGCCTCATATTTAAAACATTTCCCCACATCAAAATGTCACATTGTTTTCTTGTAGTTAATCAATCATTCTATGGAATTAGTGTCTTAGAATACTCCTCCTCAATCAATGGTACCACCTCGTACTGTGTTCACCCTATGGGTGCACTCTTAGCACCCACTCTTCTCCACGGGCACACTCCTAGTGCCCATGCTTCATAGGTTCACCACCGTACGGCACCTGTGGGCTTATACACAGCCCACGCACACCCTGCCTCATGCGGGGATGTCCTTGAGGGATTCCCTCGAGTACAGTTGACCCCTCAGGTCCCACATGAGCTTGATATAAGGACCTCGGATGACCTCCATGGATGGCCCTTTTCTTTTTGGTAAAGGAATATAAAAATACATAGAAGGAAACTATGTATGAATTGAAATGAATTTCCACATTATAATTCCAATCCAACTCAATCCCTTTTCTTTTACTTATTCTAAATAACACTTAGGATTAGTTCATTCTGAATTCCATTCTCTATTTCACCTAGGAGAGTTCCTTCTTCATGTAGATCATCATTTACATCCATTGACACTCATTGATAATGAATAAAATATTCATATACAAAGTGGTCCCAACAAAAGTATAATATTTATGTCATATATGTCAGATTTGTTTTTAAAACCATCCTTAATACATTCCATGTATAGTGTGATTGAATCACATTTCTTTGAGGAGGTGGTAGTCCACACATACACAAATGATGTTATCATTTTCCCAAAAAAATGGAAAGCATGAAGGTATAAGTTATATAACAATTTAATAATCATAAATAAATTATAAATATATTTTATATCATATAATAACTACAAATACATTATTATTTACAATATTTAAAGGTGGAAATGGATGAATTAATGACATCCATTCGTGAGACGGTAGTCCTCCATAGACACGAATGATGATGCGTATCCCATTTGATGGATGCATATGAAAGTGTAGGTAAAAAAATTTTCATAACAACATATAGTTATATTTAAGATACTGAGGTTATTATATAATCAAGAAATAAAAATAATTTAATTGGTGGAGAATGAAATGAAACAAAAGAGATCGTTCTAGAACATTATCTATTATTCAGAAAACTCTTTTTGGTTTATACTAAAAGGCTTCCTTGGTTTGATTTATACCCAAAGTGAGGATTCTAAGATTAGGGAGGTATTAAGAGGATCTTCTTTTGTATATTTTTATGGGAAATGGATTTATAGGTTTGAATAAGTGGGAGGAGTGATTTCCTTTTTTATAGTGGGGGGGGAGTGGTAATCTTGTAAATATAAAAAAACACCATTGGTAGGTCACCCTTACACCACATTTCTCTAATAATAAAAAATAGTAGATGAAATATATTATATGGTCCAATTATATCAATAAAATTCATATTTTACAAGGCCTTAGGTCATTTTTTCCATTATGTTTAATTTATAGTCCCATGTTAAGCATAATTTTATCTTCATCACTATAATTAATTTTAACTGTATCCACTAATAATTTTAGTCAAAAACTAATTTGAACTTAATAGAAATTATAAATTATTATTATTCCAAAAATGAAATCCATTTTTACAAATTCTAATCACATAAGTGGCCGAAATTAATTTAAAAAGTAATCCCATAGACGAGATGGGAATAGGGTTTTTAAAGTAGAAATTATCAATTGTTTGAAATTATTTTACATCTAATTTCAATGTGAAATTGATTTCAATGGAATAAATTAGATTAATTTATGTATAAGTGATAAAATTTTACTTTATAACCTTTTAAAATATAATTATACTATATAATTAAATTATATTAAAAATAAGTTTTCATTTAAAATTTAGTATTTTTCAATATTTATCAAATAATGAAACATCTTAGCAAAATGCCAAAAAATCACCCTAAGATAATTTTAAAATTATGAATTCAAAAATGAAGTTTGTTTTGACAAATAGAATTTATAAAAGTCTCAAAATTTATTTTTAAAATAGGTTCTTCATTAAAATGAAGAAAAATTGCATTTGTATAAAAACACAAAATTTAAGCGTAAAACTGGATTTATTCTTATCTCATGCCTATCAAATCAATTGGATGAATATAAAAAATATTTTATTGAATATATAATATAGATATTTTATTAATATTAGTAATTAATATTAATTATTTTATTTTATTTTTATAAAACACCATTGGTGCATTGTAATAATTTTTATAAAATATCCCCTTTATATTAAATTGGTTTTTTTATCCATTTATAATTTATCAGTAACCAATGGATTAAATAATATATATTAATATGTTAATTAATAATATTCATATATACTAGTTTAAAATCTAGGATAAATCTTATTATATCAAAAAATATTATTTTAATAATATATTGTTGTTTGGTAATACTCAGTCTTGTGTGTAACGCAATGTATCAAAGAAACTTGTTGTTAGGCACGATGTAATATAACATAGTATTATGTGAATTTCAAGCTATATAATAGATTAAAAATAGTAAATATATTTTAATGTCTTGGGATTTTATATTCCATTATACGCTTTACATTACGTGTCATACACTCTCTCTGATATAATGTTTTGACATTAGAATTTTAGGGTGTTACATTTTACCCACCTTAATTAAATTACATCCTCACAATTTAAAATTGATTTTGGAAATATGGGGTTTGATATTTGAAAATTTCTTTTTTGAAATCCCACATCATGATAATATTTAATAAAATACATTCTTAACAATAGATAATGAGAATTAAAAAAGTCACATGAAATAACATATAACTAGATCTCTAAGTAGGAGAATATTAGTGACAAGTGGAGATGTGTATATAGAAGAAACATGTAGATATTTATATGGGTGATTGAGGTCATTGATAAAAAAAAGTGAATTATAAATGGAAATTTTAGGGCCTCAAATCCATAAATCTGTGATGATTTAAAATACCACTGGTGCAATAAAAATTAGGGTATTCTGATTATATTTTTGTTCTGAGATCCTTTTCCTAATGTTGAGTAATTAAATTACTACATAAGAATATAGGGAAACATACATACTTGATATATTTCTATTTTATATAAAACATTTCATCCTTTGAATGTTCTTTCATCAATTTAAAATTCTATCCATTACTTCATGAAATGGATATCCAAAAATAAACATTTCTTTATTTTTGAGGTAATAAAATTCACTTTTAATAGATCGTAAGATACATGAAAGGGTTAAAATAATTTTTGTATTTCTTTAAATATTATCCAAAACCAATATGTTTAACACATTGATCTTTAAACCTCAAAATTAACACCTAATAGTTCATAATTAATATTTATTCTTTAAAAATAATGACATATTAACCAGGAAATTACGTAGGATAGTGATAGGCGTGAAACCCTTATAATCCTTTCGTCATAGGTTCAAGCCCCACTGCCTTGCCAGATGTGATGGATTTTCAGCTGGAATACAGGTATAACATTTTTTAAACTATATTAATATAAATCCTATAACATTCCCAAAAAATGTGATGGATATCTTTGAAATTTAATCATTAAATATCATTTTTGTTATGGTTTTCAATACAACCTATTTTTTTCAAAATGTCAAATTATATTATTTGAATATTACTAATATTTAATTACTAATCATATGAACCCAAAAGGTTATATATTCATTTAAAAAGTCATCTTTTAAATGTAAAATCATTATTCCTCAAATAAAATTTTCCACTAAAACTTATAGTTTCTATAAGTTTCTCCAAAATGTTCTTAATCATGGTAGACTCCCATTACATAAAACATAGAAAGTGGTTTTTATGACATAGAACATATGATAAAACATAATATCATAATCCTGTGATGGTATACATAAATAATAAGTTAATTAAGACATATGTGATTCTATACGAATGCTCAAATTCTAACTTACAGTTATATTTCATAATCTATGATTTCCTTAATCTAGTTTCGAAGGTTTCAACTAATGTTACTTTGATATCAACTCTAGTGACCTGACCCTAGAAGCTTATATTCGGTGTTTACTACCATTATATTAACATGATTATGAGGAATAAAAGCCTAAAGAAGCGATCAGTTTAGTAGTCTTGGTAAACCATATACATACATGAGCCTTACATTGAAGAATCAATGATAATAATCAATATTGAAAGGTAATAACTGAACACACATGCCATGTAATCAATAATAGAGAGTGTATAAAAATATTCAAAGGTAAATAACTAAACAAAAATTACATTTAAACAATAATAGGGAGTTTATAAATAACATGGAAAGGTAAACAACTTAAGACACATTCGATTTAAATAACTGGATAAGTTGTAATCAACATGGAAAAATAAATAACTGAAAAAACATTACATTTAGTTAATAAACTAATAATGAAATTCATATATAGATTTTTTAATAGTGAAAATATCAGGGATAATAATATCTAAATTTGAATGGAGTAAATGCTTAAGTATTGGACACCATGTTTCCTAGGTACCTGATAACTTTATTGTCAATACCTTTCCCTGGATAGTTTAAAACATACTATGTGAAAAAACCACTAAGTCCAGCCAAATGACTTCTTCTAGGAGACTACTTATGCATCAAGGGTATATCTATAATAGGTCCCAACCCATGTCCTACCTATCAAAATAATTTCATGTATATCGAATAATCTATTTAATTCATGAACAATTTGAATTAAAAAATATCCAGGTTGAGTAAAAGATATAGATTTATTAATATTTCCTATGATATAAAATAAATTTAAAATTAAACAGTCCATGTAAAATTTTTATAATGTTTAGGTAATAATCATATCCATGTTAAATGATATAGATATATAGGGGATTTAATGTTCAGTAGTCATTAGAAGGTAAATATTTCAACGAGAAAAAAATGAATCAAGGAAGTTAATTTCAATACTATCCATTTCCAATTCAATCATAAACAACCCATAGGAAGAATAAGGATTATATCCATACAATATGTTACATTTTGTTTAAGTATAAATTTTTTTTGTCATTAATGATTATAATTATAGTAAAAACAAAAAAATTTCCATTTCATTTTAAAAAAACATTTTTAGAATATAATTTATTTTAAAATCACTTATAAAAACATATTACTTATAAATATAATTGAAAATTTTCAAAGTAATATTTAAATAAATGAATGTGGGTAATGTTTTACATGTTTTATAAGGAAAAAATAACATTTTTTTCACAGTAATAGGTTAGAAAAGTTCATTGTCCAGAAAGGGACAACAAAAACCCTTGGAAAACATTTTTAAATGAAAAAGGGGTAAAAATTTATTTAATATTTCATTTTAAAAAATTTAATTTCTTTTTGAATAAATTTTCATAAAAAATGGTTTGAGAGAAAATTTATTTCCATCTAAAGAGAGAAATGAAATAATTTTTTCATAAAAACATTTTATAAAAAATTTTGAGTACCAAAGTGTGAAAAAGTGGTACTATTAGTTGAAAATGTCATGAATTACCAAAGGATTATAAAATTAAAGGTTTTATTAAACAATGATCATATAAATTACTTTAATGTAATTTCAAGAATAACCAATCTTGATTAGAATGAAATTGTGAAATAAACACTTAAAATGATCTTAACATTGAAGTGAGAATATATCAATTTATTGATAATGTGTATCAAATATAAATACAAATACAATAAGTGTAAATAAATCAATATATATTAAAATTAATTATACACATAATCAAATAATATTAATGACAATGAGTAAGTAATATAACCCAATGAAAATGAATTGAGTTATGAAATTTATTTACCACTTGGTAACTTAAATTTCAAATACCCTTAGATGAAATAATTCAAATTAAAACTCAAAATATCATGAATAATTGATTATTTAGGACATAACTTGTTAAAGGGAAGTATATACACTATATAAAATAAACTAGTATCATAACATTACAATATGACTCAATGAAATGAAAGTGATACAAAATCCATTACTACTTGAGTAATGATTGAATAATGGGATAAATAAGATAATATCATAAATTGAAACTTTTAATATATTTAAATCTGTGAAATTAATTATACATCATGACCTATGGAATTATATACACCATAAAAATATAATAAATGGTGGATATGACATAAGTCTCACAGAAATAAAAGTGAGAGTAGAAATCTATTACCTTGTAATTCCTTTTGTATGAACATATTTTAAATCATGTATAATGGTTTTATGCATGTAAATAAATTATAAAATAACCATAATAATATTTATAACATCATATATATTCTTTTTATAATATTTTTTACTTGTTTGTTAATAATATTTCCTTATTTTCATCGTTTCAAGTAATAACTACTTTGTTTTTGGAGTATGTATTGACTTGTTATTTTTTGTTCCTATCACATAGAACATGATTTAATCATATGAAAAATGTAAAAAATGATTTAAATATAATACATATTAATTATAAATATATTTATAGTAGTCAGTAATATTTGTAGATAGGAAATGACATACACTATTCATAGAGAAGGTAGGTTGTATGTAACACCCCGAGATTTTATGAAAAATATTCTTTTTAATTTCATTAATGTCTTGTGTTGTACGCTACACCAAAAGGAGCTTACACAACACGCATCCTTGATTTGCCTTTCATTACACGCAATCGCGACCTTCCTCGATAGCGTGTGTTGTACGCAATACCGGGTTTTAATAAACAATGATATATTATTATAATATTGTCATGAACTAGATGTTATGAATATTATTAACTAAATTTTGAATTTTATAACATTATTATTCATCTTACAAATTTTCTAGAACATGGTATAAGAACAAAATAAATTTTTCGGGTAAAATAAGTATTTTTCAAAAAATGCAGTTTTACCGCCTTTTGATGGTGCACCCACTTTAAATATATTTTTTGACATTTTTATAAGTTCAATTTGACAAAATTAAATCCTTCTTTGGAATCAAGAAATAAAAATCTACTTTGGATAAATTTGTCATATTATTCTGGTAACTTTCACATTTTAATGAATAGTAAAAACACGCTATATTTTAATTAAAAACAACTTTTTTCATTGTAATATCTTATGTGGTTAAATTATAACATTTAATGGTTTTAAAGTATAAATAGAATATATTTTTACCATTTAATATAATGTATGTCATTAGCATTGATTTTACCTTGAATTCGTAGGTTAAATCAATTCAATCTTTTGCAATGTTTTAAACAAAAACCCGTTTTTATTCGACAACGGGATTAATTTTAATTTAATTTCTACAACTTCTGTATATTGAATTTTAAAAAAATGGATTCCATATTTGGAATCAGTGGGTCCAAATTATGTTAATAGGCTACTTTTTATTTTTGGGAATTATGAATAGTAACTACGGTAAATTTTATTTACCATAGTTAAAAGTAAATAGGGTAATTAAGGGTAGAAATGATATTATTATTACCCTAACACATGTCCTAATTCTATTGGACAAGTTTAATTCGACCAAAACAAACTTAGGAATAAAATATGACCATTTAGGCCCACTTGAATTAGATTAGGACATTTATTATTATTTAATTCAAAGAAGAGTTAAAAGAGTTAAAATCAAAGTTTATTTACTAAAACATTTTTAATATAGGGTTATACATCAGATAAATTATACTATAAATACTCATTAGAAAGATAAAAAGCTTTCCTACATAATGATATTTTATTTTTAATTTTTAGACATCAAATAATTTAATTTATTTATGACACAAAGATGATGCAGTAATTATCTTATTAATGAAATATTGACATAATTGATGTTATACATACCAAAATAAATGTAATTTAAGACTTTTTATGAATTACAATAATTTTATATGTTAATATGACATTTTAGTATTGATTTATTTAACTGTTTTCGAACTTATCATTCTGTTATGATTTTCACAAAAATCAATTACTAAATAGTGTCAAAATTGACATAAAATAGTTTTTAAAACAAATATTATATTATTAATTGTTTTTTTATTCCTAAAAATATACGGTTTGCCAAAATGACTTAGATAAGTTTATATATATTAATAATAAACAATTTTGGGTTCTTTTGTCTTCTTATACTAAGTTTATTAACCTTATAGTGTAAGAACACAAGAAGACACAGTAAAAGTAAAATTATTTAACTTAATGTTAAATCTAAATGATAAGGTTAAACTAGGGACCTAAACCTGTCTAAATTCTATTTGATGAGAGTATTTCGACCCATCCCCACCTTAGTCTCTAAATAAATCAATTTGGAGCTATTTAAAACCGAACTTGACTTTATAATAATATAATATTTTTAGTTATTCCAAAGGTGACCCTCTCCTCCCTTATAAAAGGGCACCTCCTCCCTCTCTTCCTCACACAACTTTGAGCCTTCAATCTCGGCCAAACCCTGCCAAATTCTCTTCTCCAATTCCCTAGCCACATCCTAGAGGTTCTGGTCTTCCTAAAAGATCAATTTTAGTGCCCTAAGAGGAGGTCTCAAAGAGGCGCTTCAAAGAAGAGGTAATTTTCGTTACCGATTCTTTCACATTTATTTATTCTTCCACTTCTTCTTCTTAGGTTGTTTCATTATGAAGTAATAACATAAGTATCACTCATATACTTATATGTTATTATAAGTATGAAACAATCATATTTCACCATCTATCCATCCTACGGGAAACGAAATCACCGCGCGTGGGTACGTACGGAATACCGTCTCCACGCCGTGGTGAAATCTATTTTCCACCACCACCTTACTTGGATGAGTATAATGGTGTAAATAATAACTATATATTATTATTTTAAAGTGATGTTGATTCTGAAATAGTATACATACACTCCAATACAGTCCCACGATCATGAGAATGATATCATCGCTCGTGCGTACGTACGGACTACCGTCTCCACGACGCGATGAGATTCATTATCCACTTTAAACCATTCATGAATGATTATAAAGTATAAATAATAAGTAATCATGAAATATATGAAATAATAATGATACTGGATTTATGTGTATATATATGAATTTAATCTACATAATTCCGTTCAACTCAATAAGGAAACGAAAACAGCGTTCATGCGTACGTACGGCCTACCGTCTCTATGAACGGTGTATTTCTTTCCATTTACTGATTTATTATATATATGTATATTCTGAATATATATATATATATCATGTTTTATATTTTGGAATTAAGTAATCATGATCTAAGTAATCATATGAATAATTACAAGACAAAACACGGACGACAAATGAAACAATTTTACCCAAAACGCTCTTTAACATGGAATTTACAAAAGAACAGGTAATATAAAGTCATAAGTGAACCATATATGATATCATAAAAATGAATATGATTCTGTAATAAGTCAATGACATTATTTCAATCATTATACAGGAGGTTCGGACACTTACAAAGCAAATCGGACCTAAGGTAAGGGAAATATCACAATCTCATTTTCATCCGAGATTGTTTATACTTTGGCATTTACTGGGGTGTATTTTATCATACACATCCATGTTTCCTCAATATGTAATATTATTTCCATTCACCTACAATTGTTTTAATCCTATTTTACCCTTCGGTGAGTTTTTAGTAAAAGATATGAAAGGAATCTTTTGTCATTTTTCGTACGAGATACTTTTTGACTTTTCCGACAAAAGTACGAGAAGAATGTTTTTTTTAACTTATACGGCATGAATGGATTTTTAAAACATTATTTCCAAGAAGCTTACTTTAAAAGTTTTCATGTTTATTTTTAATCAACTTCTTTTATTTTAAAATTTTATGACATGTTAAGAATGGAAAAGTGTTTTTGAAGTAGAAAGGATATTTTCCTCAAGAATGAAGTTCAAGTGTTTTATCAAAATTATTTTCCATCTAAGATAATAAAGGGTTATGTTTCTATCCCTATTATTACATTGATTTGGTTATGTTGTGATGGAATTATTTTTATGAATTCCTTTATCGTATATGTATTGTTTTATGATGTCATGATGTTTAAGATTCCCATTTTTATTACATGGGTTATGTAATGATGTATGATTTATGATTTTGTGGCACACATAAGAATGGTATCATTATGAGATGGGTGGGACCTATATCTCCCTCCAATGCATTGGGTAAATATTTTATATCTCATGAGATAGACATGGCTGGAACGGTAGGTTATACCGATTCAATGAAACAGGACTGAAACTAGGGTGACTCGGTTCAGAAAGGGACTTTGTCCACTAAGATAGTCTTGGCAATGAGTCTTGACTAACAATAAATGATTCTCTATGATTATGTGTGTATGCCACAAAGTTTCATGTTTTAAGTTATGATTATTGTGATTACATTTCAGTACCATGAGTTAAACCAGGTTATGAAATTATGATCTCTTTTACAGGTTAATATTTCCAAAAGTTATGTGCTTATGTATATGATGTGATTGATATTTCTATTGTTTACCCTTACTGAGCATTTGATCTCACCCTATTATGTTTTCTTTTCCCCAGGATATAAAGAAAGGTTTTAGGTATTAAAATAAAGAAGATCTTTATGGGAGATGTTGAAGATATTTCACCAAAATTAGAAGATTATATTCCGAGTTTCCAAAGACACTAAACTATTATGATCCTTGTGTGTGTGTTTTTGTTATGTACTAAGTATTCCGCAAATGTAATGTAATGTCAATGTACGTCAAGATACGGGTCTCTACAGTTGGTATCAGAGGAAATGTTTAGTCAACCTTTGGAAACTAGGATGCGAATACGTTAGTGAGATCCCTAGAGATATTTCTAAGGTATGTCTAGGGATGTCCCTAAGGATAAGTATACGTATAGGATATAGTCCTAGAACTATGGTAACGATATTAGATTAAACCAAAGATGTTAGATATTGAAGTTATTCCCCCTTTATTATGATTTTTTTCCTCTCACACTATTCTTTTTGGGTTTTAGAAAACGGCTGGAAACAAGATGATTCATGATAATGGAGGATATGATGGACAATGGAATAATATTCTTCACGAGCAACCAAATGAAATGGGATTTGGAAGTCCAGACATCATTATTATGCCGAATCAGCAATCTCATAATATGATCAAGAAAGTAAAATTTGGTAAGTTTCCTGACTCGGCTAATAAGAGAAAGATGGAGTTTCATGATGATCATAGAGGAAAGAAAGTTCAATTTCCCCTATGTAAATCATGTGGGAAGAGGCATCAAGGAGAATGTTTCAAAGGAACTGGAAGATGCTTTGGGTGTGGAAAAGAAGGACACAAAGCCAGTAAGTGCAAATGAAAAGGTTCAGTTAACACCAGGGATAAGGATAATGGTATTGCTACGACATCAACAATGGTTAAATGTTTTAAATGTGGAATGTACGGGCATTATGCAAACCAATGCCCTAAGGGAAATTCTCATGAAGAGAATCAGTACGGCCATATGGGTAGTATTTATGTTGATGATGATGAAGAGACTACAAATGATATGTGAGATGAAAGAATTGTTGAATCTCGGTCAATGGTTTAAGAAGGTAGTGGAATGATTACATGTTTATCAAGTGTAATGTTGTATAAATAATCTCATGGTACTATGTAATAAAGAGACATCTAAGGATTGTTACACTGTTGTCTTTCCTTGAGTTTTGAAAGTGTATGATTAATGTTACCAGTAACCATGAAAGGTTATTCAGATATTTTTGGGAAGTAGATGATATGTGCATAATGAAGGGATAAGGAGAAAATTAAATGTTTGACAGTATTCATGAGCTCATGATTGATATAAGGACTAAGTGATATTATGGTTTGCGTATATAGAATTTTGAGGATTTTGGTATGTGGAAAGAGTTAACTTTTAACAGCACTCATGTTTTCAATAAGGTTCAATGGGTATTCAAGAGAGTACAAGATTAAGGCCTTTGAATGTTTGGAATGTGACCAACAAGACATATCTTATGATATATGGGGATCAACGATGGTATTAAATCTCTGGTAATCGTTTTCACTATATTATGAGAGTGGACTGCAATATTATGGATAAGCCTAAAGATTGGAATGGATTATGTTGGAAATAAGTTAGTATTGTTTAAGGATAGAAGTTTTTTTCGATATTATTGATGGGATATTATAGTAATATATTTTTAGAAAAAGGACAACCTGCAGGACGGGCGACAGCCCATCGCGTCGGACAAGGCTGTGGGAATCGAACCCACAACCGAAGTGCGACTGGCCTTTATCGCCTACCACTGGCCTACAGGAAGTCCTTGTTTAGTAGAAACTAGTTTTATTATATTAAGCAGTATGATATATGAATTATAAGTCCATTTTAGGAACCATATATGATTAATATCACTATAGAATGACTTATGTATATTTAATAACTTTTTCTAACCTTTTGTTTGAGACAGATGGAATGACCCGTCATTCTATCACATGATCTGCTAACACTTCACGAATAACAAATTCAACTTCATTTATTTAAGAGATGAAGTAGAAATTGTTCAAGTCACGAACAACAGTGAGATTGTACCAAAATAATGTAAGTATTTATTCTAATTCAAATTCTTCAACTTTAGGGAAACGATCTTGAAAACCAAAAATGTTGTCCTAGAGCTCTTATATCTGATTAATCAAATGGTACCTTAGATCGTCACAAATTTATGGATTTTTGATTGTTGGCTTTTCCATAGCCATGTTCTCTACCACTCTCCATCAGAACATGATGGTTAGATTTTTCTTCCATATCCATATTTTCACCTATGTGGAAACCCAGTGATTAGTTTATTCGGGTAACCATTACGTTTCATACTTTTGTTTTTAAAGATTGGTTTTGGTATTCCTTTTTACGACGTGGGTTTATGTTAAAGAAACTTTCAAGTAGTAAACCATTTATAACCCTGACGAATTTCGAGGGCGAAATTCATTTTAAGGGGGGTAGAATGTAACACCTCAAGATTTTATGAAATTTTTTTTTTTTAATTTCACTAATTTCTTGTGTTGTACGCTACACCAAAAGGAGCTTGCACAACACGCATCCTTGATTTTCCTTGCATTACACGCAATCGCGACCTTCCTCGATAGCGTGTGTTGTAAGCAATACCGGGTTTTAATAAACAATAATATATTATTATAATTTTGTCACGAACTAGCCGTTATGAATATTATTAACTAAATTTTTAATTTTATAACATTATTATTCATCTTACAAATTTTCTACAATATGGTATAAGAACAAAATAAATTTTTCGGGTAAAATAAGTATTTTTCAAAAAATGCAGTTTTGCCGCCTTTTGATGGCGCACCCACTTTAAATATAGTTTTTGACATGTTTATAAGTTAAATTTGACAAAATAAAATTCTTATTTGGAATCAAGAAATAAAAATCTACTTTGGATAAATTTTTCATATTATTCTGGTAACTTTCACATTTTAATGAATAGTAAAAACACGCTATATTTTAATTAAAAACAACTTTTTTCATCATAATATCTTATGTGGTTAAATTATAATATTGAATGGTTTTAAAGTATAAATAGAATATATTTTTACCATTTAATATAATGTATGTCATTATCATTGATTTTACCTTGAATTCGTAGGTTAAATCAATTCAATCTTTTGAAATGTTTTAAACAAAAACCCGTTTTTATTCGACAACGGGATTAATTTTAATTTAGTTTCTGCAACTTCTGTGTATTTAATTTTAAAAAAATGGATTCCATATTTGGAATCAGTGGGTCCAAATTATGTTAATAGGCTACTTTTTATTTTTGGGAATTATGAATAGTAACTACGGTAAAGTTTATTTACCATAGTTAAAAGTAAATAAGGTAATTAAGGGTCGAAATGATATTATTATTACCCTAACACATGTCCTAATTCTATTGGACAAGTTTAATTCGACCAAAAACAAACTTAGGAATATAATATCACCATTTAGGCCCACTTGAATTAGATTAGGACATTTATTATTATTTAATTCAAAGAAGAGTTAAAAGGGTTAAAATCAAAGTTTATTTACTAAAACATTTTTAATATAGGGTTATACATCAGATAAATTATACTATAAATACTCATTAGAAAGATAGAAAGATTTTATACATAATGATATTATATTTTTAATTTTTAGAAATCAAATAATTTAATTTATTTATGACACAATGACGATGCAGTAATTATCTTATTAATGAAATATTGACATAATTGATGTTATAAATACCAAAATAAATGTAATTTAAGACTTTTTAGGAATTCCACTAATTTTCTAGGTTAATATGACATGTTAGTATTGATTTAAATAACTGTTTTCGAACTTATCGTTCTATTATGATTTTCACAAAAATCAATTACTAAATAGTGTCAAAATTGACATAAAATAGTTTTTCAAACAAATATTATATTATTAATTGTTTTTTTATTCCTAAAAATCTAATGTTTGGCCAAATGACTTATATAAGTTTATATATATTAATAAT
Source organism: Viscum album (assembly GCA_963277665.1). NCBI lineage: Eukaryota > Viridiplantae > Streptophyta > Magnoliopsida > Santalales > Viscaceae > Viscum > Viscum album. Next base: position 1,358,161,968 of record OY728150.1, on the reverse strand, counting down.
AAACAATTTTGGGTTTGTTTGGCTTCTTATAGTAAGTTTATTAACCATATAGTGTAAGAACACAAGAAGACGCAGTAAAAGTAAAATTATTTAACTTAATGTTAAATCTAAATGATAAGGTTAAAATAGGAACCTAAATTTGCCTAAATTCAATTGGATGAGATGATTTCGACCCATCCCCACCTTATCCTCGAAATAAATAAATTTGGAGCTATTTAAAACCGAACTTGACTTTATAATAAAATAATATTTTTTGTTATTCCAAAGGTGCCCCTCTCCTCCCTTATAAAAGGGCACCTCCTCCCTCTCTTCCTCACACAACTTTGAGCCTTCAAGCTCGGCCAACCCCTGAAAAATTATCTTCTCCAATTCCCTAGCCACATCCTAGAGGTTCTGGTCTTCCTCAAAGACCAATTTTAGTGCCCTAAGAGGAGGTCTCAAAGAGGCGCTTCAAAGAAGAGGTAATTTCCGTTGCCGATTCTTTCACCTTTATTTCTTCTTCCACTTCTTATTCTTAGGTTGTTTTATTATGAAGTAATAACATCAGTATCACTAATTTACTGATATGTTATTATAAGTATGAAACAATCATATTTCACCATCTATCCATCCTACAGGAAATGAAATCACCGTGCGTGCGTACGTACGGAATACCGTCTCCACGCCGTGGTGAAATCTATTTTCCACCACCACCTTACTTGGATGAGTATAATGGTGTAAATAATAACTATATATTATTATTTTAAAGTGATATTGATTCTGAAATAGTATACATACACTCCAATACAGTCCCACGATCATGAGAACGATATCATCGCTCGTGCGTACGTACGGACTACCGTCTCCACGACGCGATGAGATTCATTCTCCACTTTAAACCATTCATGAATGATTATAAAGTATAAATAATAAGTAATCATGAAATATATGACATAATAATGATACTGTATTTATGTTTATATATATGAATTTCATCTACTTAATTCCATTCAACTCAATAAGGAAACGAAAACAGCGTTCATGCGTACGTACGGCCTACCATCTCCATGAACGGTGTATTTCTTTCCATTTACTGATTTATTATATATATGTATATTCTGAATATATATATATATATATATCATGTTTTATATTCTGTAATTAATTAATCATGATCTAAGTAATCATATTAATAATTACAAGACAAAACACAGACGACAAATGAAACAATTTTACCCAAAACGCTCTTTAACATGGAATTTACAAAAGAACAGGTAATATAAAGTCATAAGTGAACCATATATGATATAATAACAATGAATATGATTCTGTAATAAGTCAATGACATTATTTAAATCATTATACAGGAGGTCCGGACACTTACAAAGCAAATCGGACCTAAGGTAAGGGAAATATCACAATCTCATTTTCATCCGAGATTGTTTATACTTTGACATTTACTGGGGTGTATTTTATCATCCACATCCATGTTTCCTCAATATGTAATATTATTTCCATTCACCTATAATTGTTTTAATCCTATTTTACCCTTCGGTGAGTTTTTAGTAAAATATATGAAAGGAATCTTTTGTCATTTTTCGTACGAGATACTTTTTGACTTTTCCAACAAAAGTACGAGAAGAATGTTTTTTTAACTTATACGGCATGAATGGATTTTTAAAAAATTATTTCCAAGAATATTCCTTTACAAGTTTTCAAGTTTATTTTTAATCAACTTCTTTTATTTTAAAATTGTATGACATGTTAAGAAAGGAAAAGTGTTTTTGAAGTAGAAAGGATATTTTCCTCAAGAATGAAGTTCAAGTGTTTTATAAAAATTATTTTCCATCTAAGATAATAAAGGGTTCTATTTTTATCCCTATAATTACATTGATTTGGTTATGTTGTGATGGAATTATTTTTATGAATTCCTTTATCGTATATGTATTGTTTTATGATGTCATGATGTTTAAGATTCCCATTTTTATTACATGGGTTATGTAATGATGTATGATTTATGATTTTGTGGCACACATAAGAATGGTATAATTATGAGATGGGTGGGACATATATCTCCCTCCAATGCATTAGGTAAATATTTTATATCTCATGAGATAGACATTGCTGGAACGGTAGGTTATACCGTTTCAGTGAAACAGGACTGAAACGAGGGTGACTCGGTTCAGAAAGCGACTTTGTCCACTAAGATAGTCTTGGCAATGAGTCTTGACTAACAAGAAATGATTCTCTATGATTATGTGTGTATGCCACAAAGTTTCATGTTTTTAGTTATGATTATTGTGATTGCATTTCACTACCATGAGTTAAACCAGGTTATGAAATTATGATCTCTTTTACAGGTTAAGATTTCCAAAAGTTATGTGCTTATGTATATGATGTGATTGATATTTCTTTTGTTTACCCTTACTGAGAATTTTAGCTCACCCTTTTATGTTTTCTTTTCCCCAGGATATAAAGAAAGGTTTTAGGTATAAAAAAACGATCTTTATGGGAGATGTTGAAGATATTTCACCAAAATTAGAAGATTATATTCCGAGTTTCCAAAGACACTAAACTATTACGATCCTTGTGTGTGTGTTTTTGTTATGTACTAAGTATTCCGCAAATGTAATGTAATGTCAATGTACGTCAAGCTACGGGTCTCTACATCGTACATACACATGAATGATGATTCCATTTTCATATTGTATTAAGGGAAATAAAAGTAAATGATACATATTTATATTATAATTAAAGTATCATATATATGTAATATATTTCTTATATTTTTAATAAAATCATCCTTAATACATTCCATGTATAGTGTGAATAAATCACATCGATTTGTGGAGGCGGTAAATGATGTTATCGTATTCCCATAAAATGGAAAGAATGAAGGTATGAGTTATATAAGAATTAAAGAAGCATAAATAAATTATAAATATAATATATATCATATCTAAACTATAAATACATCATTATTTCCAACCTTGAAAAGTGTTAATGGAATAATGAACAACATTAGCTTTTGAGGTGTTAGTTTACCGTACACACGAATGATGATCACGTATCACATTTGATGGATGTATGTGAATATGTAGGTAAAACTCATAGAATAAAAATATATTAGTATATTAATTATACTATTTTTATTATATAATCATGACATAAAAATAATTTAATTAGTGAATAATGAAATGAAACAAAAGTGATCGTTGATGAATGTTACCTCCTATTCAGGTAATTCCTTTTAGTTTATACTGAAAGACTTACTTGGTTCAATTTCTTCCAAAATTTGGGATTTTAGGATAAGGGTTGTGAAATTTGGTATATATTTGGTGATGTTTTGGATAAAAAAATGGATTTATAGGTGTGAATAAGTGTTATGGGTGAGTTTCTTTTTATAGTGAAGGAGGGGTGTCATTCTTGTAAATATAAAAAAGAAAACACTATTTGGAGGTCTCCCTTGCATAATGTTCCTCCAATAATGAGTTTTATTTGATAAAATACAGTATATGGTCAAAATATGTCCATAAAAGGGATTTTTTACATGTTTATAGGTCATTTGGGCCCTTAAGATTAAGGTTTAATCCATTGTTAAGCTTAGTTTTAGCCTAATTGTTGTAATTAATTTTAACTACGTTTAATAATATTTTAATTAAAAAATAATTTGAACTTAATAAGAATTATAAATTATTATGATTCCAAATATGGAATCCATTTTATAAATTACAATCACATATGGGAAAAATTTTATTTAAAATTAATCCTTTAGACGGGAAGAGAAATCAGGTTAAAGTAAAAATATTCAAAAGTTTAAAATTCTTTTATATATAATTTTAGTGTGATATTGATTCCAATGTCCTAAATTGAATTAATTTATGCATAATTGATCTAATATGACTTTAAAACCAATTTAAAATATAATTTTACAATATAAATAAATTACATGAAAAGGAAAATATTAATTAAAATTCTGTATTTTTCACTATTCAACAAAAAAAGAAACTTCTTAGAAAAGTGAAAAAAATCAGCCTAAAATAATATTGAAATTACAAAATCAAAAAGTAATTTTATTTTTAAAAATAATATTTATAAAATTTTCAAAATTTAGTTTCAAAATAGGTTCTCCCATTAAAAGGAGGAAAATATTCTTTTATAGAAAAATAATATTTTAAGCGTAAAGATGGGTTTGTTTTATCTTATGCCTATAAAAGATATATGATTTATATAAAATATATTTTATTTAATATATAATATATATATTATTAATATAATTCACTAAAAGTAATTAATTTAATTTATGATTATAAAACACTTTTGGATCATAATAATATTTTTCATAAAAACAAATCATTTCTATTCAATTGGTTCTAATATTTATTTATTATTAATTGGTAACAAATTAATTCAATATTATATATTCATATGTCAATTAATAACTGATAATTTAATGGCTAGGTTAAATCTTATTATATTAAATAATATAATTTTTATAATATGTCATTATTCTGTAAAACTCAGTCTTATGTGTAACACAAGTTGTTGGTCGGAGTAGGACACTCAAAGTGGGGGTGAACTTAGTTATTATAAAAATTTATTTTTAAAAGTTTATTTAAAAGATTCCTCTAATAAAAAATAAAATTGGCTAGTTAACCAATGCAGTAAAATTATAATAGGTTGATTGTTCAAATAGTTTCTTAGAAGATTGATTAATTATTTGTTATAACAATGTGTGATACTGATACAACTTTTGAAACTAAAATAATAAGGAATGAAATTTATAACTACTATGCAAGAATAAATATCAAATTAAAATTTAGTCTTTTGAAATATGATTTAAAAGAGAGAAAGACTAAATTGAAAGACACAATGGATAAAAAAAGTGGTTTAATATCAAGCCAAAACCTAATCCACTACACTTGATGACCACCTGCCACAAAGAAATATATATATATATATATATATATATATAAGGATTTTATCCACACCCTAGATCAGGGTTAACAACAGAATAGAATATTGTCGAGGTCGCAAGACCTCTACCACTATTTTATATTGGAAAGCTAAGAGTAAGGTCACATAGAACCTATTCCACAATTATATATAGGTGAAACAAGGTGTAAAAAGATATTTTAGTGAGGATATCTTGTATCCTTCAGTTAAATATGGTAAATAGTGTGTGTTTTAATTACAGACACTCACACACACTACTCAAGGAGTAATAAATCAGTACATAACCGAGAAAAATTTAATGATATAGAGTTTAGAAGGCTCTGTGTGTTGTGAAATGCATCTATGGTCTCTTTAGATGCTACAAATGAAATATTCTAATCCTATTCTAAAAAAAGAGTCCTGTGAGTTGAGTGTTCTGGTTTTTAGTACAATGAGATGTCCTTATTCTTCATTGAGTTGTTGCAAGGATGTTTTCAAGATGGTACACTATAGGTTCTTCTTTTTTTTATCCATTAGGAATTGATAGTTCTTCCTTCACTGTATTATTTCATGTATGGGTGTTCTTCTCTTTTGCATGTATTCAAATAACACTCTTTTTTCTTGAGTGTCATGCTTTATTTTATTTCATGTTCTTATATTGGATCCAATAAGGTGCACGATATTAAATTAAAAAAGACAAAAAAAAATTAAGTTTGGAATTGTGTCACAATTGCGGTGAGATAGTCATAGTTCCATAGTCACAGTGAGATCTGGAACTGGTAATAATATTATAGTGTCTGGTCTATTGCGAATTTTGGAACTGGTAGCACAATTACAGTGTTGGGGACATGGTAGCATGTAAATGGTGTATGGTACTTTTTGAAATCTAGAACCAGTGGCATAGTTACAGTGTCACAAACATTGTGAAAATCTAGAACCGATAGCAATCTTATAATGTCATAGACTTTGAAAATCTGGAAGTGGTAGAAAGCTTATAGTTTCAAAGACTTAGTTAAATATCCGTAAGTTTTCATAAGAATCAATATTCAGAGGATGGATTAAGATTAAACATAGTCGCAATAAAACATAATAGAACAAGATTAAACATAGTTCACAAGATTAAAATATAATTTTTTTAGATTTTGAACATGATCTTGTGAGAGTTTAAAGACATGAGTTATAAGAGTGTAAAACAGGATTTGTGAGCATTAAAACATGAGGAGTTCAAAATTCTCGCCCTTTTTATGATAAAAAGTCATGGAATTTACAACTTAATTATTTTAGAATTAAATAAATAGATTACATATCATATCAATATATTAAATCATATATGTAATAAATATCCTAAAAGGTAGTTCTTTTCCATTATGTATCCCCTTAAAATTACAATATTTTCTCCCCCTTTTGGGATTATCAAAAGATAAGAGAGAGAAAGATTAAAATAAAGACTAAAGGAAAATAACAAGGGAAGAAACAATAGTAGTCTATATTCAATTGACTAAATGGATAAAGTCCATTATAATCAAGAAAGAATATATAACAAATCCCTATAAAAATCTGTATTCACATCTTGGTAGAGTCATCAGAATTATATTTTCCTTCATGAGAGACATAAAATGGAGAAGCAAGAGGTGAAAAAGTGGAGGTTTAAGACGCAGTATCTAGGGATGGCAATGAAACTCCTTTAATGATATAAGGTGCAAGGGTAGGTCTTGTGGAAGGCTGAGGCAAAAGTTTCTCAATAATGATAGGTCTGATATGGCTCAAAGCTTGAGCAATAGACATGGTCACCGGTGAAAAAGAGGTGGAGGAAGAAGGATAAGTAGTATAAGGTCAACCAATACTCAAAGGAGTAGCTACATGATCCACAATTATAGTACTATGAATATAAAGATAATATTTCAAGAGGTTTATAAAGTCCATGATGATATCTCCACCATACAACATGACCTTCTCAAATTCATCCTTATTTTCCAGAAACTTCTCCCAAGTTGGTGTGAATTCCACGATCTTCTGCACTTTATCCTTGAAGTCATGAGTGACAGGAGGTATCTTCAAATTCTCCACAAGATACTTGAAGTGACTATTCAATTCATGATTAGAATAAATTCTCTTAAAGTAGTAGTCCAATTTATTAAAGATTTATTCTTGAGCATTAGTGGAAATATTTTAATGGATCCTCACCAAACTAAGCACATGGTCATTGTTCTTGATGACAGTAGAGAGACATTGTTTATCAAAACCACTCAATAATAATTGAATCTATTATTAGAAAACTAACCAGATCATGTCACTATCCACAGGCTGAGATGGTTGTCCATATGTAGATCGAGTTGAAACTGTTTTTTTGAGAGTCTTAAACTGATTTAGAACAATTTTTAAACAAACATTATATTCATCGGTAAGCTTATTGAGTCTAGAGAAAATCCCACACATCTCATTAGCTATCTTGGGTTTGTTCTCAACCACCTTTTCATACACAACAATCAAGTTTAGTTGAATGAGAGATACAAACTTTTGTGGAATATTATCATCATCATCCTCACTAAGATGAGGAATAAAATCTTGAATACTTTTCAAGCATTCTATATATCTTCATCCATATATTTTAGAGATTTCACCTCATCCTGAAAATCCTAAATTTCATGAAGCATCTTCGGTTAGATCTTCCTATTGATTTTCTCCCGCAACAAAACAACATATCTTTCACTGAGATTGGTTACATGTGTAGGATGTGAATTCATGAGGTTCTCAAAACTAGAAAAAAAAATTCTCCGAAAACATTCAAATCACTATGACTTACAAAATCATAATATTCATAAGCAGGTTCAGAAACAAGAACTGAAATAGGTTCAGATTCTTTAGCAGGGGTTACTTCTTTGGTAGATATAGGTTTCAACTGAAACACAATTTAATACTATATACCTTTTACTTATGCATCGTGGGTATCATCCACATCAAAATAACTAGGAAACCTATACCAAGTATCCACATATCCTAGGTCAATATGATTTGGAAGTTGAACACTTTTTATGTTGGGTTGTTTCTCCCCCTCAACTAGTGCATATCTTCTTAGACTGAGAGACTCAATCTATTGATCCATTCCTATAATTTTAGCTCTTTCAGGATCACCCACATCTCTAGACAGCAAAAAGGCATATTCCATACTTTCCTTAGAAGATAATATTACTTCAGTTTTAACCTATTCTTTAGACTATTCCCTAGTAGAAGTAAGCTCTTCAACAACAGCCAGATCTTTCTCTACGATTACAATTTTTATATCAACAGCTTCATCCTTTCCACTTTCATCAACTTCACCTTTAGAGATAGATTATTTTTTAAGATATACACTAAAAAACTATCACTAACATCATAATTTGTTTCTTGATCTGAAGAGTTCATAATCTCATCAGCTTATAATCCCAGATCAACTACATTAGTAGGTCTTTAGGGATTTCTAACAGAATTAAAACCCTCATACAACCTATCATTATACCAAACCCATGATCTCTTCCATGGATTCCAACTTATTTTTATTCCCCTACAAATATCCTTAGAGATATATAAATCATATTCCTCAGAAAATTATTTATTATGGATAACCCAATCTTTGGCTAGAAGAATAGTAGAAATAAACCTTAAATAGAAAAGGGAGGTAAAATTTGATGTAGTTTAGATCATATCACACTTGTGAATTATAATATATTTACACAAGTTTATTTTGTGTCCATTATTTAGAATATTAATAAAAAATAAATCCTGATAAATAATAGTGGAAAATACCCTTTTCATGGCCAAATGAGATGTTGAATGAACTTTAACAATAGCCTTGAATCACCATCAAGATCAGTGGAAATATTCCTTATTTTCTTCTTATTTCCATTAGAACTTCCTAGATCCTCTTCTAGGATAAATACATCACTATGTAGAGTAGGACCTCTCTGGTAGTCCTAAAATATCCCTTCATGAGGTAAACCTAAGTAGGAATCCCATAAACTCGAATAAAAAGTGCATCTTTGGCCATTTACACAGCTCCTAACAACAAAATCATCCTTATAATTGAAGGTAAACTAGAAATACTGATAAAACTAAAAAACAAGATTTGGGTAGATGGGTCTTTTCTCTTTGGTAATCCAATCCAACCACCAATATTATTTTATAACTCTTAGAATAAGAGACTTACTAGAAAAATTGCACTTTGCATAGATTTCCTTTTTGGGCATGACTTTGTGATCCTCAAGACCTGGGTTTAGCGGCTTCTTAGGAATTACAACAAAAGAATTCTTCTATTTCTTCTGAGAACTGTGCTTCTCAGGAGTCGACATAGATGGATGCTTCATCCTAGGAATTCAACATGAGCTCAAGAAATATAAGAAGGAGGGAAAGAAGTTTGAGAGAGACATAGTGTTTCAGTTTCAAGAGAAGTGATCTCGAGAGAAGTGAAGCGATATGTATTTATCATTTAGAGAGTTCAAATGTCACAAATAAAAACATGGTAAACAAAATAATTGATACAAAAATGAATATTTTAAAATAAATTCTAAATAACATAGTGATATTTTTACATGACTTCATAGTATCAATATTAGGATGTGACTCAAAATGGTGTGACTGTAATGAATGATACAGTGAACATAAGATAGCAATAAGTTAGACAGTAGGCTGAGACAATGACCATGAGATAGTAAACCGAGACAGTAATCTTGAGACAGTAATCTTGAGACAGTAAACTGAGATAGTAATCCTGAGACAGTAATCCTGGGATAGTAAACTTTTCACTCAAGTTTAATCATTCCTAATTCATGTATGATGTAATTAATCCTTTCATAATTTAACAGATTAGTGAAAATTTTAGTAACCTGATGTTCCATTCCAATGAATTATAATGTAATATCAAATTTTTGATAATTATATCTTATAATATGATATCTTACATAAATATGATTTGTTCTAGAATTAGAAACATGATTGTTTGATATGTTAATAACAATTGTGTTATCAGAATTTATAGGTACAAGCCTGAATTGATATCCATAGTCTAGAAAAGTGTGTTTCATCCACAAAATCTAAGAACAATAACCTCCACCATCTATTTAATCAGCATTAGTAGTAGATAATGATACATAATTTTTCTTTTTTACTACTCCATGAAACTAGTGACTTTCCCAAAAAGTCACATGTTCCATAGGTTATTTTTCTATCTAACATACAACCATCAAAATCAGCATCAGAATAGCTAACTAGGTCAAATGATTATCCTCTAGGATAGAACAATCCTAAGTTGGTAGTGTGTTTGAGGTATTTGAAAATAGTTTTAACAAAAAAAAGATGTGACTCTTTATGATTTGCTTGAAAAGAAGCGCACATTAACACTCTAAACATAATACCAGGCCTACTAGTAGTTAAGTAGAGTAAACTTCTATCCATTCATATCTAAGTGGTCTGATCGATAGATTTACCATTCTCATAAAGATCTAAATTACATGTGGTACTCATTGTAGAATCACTACTTTTAGTATTATCTAAACCAAAATGTTTTAAAATATCTTTTGTATATTTACATTTATTTAATATAATAACTTCCTTATTTTGAAATATTTTAAATCCAAGAAATAATTTCAGTTCACCCATAAAACTCATTTCAAATTCATTTTTCATCATCTTTAAAAAATCAACACATAAAGATTTTTTTGATGTTCCAAAAATAATATCATAATCATATATTTTAATAACTAAAACAACTTTAGAAATTATTTTCATAAAGATGGTAGTATCATCTATAACTTTTGTAAAACCTTTAAAAATAACAAAACTACTTAGTCTATCATACTAAGCTATTGGAGCTTTCTTTAAACCATATATATATTTTTATAATTTTAAAAAAAATATTTGGAAAAATAGTGTTTTTATTACCAAGATGTTGTTTAACAAAAACATCCTCAACTATATACCCATTTTGGAATGCACTCTTGACATTTATTTGATATAGTTTGAAATTTAGATGTGTTGAATATATAAGAAAGATTATAATGGATTTAAGACTAGAAACTGGTATGAAATTTTCCTCATAGTCAATCCATTATTATTGAATATAACCTTGAGAAAACAATCTATCTTTATTTTGTAAAATGGTAACAGATTAATCTAATTTATTTCTAAAAAACCATTTAGTGTCTATAGTCAAGATATTATTCGGTCTATCCACAAGTTTCCATACTTTATTTCTTTCTAAATGATTTAATTATTCTTGCATATCCATAACTAAAAATTCATTATTGATTACCTCATTGATGTTCTTAGGCTTAAGCTATGATAAGAAATATGTTCAACCTGATTTTTTATAGAAGCTCTAGTCTGTGTTCCTTTATCTAAATATCCAACTATAGTATCTGAAGGATCTATCTTAAGGATTATAATAGGTCTAGAGAAATAAAGGCTGGGGATTTCATCTTCTTCAACAGGTTGATGTTCATTATAGCTAGAATCTAGATAATTTCTAGAATTGGATGATTTTACAGATTGCTTAAGAGTAGGGTAAAAGGATTTTGAATTCATTTCCATATTTGATATATCATCCTCAAGGTTTTCTTTGGAGGTCTTAGGTTCATGTGGATCTGTTTCATCAAATTTGACATGTACATATTATTCTACACATTTGGTTCTGTAATTGAAGTCTCTATAGGTTTTACTAGAGATTAAATAAACATGGAAAATTTCATCATCACTTTTGGATAAACAATTTTCAAGATTACCCTTATTATTGAAAATATAAACTTTGAAACCAATGACTTTGAAGTAATTAACTTTGTATTTTCTATTATTCCACAAATCATAGGGAGTTTTCTTATAAATTGTTCTGATTAAGTCTCTATTAATAGTATAACAAGTAGTATTCACAGCCTCAACCCAAAAGTAGATAGTTTGGTTATACTCATTAAGATTTTTTCTAGCTATTTATTTTATGTTTATATTTATTCTTTCTACAACACCATTTTGTTGAGGTCTCCTAGGGGCATAAAAGTTTTGAATATAGCCATTTTTTGATAAAAAAAGATTCAAAATCTTGGTTCTCAAACTGATGGTCATGGTAACTTCTTAATGATTTAATTCTAAGACCACTATGATTGTCTAAAATCCAACAATACTTGGTAAAATGAGAGAAATCATTACTTTTGTGAGCTAAGAAGAAGGTCCAAATATATCTTGAGTAGTCATCCACAATAACACAGACATGGTGATTCCCATTAAGACATTAAACTCTAGAAGGTTTAAACATGTCCACGTAAACCAACTTGAGAGATTGATATGTTGAACATCTATTGTTGATTTGAAAGAGACTATATGATGTCTACCCTTTTGGCAAGGATTACAGACTTTTTCATTTGGAAACTCATATTTGGGTAAATCCTTGACTAATCCTTTTCTAGTAAGCTTTCAATGGGATTGTATATTTTAGTGTCCTAGTCTTCTATGCCAAATCCAATACACTTTATGAAATACACTTACACATGAATTATTTTGAAAAATTAACAAATCTAAGTTAACAACATAAAAATTTGCATTTATAAAAGAAGAAAATACTAATTTATTCTTAGAGTTAAAAAAATTTCAAGAATTATTTTCAAATTTAACATGAAAACCATAATCAAACAATTGTAAAATACTAAGCAGATTATATTTTAATCCATCAAAAAAAGTACATTATAAATTAAAACTAAGTTAGAGTTACCAATCTAGCCAAGGCCAATTATTTTTCCTTCAGAATTTTCACCAAAAGTGACATGCCCTCAATAAATCCTTTTTAGTTTCGTGAAGAATGAGTAATCTCCTATCATGTGTCTTGAACATCCACTATCCAAGTACCATAAGATTTTATAGGATCTCTTCAAATAGTTTTCCTACAAAAGCATATTGGACAAGAAAATATTTTGGTATCTAGATTTGTTTGTGTCTAGTAACATTTGTAATAAGAGTTTTGTGAACCCTCATTTTCTTCACAGGTTTCCTATAAATAGTTTCTAAAGTATTCTAAAATTATACTTTATTAGGTTGTGAAAAAAATGAAATATTAGAAGATGTTTCATAGAAGAAACTTGCAGGAAATTTTCCAGAACCGAACACAAAATTGGATTTTTCAAATTTTGAAACAAAATGAGTTTTAGACATATTCCTCTTTCATGGTTGGTATCCTATTCTGGTAGTATAATTGGGATCTACTTTTTTACCAAGCATTTGTGTTAGAGTATTCTTGACATTAGTAAATTTTTCGAGGTCCTTTTCCAATTTCTCATTTTATAATTTAAGTTCATTTTTTTCTTCAAGTAATTGAGAATTATTTTTGTTTTTTATAGTAAGATTAGATTTAATAGTGGAAGTAACAAAGTGATGTTTCTTTAAGGATTTATATTTATCTTCTAAATCCTTGCATGTATCTTTAAACATTTGGTATTGTTCAAACATTTCTTTATTTTACATATTTTTAGAATCAAATTCATCTTCATAATAATAGAAATTATGTATAGGAGACTCAAGAGTTACCTCTAATGTGTTTTTCATGAAACACATATTATAATTTCCATACATTTCATCATGTAAATATTCTGAGTCACTTGAGATATCCTCAGAAGCACTAAATGTTTCTTTCATTTCCTTTTTATAAATTCTATATTTTTCCTCATATATATTCTTATATTTTAGCATGGGACAATCATCCTTTACATGTCCCTTTCTCTTACATTCATAAAAGATTATTTCACTGAAGGTATCACCTTTCTTCCAATCCCTTTTCTAGTTTCCCTTGATTTCATATTTACCTTTTTAGTTGGGCTTCTTGAAGAATTTATTCCTTTTATAAAACATCTTAAATATTATAGTTAATTGAGCCATTTTCTCATCACTGTCAGATGGTGATTATTCATTACTTGTACTATCAAAATGAGTTTGTATCCTTTACTTTTCCTTAGTTTTAGAAGTAGTGGTTTAGAAATCCACTAAATTTCTCTTTGGGTCATAATCTTATTATTTATTTACCATTAACTCTTCCTCATAAATCAACAATTTATATATCATTTACTTGAATGAAAACTTACTGATATAACAAGATTCTCTAATTAATACTGATGTTTCTATCCACATTTCAGGTAGAAATTTGAGTAGCTACATGATTTGTTCTTTCGAAACCACTGGATTTCCAAGAGATCTCATTGTATTGAATATTTTATTAAACCTGAGATAAATTTTAGAAATGGGTTCATCAAGTTTCATCTTAAATTTTTCATACTTAATTGTATAGGTATTAAGTCTTATTTCATTCACATTAGTTTTTCCTTCATGTGAGACATATAATATATCCTAAATGTCATAGGTAGATTTACAATAAGATATTCTATTAAATTCATCATCCCTTGAGCACAAAATATAGAATTCATAGCTTTAAAATTATTATTTTATGTAGATATTGTAGCTTCACTCCTTGTTGTTCCTGGAGTTTCAGGTACTCCATATTTTTCTACTATTACTGTCTATATATCAAAGACCATGATTTCTAAGTGCATTTTCATTTTAATTTTCCACCGAGAATAATTTTTTCCATTAATGTAGGGGATGTCAGTTGGTAGAAGAACCTTTCTTTCTATTATCCCTGATAAATAAATAGGATTTCAATGAAATAGAATTCTATAACTAACTGAAATCTAAATATCTTTAAAAAAAACTAAAATCATAGTTGAAAAATATTTTAAAAAAGATTTAAAAATTTTCAAAGCAGTAGTGTAAAAAATCTATCGGATACCAACTATTTTTTGGAGTAGGACACTCAAGAGGGGGGTGAATTTAGTTCATATAAAATTTTCTTTTAAAAAGTTTTTTTAAAATATTCCCCTAATTAAAAATATTACTGGCCAGTTAACCAAGGTACTAATATTATAACATCTTGACTATTCAAATAGTTTCTCAGAAGATTGATTAATTCTCATTTATAACAATATGTGATATTGATACAACTTTTGAAACTAATCTAATAAGGAATAATAGTTATAACTACTATCCAAGACTAATAGTCAAAGTAAAATTTAGGTTTTATAAATATGAGTTCAAATAGAGAAAGACTAAATTGAAAGACACAACGGATAAAATAAGATGTTCAGTCTCAAAATGAGACTTAATCCACTCCACTTGTTGATCACCTATCACTATGAAATATATATATATATATATATATATAAAAGGATTTTATCCACACCTTGGATGAGGGTTAATAATAGTACACAAGACTATCCAGGTCACAAGACCTATACCACTGTTATACATGGGAAAACTAACATCCAGGTCACACATGACCTCTTACATAGTTATAATTGGGTGAAACAAGTTTTAAAAAAAATATTTGAGGGAGAATATATTGTATCCTCTAGTTTAGTTCATGAAATAGTGAGATTTTTAAATACAGGAACACACACTACTCAAGGAGTAATAAATCAGTACACAATAGAGAAAAATGTATTGAGATAGAGTTTATAAGACTCTATGTGTCATGAAATGTAGTTCTTGACTCTTTGGATGTAACAAATGAAATTTTCTATGCCTCTTATGACAACAAAGTTTCATGAGTCAAGTGTTCTGGTTTTCAGTGTCGTGAGATTTTCTTCTTCTTCTTTGTGTTGCTGCAAGGATGTTTTCAAGATAGTACACAACATATTCTTCTTTGTTTTCATCTAATAGGAATTAAAATTTATTACTTTGGTGTATTATTTCATGTATTTATGTTCTTATCTTTTATATGGATTCAACTAACAATATTTTCTTCTCTATTACCACACCTAATTTTATTTTGGTCACTTATGTTGGATCTGAAAAAGTGCACGATTTTTACACCTTTTACCTCATATTTTCTGCTGACAAGACTATAAAAGATCATTAATTATATCAGTGTCATGAAATGACTCAAATATGACGGTTAGAAACAAATTTTAAATTTAACTAAAAAAGAAAGAAAATGGTTAAGTATAGAACAATGTCTAAGTTGAAGTGATATAATCATGATTTCATAGTCATAGTGAGATCTGAAACTAGAAGAAATGTTGTGGTATATGGTCCATTGTGAATTCAGGAATAATAGTATGATTACTGTGTCAGGGAAATAGTATTACAGAAATGGTGCCAGGTCCTTTACAAAATCTAAAATCGGTAGCAGGGTTATGGTGTCACAAACTTTGTGAAAACATGGAACCAGTAGAAAGCTTACAGTGTCACAAACATTTTGAAAATCTGGAACTGGTAGCAAGCTTACGGGCTCATAGAATTAGTCAAATATCTGAAAGCTGTCTTAAGAAGAAATCTTTAGATAATAGATTAATATTAAACATAATCACACTAAAACATCATAGAATAAGATTAAACATAGATCACAAGATTTAAATATAATTTGTGAGATTTTGAACATGATCATCTGAGAGTTTAAAAACATGATTTATAAGAGTGTAAAACATTATTTTTGAGCATTAAAACATAAGGAGTCTAATACAAGTTATCAAGTAAACTCATTATTTCATGTGACACAAGGTAACTCCATATTGTGTGAAATTAAATATATAGAATAGTGAAAAAATAGTAAATATATTTTAAAGTCTCGGGATGTTATTTTCCCTTTAATTATTTGTGTTTCATGTGATACATGCTATCTGATATAGTGTTCTTACTTTAGAATTTTGGGGTGTTACATCATCAATACTAAACATAAAGAACAATCTATTGGAAGGAACTAATAACACATTATTATATATTCATTCATGAATTATGATGATGAATAAATATATGAATGAGTATTTTTGGTTGGACAACATGAAAATAGATATTGTAGAGTTTTTTTCTTGGTGATTGTTATGTAAACCATTTCAGGTTGAGAGACAGATTTCTAAGGGTATGTTACAACCATTACCCATATTAGAATAAAAATTAGAAAATATATCCATATATTTCATAATCATACATCACAAGGTGTCTAAAAGATATAATTCTATTTTAGTTATAGTAAATCACTATATGAATTCAGTATATCTCAATTCTATTAGAGATATTTTTTATTTTAATTACATTTTCTTGATATATATTCATGAAGTGGTAAGGTTTTATGGAGTAACACATTCTATTATATCTAATCAAGATCTAAGGATTAACTTTAATTTATTTATAATTCTTTAACAAGCTCTAGATATATAGTTTTCTTTCATCACTTCATATCATATTCAGATATATGATTGGTATGAGGTAATAATTAAGACCCTAGAGGATATGTTGTGATCATGTTCTTGGGATTTCAAATGTGGTTGGGGTCAACACTTACCTCTAGTCAAATTATATTTTAATAATAGCTTCCATAAGAGACTTAAAATGGATACTTATAAAGTGTTATATGGAAATAAATACAGAACTCTAACATGATGAGATGAAATTACAGAAATAAGGCTATTGGGACTTAATATGGGAAATTAGATGGAAAAGAAGATTAAATCCATTAAAAAACACATAAAAACATAGAGTTTTTAAAAGAGTTATGCTGACTATCATCAGTGTGTTCTATAATTTAAAGTTGGTGAAAGTGTATTCCTATAAATATATCTATGGAAGAGGGTTATGAGATCATGAAATATTGGATACCTAATTCTTGGTTATATTTTTCCTATTTATATTATTTATTGAGTAGGTATAATAACTTATCACTTGGTTCTTCCATAGAACCTCGCTCAAGATTATGATCTGTTGGGTGGGTATTTTTTTATGAAGTGCATACCTGATCCTTCTAATGTAATGAAAAAAAAGTTTTTTCTAATTTAGAATTATATTTACTATTATGAATAATAGGTACAAAATGTTGGATCATTGATATAACATCCTAAATAACAACAATACTCTCCTAGTTAAATTTTATTAGAGTAATCATATATTCGAGGAAGCTACATCAGAACCTGAGGATGTGAGGAAGAATACATACCATCATTTTTTTATATCAAAGTTACTAAATTTAAAATGAAAAATTCATTTTTATGGTTTTATAATATACCAGCCCAATATTTTATATGTATTCCCATTCAAATAAATATCAGTTATTTGATATCTGTCTTTACATGCATCCCTGAGTCTAAATGAACTATGATATAGTAATCCATTATAGCATAACAAATAAATTAAAAGGTATTAATAGTAATTAAAACATTATAAAAAATATTAATAAAGTTTTTAAATGATGAAAATTTATTTATTTATTCATAAAAAATGATTACTCAATTATTAGTAAAGTCGCTTTTTTCTTATAAAAATGTTTTCTTAAAAAAATTGAGTGAATTTATGTGTGTATATTATACTTAATTTATACCATTTCTATAAATTTTATTTAAGGTAATGAATATAAATTTTTAAATTATTATGTGAATATTATATTATGTTAACTTTTTTGAATTTATCTAATAAGATTGAATATCCAGTGAATTGTAAAAAAAACCGATTTTTGTAAAAATGTAATTTCTATTCATAAAATAAATTGATTAAAACGACCCAATATTTTTTTATTTTATCATAAATTAATATCTATATCTATTAAATAGAAATTATTAGGTTAATTATATATTAATTGGAATTACAATTGATTTTTATATAAGGTCGCTCTTAGGTTTAAGAACACCTCTTTTTAGAATCTATTCGTATTCATGTGTGGTGTTTTTATATTAATAAATTAATTAATCTATATTTATTAATACTTTTAATGAGAAATATATATTATTTATTCAATAAAATATTTTAACTTTTAATTGATGGTTTATAAAATAAAACTAATTAAATTAAATTCTTTTTGATATAGAATATCTTATTTATCTAAAACGGGTTTTCATTATGTTTTGGAAACAAAATTTAAAATTAATTTCTCACACTTATAGAAATTTAATTTGACTAAATGGTTATAATTTTTTTAATCATTATTTCCAAATTTTTTATTGATTCCAGTTTCATTGTTTTTATAATTAATAGTAAAAATTATTGGAACCCTAGTCAATATATAGAGACTAAATCTGCCACACCAAAACATTCATGAAAAACTAATCAGTTTTTACAGGGAATATTTTTTTTAAAATAATTTTTAATGAATGCGTGATTAGATTTTATATGAAAAAAATTATAGATTTATAATAATGAATATGATTATTTTATTTAATTATACAAAATTTAAAATTTATTATGAAGGATGTTAGAGTGATAACAAAGCATGCCAAACTTGATGTAAGGGTTTTACATTACAATCTCACTTTTTACCAAGATTGTTTTGGATTAAATTTATAGTGATGAAATTATTTGATTTATCTAACCCAAATGTTATTTATTTAAATATTCAATTTTTATTTATAAATATAATATTTTTTATTTCATTTTACAATTTTTATGTACTGAATAGTTAGAAAAAAAATATTTGTAAGAGTAATTGACATTATTTCTTTCTTTGGTTGAGAGTATTTCTCTTCCCTGTCGATATTATATTTAAAATGATTTAAATAATCTCAATAATATTATAAAATGTTTGATAAAATTAATTTTAAACCATATTTTAATTTCAATAAAATGTTATAATAGGAGTCTACTTGTCATTTTCTGAAAAATGTATTTTTTCTAAAGCTGGGAATGAAATATTTGTTTTAATATATACTACAAAAACAGATTTCCCCATCATCATTAATACACATTGACTTGAAGAGTCATAAAAAATATCCATGGTTATTTTAAAATAAAATTTATTAGTATAGGTATTGGTCCATCTAATGTTTTTTGGAATTCTAAAGAGGACTGGAGATGGGGCTATCTTTTATAAGTGTGATGAGTACGCAATTGTAATTTTTTAAAATTAAAAGTTGTACCCTAATTATTCAAATGAAAAAAGGATCCAAAATGGTAAATTATATAACCTTATAGATTATTTGCTCTAAAAATAGGTATAAAATTTGTTTTCAAAAATTTTATTGGTCATTTTACCCTTATACATTTAGTTGAACCCCATAGTAAACCCATTTTTACAATAACCACGATAATGATTTTTTTACGATTTTACTTTTCATTAATGTAAAAAATTAAAATAAACTTATTATATAATATTAATTATTTTGATTCCAAATATTAAATACATTTTTTTTAATTAAAATCAAAAAATTTACAAATTATATTTTTAAATTAATCCCATAGAGGTGACGAGAAAACATTTTTCCAAAAAGAAAATATTAAAAAGTATAAAACATTTTTATATAAAAATTAAATGTGAAATTGATTATAATGACCTAAATAATATTAATAGATATATAAATTAAATTATTTTACATTAAAACCCTTTTAAATCAATTTTTATGTTATTAAATTCTTTAATTGAAATGACATTTCTTAAGATAAACCAATATTTGTTGTTATTCATCAAAAAATTTAACTTCTGAAAAAATTATCTAAAATCTATTCTTTGATAATTTTGATAAGATTATTTGAGAAATTTATTTCATTTTTTCAAATAAATTTTATAGTTTTAGAAAAAAATAGTTTTTAAATTATTTCACAAAAGGTGGAAAAACTACTTTATAGAAAAATAAAGTTTTTAAGCATAAAATTGGTTTTAGTCTTATCTCTTGTTTAGAAAACCCATTAGATGAATGTAAAACATTTTATTAAATATATAATATATAAATTTTATTAAAATAATCCACAAAAATTTATTTGTTTAGTTATTGAGGTAGAACACATTTGTGTGCATAAAAATAGTTTTTCAGAAAAATGTTTTCTTTTATTTTTAAATAGTTTTTATTTTCATTCTAAATAGTTGGTTATCTTAGAGATAATTTTATATACATGAGTAAACCATATATTTTAATGATTCTGTTAATCCAATTCATACCTTCCATTTGGTAGGCCAGGTTATAATTATCATATTAAATAATAATACTTCAATAGTAAGTCACATTTAGTTTAAACTCGACATTGTGTGTAACATAAGATACACTCAGTGTTTTGCATAACCCAAGATAAACATTGTGTTGCGTGTAATGAAAGATAAATATTTTTTGCTGTAAAATAAAAATAAAAATATGATTTCGAAAAAATAATTCAAAAAATCTCAAGGTGTTACATTTTACCCTCTTAAACAAATTATGTCCATGAAAGTTCAACTTGTGCTCAATAAAAAGGGTTTAACATTTTAAAATATATTTATGGGAAACAAAAATTATAAAACTACTTAATAAAACTTCATATTGAAAATAGATAAAGGGATGTTTGAAGGTCATCTAGAATAACACATACTTAGTTTATAAACTAGAAAATAGAGGTGGGAAGTTAATATTTATAAATTAAAGAAAACCATAATCTCCAAATAATTATGGTGAGAGATATATTATTGATTAAATGAATGTGAATGATTATGAAAAGTTAAAAAAACTCAAAACAATAAACAAAAGTAGAGTTAAAAATTTCAATGATATCATTAGAAATAATGGTAAGTGGAGAAAAGTTTATTTAAAATTCCATTTATTAATATTGGGGATTTTTTATGAGAATATATAGTTAATTTTATTCCATTTTTTATAAACAATATAATCCTATATTTGGTCTTCTATTAATTTCCAATTCATATCTTAATCTATGAAATGAAGATGATTTTTTTATGCTTGAAGAACTAACAGATCTCAAAATCCATAATTGAATGATAAGTGTCTCTTTATATCTATAATTATTATCATAAAAAAATTATTAACATAAGTTGTCCAGTATGAATAAATATTTATATTGTGAAGTAATACATTAATCTCTAGAACCTTGTCCAAAGATCAACCCATACCATTCCAAAAATTGTTAACCTTATGACACTTCTAAAATTAAAAATTTATAATTAAGGTTACTAAATTTCCCAAAATCAACATAACATTAATCCTCTATATAAAATTAAGTAGATTTTATTAGTCACATTCCATATATGTGAGTACCTTGTTAATATATTTTCCCAAAGATTGGTACTAACTATAAATACCATAAAATATAAATGAAAATATGAATTCTTCCTCATTCAAAGATTAAAACTATATATTATTGAATATATTCCAAAGATCCCATAATGTTTTATACTATATCAATGATATCAAAAAGAAATTATTCAACAAATAACTTTTATATTATGATGATATCAATACTATCCAATTTAATTTATCTATATAAATTATCTCTTTATCCGAACTAAACACCATTTTCTCATTATAAAAAATATATTAAGGGTTATCTCCACATAATCATGTGTTTCCATAAAATATAAACTCTCTATTAAATCACTTTTCTACATCTTCATTATCGTTCAACATATTTTTACAAATACTTAGCTAAAAACTTATACTAAAAAATAATTATATATTTAATAATTCATTAATTCTAATACCTAAACACTTCAATCATTCTATATCATTCTTAATTCATTAACTTGAATTCATCATCTTATTCCTTAATATATATTTTATTTCACATGTAATTCATGGTCTCTCAATCATCAATAGTATTGTCATTACTTATAAAACCTTGTTATTTCTCTTCTCGATCAACCCCCCTAGAATATTGATTCATGTAATTCCAATAATTTCTACATTTATAACATTTATCTATTGATTATACCTTAGGTAAACCATTATTATTATACCTTTCTTTTCTCATACTTTTCATTTTCCATTAGTGATAACTTACTATATACCCTTCTTTCCCACTCATCAAACATCTTCTCATTCCTCTAAGAGATTCCCTGGAGTGATTCTTCCTATGTTATCAGCATATTGTAAACTAAATATTTTTTCCTCTATGGTATCCACATCCCAAAATTTCAACGAACTCTATTCATCTAATCTCTAGTGAGTCTAAGAGTTGTTTAAGGTTTGTGTTGTCAATCATATATCATGATAAATGAAAAAGAATAATAATAGTATTCTTCAATCTAGTCATCATCCCATTCGGTTTCTAATCAAATCATTGTATATTACTTTTAATGTTAATGAAGTTACTTATTTTTCCTTCCACTTAATAAAACCAAAAATCATTGTTTGAGTAACAATATTCATAGTGTGAAAACACATAATCATGAAAAATTACGTATAAAATGTCTAAATCCTGAAACATACTTTTTAATCTATGAAACTATAGTTTTGTCAAAGGTAATTAATACTCATCATATATTTAAATCCTTAAATAAGGTTCATAAAGTGTTTTTGAATTTCCAAAGCATATCCCCCAGGGGTTTCAAAACAGGTGTGCACTAAGGCTCATTTTTTTGCACCAGATGATGATGAAGTCTCGCTAAATGCATTATTTTAAAGTTAATACCCTGAGGTACCTCTATGATTGATCCACCTCCACTTGTAGTATCCGTAAAGGGATATAATTTCTTAGAAATACTTACTCTATTCTTTACCATAATTCTAGTATATTTCCCTATATCTTGAATTATCTTTAAACTTATCCTTAGAGATATATGAAGATATACTAAGAAAAATAATTTGGAATATCCTGAGGGATATAAATTTTTTTCTAATAATAATCTCAAAACATTGAATAAAAAATTCATCAAATAATAACTATAGAGTCTCATGTTTTAATAAATAAATATCACTTCTTTTTAGACAAATATTCAATATATTGTATACACATACACACCTGAGGACCATAATAGTTTAGTTTCTTTGGTGACTAGAATCAGAATATTATTTTTTTCTGGAAATATATTCAATATCTCCCACATAGATATTCCCATGTAGAAATATTCTTAGGAATATCCTACCTGAACCTATATTTATAACCTGGGAAATGAAATATAATAATGCTTTAGACCAAATTCTCAGTAAGGGTAAAAATATGAGATATCAATCTATGATCATATAAAATATTAATATTATAATAAGGGTATATAATCATGTACATAACTTAGGATGTTAATACCCAACATATCAGAGATCAAAAACATGAGTTCATGGCATAAAACATTATCATGTTAGAAAGCATGATCTATAAGAATGATAAATCATCATAAATTAATCAATAACCATAAGACCATTTCATAAAAGTGTGACACCATAATAAATATAGAACAAAACCATTTAATATGTCAAGGTTAACTACTAAGACCATAAATATAGTTGTCCATGACTTATCACTAGTTTCCCATTGTGGACCAATACACACTCGTTTTCGATAGTGTATAAGGACACACCTATTTCCCATAGTAGATAAATCCCATCAACTATATTACCTTATTATCTAATGATATATAAATCTTTACTTAATGAATTTGATGGATATATAGGTCCCACCCATATCATAATGAAACATATACCTATGTTTACCCTAATACCAAAAAGCATTTATCATATCATCACATAATAACTCATATACAGAAAATGGGTTTCATAAACATTTCATCAATTCACCATAGTATAACCCATAAAAAATAAATGGATTTCAAAAACATGGAATCAATAAAAACATTAATCATACATAAAAATAATAAGGATGTTACAATTTAATCTTATACCTAGTAAAGTATAAGTAACATTAAAGGATGTTATTTTAGATGGAAAATTATTTTGAAAGATCACATGGAACATTCACTACTACAAATATGGCCTTTATTAGTGCTAGAGAAGTCGATTAACAGTGCTAAAAAATGTATTGTTAATCGAGGTAAAGATAAAGGGGGTTCCCTTTTACCAGCACTCATAAAAGCACTGATAAAGGCCCCTTTTATCAGCGCTTTTAAAAAGCACTGATAAAAGTTGAAAAAATATTAAAAAAAATATTTTTTTTGAAATTATGGGGGGCTTTAATAGAGCTTGAAGCCCCCCTTTAACACCACCCACCGCCCACGCATGCCCCAGCCAGCTCCACCCCCCTTTAACAGTGCTAGGTAATTCCCCCCACCTACGAGTGCGACCTGCCTCCCCCAGGATTCAATCTTGAGACCTCCTGCCTGTGTGCCTAAGACTTTACCACCCCACTATATTGATTTTCTCTTCATTTATTAATATATCTATTTATATATATATATATAGTTATATTTACTCATATATTAATATATATATATATATATATATATTTAGTAATATTAATATATATATCCATATATTAATATATATATATATATTAACATACATATATTTATATATATATATATATATTCAGTCAGATTAATATATACATATATATTTAGTCATATTAATATATATATATATTTAATTATATTAATATATATATATATATGTATATTAATATATATTTATATCTATTTATATCTATTTATATATTTATTTATTTATTTAGTTATAATTTTTAATTCGTATATTTATTTGTATATTAATATATATTTATAAGATTAGTTTTAAATACATTTTTAAAATATGTTTTCTTATGTGTGTTTTTATAAATAAATAAATAAATACATACATACATACATATATACAACACACACACACAGATATATATTATATATATATCTGTAGGAATAATTATACATATTTGTATATATTTACAAATATTATATATTAATATGTATATACAAAATTCCTAGAAATGGGGTCTTGAAAAACCTAAAAAATCACAGAGTCACAGAAAAAGGCATAACTTCCACTCCTGGTGTCTCTTTCAACTCTATGAATAGTTAAACCTAATCTCATGGAATGAACTATGATAAAACAAGTGGTAGAGGATTAATAGACACACAGATAAGAAGTTATGACATTTTCAAGAAAAAATTGACAGGGGTCTAGACATGAAAACTATGTTTTGGAGGTTTTATGGTGGTTTTTTTGGGTTTTTGGATCACATATTTGATTAAGAATTTTTTTGAGTCAATATGATGCATAGATATATTTTCTTCCTTCGATTTGATATATGGTAGAGCCCAAACAGATACCCATAGCGAAAGTTATGGTCGTTTGAAGTTGGACATTTTCTAGAGTTCTATAGCGGATATATCATTCTTTCCTATGGTATTATAATGGTTTCGACTAGATGTGGTCGTCACTCATTTCACGAGTTTTGATTTTACTATTTGTGGCACTCAAACAGAAACTAGAGCAGAATTTATTCCTGTTTTAGTGAGTTGTTGGTTTCTTAGGTTTTTAGGAGATATGAGAGTTGCAAAATTTTGAATGACAATAACTTCTTCTCCGAGTATCCATTTTTCCTTAACCACATATCAAATCAAATCTTATGACTAAAAGTACACTATGGTGACCATTGCAACACCTTCTCATATTCTTCAAGGTATGAAAAGGACTTTAATCCCTACAAACAACCATAATTTCTTCTCTAGGGTGTCCATTTTGGGTCTACGACATATCAAATTGATATAAAAAATATTTTAAAAAATATTTATTATATTTATATCAATATAAATATTCTTATATATCAATATATTATTTTTTGTGATTTTTTTTGAAATATACACATTTATCAGCACTAGGAAAATGCGTGCTGATAAAACCCCACTTTATAAACACTACTAAAAAATGCACTGATATCGGGGGGGGCTTTATCAGCGCTAAAAAAAACACTGATAAAGGGTCACTTTTAATAGTTCTTTTTTTAGTGTTGATAAAAGTTCCCTTTATCAGAACTTTTTTTAGCACTGATAAAGACCCCCCATTTATTAGCGTTTTTTTAGCATTGATAAAGCGTGGCACTGTGGAAACTCAATTTTGTGGTAGTGATTTCTTGAGAAAATAACTTTTCCTTGAAAACAATTTTTTTAAACTAAAAAATAAAAAGAATATTTTTAAAAATCTTTTTATTTGAAAATATCCTAGAAATATTATAAAGAAAACTTTAAAAATCATTTAAAAAATTTCCTGTGAAAAATATACTTTTCTATTTTAAAAAAATTAAAACATAAAATATTTTCAAAATAATTTTCATTGAAAATAACCTTGAAAATTTAAAAATTAATTCTTAATGAAAATAATGGTTATGATGGAGGGAAATTACATTCATGTTTTACATGTTAAAAAAATTATTCCTTTCACATTTTCGATAAAATCCAAACAAGAATTGTTTGGAAAACTATATAAATATTCTTTTTATTTTTTTACAAAAATTACAACATGGGTAAAAATATATTTAATAAATAATTTGGATAATTTTAAAAACATTTTTGAAAACATTTTTAGAAAACATAATTTTGGAATAAAAATAATTTTTGACCGGAGAGAGAAATAATGTTTGTTTTCTTTGAAAACATTATTTTGAAATCATGAGTATATAAAGAGAAAATAATAAATGTAAAACTTTATTCTTAAGACATAACCATAGGATAATAATATTTATGAGTTTTTAATATATGGATTATAATATTTCATTATCAGAAGCATAAACATACACAATCCCAATAAGAAATGAAATTTTATGATAAAAACCTTAAAACATTGGTAAATTTTCAAATGGAAAACCCATTAAAGATAGATCCACAAATGGATATGTAATTAAATTTATTTTTAATTAGAATAATCACAAAATAAATTCATAGGAATTATATACACCACATTAAATAAATACATGTTGAATATGACATTTGTCTAACAGAAGAATAAAGTATGACATAAATCCCATATATTATGTATGGGTTTATTTCATACACAGTTGAACCTCAAATATATTAAATAAAATTTTATTATACATCTATTATAAATCCAAATTTATGAACTTTCTTTAATTATTAATTAAGAAGTCCATGTTAAGTCCATATTTCAGGTAATAAAATCTTTGTTTTTTTGTGTATGTTTTATCTTGGTATTTTTCAATCCTATTAATTTGATCAAGGTTCCATAATCATGATAATGTTTACCATGATATAAAAAATAGTTATATTCAATATATATGTATTTATAGTTATCCATAAAATCTATAAATAGAAAATGAAACACACCATTCATGGAGATGATAGCGTGTACGTAAGCATGAACATTGTATCCATTTTCTCGATGGATAAAATGAAATAAAGGTAAATAATATATTAACTTTCCAGAATAATTTTTATTTCATATATGTCACATTTTTTATTTAAAATTATCCTAATTACCTTCCATTTAAATTGTTTGTGAAGAGAAAATAAAATCGCTCCGTGAGGAGGTAGTCCACTGTACACACAAACAATGTTATCATTTTCCAAATTAATAGGAAGTAAGAAGAAATATGTGATATCATAATTATAAAAGAATAATAATATCATAAATATCATATTTAATCAATAAATAAATTAATATATATAGATGTGAGAGGCGGTGATTGAAAAAAATAACATTAGTTCGTGAGGTGGTAGTCCATCGTACACACGAATGATGATTTCATAAACCATTTTATGTAAGTGGAGAAGGATTTTGGTTATTAAATTAAAATTATAATAAATAATTATATATAATATATTGAAGATATTATACTAGTATTAATTAATAAAATTTGATGTATTTTAGGAAGAAATAATATAAAGTGATCAGTTAGGGACATTACCTATTTTTCAGAAAACTTCTTTTGGTTTTCACCAAAAGGACCCCTAGGATGGATTTATGAACAAAATAAGGAATATAGGATGATATTGAAGAATTTAGAAAGTGACTTGGATATTTTTTGGTGGATAATATGTGTTTTTTATGTTTTTAGAGGGGAGTATAGGGGGTTTCCTTTTATAAGTGAGGTTAGTGACACACATGTAATTTTTTAAATGAAAAAGGTATACCCACATTTTTAACATGATACAAGGATCCAAAATTGACAACTAGAGAACCTTAGAGGTGATAAGGTATAAATATGGACATAAAATTTGTTTTTTACATGTTCATATGTTTTTTCACCCCTTATCATTTTAGTTTAACCCAAGGTAAACCCATTTTAACCTTATCCATGGTAATAAATTTTTATTATTTTTTTACTATTCATTATGGTCAAAATAAATTTTACCTTATTTTACCAAATAAATTATTCTGAGTTAAAATATTGAATTAATTTTTCTAAATTCCACTCACATATGTGAAAAAATATAATTTAAAATTAATCCCACACACGTGATGAGAAAGTAGTTTTACAAAGAGAAAATGAACAAATGGTTAAAAGATTTTATATCAAAATTAAATATGAAGTTCATTCCAATAACATAAATTTTATTAATAGATATCTAATTTAACTATTTTAACCTTTTAAACCATCTTAAAAAAAATTTAATTTTTTAAATTCTTTAAAATAGATGAAATTTCTTAATAAAAACCAGTATTTTACATTTTTTATTAAAAATATTATTTTCGAAGAAAATTATCAAAAATTCACCCTTGAATAATTAAGCTAGGATGATTTAAATAAAACTAATTTTTGAAAATAAATTTTCCAAAATAGGAAATAATTGATTTTAAAATAAGTAATTAAAATTCAATAACACTTCTTTTTAGAGAAATACATTTTTTAAGAGTAAAATTGGTTTTCTTGTTATATTTTGTGAAGAAAACACATAAGATAAATGTTAAACATTTTACCAAGTATATAATATAAAATTTTAATTAATAAAATAAAAAAATGTATTTTTTAAATTTATTGAGGTAGAACACATTTTGTGTGCATAAAAGTATTTTTTCAGAAAAAGATTTCCTTCATTTTCAAATTGTTTTTATTTTCATTTTCTATCAATTAGTCAAAAAACAAATAATTTTATATACATGTGTAGAAAAAATATTTTCATAATTTATTTAATCTTATTCATACCCACAATTACAACTTCTAAGTGGTAACTATCATTTTAAATAATAATATTTTAATAGTATGTCATGTTTCGTTTAAACTCGACATTGTGTGCAATTCAAGATACACTCAGTGTTGTGTGTAATGAAAGATCAACTCAATGTTTCTTATAATGAATGATAAAAATGTCTTCTCAGTAACAAAAAATATTAAAAAGATTAAATTTAGTTGAAAAAAATAATTATTTTGAAAATCTCAATGTGTTAAAAAAGGGTAAATGAGAGGATATACCAAGCCCGAAAAGGGTATCCTAGTGGTTATCCTAAGACTAAAAAGGTACCTGAGTGATTATTACATAACAAATATGGGTACATGGGTGGTATAAACAAGACTAACATATAATTAATGTCTTGTTTTTTATCCATGATATAGGAATTCTATTATTAGGATTATAACACACTTTATAAAAAAAATTATTACATTTTCTTATGCCATTATTTTTTATCATGGATCATGTTATTTGATTCATTTATGATTCATGTATTATAATCTATAAATCATTATGATATAAATCATGATTATTATATATTAATTATTACGTATTATTTTCAAATGTTAATCTCATGTTCTCACATACTTACACTCGTTTTATGATTAAAAATAATAATTAACTACAATCTACCTTATTTACACATAATGAGAAACTATGATCACAATTTAATTTGTTTTCTTTTACATATGATATGAATAAAGGTTTTAGATAAGATATTTCTAATAAGGGTGATAGTTTTGAATAACTTAGTGGGAGATATTGTATATCGTTCATTTACCAGTTATTTATATATCAATGTTTATAAAGACACTAAACTTTAATAATTCTGTAATGTATCATGATGATATATAATGAATATTCGTATAATAAGATGAAATACATATGTCCTTAATTCATGAGTTACTACATAAAACATTGTAATCATACAACAACATGATAATGATACTGAATGAAAAATAATAGAGGATATAAGAGACTTTCATTAGATCCATGATACATAAAGTGGATAAAATCACCCTTAAACTCAATAAAATTATTGAGTAAGGGTTTTTTCTATGTAAGGATCAAAATTAAGGATATATAGTTATTTTTATAAAAAAATAACATTTCTTAATGAAATTTATAAATAATACATAATCCAATTACAAGATAGTTTGGAACGTACAATTCTACTTTTTTAAAATTTCTTGAATTCACGGTTAACATGAATAGTCTCAAAGACCATATAGTTAACCATTAATTTTCCACAACAATCAAAATCCATATGAAAAGAGACTATATAGTAACAAAAACACCATACTAAACCATAAAAACTAACTTGGATTCATAAATTTACCATCATAACACTTCAAAAATTTGATAAAATCCTCCTACTATCAAGTCAAAATACTTTAATTATTTTTTTAAATCATAAGGGTGTTAGGAGGAGTTCAGTTGAAAGGGGTAGTGGAATAATTATATACAAAAATGAAATTTTTTCTTGAAGAAAGGATCAAATTTTTACCGCATGTATTGTGATGTGATCAATTGGCTACATAATTGATTTTCTTTGTAGTATGTGGTAGTTTATTGTGATAAGTGAGTATACAACAATATGATTTAGTTTTTCTATATGTTATAGGACATGAGATTATAGTATCATGTATTTTAGGTATGTAAGTATTATGTTTCATGTTTTATTGTATTTTAATGTGGAATTTAGGGTTTGTGGAATGAGAGGATTCAATTCAATATGAAGGTATTGGTTATAGGATTCAATTGTTCTTTTACATTGGGACCACTATTTCATAGAGGTTATCATATTATGTGGTTTTCTTTGGATTGAATAGGGTTAGGGTTGAAATATAAGAATTTTTTCTTGGTTATTTGGTTTAAACCATGTTAGAAACCAATGATTTCACAATATATTTTTCCTTTAATATTTTTTTTGAATAACTTGGTCCACACACAACACTAATATAAATCAAAATCATGATACATTTTAAAATTATTAAACATGATGGTAATAATATAGGACTTAAATTAAAGATTATAAATTAAATTAACCACATTATTATATCTATAGAAATTGTATTATATGTTATCAGTTCCATATACAAGGCTCATTTTTCAATGATTGGATATGAGTTTGTATCGCATAATTTTTTCATATAAAAAACCCAGTATGAACATTAAGAAGAAAAAATTTAGTATGATTTCTAGTGGGAGAGGTTCAAGGTCCTGGAAATCAATAGGAAATCCATGATAGATAGACCACTAATAGTGGCATCCACTAACACATATCTTAATTGTAGATCTTATATAGTGATCATGAGGGGTTTTTTAAGTAGAAATTATGATGATATAAACATGTAATTATTAACATAGTAATTTTTTTATGATTTCATTATCATATCTAGTTTTATTTGAAATTTCTTTAAAATAATAATTTTTTAATATTATTACATTTTAAGAGTGGTATAAATAGAATTTATTAAGGAAATTTAATGGTTTATAAATTAATAATACCTAAGAAATATTTTAGAAACTATACTAAATGTTAATTTAATTTGTCATGAATTATAAATGTTTTTCTTTAAAAAATGTTTTTATAATGTATTTTATATATTTCATTTAAATGTTATATTTTAAAATATTATAATTTGATTTGTAAAAAATGAACTTCATTTTCATATTCGTTATATCAAAATAATCATTTGATGAAAAATTGGAATTTTTCTTAAAAAACTTATTTTATATGCTTAGATAAAATATAGTTTTTATAAATAACATTAATTTTCTAACTTAATTATGTTATAATAATGACCAAAGATATATGGAAGCTTTTAATAAAAATTAAATTAATTTAAAGGGACAATTAATGAATTTAAATTTATTATTTATATTTTATAAATCTATACATCACTTTTCAAAACCTCTGTTATAATTTATTCTTCAAAAATTATTTTTAACTTTTTTAATTACTTAAGTATTCACAATGATCCTTGCAGTTTTTTATTGTATTTAATGTCATAGAACACTTATGGTTTAATAATAAACAAAAAAATATCATTTTAATCAATATTTTATTTGATTTTGATGTAAATTTGTTTTTATGATTAAAAAGGTATTTTTACTTAAAAATATTTTTATTTACTTAACTGTAATTTTATTAAATTTATTTTTTTATAACTATAGAAATTTAATTTTTTAATTTGGATATAATATTTGGAATCAAAAAATTTATATTTTTTTTTATGGACCATTTTATTTTTATTCACAATAATTAGGTTACTATGGAAAATGTTTTTCATTACGATAGAGGTTTAAATAGTCAATGAGGGGTTACATTAAGAGACATAAACACAAATATCACAAAATATTAGATATAATTTATTTGATGAATTAATTCTAAAATATAAATATCCTAGCATTAAAATTTGGAAAACTTGGTACCATTATTCTAGAAAATGACTTCCCATTTATTTTAAAAAAATGTATTTACAAAAATTCCACTCCTGGAACTTATAATAGGGTCCTTCCTCCAAACCTTCAATGCCTAAACCTAAAATAATATTCTAAAAAATTATTATACCATATTTACATTCCTAATATTCCTCTCTAATATTATCAATATTATTTTCTAAAGAAAAAGATATAAACCTACCATTTTTATAATGTTATTCAAGAAGAGATTCAAGATATTTATGTAAGATATTACTTATTTTTTAATTACTCATCATTTTTTATTCATCTAAATCTACATAATTTTGATTTATAACTTTTAAAACATGTTTTTGAAATTATAATAATTATGTTAATATTAATATCAACATTACATAATATCATGTTCTTTCTCATTCATCTGTTATAGTGTGTTCTTATTTTTGTCTATTATATTGTCTACATGAACATTGATATAATTTTTATCACATGAATAACTAAGAAAAAATAAATAATATTAATAAAATATAGTAATTATTAAATTAATATGTTTTTATAATTATATAGATGTAATATTCAAAAGTATATTTACAAATAATTTCTATTATTTCGTTAGTTTAACAATATCTGAAAAAATAATAATGTTTAAACATTCCATGTTAATTGTGAACATAGATTCCATGAAATTGATAAGGAATATAGAGAAATAGAAAATGAATTTAGAAAAATATAATTAAATTTATATAGTAAATGAATCCATAAACGATACTCAAGGACCTGTACTTCCAAACTAGAACATATAAGGGAAACAATCATGTTTACACCTAAATGTTAATTTTAACAATAAACCACAAATATTTGAATAATAAAAAATTATAAATGAATGATATGAATTAAAAATTATATTAATAAAGATTTATTCATGTAAAATTAAACCTAAATTTATTATACAAGTATTTTAGAGTGTGTTTGACTAAGTAAAATTATAAGGTAAGGGTTTTTCATGTTAATTTCACTTCTTGGAGCCACGTTTCATATTATTCACATATTTTCATTTATAAGGTGTACCTAATTACTCTTTGAAATATTATATCATGAATATATTTATATAAATGGTATTTTAATTTCATTGTTATTTTTATTCTTTTAATGGGGTTTTGATATTAAATTTCATATGGGGTTTTCTTTTTAATTATTGTTTATATGATTACATGTATTTTACTCAACACATTTTCCTTGAAATCTATATTATTTATATTATTTAAATAATGTTCTTATATATATGAAAATGATTTTTAAAATCTATTTCAATTATATTTTACATTTTCTAGGGTTTTTAAAAGAAATATTTTTGAATTTTACTATATGGGTCATTTTTTACATTCATTGTAATGGTATAAAAATAATGATTTCATAAACTTTTCCACTTGATCACATTTTAGAAATATTATTAATATTATTAATTATAAAAATCACTCACCATTTTCTAAGGTTATCCAAAGAAAATCTTATCCCCATTTTTCTATAAATAGTTTTTTTAAAGAGTTACCAAAGGAAATGAATTTATTCTAATTTTTCAAAGCATATTTATAATGATTTTAAAAAATCGTTTTCATATGTGTTAAAATAATTTAATGATTATTATTCAGAATAGGAGTATCATCTAATTATACTATCCAAAACATTACTCTTTATGAAATATGAAAATACTTTTGGGATATTTTTATGAAGCCCATTTATTTTCCACAGGTTAATTAAGCTGCGAAAGAATATTGAATGGTTCCAAATTATTAGGAATGAAATATGTATATTATATAATTATGTGATAGGTGGGCCTTATATATCCTTCCAATTAATTGTATAATAATTTATAAGTCTCATTTGATAATTATGGGAATGTAGTTGTGATTCTTAATCCAATATAGAAACTATGTAGTGATGGATCATCAATTATGATAAGGGAAACAAGTATATTTTTTTAATCCACTATATTATGATGTCCATAATAATTAAAAATGAAATATTTAAGGATTTATAAGATTAATTTTTTAACACATTTATATATTTTTTAAATACCTATATTATGATCCATGGATCGTGATGATTTTCAAATGTATCTTCATTTATATTATATTGTATGTATTTGATATATGTAGGTTATATGACTTATGATAGAAATAATATGATTCAATTTTCCTTTTCATTAAATATTTCTATATTTTTTATGTTTTACTATATGATTTTGATCATTAACTTTATAAATTATTTATAATAGTTCCCTTACAAATAATTTTATCTCACTATTTTTCTTATCTTCCACTTCCCATATAATTATGTATAGAACTATGAGTATAATATTATTTTATATAGAGATGTTTATGGGGGATTTTAAAAAAGTAAATTTTAAAAAAAAAAAATATGTAACTAATATCTAAATACATTATTCCTTTATGACTTTGGGATTGTGGAAATTTATTGATGTATTATTTATATTATTAAAAGAATATAAAATATATTAATGTTTATCTTGGGTCACCTCACTTTGTATTGTTACCCCAAAATTTTTATGAACTTTTTTTGAATAAATTAAATTTCTTTGATTTCATTCATTACAAACTACACCAATTCAAGCTTGTATTACATGAAACATTGAGTTATCTTTCACTACACACAACACTCAGTTAGCTTGTGTGACCCCTGATATTGAGTTTTAACAAAACCTCAAAATTTTATTGATATACTTATTCAAATATGACCATTTAACCTAGTCACCAGACTTATAAAATTGAATAGTAATTAATAATTTTGAAATATTAATGATAATGGTTTAACATAAAAAACATATTGATAATAAAATATTTAATTTTTGGTAAAGTAATTATATGTTTGAAAATACTATTTTCTTAAAAAACAGCTTTTTATGTCTTTTCGTGAACAATAAAAAAATTAATTTTGGAAAATTTTATAAAATTAATTTGATAACAAAATTTAATTTTTTAATTCATTATGTCAAAATTATATTATGGTTATTTGTTGGTATTTTTTCAAAATTTTTTGTTTTTTGATGAATATTGATAGTTATTGATTTTCAATTGAAAAATGCATTTTCATATAATTTATTTATATAGTAAAATTATATTTTAAATTGATTTTGAAGTCTAATTAATTAAATTTTGTAAAAATTAATAAAATTTTGGTCATTTTAATAAATTTAAAATTGAAATTAAATATAAAAACTTTGTAATCATTGGATGTCTTTCGCATTAAAACCCCTATTTCTCGACACATTTTCAGGATTAATTAAAATTATTTTTTTTTCAAATTATGTAATTGTAATTTAAAAAAATGGATTATATATTT
This sequence comes from Viscum album, assembly GCA_963277665.1. NCBI lineage: Eukaryota > Viridiplantae > Streptophyta > Magnoliopsida > Santalales > Viscaceae > Viscum > Viscum album. The sequence goes on along the minus strand of OY728150.1, from coordinate 1,358,125,463 downwards.
TTAATCATAATAATTTATAATTTTTAATAACATCGAACTACTTTTTTTACCAAATATATTAGTGAAATCAGCTTAAATTAATTACATCATTGAAGGTAAAAAAATATTACTTAATGGTTAACATTAAAACATAATGTGTAAAAATGAACCAAACCTTGTCCAAAACCCATTTTATGGACATATTTATACCTTAAAAATGTCTAATATTTTAATTTTATCCATTTTGGACACTTTTTACATATGAAAACTGTGGGTGTAATTATCTCTTTCAAAACTTTACACTCCACAACTATAAAAGGGAACTCAATCTCCCCTATCATCACTCCTCTCATTCACTTTTTATAATAAAATACCTATAGAAATATATTTAAAACATCATAAAAATCATCACATAAGACATAATTTTGGTATAAATCTATCCAAGGAAGGATTTTTGTAAAAAGGAAAAGGATAAACCCATAGAACATGTAATGTTTATCAAGAAACATTTTGTTAAATTTATTCCTAAAACCCATTAAATTATTTTTATATAATTATTACATAATAAACTAAATATATTAAATATAATGAGATATATTTATGTTATGGTTATAACCTAAAAACACACACACATTCATCAAATGGGTTATGAAATAATCATTCATGTGTATGACAGAATACCACCTCACGAACCGATATTATTCATTTTTCCATCACCACATATCATGGTTTGAATAATGATGGACATAATATTTATATATAATTTTTATTATTATTATGATTTTATTATTATTATGGATTTATTATATGACATATAACTTATTTCTTTAATTTTTTTTGAATACGATAATGTCGTTCATGTGTACAGAGGAATGCCTCCTCACAAAGTGATGTGATTCATTCATGATTTACATGAAATGTATTAAGGATATATTTAATAAAAATATGTGATATATCAAACATTAAAATAATTCAATAATTATAATATATCATATAATTTTCATTCTTTCAATCAGATAATAAAATGCAAACAACATACATATGTACGTATGACTTATAGTCCCTATGAATGATGTATTTCATTTCTATTTATATCTTTTATAGATTAATATGAAATCATATTCTCTTATATAAATTATATTTTTATAATTTTTATCCTTATGTATATGATTAAATCATGATTAAATTACTAGAATAAAAAATATGACAAAGTCAAAAATTTTATGAAAAACAAAGGAGTTATTACTTGAAAACATAACTTTAACATGGAATTGTTTGTAAAAAGGTAATAAAATGTATTAAATAAATAATATATGGTATTAAATATTTGAATATTATTCTGAAATAGGTTTATAATAAACATAAATTTATTATAAATGAGGTTTTAATGAGTATAGTGAAAGTCAAGACTTGAGGTAAGGGAATTTTGTCTCAATTTTCCTTCATTGAGATGAGAATTGTGTTATGAAATTATATTACTTTATGAGGTATATATACTACCACATTAACATGAAATATTACGAATTTATTCATCCTCATGTAATTTTATGTTTTTTATGTTTTTTTACAGGGGGATTATAAGTAAATGTTACCAAAGTTGTAAATATTTTATGTTATAATCTCATCATTTATCATGTTTTTTTATGATTAAGTCTCAAAAGTTGAAATTTCATGTTATAAATCTGAATAATTTTCCGCAATTTTATTATATTATGGTTATTCATGATATCTTCAAGTAATGGTACCAGTTTCCCACTCTTTTTACAAAATATAATAAATAAAATGTATTTAATAAAATCCAACTTTATCTTAATCTTCTTTCAGAACTCTATTTTCCTTCAAATTAATGTTTTGTAAAAATGTTTTAATTTTTATTATCACTCCCTTATGATTTTTAAAATAAATATGTACCCATGTTTGAATTTTTGGAGTTTTTTATAGGAATCTTCCTATCTTTTTCCAAAACAATATCCACTTGTATTTTTACCGTAAATGTGAATGGAACCATCATTTTAATTTGTATAGAATGAATGAAAATTTCTAATGTCATTACTAATAATTTCATTAAATAATAATTTATAAGTTTTCAAGATTATATTCAATAAAAAATGTTTCTATTTTTTTTTGAAAAAATAGTTTTTCTAATAGGAAAGAATTTTTTTCCTAATATTTTTCTAAAAATATATTTAAAAATTAATTTCCATCTAAGATGGCATCCATTGTAGTTACCTATTCCTTACCAGGCATATGATCTAATAGTATAATTCATTTTCTTTCTCTCAATGGTTTATGTTTTGATAGAATGATATTTATGAAACCCACTTCTATTCCATGGGTTATACAATGATAAAATACTTATAAAACCCACTTATTTTCACAAGTTATGCTAATATGAACTGATTATGAAACCTGCATATTTTATATAGGTTGTGATATGATGAAATATTTATGATACGCATTTAATTTCATGGGTTATGATATGATGATTTTTTATTATCTTATGGCACACATATTATTTTATTATGGGTTAGGTAGTACTTATATCTTCCTATAATGCATTGGGTAATGATTTATATCTCATTAGATAAACCATACTAGGACAAAGAATGAACATGATTTAGTTATACATGGATGGAATGAGAAGTGAAAATGGTTCAGTAATACAAGGCTAGAACGGGGAGTGAACCCAGTTCCGAAAAGTACTTTGTACACTATTTTGGCAGTGATCCTTTAGTAATATGGAAATTATTTCCTATGCTTATATGTATGCCATAATTTCAAAGTCTTATACTATCATGGATAATGATATTTGATTATCCTATGAATCATTTATTGTGATCTTAGAATATTTATTCCATGACTCCTGCTTGTGGTCTTTTATATTCAGGGTATGGTTTTAAAATGTAATGCTCATGTTCCCATAAACGTATGTTCATGTTATTCTTACGTATCACCCTTTTTTACCCTTATTTAGAATCTAAGCTCACCCTTTCTTATTTTTCATTTCATCAGGTTGTGAATAAATGTATTATATATGATTTTTATAACAAGGGTGATAATTTTTCCGAATGTATTTGGAGATAATATATCTCACTTATGGAACATGTTTTATGTTTCTATCTTTCCAAAGGCACAAAACAATTAAGGTTCTTGGGTGTGTTTTGGTGTAATGTAATAAATATTCTACAAAAAATGATGTAATTTCTATATATAAGAATCTTGGGTTATTATACTTGGTATCATAGAAAATTTTTAGTTATCCTTTGAAAAATAGGGTGAGAAAACCTTAGTGATATCCATAAGGGAATTTCTAAAGTTAATTCTAAGGATTTGTCAAAGAATAAAAAATTTCATGAAATTTTGGTAAAGGAAAGAGTGAGTCGTTTCCATGAAAAATATCCCTGTTTGATACTAAAATTAGATATATATCTCGCATAGATATACCTAGGGGTAGTATCACATATAACAACATATTGAGATACACTAATCAGGAAATATTGAATGATAATAATACTTATTGCACACCTGGATTTACATTCCCATGAGATACACTATAGAAATATAAAAACTCTTTGAGAACCATCATGAAGGATTTAAATAAAATATGGAAACGAATTACCTAAGATAAACATACGATGCCATAAATTAAAGAAGGTTTTATAATTTAGACATACTATTAGTTATTTTCATGAATATATAATTTCCCATTATGATTATTGTTTCTTACTCTATGCATTTTGGTTTTAGTCAATTGATGGAACCTGAAGGAACAACTTTAATGATGAGTGTGATAGACAATGAAATGATTATCCTCTTAAGAATAAAAATGTTATAGGATATGGAATGAGAAATATCTTTTATATTCTCACACATCTTTCTCTAGATATGAATCATGTTGTACTTCCAAACAAATAAAGGAGGGAACAATATTCTATTGAGTCCTTTATGAGGAAATTTCCACCTTATTTTAGTGGATCTTCTGGTAAACTAGTTACAGAATAGGGGATCAGTACCATTGAAAATATATTTTCCATACCTCAATGTTCAGAACATGTAAAATTAATTTTTGTATTCTATTGTTTATAAGGTGATATAGATCAATGGTGTACTCTTATCAACAATACAATGAAACAAGAAGAAATTGACTCCACATATTGGGATGAGTTCAAAAAATTATTTTTCAATAAGTAATTTCCTTATATTGTTCATATGAAGATAGAGAAGGAGTTCCTTAGGATAATAAAAAAGGATAAAAAACTTGTTGGTACCTATTAGGCAAATTTTACAAGACTTGTGAGGTACACTTGTGGTATTATCATACAATGTGAAGGTAAGGTTGATCAATTCATTAGTGGCTTGAAGCCAAGTATCCAAAGGTATTGGACATAAGATACTTCAATATCTATAAAGATATTTTTCAATGTGAAATCAAGGAGGATTTGGAAGTTAGATTTATGTATCAATCTCATGGTTTTGAAAAGAAAATAAAGATGTAATTCAATGGAAAAGTAATAACCATAGAGAAAAGAATATGATATTTCATTTATTATCTTTGTATGGGAAGAATCATGGAGGAATTTTCCTTAAGGGGCTAGTAAAATTTTAATGTTTGAAAGATAATTTCATCGGGAAATTAATTATAGAAGTGACTGGATGAAGTTATCTAATAATTCAAATATAGAAAAATCTACAAAGAATGTACCTCCCACACTTCAGTGATTCAAGTGTATGAATATTGAGAATTATTCCAACCAAGGCCCAAACCTAATGGTGAATGATGATGATCAATGTTAGTATCCTCCTAATCCAAGGGATAAGGGTAAATCACATTTGATCCCTATTTATGACAAGGGGTGTGATAATTATATGGTGAAAGGTACAATGAACATCCACTCTGGAGATGATAATATTTTACTTGACTATAGATCTAACCATTATTTCATATATAAAGAATTTTATAAGGGTATAAATATTCCAAAAAAATGATTATAATTGTAATTATTAGGTAAATCCCCCTAATGGTATGATAATCACATCTTAAGAATATGATTACTCCCTAGTTGATGTTGGTGGAAATTTGATTCCTTAAAATATTATCATCCTTCCTCTAGTTGAATTTGATTCTATCCTAGACATAGATTGGATTTATCTGAATAAATTCCACATAAATTTTCATGTAAGGGAAGTTAAATTTGATGTTCTAAACCCAAATATGATCATTTATCAATGTGACAATAAATATTAGACTCAGATGAAGATTAAACCCATTATATGGGTCTTAATTCCTATTTATATGGGGTGTTTATTGAAAATGGTTGCAGATAAACATTACATCAATGATATTCCTATTGTTAAATAATTTTTTGATGTCTTTCCAAAAGATTTTCACAACCTTCCACCAAAACATTATGTTTAGTTCTTAATAGAACTCATACATGGTGCCACACCAATTTCATATACTCCCAATAGAATGGAACTGATGGAGTTGCATGAATTGAAGAATAAAATCCATGAAAACCATGATAAGGAATCCATTTTTTCAAGGATGTCACCTTGGAGTGCACCAATTCATTTTGTGAAAAATAAATATGGATATATGAGACTTTTAATTGATTATATTAAGATTAATAAGATCAAAATTATGAATAATTATCCACTTCCCTATATTGATGAATTATCCGATCAACTATAAATAGATCAATACTTTTCCAAGATTGACATTTGTTATGGATATCTTCAATTGATGGTTAATAAAGAGGATATCCCCAGGATAACATTATATATAAGGTATTCACTCTATGAATATATAGTTATGCCTTTTGGTCTTACTAATTCCCATGGTATATTTATTGATTTAATGAATAGAGTCATTAGAGATTACTTTGATCAGTTTGTGATAGTCTTTATAGATGATATTTTTATCTTTTCAAAGAGCTAGGAAGAGCATGAAGACTATGTGATAATCAAACCAAAAACCCTAAGAAATTAGAAACTATATGAAAAATTTACAAAGTGTAAATTTTGGATTTAAAAGGTTTCATTTTTGGGGTACATATTCTCAAGAGAGTTTATATCAGTAGACCCATCAAAGATGGAGGCTATTGAATTTTGGCCCAGACCAACCATGGCAGTTGAGATCCATAGTTTTCTTGGTTTAGATGGATATTATCAATGGTTTGTGGATAATTTCTCATGAATATCTAATATTATGACCAATTTGACTCATAAGGGATCCAATTTAATCTAGATATATGAATGTGAGGAAAATTTCAGGGAAGTTAAGAGATGGTTAGTCATCAAACCTATGCTTACATTACCATGTAGTAAATAAAGGTTTGTAATCTATGTTTATGCATCCAAGAAGGTATAGGGATTATTATTTTTTGTAATGAAATGATTATAGAGTATTCCTCATGATAAATTAATATTTATAAAGAAAAATTACCAACTCATGATCTAGAGTTAACTATAGTAAATTTTTCATAAGAAATATATTGATATTATATTTATGGATAAAAGTGTGATATATATACCTATAATTAATGTTTAAAGTATATATTCAAATAAAACTAGTTTAATATGCACTATAAGAGATGGTTAGAGCTGATTTAGGATTATGAATACTTAATACATTACCACCATAGGAAAACAGACAAGGTGGCCAATGCTTTGAGCTAAATTGATCAAGATATCTTATACATAATAAGGATAAAAAAAGATCCATTATTTTTGGATTTTAAAAGGATGGATCTAGAAATCCTAATGGAAGAAGAAAAATATTATCTTCCACAATTTAATTTTCAACCATTTATCCATGTAATGATTAAATATATGCATAAGGAATATTTAGTGCTATAAAATAAAGGTATAATTGTTCCCAAGTTTAACTTTAATCATGATGGAATGATAGGGTTCAAGAACCATGTATGTGTTCCTTTCATTCTAGAATTAATGGTGGAGTTGTTAGAGAAAGATCATAGTTTTTTATTCTATATTAATCATGGAAGTATGGAGATGTATATATATTTTAAAGAATGATTTTAGTGGGATAGAATAAATAGAGATATTATAGAGTTTGTATCTCGATACACGGTATGCTAAAAAGTTAAGAATGAAATAAAAAAGTATAAGGTGATTTTGCTTCCATTACCCATACCAAAATGGAAATGGGATAACATCACTATATAGTTTTGTCTTTGGACTCCCCAAAATCATTAAAGGGCATAATTTTATATGGTTTATTTTTATCACCTTACTAAGTTAGAAAACTTAATCGCTATCATATAAGACTTGTCTCCAGATCATATTTCTATGATATACATTAAGAAAGTGGTAAGTTTTCATGGATTACCACATTACATTATATTATATTAGGATTTTAGATTTACCTCAAATTTCTGGAAAATTCTTCAGAAATAACTTGATATAGAAATAATATTTAATACTTATTATAATCATTATAATTAAAGTCTAAAAGAAAAATTCAAACCCTAGAAGATATGTTAAGATCTTGTTCATTGGATTAGAAAGGTCATTGGGATCAACACCATTCTCTAGTTGAGTTTTGTTAAAATTATATATTTCACTCATGAATTCATATGGATTCTTATTACATCATCTATGAAATGAAATGTTGAGCTCAAACATGATGGGATGAAGTTGGAGGAATAAATCTATTGGGACCTAAGATAGCTGATGAAATGATAAAGAAGGTTAGATCCATTCGGTAACATATCAAGGTAGCTTAGAGTTGGTAGAAAAATTATGTTGAAAGTAACTAGTGTGATCAATAATTTGAAGTTGTTGATAAGCTGTTTCAAAAAAATCTCCATAGAATAAGGTTTTTAGATTTAGGAAGAAATGGAATCTAATCCCTAATTATATTGGTCCATTTTAAATTATTGATTGTATTAGGATAGTATCATATTGTTTGGAGCTTCCACCAAACATATCTTAAGTCTGCAATGTGTTATTTGTAACTCTCCTGAGGAAGTACATAGTTGCCCCTTCACCTGTTCTAAACTCAGATGTTATACCAATAGAGAAAGATCTTTCTTATGTGGAACAACCCGTGGAGATTTTATATTGTACAAATAGCATTTTATAAAAGAATACCATTCACCTGGTCAAAAGTTTTGTGGTGAAACCACTAGTTTGAGGATTCTATGTGAAAAATTGGGGATATTATTTGTAATAATTTTCCTCAATTTTCATAACATAGTGTGTAATTTTGAGGGAGAAATTCATTTTATGGGGGAGTAGAATGTAACACCTCATGTTTTTATGATATTTTTCATAAAATAAAATAAATTTATTTGATTGATCACGTTACACTCTAAACCAAATCAATATTTAATTACATATATCCTTGGGATATCTTACACTACCAAAAACACTTAGTTAGCTTGTGTAACACAGAACATTGAGTTTTAACATAACCTCAACAAATTATTAATATATTTATTTTAATGTTACAATTATAACCAAGTTTTTATACCTAGAAAAATGAACTATAATAACTTATTTTTAATTATTAATTATAATTGTTTTATATAAATAAAATATGTTTCTAATAAAATATATAATTTTTGGTAAAGTCTCTATATGTTTGAACATACTATTTTATCAAAAAAAGATTTTTATGAAATTTTATGAAAAATAATAAAATAAATTATTGAAACTATTATAAAATAAAATTTTAAAAATAAACTTCATTTTTTAATTCATAATATAAAAATAATATTTGGGTGAATTCTTGGGATTTTTTGAAATGTTTAATTTTTTATGACCAGTGAACAATACTGAATTTTAATTAAAAACTGAATTTCCATCTACTTTATTTATATAGTTATATTATATTTTAAATTTAGTTTAAATTATAATTAGTTAAATTATACATATATTAATTCAATTTAGTTTATTGTAACCAATTTAACATTTAAATTTAATATAAAAACTTTATAAACTTTTGATCATTTTCTCTTAAAAAACTTGTTTTCTGAACATGTTGGTGGGATTAGTTTCAAATTAATTTTTTCCACTTATGTGATTGGAATTTGGAAAATTTTATTTCATATTTGGAATTATAATAATTTATAATTTATAATAAGTTTAACTTCATTTTTGAAAAAATTTAGTTTTAAAATCGATTAAAATTAATTATAATGCTTAATGTAAAACAAGAGTATATAATGGTTAAATATAGAAAAGAATGTGTAAAAATGACCTAAAAAATATTAAAAAACATTTTTTTAATCTAAATTATAATTTCTAAGGTTTTAATTTTTTAATTTTTTACACTTGTTTCATATGAAAAATGTGGATGGAATTCTATATTTAAAAATATTACAAGAATACCACTCCTCCTCAACTATAAAATGGTACTCAATATCCCCCTATCATCACACATATAATGACATTTGGAAAAAAAATCATATAAAAATATATTCCCAAATTACCTCCTCTCATCATAAAATCCTTACTTTGGTCACATATCCAACCATGTAATGCCTTCGGTGAAAACCAAAAGAAGATACCCAAAGAAGAGGTAATGTTCATCAACAAATGGTTTTGTTTTATTTATTTCTCAAACCCCTTAAATTATATTTATATCATGATTATATAATAAAAAAATATATTAAATATAATTAAATGTTTTTACATTAAGGTTTTGACCTATAACAACACACACTTCCATCAAATGGGTTACAAAATAATCGCTCGTGTGTACGACGAACTACCACCTCACAAATAGATGTTATTAATTTTTTAATTAAAAAATTTAAAGGTTGGGAATAATGATATAAATAATATTTATATATGATATTTATGATTTTATTATTATTTTTTAATTTCTATATCAAACATACCTTAAATATTTCAATTTTTTGGGAATATGATAATGTTGTTCTTGTGTGTGGCGAACTATCACCTCGCAAAGCAATGTGATTAATTCATGATTTACATTGAGCATATTAAGGAATAATTTAATAAAAATATTTGGTATATATGAAACAAAAATTACTATATAATTATAATATATCATATAACTTTATTTCTTTTAATTCGAAAATAAAATGGAAATAGTGTTCATGCATACATATGACCTAATTTCTCTACGAACAATGTATTTCATTTTATATTTATATCTTTTATAGATTATTATGAATATATATATATATTGATTATATATTATATTTTTAACATTTTTAATATTTTATATATTATTAAATCATTATTTAGTTTATAGAATCAAAAATATAACAAAATCAAATCTTCTACAAAAAAATAAAGTGGTTATTACCCGAAAACATAACTTTAACATGAAATCATTAATAAATGGGTAATAAATTTACGTAATAAAATCATATATGGTGTTATGTATATTAAGATGATTTTTAATATATTCATAATAAACTTATATTCATTATACATGAGTTTTGAATGAGTACGACAGAAGTAAAGACTTAAGGTGAGAAAATGTTGTCTCAACTTGCCTTCTTTGAGAGATACGTTAGGTTATGCACCTATATTTTCTTAATTGGTATATATACTAACCCTTTGGAATATAATATCATTAATTTATTAATGCAAATTATTTTTAATATATTATTTATATTTTTCCTTCATGGGGATTATGAATCAATGTTACTAAAGTGGTGAAGATTTTATGGTATATTCTCATCATTTATCAGGATTATTAATGATCAAGTATCTAAAGTTGAAATATCATATTATACCTCTAAATAATTCTCATTAATTTTATTTTCCTATGTTTATTCATTATATATTCAATTAATGGTACCATTTTCTACTCTTTTTTATATAAGATAATTATTTTTTTTAAGAAAATCCAATTTATTTCACTCTTCCATCATGACTCCATTTTCATTCAAAACCATGGTCTCTAAAGATTTTTTAATTTTTTTACCATATTATTTATTTAAAATTATATTTACCCTTGTTTTAATTTTTGAAAAAATATTTAAAAGGAATATTCATGTAATTTTCCAAAATAATTCCCATTTTTCTTTTACCACAAATGTGAAAGGAACCTTCATTTTAACATGTACGAAATGAATTTTTTTATGACATCATGAATAATCATTGTTTTTAAGTTTCCATTATATTTGTTCAATATTATTTTCAAATAAAGACACTTCCAAAATATATTTTGTTTTAAAATACTTTTCTAGGTGGAAATTTATTTTTCTAAATAAATATTTTAAATGATATTTCACAATTATTTTCCATCTAGGATAACATCCAATGGTGTTATATATTCCATTACTGGTGATATAATCCATGAATACCATTATTATTCTTTCAACGAATGGTTTATTTATTGATGGAATTATGTTTATAAACTATACTTCTCTTCTACAGGTTATACCATGATAAAATTTTTATAAAACCAACTTCTATTCTCATGTGATTCTATGATAAAATGATCATGAAACCTATCTCTTTTCCATAGGTTATGATATGGTGAAATCTTTATAATACCTATTTAATTTCATGGGTATTATATGAAGAATTTTTATAATATTTTGGATATTATTTCATTATGTTATGGGTGGGATCTATATCTCCCTCCAATGTATTGGAAAAATATTTATTTCTCATGAGATAGATATGATTGTAATGGGTTGTGAATTTAGTTAGGTAATACATGGATAGAAGGGGAAGTGAATCTGGTGTATTAATACATTGATGAAACAAGGAGTGAACTAGATTCATTAATGAACATTTTCCACTATGATTGTCTTAGTAGTGATCCTTTACTAATATGAAAATGAGTTTCTATACTTTTTTGTATGCCACAAATCCATGTATTATGCTCTCATGGAAAATGTACTTTGATTACCTTATGAATAATGTATTATGAACTTCGAATATTTATTTTATGACTCCTGATTATGGTATTTGATATGTTTGGTATGGTTTTAAAATGTTATTCTCATGTTATCGTACACTTATGTTCATATTATGCTTATGTATCTCCCATGTTTACCCTTACTGAGCATCTAAGTTCACCCTTTATTATGTTTACTTTACCTAGGTTATGAAGATATGTATTACATATAATATTTCTAATAAGGGTTTAAGTTATGAAAAACATAGTGGGAGATGACATATCTCAATTATAGATCAGTGTTTATGTTTCTATGTTTCCAAAGGAACTAAAATTTTACTATTCTAGAGTGTGTGTTTGTTTAATGTAACAAATATTAGGAAAAAATGATGTCTTCTCTATGTATAATAATCCTGGTTTCCTATAGGTATCAAAGAGGGGTTCACTTATTTTGGGGAATTATGTTAACAGGTATAAGGTAAGATAACATGAAACAAACTAGCATGAACCAAAACTAATATAGGTTAATCCAAAAGTGAATTAAAAATTTTTTATAATAAGAGAAACATATCCTATATTATGACATTCATAATATGGAATATAAAAATTAATATTTTTTTTCACTCTGATTTTCTTAAGATATTTATATTTATTAAACTTCTGAACTAATTTTGGTTTTAATAAATTGATGGAACCTGGAGGAATCAAGTTAACTATGGGTGTGAAGAAAATGTGCTTATTTTCATATTGAGAAAGAAAATTATTTTTGAGATTGAGTATATAAAATCATAATAATTCTCACTGATCTATTTCAAGAAAGGAAAAATAATAAGAATGAAGTCAAACTCCCAAACACAATAAGGAATGATATACTAGATAATGATTATTTCATGAGAAAACATCCACCATTATTTAATGGGTTATCCAACCCACTAATTTTTGATCAATCGATTCATAAAATAGAGAATATTTTTTATATTATCAAATTGTTAGGGTATGAAATTGTTCTTTTTTTCATCTATCACATGGATAGGAGGATAAAAAATTATGAACTGTAATTATGAATATGATTAAAAATGAAGAATTTAACTCAATTAAATGGGAAAAAATAAATAAATATTAATCACTAAATATTTCCATGATTTATTCATATAAAAATGATGTGAGAATCAATAGAACTAAAATTAAATGAGGATAAATCCATTGGAACCTATGAATAAAAATTCATGAGATTTATATAGTACACTACATGTTTTATTACTAACATAGAAAGAAAAATTGGAAAATTATTTATTTAAAAAAACAATTTATTTTTTGGTAATTGACTATAAGAGACTTTATAATATAAGAAAAAATTCATCTATGTAAACTTAATATGGGATTAGAAACTTTTGGTTGGATTAGGATACTCAAGAGGGGGTGAATTGGGTTTTATTAAAATTTATGTTAAAAAGTTTATTTAAAGGGTTCCCCCAATTTAAAATAAAATTGGATAGGTAACCAAGGTAGTAAAATTAAAATATCTTGATTATTCAAATAGTTTCTCAGAAGATTGATTAATTCTTAGTTATAACAATATGAGATATTGTTACAACTTTTAAAACTAATATAATAAAGAAAAATACTTATAACTACTATCCAAGAATAACTATCAAATTAATATTTAGTTTTTTGAAAAATGAATTAAAACAGAGAAAGAATAAATTGAAAACCAAAAGGATATAAAATAAGTGGTTTAGCCTTAAGAAGAGACTTTTTACTCTATATTTGTTGATCACCTACCACCAAGAAATAAATATAAATAATCATTTTGATCCACATCCTAGATCGGGAAAAACATAACAGTACATAGACTGTCCAGGTCACAATACCTCTACCACAGTTCTATGTGTGAATAAAAATTATAATCATGTTACACATGACCTCTTCCTTAGTTATTTTTGGGATTAAAAAGTTTAAGAAGACAGTTTTTGAGGATATCTAGTATCCTCCAGTTTAGTGCAGGAGACAGGGTGTGTTTTTAGTATAGACACACACACACTGCTCAAAAGTTTAGCTAAATAGTAAAAAATAGATAAGAATATATTAAGAAGGAATTATAAAAGATCTAAGTGTTATTCAATTCAGCTCTGGACTCTCTGAGGTATCAAAGTTGAAGCTCGAGTCCTCTTATGGAAACAAACACTGAAAACAGATTGTTGTGAAGCACTGTGTTCAACCTTCTAGGTGGGTGATATGTTCTCTCCCTTATGTTTAGATAGATGCTGCTGAGATGATGGAACTATGATAAAAATTAGTTCTTTGGTTCACAACAAGTAGGAATTAAGAATTCATCACTTGTTCTTCCTTTCTGTATGGTGCTCATGGGGGTCTTCTCATATCTTCTTCTGTATGCATGTCTGTGTGAGTCTGTCTGTGTGTATATCTTTCTCATACTCTTCATGGTATATATATTCTTGTATCCCAACAATGTGCATTCTTGAAGAATACATAGTACCTCATATTTTTGACATCATCATTTAAGATGCTTCTAAAAAGGCATTAAATTAACCAGTCCCATTAAAACACTCAAAATATGACTGTTATAAATAATTTTAAATAAAATAACTTTTAAATAGTCTATTGGTGAGTCCTCCATAAATATCTCCTTCAATCGGTCACTTAGTCCATTGGTGTGTCATTTTGTCGGTCTTTCCAGGCTTCAGTGACTCATTGCATCAGTGAGTTGTTTTAATTTTTGGTGAGTCCTCGTATCAATAATACTATGCATCAGTAAGTCATTTTAATTGATGGTAGGTCATCTGCGTCAGTAGGTCATTTACATTAGTAGTTCATCTATATCATTAGTTTATTTAAATTGGTAGGTCATCTTTTTTGGTAGGTCATTTGTTGGTGAGTCAGTTTAACTGTCGTTATCTCATCTCTTCTTTCGATGTTAGTCTGTTACACTTAAAAAGTATTTTTTTGGACTGTCTTACAACATAAATATTAACACAATGTACTAAATTTATATGAGATCATATATAAACATAATTTCATATATTTAAATTTAAATAATCATTATTGAATTTTATTAGACATCATTTATTATAATTGACAAGATTTTTGATTATTAAAAGTATTAATTCTACAAAGGGAGGCCAACAGTATCTTATGGCCCAAAAATCTCTCCCTTTTTGATGATCCCAAATCATTCCATTATTCAATACAATAATTTGATGGGGAATGAAATAATTCTACTTATCATCTCCCATTATTGATGAATGTTTATAATATATAGATATGGTTCCTAGGTAATGGTATCAAAGAAAAATAACATATATATGAGTGTGATCAAAGATAAAGTAAATAAAGAGAATGACAAACTATTTCTCCCCCTTTTGGGATTATCAAAAAGTGAAAGGGGAGCTAAAAACTATTCTCCCCCTTTGGAGGATAAGAAAGAAGAAAACAGGTAACAAAGAAATAAAAAGTGTCATAAAGTAATATATAAAATAGAAATAGACAAGAACACAAAATCCCATTAATCAATAAAGTGAAATGTGGTACAAGTATTCAAATAAAAATAAAAAAAATTAAAGAAAACATCCCTTTCATAGAATGATCGACACTACAATTGAGGATTAAGAGGTTGCTTCCCTTTTTCAGAGGGATCAATAGAGGGTCTAGTATGTGGGGGCTGAGAAGCTATAGGGTTTGAATAAATTTTTAGAGGAGGTAGGATCAATCCTTGTGGAACATTAGGTACAAGGATGAGTTTATGTTGTGACAACATAGGAGGTTGAATTTGTTCTTAGATAACTGGGAAAATATGAGTCAAAACGTGAGCAACTGAAATTCGTGGTGAAGGCACTAATATAGGAGGTCCAAGAGGTGTAGTTGTTGGAACTAAAATTGTTTCACTTTGGACATGAATGTTTGAATTTAATAGCTTTATGAAATACTCAATAATCTCACCACTATAATCCATTGATTTCTCAAAGTAATCCTTATTCTCTATGAATTTATCCAAAAGAAAAGTGAAGTATTTCAACTTATATACTTGATCTTCAAGAGGTTTGGTTACTAGAGGAAAATACAGATTCTCTATCAAATACTTTAACAGACATGTTATCTGATGATTGATAATGATCCTTTTGAAATAGTAGTCCACCTTTTATATGATCTGAGCATTTTTAGTTTCATCACTCTTGGAATAGATTCTATCCATATCATGAACATGATCACTATTCTTCTCAATTTTTTTAAGGTTTCCCAAACTAGGAGCATCAAATAGAGATTGAATCTCCTCATTTACAATAGTTTTGAATACCTCAATGTCCAGAGTCTGAGAAGTATGATCAGATATAGAAGGAATATAAATAGGATCTGAGGTATGAGTCTTCAAATTATTAAGAACAGTCTCCACACAACCTTTATACTATGAGGATAATGTATTTATTACATAAGAAATCCCATTCATTTCTTTTCTCAACTTGGAATTTCTTGCAACAAGTATCTCAGAAGTTGTAATTAGGTTGGGTTGAATCTCCTATATCACTTTATTTTGAAACATTAGCTACATCAACCTCACTTATACCTACTATCTGACTTGAAATAGAAACCACTTGAACAGACTACCTCATTTATGCAATTAAAGATCTGAGAGAGTGTAATTCATCACTCAGCTCAGTGTTTTCTCATCTAGTTATTTGAATTTCATGAACCATATAAGATTTAATATATTTACTTACTGCTGAACATACTTCGTCTTTAAACCTTTCAAAATCTTCTTAAGTAATAGAGTCACTAGGAAGGGTATTATCCATTGATTACCTTGCAACAAGTACAAAAAAATCATCATCTAAGTCTTCATAATCAAAACCCAATGCTATGTACCCATGATTCTTTTCCCATTCAACCATTACATCATCATCCAAAGGAGTGAGAGCATCATTTCTTGCTCTTCCAAGTTGATTCTATTCACCATCTTGATATCCCCTTTCTTGAGGCTCCCCCTCATTCTGATCTCTCCTCACTAGTTTCTCATCTTCAGCATGAGGAATTTTTATTTCATAAACAAAATGAGGTACCATAATTTCATGAGATTCCACTTCAACAATAACTTCAGCATTTTCTCTAACTTCAACAACAACCTCAGGATGTTCTTCTAACTGATCCAGATCCACAACTTGAACCATTTAAATATATTCACATTGATCATCCCTATGATGGTCATCATCACTTTCACTTATTTTGTCATCATCATATTCAGAGACATGTTCTTAATTTCCATTTATATCTCCATATTCTTTACCTTATTCCTCTTCAATACCACTACCACTTTCATCATCTTCACTTTATTATACTTATTCAAATCCACTAGATCTAATTACATATTCCACACTACTTGACATTTCAATCTCCTCATATCCATTGTCTTAAAGTGTGGGTTAATCATAGGGTAAAGAAAATGGATGATTATGAGGTCCAAAAGAAAAACATTTATGAGGTTCAGTGGTGACATGATCCCTTTTATCATCAATAAGTGGCCCCTAATCACTAACTGGAGTGTCATGCTCTTCTTCTTCTTATGATGAGTAAAAAACTTCCTCATTTAGTCCCAGACTAGGATTATCCATATTCTTATACCTAGTTGTATTGTCCACTAGATTAGACTTATCATAAATCTTATCTTCATCTCCAACCCATTATCTCTTCCTAGGGTTCCAGTTAATTTTCATCCTCTTACAAATCTCTTTTCTGAGGTATATCCCACAACACTCAGAAAAAAATTATCCAACATTTACACAACCTGTCTCTTTTAGCATAGATGAGATCTTCCTTGGATAAAATAGGGAATTAGTTTTGAATGAAGGTTTGATCATTTAATTCATGTGCATAATAAGTTATCTACAAAAATTTACCTTGATCCCTTTTCGTAGCAAATAAACCAAGTATACATATTGATACTTTAGAGAATCATGTTCCTCTTCCCTAATATAGTTCTGATGTTAAATAAATTTAAACAAGATTCTTCATTCTCTACTTAACTCTATAGCAATGGTTCTCCTATTCTCATCATTATTAGTAAGCTCCTTCATAGTGGTCTTAAAGAAAAACATATCACTCTCAAGTGAAGAGATACCTTGATAATCATCAAATACACCATTATAAGGGACTTTAATACATTCAAACCATTTTCTTGAAGATAAAGAGTTTCTCTTTCCTCTCACTATGGACTTGACCCATGAAACATCAATTCATTTTATCAAGAACTCCATATTCATGTAAAATTCATGAACTAGATTCAGGTAAAAAGGTCTTTCATTATCTAAGAACCACAGAATCCATCCCTAATCTTGTAGAACCTTGAGTAGTAGAGACTTTGTTTCCAATAACCACTCTCCAAGAACTTCTTTTTCAAGAGTTACAAAATTGTTTTCCAGAGCAGTATATATAGGTTATGAATATTTTCTCAATTCACCTTTCTATTTATTAGATGCATGAGACTTACCACCATCAATAGCTCGCTTCACACACACCATTCAAATATTTCGGTTTAATGGTTGAAAGGTGAATGGTTAGGGGTAGAGAGAGAAATGGATGAGAGAGTGTGGTGGTAAAGAAGTAGTGTGGATCAATTCAAAAATATATCATTTACGTATTTTGAAATAAAAAAAATCATAAAATCCTCAACCGGGTTCAAAAAAATAAATGAAACAATGTCATTTTGGTAAAAATATAAAATGTATAAAATCATAGAGTCATCAGTGTCATCATTATAGATTTCTCATAACAATAACGGTGTCGTCTTGACAAGGCTTTGGTGTTGGCATGACATGGTATCAAGATAAAAACATATTGGTGGCAGCATGACAACTGTGTCATCATGACATAACATCAGTATCGGCACGCCAACTATGTCAGTATGACAAAGTGTCGGTGTTGGCATGAAAATTCTGTCGGTGTGACAAAGTTATTGGTGTCAGAATGATATTTTTAGATTTATATTGTTATTATCGGTATTAAAAATTCACTTAAAATGGACAAAGGAATAGAAACACAAGGTCTTATAGATTGATCATTCCAAAATCAGGTATGATGTAGTTCATTCTTTCAGTGTTCAATGGCTTAGTAAAAATTTTAGAAAGCTGATGTTCAGTTCCAATGAACTCTAAAGTTATATCACCTTTTTTATAATGGTCTCTCAAAAAGTGATGCCTTACATCTATGTGTTTTGTCCTAGAATGTGAAACAGGATTCTTAGAAATATTAATATCACTTGTGTTATCATAAGTTATGTGGAAATGTACGAATTGATATCCATAATCTAGTAATGTGTATTTCATCAGCATAATTTGTGCACAACAACTACCAGAAACTTTGTATTTAGCTTCATCAGTAGATAATGCAATAGAATTTTGTTTCTTACTACACCTTGAAACTAGAGACTTTTCCACAAAGTGACATGTGCTAGAGATGATTTTTCTATCTAAATTACAACCACCAAAATCATTATCTGAATGACTCACTAAATGAAAAGGTTGAAATCTAGGAGATAATAGTCCTAGGTTGGTAGTATGATTGAGGTATTTGAAAATCATTTTAATAGTAAGAATATGAGATTATTTTTGGTTTTCTTGAAATCTTTCACAAATGTATACACTAAACATAATATATATCCTAATAGAAGTTATGTATAGGAAACTTCCAATCATTATTCTATATGTGGTTTGATCAATAGATTTATCATCTTCATCAAGGCCTAACTTACAAGTGGTACTCATTGGAGTTTCACTACTCTTAGTGCTTTAAAATCCAAATATTTTTAAAAAATCTTTATTATATTTACATTGATTCAAAAAAATACCTTCTCTATTTTGAAATATTTTAAATCCAAGAATGTATTTGAGTTCACCCATTAAAATAATTTTAAATTCACTTTGCATCATCTTTGAAAAATCAACACATAAATAATTTTTTGAAGTTCCAAAAATAATATCATCAACATAGATTTGATAAAATAAAACATCTTTAGAAATTATTTTCATATAGAGATTAGGTTCAACTATACCTTTTGTAAAACCTTTGTAAATAAGAAGATTAATTAGTCTATCATAACATGATCATGGAGATTACTTTAAACCATATAAATCTTTTGATAATTTAAAAACATTATTTGTAAAATTAGGGTTTGTAAAACTAAGAGGTTTTTCATCAAAAACATCCTCAAATATATACCCATTTAGGAATGCACTCTTGTCATCCATTTGATAAATTTCAAATATAGATATGCTATATAGGAAAGCAGGATTCTAATGGCCTCAAGTATAACTAAGGGTGAAAATGTTTCCTCATAGTCAATTCCTTATTCTTGAATATAACCTCATGAAAACAATATATATTTGATTTTAATTATGTTACCAACTTCATCTACTTTATTCCTAAACACCCATTTGGTGTATATAGTCCAGGTGTCTTTGGATCTATCTAAAAGTTTCTAGACATTGTATCTTTCAAACTGATTTAACTCTTCTTGCATAGCCATCATCCAAAATTCATTATTGATAGAATCATTGATGTTCTTAGGTTCAAGATGTGACAGAAGAGCTTGATGTTCAACCTAATTTCTTAGAGAATCTATACTCTGTGTTCCTTTGTATAAATCTCCACCAATATCATATAAAGGATGGTTTGTGAGAGTTCTAATAGGTCTAGAAAATGAATGGCTAGTCACTTCATATTCTTCAATAGGTTAAGGTTCATTATGACTATAATATGGTGAATTTCTAGAACTAGAAGTTTTAACAAATTTCTTAATAGGGTGGTCAGAAGATTTAGTATTTATGTCTAGGTTTGAAATATCATCCTCAGAATTCTCTAGAGAGGTATTTGGATCATGTGGATATGTCTCATCAAACTTGACATGTACATATTCTTCCACACATTTGGTGCTTTTATTATAGACTCTATAGTCTTTACTAGAAATTTAATAACCTAGTAAAATTCCTTCATCACTATTGGATGGAATTTTTTCTAGATTATCATTAGTACTAAGAATATAAACATTGCAACCAAAAACATTGAAGTAGTTGACCTTGGGTTTTATATTGTTTCACAACTCATAGGGAGTTCTTTTAAGGATAGTTCTAATCAAGACTCTTTTGATTATATAACATGTTGTATTGACAGATTCTGCCAAAAAATATATAGGTTGGTCATACTCACTAAGCATGGTTATAAAAATTTATTATAGGGTTCTATTTCTTATTTCTATAAATCCATTTTTTTGGGTTTCCTAGGAAAATAGAATTTATGACTATATGTATTTTGTGAGAAAATGGATTCAAACTCTTGGTTTTCAAACTCACGGACCTGGTCACTTCTTAAGGTTTTAATTCTATGACCACTAATATTTTCTATAGTCCCAGCATACTTGGTAAAATGAGAGAAAGCTTTACTTTTGTGAGATAAAAAAATGGTCCAAGTATATCTAGAGTAGTCATCTATGAGAAAATATACATATTTCTTCCCACTTAGATTTGATACTCACTACTACAAATTGGCCATTTATCAAGACTAAAAACAGACATTAATAGTGCTAGAAAAGTGCTATAAATGCCGGAGAAGATAAATGGGGGGTCCCTTTTATTAGTGCTCCGAAAAGCACTGATAAAAGGGACCTTTATCAGTGCTAAAAAAATCAATGATAAAGGCCACCCTTTATCAGCACTTTTCAGAGCGCTGATAAAGGGAACCCCCCCCCCCCTTTATCTTTGCCAGAATTTACAGCACTTTTCTAGCACTGATAAAGGGTTCCTTTATTAGCTCTATATTGAGCGCTGATAAAGGTCACTATTATCAGCACTCAAGATAGCACTGATAAAGGCTCCTTCAGTTGCACCTGTAGAACCAGTACCTGCACAAACCAACACCTATACCTATACAAAATAGCACCCACACACCTATACAAAACAGCACCTGCACACAATATTTTGACAAACAATCCTATATACATTCACTTAACATCATGAATACAAAAAAACACACCGCTATATACATTTCAAACAATGTTTTACATGGTTACAATTACAATTATCAAAAAAAAAGTTATAAACATTAATGTTACATCCTTTGACATCTGTGATCCTCTCAAAAATTTTCATCCATGGTATTTGTTGCCAAACAAAGCATCCGAACTCAAGGAAAAAAATTCACCAATATAAGAAAAAAAATATTATGTTTGTAATAAAATAATGAAATAAATTAAAACATTAATATGAAAGAATACATTAATATGGAAATGTGAAACTAAAATATGGAAATGATAAACTCAAATGTTTTCATTCTGATAATAATGAAAGGGAATAATGTAAAATCAATATATTTTTGAATGACTTATCACATTTAATAAATACTGATTCTTTATCTAATGAAAAACTTTACCGGTCCCACTGTGCATCAGATTGAGGTGAGGTCGATTCGTACACGTCATAAATGACTCATGGATCATTGTCCTAAAGTATAAAAACAATCTGAATGCGTTTTCTTAGTATTCCATATGTCAGTAGTGCTGTTTTCTAATGTTAATGTCAATTTCAAACTGGTATTAGACACTTTTAGCCATATCGGTCACACCGTGCATCAGATTGAGGTGTGGTTGATTCTTACAACTCACAAATGACTCATGGATCATTTTCCTAAAGTATTAAAACAATCTGAATGCCTTTGCTCAGTATTCCATATGTCAATAGTGTTGTTTTCTAAAGTTAATGTCAATTTCAAACTGATATCAGACACTTTTAGACATAACGATCACACCGTGCATCGAATTGAGATGCAGTTGATTCATACACGTCACAAATGACTCATGGATCATTTTCCTAAAGTATCAAAATAATCTGAATGTGTTTGCTCAGTATTATGTATGTCAGTAGTGTTGTTTTCTAAAGTTAATGTCAATTTCAAACTGATATCATACAATTTTAGCCATACCGATCACACTGTGCATTGGATTGAGGTGTGGTCAATTCATATACCTCATAAATGACTCATGGATCATTTTCCTAAAGTATCAAAACAATATGAATGTGTTTTCTCGGTATTCTGTATGTCAGTAGTGTTGTTTTCTAAAGTTAATGTCAATTTCAAACTTGTATCAGACAATTTTAGCCATACCGATCACACCGTACGTCGGATTGAGGTTCGGTCGATTAGTACACCTCACAAATGACTCATGGATCTCTTTCCTAAAGTATCAAAACAATCCGAATGTGTTGGCTCAGTTTTCCATATTTCACTTGTGTTGTTTTCTAAAGTTAATCTTAATTTGAATTTGTTATCAGACACTTTTAGCCATATCGATCACACCATGCGTCGGATTGAGGTGTGGTTGATTATTACACCTCAAAAATGAATCATGGATCGTTTTCCTAAAGTATCAAAACAATCCGAATGCGTTTTCTCAGTATTACCTATGTCAGTAGTGTTGTTTTCTAAAGTTAAAGTCAATTTCAAACTGATATCAGACACTTTTAGCCATACCGGTCACACCGTGCGTCGGATTGAGGTGTGGTCGATTATTACACCTCAAAAATGACTCATGGATTGTTGTCCAAAAGTATCAAAACAATCCAAATGTGTTTTCTCAGTTTTCCATATGTCACTTGTGTTGTTTTTTAAAGTTGATGTCAATTTGAAACTGTTATCAGACACTTTTATCCATACAGATCACACCATGCGTCGGATTCAAGTGTGGTCAATTCATAAACCTCACAAATCACTCATGGATTGTTTTCCTAAAGTATCAAAACAATCCAAATGCGTTTTATCAGTACTCTATATGTCATTAGTGTTGTTTTTTAAAGTTAATGTCAATTTCAAACTGGTATTAGATAATTTTAGCCATACCGGTCACACAGTGCATCAAATTGAGGTGAGGTCGATTCATACACGTCAAAAATGACTCATGGATCATTTTCTTAAAGTATCTA
Organism: Viscum album; assembly: GCA_963277665.1. NCBI lineage: Eukaryota > Viridiplantae > Streptophyta > Magnoliopsida > Santalales > Viscaceae > Viscum > Viscum album. Next base: position 1,358,101,655 of record OY728150.1, on the reverse strand, counting down.
AACAATCCGAATGTGTTTTCTCGGTATTCCGTATGTCAGTAGTGTTGTTTTCTAAAGTTAATGTCAATTTCAAACTGGTATCAGACACTTTTAGACATACCAGTCACATTGTGCATCAGATTGAGGCGCAGTCGATTCATACACCTCACAAATGACTCATGGATAGTTGTCTTAAAGTATCAAAACAATCCAAACATGTTTTCTTGGTATTCCCTATGTCAGTAGTGTTTTTTTCTAAAGTTAAAGTCAATTTTAAACTGATATCAGACACTTTTAGCCATACTGATCACACTATGTGTCGGATTGAGATGTGGTTGATTCGTACATGTCACAAATGACTCATAGATCGTTTTCCTAAAGTATCAAAACAATCAGAACTCGTTTGATCAGTATTCTATATGTAAGTAGTGTTGTTTTCTAAAGTTAATGTCAATTACAAACTGATATTTGACAATTTTAGCAATAACGATCACACCGTTCATCAGATTGAGGTGTGGTTGATTTTTAAACCTCATAAATGACTCATGGATCGATTTCCTAAAGTATCAAAACAATCCTAATGTGTTTTCTCGGTATTCTGTATGTTAGTAGTGTTGTTTTCTAATGTTAATGTCAATCTCAAACTGGTATCAGGGAATTTTAGCCATACCAATCAAACTGTAGATCGGATTGAGGTGTAGTCGATTCGTACACCTCACAAATGACTCATGGATCACTTTCCTAAAGTATCAAAACAATACGAATGTGTTTTCTTGGTTTTCCGTATGTCACTTTTGTTGTTTTCTAAAGTTAATGTCAATTTGAAACTCTTATCAGACACTTTTATCCATACCGATCACACTGTTCGTCGGATTGAGGTTCGGTCAATTTTTAAACCTCAAAAATGACTCATGGATCGTTTTACTAAAGTATCAAAACAATCCAAACATTTTTTCTCGGTATTCCGTATGTCAGTAGTGTTGTTTTCTAAAGTTAATGTCAATTTCAAACTAATATCAGACACTTTTAGCCATATCGGTCACACCGTGTGTCGGATTGAGGAGTGGTCGATTTGTAAACCTCAAAAATAACTCATGGAGAATTTTCTTAAAGTATCCGAACAATCTAAACGCTTTTTCTCAGTTTTTTGTATGTCACTTGTGGTGTTTTCTAAAGTTGATGTAAATTTGAAACTGTTATCAGACACTTTTAGCCATAACGATCACACCGTTTGTCGGATTTAGGTGCGGTCGATTATTACACCTCAAAAATGACTCATGGATATTTTTCTTAAAGTATCAAAACAATATGATCATGTTTTATTTGTATTCTGTATGTCAGTAGTGTTGTTTTCTAAAGTTAATGTCAATTTCAAACTGGTATCCGAAAATTTTAGCCATACCGATCACACCGTATGTCAGATTGAGGTGCGGTCGATTTGTAAACCTCAAAAATGACTCATGGATAACTATACTAAAGTATAAAAACAATCTGAACGTGTTTTATTGGTTTTCCGTATGTCACTTGTGTTGTTTTCTAAAGTTAATGTCAATTTGAATCTGTTATCAGACACTTTTAGCCATACTGATCACACCGTGTGTCAGATTGAGGTGTGGTTGATTCGTGCACCTCAAAAATGACTCATAGATAATTTTACTAAAGTATCAAAACAATCTGAATGCATTTTCTTGGTATTCCATATGTCATTAGTGTTGTTTTCTAAAGTTAATGTCAATTTCAAAATGATATCAGACACTTTTAGCCATACCGGTTACACCGTGCATCGGATTGAGGTGCGGTCAATTAGTACGCCTCAAAAATGACTCATGTTTTGTTTTCCAAAAGTATCAAAACAATCCAAACACGTTTTCTCATTTTTCTGTATGTCACTTGTTTTGTTTTCTAAAGTTGATGTCAATTTGAAATTTTTATCATACAATTTTAGCCATACTGATCACACCGTGCATCGGATTTAGGTGAGGTTGATTCATACACCCCAAAAATGACTCATGGATCATTTTCCTAAAGTATCAAAAAAATCCGAACGCGTTTTCTCAGTATTCCGTATATCAATAGTGCTATTTTCTAATGTTAATGTCAGTTTCAAACTGATATCAGACACTTTTATCCATACCGATCACACCGTGAGTCAGATTGAGATGCGGTCAATTCTTACACGTCACAAATGACTCATGGATCATTTTCCTAAAGAATCAAAAAAATATGAACACATTTTCTTGGTATTCTATATGTCAGTAGTGTTGTTTTCTAAAGTTAATGTCAATTTCAAACTGATATCAGACAATTTTTTCCATACCGATCACACCGTGTGTCAGATCGAGGTGTGGTCAATTCATACACCTCACAAATGACTCATGTATTATTGTCCTAAAGTATCAAAACAATATTAATGCATTTTCTTGGTTTTCCGTATGTCACTTTTGTTGTTTTCTATAGTTAATGTCAATTTCAAACTGGTATCAGACAATTTTAGCCATACCGATCACACCGTACGTCAGATTGAGGTGAGGTCGATTCTTAAACCTCAAAAATGACTCATGGATCATTGTCCTAAAGTAACAAAACAATTTGTACGCATTTTCTCGGTTTTCCATATGTCACTTGTGTTGTTTTCTAAAGTTAATGTCAATTTGAAACTGATATCAGACACTTTTATCCATACTGATCACATCGTGCATCGGATTGAGGTTCGGTTGATTCTTAAACCTCAAAAATTACTCATGGATCACTTTCCTAAAGTATCAAAACAATACGAATGCCTTTTCTTGGTATTCTGTATGTCAGTAGTGTTGTTTTCTAAAGTTGATATCAATTTCAAACTGATATCAGACACTTTTAGCCACAACAGTCACATTGTGCATCAGATTGAGGATTGTTCGATTCGTACACCTCAAAAATGACTCATGGATCACTTTCCTAAAGTATCAAAATAATCAGAACGTGTTTGCTCAGTTTTCCATATGTCACTTGTGTTGTTTTCTAAAGTTGATGTCAATTTGAAACTGTTATCAGACACTTTTATCCATACCGATCAAACCATGCATAATATTCAGCTGTCATTGATTCGTAAACCTTACAAATGAATCATGGATCGTTTTCCTAAAGTATCAAAACAATCCGAATGCATTTTCTCAGTATTCCATATGTCAGTAGTGCTGTTTTCTGAAGTTAATGTCAGTTTCAAACTGATATCAGAGACTTTTAGACATACCAATCACACCGTGTGTCGGATTAAGATGCGGTCAATTATTACACGTCACAAATGACTCATGGATCATTTTCTAAAATTATCAAAACAATATGAATGCGTTTTCTCGGTATTCCGTATGTCAGTAGTGCTGTTTTCTAAAGTTAATGTCAATTTCAAACTGATATCAGACACTTTTAGCCATACCAATCACACCATATGTCGGATTGAGGTGAGGTCAATTAGTACACGTCACAAATGACTCATGGATAGTTTTCCTAAAGTATCAAAACAATATGAATTCATTTTCTTGGTATTCCGTATGTCAGTAGTATTGTTTTCTAAAGTTAATGTCAATTTCAAATGGGTATCAGACAATTTTAGCCATACCGATCACACCATACGTCGGATTGAGGTGTGTTTGATTCATAAACCTCAAAAATGACTCATGGATCGTTATCCTAAAGTATCAAAATAATATGAACGTGTTTTCTAGATATTTCTTATGTCATTTTTGTTGTTTTCTAAAGTTAATGTCAATTTGAAACTATTATCAGACACTTTTAGCCATACCGGTCACACTGTGCGTCGGATTGAGGTTTGGTCGATTCGTACACCTCAAAAACGAATCATAGATCATTTTCCTAACGTAACAAAACTATCTAAACACGTTTGCTTGGTTTTCTGTATGTCACTTGTGTTGTTTTCTAAAGTTGATGTTAATTTTCAACTATTATCAGACACTTTTAGCTATAAAGATCACACTGTGCATCAGATTGAGGTGCAGTTGATTCATACACCTCAAAAATAACTCATGTATCATTGTCCTAAAGTATCAAAACAATATGAATACGTTTGCTCAGTATTTCATATGTCAGTAGTGATGTATTCTAAAGTTAATGTCAATTTCAAAGTAATATCAAACACTTTTAGACATACCGATCACACTGTGCGTCTGATTGAGATGCATTCAATTCATACACGTCACAAATGACTCATGGATCATTTTCCTAAAGTATAAAAACAATCTGAATGTGTTTTCTCTATATTCCCTATGTCAATAGTGTTGTTTTCTAAAGTTAATGTCAATTTCAAACTGATATCAGACAATTTTATCCATACCGATCACACCATGCGTCGGATTGAAGTGAGGTCAATTTGTACACCTCACAAATTACTCATGTATCATTTTCCTAAAGTATAAAAACAATCTGAATTTGTTTGATCAGTTTTCCATATGTCACTGTTGTTGTTATATAAAGTTGATGTCAATTTGAAACTGTTATCAGACACTTTTAGCCATACCGACCACACCGTGCGTTAGATTCAGGTGCGTTTGATTCATACACCTCACAAAACAATCCGAACACATTTTCTAGAAATACAAATCATATCTAAAACCATTTTTCATAACCTAAAGATATAAAACATAATAAAGGGTGATCATATATGCTCAGTAAGTGTAAAAAAGGGAGATATCAATGATCATATATGGATAACATTAGTAGGAATTCACCTTTATCCTGTTTTTGTACAATCTTCCATCAGGTATGTTGCCCATTCATTTCTAAACACATCTATATCATCTTCTGAATATGAGTTTTTGTGATAGTCATGGTTGTACTAAAAAAATATAAATACACAAAGTATTAATAAATATTTTAAATGAACTCGTAATTATTTTCTAAAATACCTTGTCAAGGATGATAGTTTGTTGATGAAATATTATCTCTTTCATAAATTTACAAACATAATAACCATAGTCATTTTCGTTTGTTTATTTTGGACACTAAAAAACATCAAAAACAATAAGTAAATTGTTTTGATATGTGTTTGGATAGTACAATGTTATTATATATACCCGGATACTTTTCCAATTGTAGATCTTATAGGCTTGCTCATCCTTATGCCCTGGATTCTTTCCATGCATTAGATGATATTGATGCACCGCCCTATCATAAGATAATCCTCATTAAAAGATAACATAAATTATATAACTAGATGTTTAGTTTTAAAATGTTGGATCTAGTGTATTACAAATTAACAAACGTCGTCATGTGTGGTCGGTTTGTTAGATATCCATGCATTGAATATAAAAAATAAATCATTGGAGTATCCAAATTGACTACAATCAGCATCCAATGCTCCCTAAAAATACAAAAAGGAATAAGTAAATAAAGAAATGAAAATATAGTTGATATGATTAAATTGTAGAGTTTTACCCCTGCATCATTGGTATTAAAATGATTCTGTCATCCGTAATTTTGTTTTCAAACGATTTGAGCAGGGACGACATTATTAAAGCCTCTTTATCAGAATCTATTTCTTCTTTTGAATAGGTGGTGTGAGGACTAACGAGTCCAAATTTTTGTTCATGGGGAAATCCCTTCAATTGTTTTTCATATATACTCCTGCGAAAAATTTAAAATGTATTTAGTCATTATTATTAGAGTATATCAGCTTTTTTAAAATCAAATCATGAAAACATACCTCATGTATACATTTACAACTGAGGCGCCTAGCCATTCATACTTGAGGATTTCATTTACATTTTCAGCACTAATGAAATCTGATGTTTCCTCTCTGTAGATATTTTTTTCAAAAACAACTGTATGAGCATTGCTGTCTGTCAAAATTGTATCAACATGATCCTGCAATGATATTGACTATGGATATAGAATGGGCGTGGTGAATGTGCTCTCAGTAGACCATTTCAATCGGTTGGTTGATCCTTGAGATAGTTTTGAGTTGATATTTCACTTCACCCCCTTCTCTTTGTCGTTATGTAATAACATTCATCGGTTCAGACCTTTTTTCATTAAATGTTAAGGGTCCAGCTTTAAAAATAACTTGAAAATGGATACCTCCTTGTCGACATGTTTTTTTACAAGAAATGATGACCATGCAATGAATGTTAAAACAGCTTGTTCAACTGTATGAATGTCTTCATCGTCATTTTCAATAGGTAGCTCGGTACTCGGCTCATTAGCTACGTTAATTGACACTCTAAAATGATCTGTTTGAAGCTATCTATTGTGTAGCATGTCGTTATGCGTATTGAACACCATAGCCCTCACTACAAGGCAATAGGTGGGAGTTTCTAGATATAAATCACAGTTATTTTCACCCGGTAGAATATTAGTACAGGAAAGGAATCAGTGTCTATGTAAATCACATTTCATAGAAACAATTATTAAAACATTGATTACCTTAGCTAAGTCAGGTTTTTAGGGGAATGGCTTGCCTCAAAGTTGGTGGGGGGTGGGGTGGGATTGTCACGCACGGGTTGTTATTGAGTTGTTTCTTCTCTTTACCTCTCCCCCATCACTATTTCTATCATCTCTATTTGGTATTGTAATTCTTCTTGAAAAATATCTAATTTTTCTTGAAGCTTTTCCATTTTTTCATTTTCATCGTCCGCTTGTTTTTGTTTTTGAAAATATGTTCGGGTTGTCACCCCAAAACCCGCACCTCTAACGCGGCCATACTGGTCTGGCCGCTTCAAGGTTGCTGAAAGTATGTCTGCATATAGTGTGGGTGTTATTGATTCCTATGACAATGTCAGATAGAAAATATAGAAAAATTAATAGTCATTGGAATGTAATAGTGATTTAAAACAATTCAAATTTATATTATGTCATACTTACACATGTTTCCCACAAATTTTGTGTGTTTTCATCTATCAGTATCCCCTATTTATTTACACGAACCTCCTTCCATAGAACATGGCGTGGAATAGATTTGGATTTTGATTTCAATTCATCAATCTGCATATAAACAGAGAAACATGGTTATGGTGTTGTTTTATGTGACATATAAGTAGTATGGTAGATTTAAAATACGTACCAATTTTTACTCAAGTGAAGCGTACCCCAACCTTGCTTTACGGTAAGGGTACGCTGGTTCTGTTGCGCATTTTTTATTTTCATCACTCGGTTGTTGTTTCATAAATAAAAAATTGTCAATCAAAGTGATGAATACAAGAAACGTCAAACAATGTATTACCCCACACAATGTACCAGAAAAGTCTACTCCCCACGATGGTTGATAAACACATCCCATGCTCCTTGGGATATCAAGTGTGCATAAATAGGAGGAGGATGCGACTTGATTTTCCCTTAAACATCTTTAAGATGATATTTCGTTAAAATTTTGCGGAAACCTCGATGAATCCTTCCTGTAAATCTTAATACATATTCCTTGTGCGAGGCATCTACTATAAATGCACTATGTAATGGATGATGAAGAGTAAGTCAATATTTTGGTATTTTATTTCAATAAATTAAAAAAATGATATTATAATGTTACCATAATCTCTTCCCACATTAGTGTCTTAAGACCGGTGACAACATGGTTCCACGACAGTACATCAATCAACACGCATTTCTGAGTGGCAATTCCAATGTATCTACTAAAGATGGTTTTTTTGGGGTTAACATGTTGGCCTCGCTTATTCCATCCCACATCAAATTTGATTCCTTTTTATTTTTCCTTAAGGATTTTGGCTAACATTGTCAAACTACGGCGCTCTTGTTTTTTTTTGCACTTTCAGGGTTTCATTTCCTACAATTTCCTCAGAATTATCATCAATATCTTTCTCCGGAGCACTGGGACCAGCAGCAATAGGTTGAGAAACTTGTTGTTGCTCTGCAGTAGGACCAGCAACAATAGGTTGAGAAACTTGTTGTTGCTCTACACTGGGACCACCAGCAGCTAGTTGAGAAACCTGTTGTTGGTCTGCACTGGGACCACCAACAGGTGGTTTAGAGACCTTTTATGCCTCAGTATTGGGTGCATCAGCAGGTGCAGAAGTCATTATCTATAGAAGTGGTTTAACATTTAATTTAGATTACATAAAATCAGCAGCAGACAAATAATAACATAACGTAACACAATGTATATTACAATAAACAAATAACCTGATTATTGTACTCTATTTTTTTTTCTTTAAAGGCTGAAGAGATTTGACTCCTCTACCGACTATATAAATCCATTCATTGTGGTCTCCTCTGAAATACAAAACGTCGTCTACATTGGGACTGCTGCGAAATGATTGTGAAGTCCCTATAAAAGGGCCATCCTCCGTTGAACTTTCATCTGACCCTTCAGTTGTTTTGGTCAATAACAGAACAATTGACCAATTTTGGTTTGTGGGGTCTGGAACATAAAATACTTGTACTGCCTGTGATGCCATTATAAATGGTTCGTCTTTCTCCCCTTCCTTACTGAAATCAACTTTCACAAATCCTAATTCATCTATTTTAACAGCACTCCTGTTATCAACCAACTTGCATTGAAAAATTGGTACTTTGAATTTTGTATAATCCAACTCCCATATTCGTTTAATGATGCCAAAGTATGACATATTCACATAAATTGGATTTTTTTCCTTAGCACCAGAAACATGCATCACCTCAGCCACAAGTGTAACCCCACTATTCTACATGTTACTGTCTTCATCATGTTCATTAGTATAGAATGTATAACCATTAACTGCATAAGCATTGTAAGATAATACATACACACATTCTCCTCCGGCTAACCATCAAAGTCGTTCTGAAATTGAGTCTGGATTTTCATCTAACTGCTTCAAAATATGATCCTGAAACCATCCTATAAACTATCAATTATATGTATCTCATATCCATTTTTCATCCCTAGATGGATTCAAATTCCAAATAATTTCTTTTTGGGTTTGAACATATGGGTCAACGTCGAAACTATTATGCAAAACGTAAAGGTGAGCTTGCTCCCTATTTGTAATATTGATTGTGACAACCTCTCTTCCTGAAATTCCATCACCCACAAGTTGCTCAGTGTGACGAGATTTCGGTAGGCCAACGTTTTCCACACCAGACAGGTATTCAGTACAAAATTCAATGAATTCCTCAATAATATATTTCTCCGCAATACAACCCTCTGGATGACTTTGATTTTTGACATACCCTTTCAAAATATTCATATACCATTCAATGGGTTACATCCATCTATATTGTATAGTACCACATAGTCGAATCTCTCTCACCAAATGAACCATCAAATGAACCATCATATCAAAAAATGTCGGCGGGAAGAACATTTCCAATTCACATAATATGATGGAAATTTATCTTTCCATAGTTAGAAATTTCTCCGGGTCTATAACTTTGCTGCATATAGCTTTGAAGAAGAAACAGAGCTTTGTTAATGTATGATGAAAATTCTTGGGAAAAATTCAATGCAAATTTATAGGAATTAGATCGTGCATCAAAACACAGCAGTCATGTGATTTCATACCCTTTAATTTTAAATCGTTCATTGACACGATGTTCTTAATATTTGATGAATACCCCTCTGGAACCTTTATGTCATTCAAGAAGTTGCAAAACTAATATCTCTCTGGCCTGGAAATAGTGTAAGCAGCAGGAGGAAGAAATGTTCATTTTTCACCCTTCACTGGTGCCAACTCTTCTCGTATTCCCATCTCAACCATTTCCAATCTAACCTTAATTCCATCCTTCATTTTTCTGGGTGCATTTAGAAACGTGTCGATGACACTATCACATAAATTTTTCTCAATATGCATAACATCAAGAAAATTTCTGACATACAGACAATTTCAGTATAGTAATTCAAAAAAAACTGATCTCTTTGTCCAACCAGTTTTCGTAAGGTTTTTCGAAAACAGTTTACCAAAAGTAGTGTTCAAATCTTTTACCTTCTCAAACAATTGATCACCTGTTAGTGGAGATGGTGTTGTACGTTCTTCTGAACTTCCGTCGAATGATGTCGTCCAATATTGGTACTTATTCCATTGGGATAGAAATCTACGATGTCCTAAAACATGGTTTTCAATGAATGTTTCAACCTAATTGACTATGTACCTTGTTCGAAAATGGGACACCCTTGAGTTCCTTTAATGCTATATCCTGACAAATTTCCATAAGCAAGAAAGTCATTTATCGTCTTGTACAACATGGATTTCAAAGTGAAATCTTCTTTTTTGTAAGAATCATACAACATAACACCTGAATCCCACAATATTTTCAAATCTTCAATCAATGGAGCCAAATAAACATCAATATCATTACCCAGTTGTTTTGGTCCTGATATAAGCATAGATAACATGATGTATTTTTATTTCATGCATAACCACGGTGGTAAGTTATAATTTACCAACATAACTGTCCATGTACTATGACTGCTGCTTTGAAAACCAAAAGGATTCACCCCATCTGTAGATAACTCCAGACGAAGGTTTCTCAGATCGTTTCTGAATTCATGATACTCGTGATCAATTATCTTCTACTGAGGAGAGTATGTCGGGTGACGTAGTTTCCCATCTTTAATTATTGTATCTACATGCCATGTCAATTGTCCTGCAGTCTCCTCACTTCCATATAGGCGCCTAAACCTTGGAATGATTGGAAAGTACCATACAACTTTCATAGGACTAGAATCATCTTTCTTTTATCGAGAATCACCACACTTTGGGCATTATTTAAGTGATTTATGGTCCTTTCGAAACAATATATAGTCATTTGGGCAAGCGTGTATTCTTTTGGAGATCATACCCCGCAATTGTAGCATTCATTTGGAATCATATGTTTGGCTTGGGAGTTCATTATCTTCTGGGAGCATGCCATTCAGGAGAGCAAGTAGTTCCGTAAAACTGGCGTCACTCCACCCGTTGCCTGCTTTCAAATTATACAGATTCAGTACGGCTGACAATGCTATATATTTAGTGAAACCATCATACAATTGCATTTTTGCATGACTCTTTAACTTCTCAAACAATTTTGGGCAATCACGAAGTTCATCTTCAACTATCCTTGTCATTTCCTCAATACGATATTCATCACCATTCACATCTATAATCACACCCTCCATATGATCGTCTTCACTGTTCACGCTTGTAATCATATCAGATCTTCTATAAAATGTCATGTTATCTGAGCCACTACCTACATTCATTTTTCCCCGTGTTTATTCCAACATTTATAACTTTGATCTATTCCGTGACAAGTTAGGTGTTCTTCCAACTCCTCTGGACTAATTTTTCTTGAATAACAACAACGTAAACACGGAAAGAGGATTTGAGATGGGTCATATGCATGATCTCCTACAAACTTGATAAACTCTTTCACACCATCTTCATACTCTTTTGTCAACTGATTGGAATTCGTCCATTCTTTATTCATATTCATCGTCTTTATGGGTTCGATCTCAAACATGCCTAATATTATGTTTTAACTAATCAAGTAGCATTGTTTGGGTTTTATAAAAACAAATAATGGTACAAATGCCTCTACAATGAAATAGAGGAACCTACCCCAAAACATGTGAAAGTACATGAACTCTATCTATATACGGGGGACTGTTCCATGTCTTTTGTAAACACAATGTGTAGGGTTCTTAGTTAAGGTTAGTTTTATGCTACCATTTCTAAACTCATGTGAAATCCATATACATGGTGTGTCCAGTAGGGTGAACATCGTCTATGGATAAGATACCTGATTTAATCTGACATATATCAAATTAATTCCAAGTTAGTCTTACAAAGACTGCATGATGCCTTTGAAAATACATGACATATAGACACTGATAGTGGATTCCAAGCATTTGGAGCCCAGATGATAAGGTTTTCACCAATTATATCCCTAGAGTCATGATGTAACTGATAAGGGGTACCCTAGATTTGGATCCTCTTTGATATAAGGGGTACCCACCTTAGACCCCTGCTACTAGTCATTAGCATCTTTCATATGGAGAGGCATGCCTAAGGTCATTTGGAGAATTTTTTTGGAAAATATTCATAGATTCAGTTTGGGAGGGATGTTACAAAGTGGTATCATAGCTTGTTCTATTTTATGGTTTGGTAATATGGTATATAGGAGGTCTATGGATGTGTCGAAGGTTGTAATGGATACCGGATTGTTGAATCAAGAACACTTATTTTGGTAGGAATTCTAGGTTACTAAGGCATGGGATCACTATTCTTAGTTTTGGTGTTTTCCAGTATAAATTCTTTGTGGAATTCTACTCAGCGGGATAGTGATGTATTTTCTTTGATGGCAGGTCATTTGGATCTTATAGAGGTAGGTTTTCCAATGGTGGAAATGTAGTCCCTTAGACAATGGATACCTGGAGACCCACTATAGGTTAATTAGAGTGTTAGATGCCCAGTGATGGCTCAATGATGGAAGATATTCTTGAGAGGTGATTTGAGGATGGACATGAGTTACCCTAAGGTTTTGGAACCCTAGTGGATTATAGAAAGGCATGTGGCATGCATTACAGTATCAAAGGATTGTTTTAGAGGGTAGGACTAGTTGGGTGCCTATCCTGGTGGTTTTGAATGCACTTTTGGCTACTGTGGTGGGATCACACCTAGATTCACATGGTTATTAAGGTGAAGCCTATGTGGTGGGTGGTTGCGGGGTTAGCCTTGGCATAGAAGATACCTTGGTATTTTGGTTGAGACTAAAATGCATGTGAGGCATGGTAAGTGGGTTAAGAATATGAGACTTGGTTAGAAAGGAAAAGACTCATGTGATATTGGGTTGGGTTGCATGATTGGGTTGCATTAGAGTGCACAAATATTGGTTTTGGATGAGGTTTTATTAGAGAGTGGGAAAGAACCTATGAGAGTATTCTCGATGGTTCACTCTGCCTTTTAGGAGGAGAGTGTTATTGGTGAGGCCTTTTAGGAAAGGTCTTGGTGTGTGAGGGTAGGCACGTGCGATTGAAGCACAGTGCTGATTGGTTCATGGATCAGTATAATGTGTCATGTGTTGGTCTATTGAGAATGTTTTGGGTTTTGTACATGCCTGAGTGTTGTGATAGTGGTGGTGTTATGGTGGTTTTTGGTTTAGTGTCACACTCAATGTGAGGTGACTAGTGCATTCATAGAGACATGTGTGAGAATGGTGACCCAAGGCCTTTGGAGAAAAGTTAGAGACGTTCCATGGAAGTGAAAGTTGATGTGTTGATGGACATATGTATTGTGGTATAGTCAATTAGAGCTTGTTCCTTGAAAAGAGTTGTCATCGATGAAAGAGTGTGGCTCAGGATGAGTGTAACGCGTGTGGGTTGTCACCCAGATGGGGATAACACTCATGGAGTATTATAAGGGTAACCATATGTTGGGAAGTTCACAAATGACCAGTTAGAGGGTTTGACCCTCGTTTTAGATGATTTTTTGACCACTATTAAAAATCACATTCCGATGCATCAGGAATGGGCATTAGTTAATGTTGTTTCTGGGAACTCGGGAACAAGTGGGTTTCCAGCATATAGCCATTGTGTGTGGTGATGGATACAGTGTGGGATATAGAGTTTGGGTGGTCGGTTTATAAGACTATGATAATAATAATCATATGGTGGGGATATTCATACCGATCATAGTTTCATAACCCATGTGACTAAAGGGTCTTGGGGGAGATACCAGTTTTACATGGTCAAGGTGACATCAAAATTTCGATGTGTGGGAGAACTTGAGTAAAGATGGTTCTTCATTAAATACCTTCTACTCAATGGGTATCATATGGATTGGAAAACCACCCAGAGGTACCACCTCAAGACCAATTCCCTACATCGAATCCTCATCCCTAAAAGGTTCATCATCAAAATCCAACTATAGAAAACAATCATATGTTTGTAATAGTATAATCCTCAAATTGAATAAATATTATCTATAGTTAATGATTATATATACTCCTACGAATGACCAGAGGCGATAGAGGTGGGTGGCGGCAGAGGGATCGGCAGTTGTGGTGGCAGAAACAGTGGTGGTCAAGGCGGTCGCAGCGGCGGTCCCGGTGGCAGAGACAGTGGCAGTCACGGCAGAGGAGAAAAACCAACGGCGCGGAGGCAACGGTGGAGGAACAAAACCCAAAAAAGGCGACGATGGAGGAGGAGGAAGAGGAGGAGTAGGATGAGGAGGAGGAGTAGGACGAGGAAGAGGCGTGGACGACGAGGAGAAGTCATGGCAGAAGAGGGTCCTGGTTCAGCTTCCACGAAAGCTTTACCGTGTGCGAGAGTGGAGGGCCTGTTAGGTTTATTAAATAGAAACCGCTGGAACTGTTATCAGCGCTCGTTAAAAGCACTGATAAAGATATGTTTTATCAGCGCTTTTATTTTAGCACTGATAAATATTATAAGTTTATATAAATTAAGATATCAGCGCTAAAATAAGCACTGATAAATGTTTCTTTTTATCAACGCTAAAAAAAGCGCTAATAAAGGGCGGTGCCGGGAATGCCCAGTTTTGTGGTAGTGACTCTAGAAGGTCCAAACAAATCCATGTGAACCAACTCAAGAGGTTGATAATTTAAAACTTTTTTCTTTGGTTTGAAATATATTTTGTTATATTTACCCTTTTGATAAGGATTAAAAGATTTGTCATTTGGAAACTCATGTTTAGGTAGATCTTGACTAAGCCTTTTCTTGTAAGCTTTTTAAGTGAGTGTACATTACAATGTCCTAATATACTATGCCAAAGAAAAGATTCTTTATGAAAATCACTCAATCAAGAAACATTTTTAAGAAACTAAAGGATCTATGTTAACAACATATACTATTTCATTTCTAAGAGAAAAAATACTAGTTCACTTTTAGAGTTAAAACATTGCATGCATCATTTCAAAATTTAACATTAAAATAATCATCACATAACTGATAGATACTAAGAAAATTCTATTTTAATCCTTAAAAAAATTACTTTAGAAATTAAAATAGAGTTATAGATACCAATATGGATGAGGCCAATCATTTTTACTTTGTAATTTTCACCAAAGGTGATATAACCACCATAAATTTTTATCAATTTCTTGAAGCATGAGTATTATCCTTTAATGTGTCTTGAACAACCACTTTCCAAATACCATAAGCTTTTATATGAGTTGTTTAAGTAGTTTTCCTACAAAACAGATTATACAAGAAAAGAGTTTGGTACCTAGATTTGTTTGGGTCCAGTACCATTAGTAATAAGAGATTTGGGAACCCACATTTTCTTTATGGGTTTCCTATAAGCAGTATGTAAAGTATTTGAAAAATAAAATTTATTTGTTAAAAAAATTTGAAACAGTATAAAATATTTCATAGTTAGAATATGGAGAAATTTTTTCAAAACTAGGCATAAAACTGTATTTTCCATTTTTTGATACAAAATTAGTTTTTTTCATATTCCTATTTCCTAGTTGTTATCCTATTCAAGTATTATACTTAGGATCTACTTTTTACCAAAAATTTGAACTAATATTTCTTTACCATTGGTAAATATCTCTGGATCCTTTTTCAATTTCTCATTTTATAATTTAAGTTTATTTTTATCCTTAATATGTTGAGAATGTTTCTATTTTTTCATAACATGTTTAGATTTAATAGAGGTAGTCAAAGCATGATGTTTATTTAACGATTTTTATTTATATTTTAATATGTTACAAGTGGATGCTACAATTTTTCAATATTCAAACATTTTTTAAATTTTCATATTTTCAAAATCACTTTCATCTCCCGAAGAATATAAATTATGATTAGAAGAATTTAGTGTTACTTTAAATGTGTTTTTTATAAAACACATATTTTCTTTATCGGACTTTTCATGAGTAGATTATGAGTCACTTGAACTTTCCTCAGAAGCACTCCAAGTTTCTTTCATGGATTTTTTAAACATTATATTCTTATCATCATAATTATTCTTGTACTTTTTCTTAGGATAGTTAGCCTTTACATGTATCTTTCTCTTAAATTTATAACATATTATTTCACTATAAGTGTCACATTTATTTAAATATTTTCCAATGGCCCCTGTGATTATACATACCTTTGTATTTGGGATTTATAAAAATTTCTTCTTTCAAAAAAATTTATTAAACCTTATGGATATTTGAGTAATCTCTTAATCATTTTATTCTGATGATTTTTCATCACCTGAACTTTCAGTTTCATCTTACTTAGAGGCAATAGATTTGAAAGAATCATATTTTCTTTTGGGTTCATCATAATCTTATTTATTGACCTTTAGTTCTTCCTCATACACCATAAAATTTCCTATAAAATCCTTTACTGGTAACCTAATGATGTCAAAGGATTTTTTGATTGATACAGAAGTTCATCTCCATCAACATGGTAAGCATCTGAGTATTCTTCTGATTTTATCCTTCATTGTAGCATCCCTTCCCAGAGAGATCATAGTATTCATAATTTCATTAAACCTAAGATACTTTTCATAAATTGGCTCATTAGACTTAATTTTAAAGATATCATATTTAATAGTATATGTGTTAAGTATTATTTCCTTAACAATAGAGGTTCTTTCATGTGAAATAGATAGTGTCCCAAATTTAATGGGTTGTTTTACATGCAAAAATTCTATTAAAGTATTCATCACCTAAAGAACATTATAGGGAATTTATATCATTGAAATTATTGTTATAGGAAGCCTTATTTGGGTCATCTCAAGTATTTCTAGTAGTAGAAAGAAATTTATATTCATCTATAACACAAAAAAATCTCAAAACCCATACTTTCTAAGTGAATTTTCATTTTAATTTTCCATTGTGCATAATTTGTTCCATTAAAGAATTTTGGTTTGTTTGTAGAATTAATTTCCAATATATTATCCATGATAAAAAATTGTCTTCTAAAGAAATATAAATTTAGAACTAATATAAATTTAAAGATCTTTAAAACCCAAGTAAAATCATAGTTGAAAAATATTTTAAAAAAGATTTATAATTTAAAATTTTGAAAACAGCATCTTAAAAAACAATCCAATGATACAAAATGTTGGTCAGAGTATGATACTCAAGATGGGTGGGTGTGAATTGAGTTACTATAAAAATTTCTATTAAAAATTTTATTTAAATGGTTCCCCAATTTAAAATAAAACTGGCCAATTAACCAACATATTAAAATTATAACAGCATGACTATTCAAATAGTCTCTCATACGATAGATTAATTATTAGTTATAACAATATTAGATATTCATACAACTTTTTAAACTTCTCTAATATGAAAAAAATTATAACTACTATCCATGACTAAATATCAATATAAAATTTAATTTTCCAAAGAATTAATTAAAACACAGAAAGAATAAATTCAAAAAAAAAGTGGATATAAAACAAGAGGTTCAATATCATGTTAAGACTTATTCCTCCCCACTTGGTGATAACCTTCCACCATTCAATATATATAAATAAATATTTTGATCCACACTTTGGATTGGGGTTAACACAACATTACATAGCTTTTCTAGGTCACAAGACCTCTACCGCAGTTATACGTGGGAACACAAATTACAATCTGGTCACATAGAACCTATTCCATAGTTATTTATGGGATAAAAGGGTACAAATATAGTTGTTTTAGGATATCTAGTATCCTCTAGTTTAGTTGTGGAAACATTGTCTGTTTTTAGAACAGAAATGCACACTACTTGAATGTTTAGGTAAATAGTACACAACATAGCAGAATATATTAAGAAGTGATTAGAGTTTCTCTGAGTGTTATAAAATTAAACTATGCACACTTTGATATATCAGAGTTGAAGTTCAAGTCCCTTTTTAGAAATAGAAATCAGAAATAGAGTGTTTTGGAGAACTATATTATGTGTTCCACGAGGTTGATATTTTCTCTCCCTTAGGCTTAGTTGGATGCTGTTGAGATTATTTAACTTTGTTGAACAAAAATTGTCTGGTTCCCAACAAGTAGGAATGAAGAATTCCCCGTGTATTCTTTCTTTCTGTATGGTGATCATGGGGGTTTGGTTGTATCTATTTTTCTATGCGTGTTTGTGTGAGTCTTCCCATGTGTATATATTTCCTGCACTCTTATTTGTATATATATTCTTACATCCCAACAATGTTCATGTTTTAAGGTAGACATAGTACCTCGTATTCTTAACATCCTCATTTAAGATTTCTTCAAAATGGTATTAAATTAATCTTTTTCATTAAAACACACAAAATATGACTGTTGGAAATAATTTTAAATAAAATAAATTTTAAACAGTCTATCGGTGATTCCTCGGTCGGTATCTTATTCTATCGATGACTCATTACTTTGGTGTGTCATTTTTTTAGTATTTCAATGCTTTAGTGAGTAATTTCATTAGTGACTCATTTTAGTTGTCATTGATTCCTTTCGTAGGTAGCACCATGCATCAGTTAGGTCATTTGAACTGATGGTAGGTCATCTGTATGGGTAGGTCATTTACACTTGTAGGCTATCTACATTGATAGGTCATTTACCTTGGTAGGTCATCTACATCCGTAAGTCATTTACATCGGTAGGTCATTTTCATTGGTGGTTCATTTACATTAGTAGGTCATCTGCATTATTAGGTCATATTTCGGTGAGTTAGTTGAACTATTGGTATCTCATCTCTTAGGTCAGTGTCAGTCTGTTACACTTATAAAATATATTTTTTTGGAATGTCTTACAACATAAATATTTATAGAATGTACTAAATTTATATGAGATCATAGATAAACATAATTTACTATATTTAAATGTAAATAATCATGATTGAAATTTTTTAAAAACTATTAATAGGAATTGACATGATTTGTTATTATTAAAACTATTAATACAAGAGAGGGTGTCCAACTATCTTATATGGGCCAAAATAAACTATAAGTTCTCATAATTCTCAATTATTTAGTGATACTAAATAAAAAATGGATATTCATGAGAACCTAAATAAAAATCACATGGAGTTAATAAAAACAAACCACCTACATATAAATATGTTGGAGGAAGCACTATACAAATTGCATGAAAGTAAATAGAAAGTGATTTATGTTTGGAAGGGTTATGAATCAATATCATGAGTATCAAAATGAAACTAATACTCCTATTAATGAAATAGATATATATAGTTCCCCAGATAATTCCACCCCCACACTTAAATTCTTCAAATGAAATTTGATTTGGATTTATGAAAATAAATTTAAAATCCAAGGACTAATGAGAATAATAGACATCAAAAACCTCTTATACCAAGGTAATAACGAAGAGCCTATGGAAACACTTATGATACAATAGATCATGATAATTATGTGGTGAAAGGTATACATACTATCCACTCTAGAATTGTGAATGAATTATTTTATTTTGTTAGTACTAAATATTTCATATCATATAAATTTTGTGAGAATATTGATTCAATATCATAACTATTGGATACTAAATTATCAGTGAAAACACCCAGTGTTCCCTTTATTGCATATAAATTATACAAATATTCTCTAATCGAGGGTTGTGGGATGATAATTCCTATAAAATTTCTATTAATCCAATGGTGAAATTTTATATGATATTAATAATTTATTATCTCTCGCTATATAGAGGATATATCATTTTATGAAAAATAATGTTTTACTCAAAACTATTTAATAAATTTTTAAGTGATATATCTGGTTATATAAAGGATCATTCTTTGGAATTTTTATTTAATGATGCAGGTTATTGAAAAATATTCCAAATAAACCACTATAATAGAGATCAAAATTATTCTTGAAATTTCTAGATACTACTGATTCTTTTTGATAAATTTAAAACGGATATCAAATAAACTAACCATGTTAATGAGTAAGTGTGTAAAATGTTTCTCAATAGAATAATGTAAAGGAAGCTTCATGGTTCTTATAAAGTGGCATGTCACTGCAATTTTACTTACTTTACCCTTTAGTTGGTAAGGGTTATTAATATATAAATATGTTTCAACGAAGTTAATTTTTTGTGTCCACATGAAAAATGATAAGTTCATAGATTATTAATCATGAAAATTAATGAAAAATTAAATAAATTACCATATTCGCAATCCATTGATAGCAACCATTATATTTTCATTAATAATTTTGTTTCATTATCTATAAGAAGAAAAGGGTGAAATTTTTTATAATAATAATAGATTAATGGATATATTCATAGTGATGTTTTTGATCATGTTTCAATGGAGATGATTGAAATTAATCAAGGATTTTGATTTCTTAGAACATTACTATCCGAGGAATGAAAAATAGGTTGATAGTTTTCTCTATGTGGAAATAAATTTCTACCATATCATTGATAAGGATTGAAAGTGAAAACATCTATATGGATATTATAAGTATGGATATAGAAATCATAAAGGATTTCATGAAATATATCCATTCCTAATTCATTTCTATAACATTCATCTATATAAAAATTAATTAATCCCATAATTGATATAAGGTGTTATAGAATAAGGTAGAAGATATTACAGAGTTAAAAATTGATAAATATTGAATTACATGGTTTGGAAAGTAAATATGGGTCCCATATATTCTATAATTGATATTGTCACATTAGATGATTCACATAATGCATCCACCCTTAATCATTAAGTAAGAAAAAATATGTATAGTAATCTTAAGGAATGCTTTTTGTTGGACGACACGAAGAGGGTGATTGAAAAGTATGTATCTCAATGCCTTGAATTTCATCATATAATGTATGTATAACATAATTATATAGGTATGATTAAAAAATTGCACATACATGTATATATTTCATATAAAATCAAATTATATTTCATCATTTTCCTCACTAAGACTCCTAAAGGGGATAATTCCATTTGGGTAGTGGTGGGTTGGATCACAAATTCAATACAATACATTATTATTCAGATTAATTTATCACTTAATCAATATGCCATGTTAGATATAAATGTTTCAGTAAGGATGAATTGAGTACCAATTTCAACTATATTATATCCAGATCCATGGATCGCATAAAAATTATATAGGAATCTCAACCAATCGCTATAAATAGTGTTAAACATTAGGACAAAATATCAAAAATCAAATCATTTGTCAAGATGAAATGACCATCCAACATTATAAGATATATCAGGATCCTAAAAAATGAGCATAAAAAGATGTTAGGATTAATATATACAATTATTCTATTTTTATATAATAATAATTTCCACTATATGTTCCAAATGGAACTTATATGAGTCTCTATATTATAAATGATTGAGAACTCTAACATTTTTGGATACAGTTGGTGGGAAGAAGTTGTTAGGGATAAGTAATTTTTATGAAATTATATAGAAGGTTAAACTATTTAGTGGAATCTGAAGGTACTAAAAATCTTATGGAAGTTCTATGTTAATAATCATTGATGATATTTACAGTTAAAAGTTGGTGACAAGGTTTTCCTCTAGATATATCCTTGGAAGCAGATTATAAAAGTTGTGAACAATGGTAATTTGAGACCACGTTATAGTAATTCCGTAAATATTATTGATAATTTTAAGTCTTAATATTATATCTTAGAACTCCCTCCAAAAAGTATATGATGTGTTCCATGTATAACTTTTTATGATTTAGATAGTAGATCCCTCACATGTACATAACTCGGGAGCTGTGTAAGTGAAACACTATTTCTCTTATGATAAAAAACTCACGGAGATCATAAATTTACGAGATAATGGTATTTGGAATAGAATCACCCATAGTAAAATTTTATGGATAAATCATATGTTTGGGAACGAATCCTGGGGACTACTGGGTGTAGTGATACAAAAGTACCCTCAAATAATTTTATTTAAGTAGTAGAATTTCAAGGATGAATTTTTTTAAGGGTATAGAATATAGAATCCCATAATTTTAGTATATATTTTTCATTAAATAAATATTCCTTAGAATATTGTTTCATATAAAAAACCATACAGAAACAAAATCATACTACATTTCATAGGTATTAATTATTATCAATATAATATACCCATTGAATTAGTGGCTATAAATAGTAATGACTACATTATGAAATCAATAGTAACATGATCATGTAATAAAAGTATTCATTTTAGGATCATTTTTATAATCATTTAAAGGAATTGGTGTCACTATATTTTCCCATAAACCATTCCCAATATTATCTTTGACAATATGGAAATTGCCTTCGAGAGTAGTTCAAGGTTCTAAAAATCACTAAAAAATCCATCATAACTGAACTACCACCCGATAATTCCACTTATTCATATATTACATAAGATATATTGTAGAGGTCATGTGGGTTTTTTCTGTATAAATTATGGTTATATAAACATAAATTATTGAAAAAATAAATTTTATATGTATTCATTATTATGTTTTGTTTTATTTTGAAAATTATAAAATATTCATTTTTAAAAATGTTATTAATTTCAATGAATGTTATTAATATAAAATGTTGATAAAATTAATGGGTTTATGAATTAATAGAATAAAAATAAATAATTATGAAACTATAATAAAGGAAATTTTAATTATTATTGGGTAAACAAAAATGAACTCTATAAAAGCATTATTTAAATTGTTTATTGTACATGTTTTTTAAAAAAAATATCTATAAATTTTAGAATATTTTCTCATAAAATGAACATCATTTTTTTATTCATCATTTCAAAATATTATTTTTGAGATTATATTTTTGATTTTTCTAAATATGATAATTTTTATATGAATATTGGAAAATTTAGTTTTTCATATATGGAAACTTTTATGAAATCATTATGATATAAGCATTGAATAAAAAATGTTTAAACCACTTTTATGAAAGAAATTTAATTTATGGAGTAAAATAATGCATTTTAAATTAACATAAATAATTTAGAAATATCTGCTTACTTTTTTGGAACGTAAGTTATATTTTATTATAATTAAAAATATTCTTATTATATTCCTCTAATTAAGTATTAAAAATGATAAATTGTCTTTTTTATTTATTATAATTATGAAAACATATTATTTATTTAATCATAAACATATAAATATTATTGTAATTAATATTAGACATGATTTTTATGAAAATTAGTTTTTATGAGTAAAAAAAATATTTTTTGTAAAAACTAATTTTGTTATGGTAATATAATTTTTATTAAAATTACTTTATTATAACCCACGATATTGATTCATGAAAAATATAATTAATAATTGGAATTATAATTTTAAAATTCGGCAAAAAATTCCATTTTATTTTTAGTTGTATATATATGTTTCTAGGGTAATTTTTAGTCACCATGGTAGACGTTTATATGGTTAACAAGGGGTTAAATAAATAGATAAGGCAAAAAATATGAAAAAATATCATCACTAATAAAATTTGGGAGTGTATTATTTACAAAATATATCATATATTCCAAATTTGGCCAGTATGGATCCGCTTTCCTTAAGAATTAATTCCATTATATTTTATAAAGTTTTTATTTAAAAAACCCCACAATAGTCAAAATGAAAGGATCCATCCTCCACCCCATAGATTGAACATTGAAAAATCTAATAATTTTAATTAATATAAAATGTTTTCTTATATAATAATATTATCCCATATTTTTATCTTATGGTTCCAAGAATAAGTCTTAAACAGTAGATTTCTTAGAGGTATTTTGAGATAAAATTCAAGATCTCAACATGAGTGATATTTTATTATTTATTATTATTCTATATGTTTTTATCTATATTTTCATAAATTTTGATTTCCAACCTTAATTTTTTTTAAATCATTAATATTCTATAAATGTTATATTATCATCATTCAATTATATATTCTTACTCATTCTAACATTATAACGTGTTCTTGTTTTGGTCGGTTTTACCACCTACATGAACATTGTTATATTATTTTTATCAGAAATTTAAAATAAAAAAATACTATTGAATGTATTTGATAAATTATAATTTTTTATTTTTTCACAATTCTATATGGTAATATTTAAAATTATATTTACTGACAAATTCAATTATATTTTTGTTTTAACAATCAGTGAAAAAGTGAATTTCAAACAATTACTTGTTAACCATCCACATAAGTTCCATCAAATGAATATGAGACTTCAATATTATTTTAAAAAAAATTACTAGCTCATCAACTTATTTTGGTAATGAATCCATAAACAAGACTAATGGAATTTAACCACAAAACATGATCATGTATGGGAAATTTAATAGTTAACGCTTGAATATAAAATTTAATAATAAAATTTAATACACGGATAATAAATAATTCTAATTTTTTGGTATACATAATAATTTTTATGAATTATTTTCATTAATATTAATAATAAATGTAAATTTATTATTATGGTATTTTGTATCATTTACAACTAAGAGGACATCCATGGTAAGGGTTTTTCACCTCAAATATACTTCATTGAGACATGTTTTAGATTATACACCTATTCTCATTTATATAGTGCACACACAACCTATTAATTATATTATATTAGTACTCAATTTATAATTATGGTATTTTATGTTCTTTTTCACGTATATTTTTAAAAATGGGTTTTGATTTTAAAAGTCATAATGGGGTTTATTTAAACCCATTTCTTTAAAAATTATGAAGCTTTATACACAACTAATTTCCATCCATATCCATATTAATTGTATTTTTTCTATAAACCGGTAATATATATTTCAATGATTCTTTGAGTTTATTTTTAACTATCTTTTACTTTTTATATTGGATTAAAAATAATTTTTTTAATGTTCTCCATATGCATAATTATTTACTTTATTTTAAAATGTGCAAAATAAATTTTTTTAACATTTATTACTTGATATATTATTCCCACTATTATTCATGATTCTAATTATCATGATTAAACTTTATATTTTCATAGTTTTTTAAGGAAAATCGTATCCCAACTGTTCTTCATTTTTTTGGTTTTTAATAGTTTCCAAAAGGATAATTTATTTTTTCTTTTTAAAAAACATTATTTAATATTTTAATAAAAGTAACTTTCCTCTTTGTCAAAATAATTATTATTATTCTTAATTGGGGATATTATCTAATGATACCATCCCCCATATTAATTAGGCTATGTTAATATGATATTTTGATGTTGTTTTCATGAAACTCATTTCATTTCGATAGGTTAACTAAGCTATAAAGGATTGATGACTATTACCAAATTCTTTTGGCACAAAAATGTATGGTATATAATTATGTTATGGTTGGGAACTATAAATAACTCTAATTTATTAGGTAAATTATTAAATTTATATCATTATATAATTATGTGAAATAATTTATGATGTTTGATCTACAATTTGAAATAGTTCATGAATCTTGATCCATTATGATATGGGAAACCTGTGGTAATTCCCAATCCACTATGTTTTGATTTTATTGGTAGTTAACCTTAAAATATGATACTATTATTAGGAATATTATTGTGACACATTTCTATGATATACCAAAATCTAATATCATCCCATATTTCTCATGATTACTATCTCATTACTCTATTTTCATATTCCACGATATATATTTTATCATTTGATATTATATGCCTTATGGATAACTCCTATGATTAAATTTGATGTTTAATTAGGTATTTATATCATGTTATTATTTTCTTTATTTTTTATAACATAATTCTTTTTAGATATTTAGTATATTTAAATAATAGAGTGTTTTATCCCAATCCTTTTATTTTTTACTTTCCGAGGAAATTATATGTTGAATTATGATTATAAAGACATTTTTTGTAGATACAATTATGAAATATTTTGAATAAATAATCTTTAATATTATGTTTATATAGACAGTTTTCAAAATCACTATAAATTTATGTCTTCATGTTTTTTGGATTATTTATAATATTTATTATGGAAAATATAAAAAAATTAAATATATGTATGTTTATCATAGGTCACTATAGTAATTGTGGAATTAACATCCAATTACATCATGAAAATCCTTGTTATATTGACTTTAAGTAGATTGAATATAATATATTTCAAGATATATTTTCATGAATTTTGTATTGAGCCACCAAAGTGGAATGATGATGACTTTCATATTGTGATTTTGAGTTTCTATTTGTTTTTTATATATTATTATTCCCCTTGGTATTCTCTCTATCTCCTTCAATTTCTTCTAAACCATAGGCATACTGTTGGGAAAAATCCCTCAAGGTATCATTGAAGCATTTTTGAGGTGATTGTGTTTGTTGACAAAGTGGACATCTGAGTAGTGATTGTTGACAAAGCAAAACTATGACATACACATTTGTTGACAAAGAGGATTTCATGATGGAATGTCGAGTTCAAGAGCTGAGTTCAACGATCCATGTTTGATTCAAGAATGTCGATAAAAGGAATGGATGATCTGGAGGCGGTACAAAAGAACAGATACAAGGTGGCACCGTTTTCCAGTGTTTGCCAAATTTTTGGGCCTGAAAATCGGCAAATGAAGAAAAGTGTTTTTGGAAAAGGGACTTGCGCGCCGAGGACTTGGAGAATAGGAAACTTGCGCGCCATATGTTTTTCAAGATCAGAAGATCAAAATATGGCAAAGGAAGTAGGTTCTCGCAAGTTTGGGAGTTGGTCGCGCAAGTATCCAAAAGGACAGAAGACTTGCGCGCCGAAACTGGGTCGCGCAGGTGACTTGCGCTCCGTCGCGCAGGGTGGTCAGATTTCCTATAAATATTGGAACACCCCTCCTCATTCTTCACCGGAGTTCAACTCTTTGAGAAATCAGAGCTCCCGTCCTGCAGGTGTGGTGGTCGCGCAAGTGGTGAGTGTGGGTCGCGCAGGTGGAGTTGCGCTCCAGTAGTAGAAGTTGTGCGCCGGTGTTAGAACTTGCGCGCCAGTGTGGAGTTGCGTGCCAATATTGGTTTGGGTGTAAAAGGAAGTGAGTCGCGCAAGTTTGGAGTTGAGGAAGCTTGTGTCGCGCAAGTGTCAGAGGAGGACTTGCGTGCCCGTTGTGACTTGCGCGCCGATACTTGCGCATCGAGGTAGACTTGCGCGTCAAGTAAGGTTTGTTCCAGCAGTGTTTTTCGGACTGTGTGGAAGCTGGAAGTTTGCCCGATACCTTCGGTGCAAAGAGATATTCATCTTCGGGTGAAAGTTGTACTTCAACAGAGCATCTACACACAGAGAAAGATGCATTCATTCATGCAAATGAAGAGACCTACAGGTCTATAAACTGTGAGTGGATTCCTTCCAAGAGCAGTGAGCTTATGAAGAGGAAGAAGGTGATCCTCTCCACCGGCAGTGAGCCAGAGAGAGAGAGACAGTGAGTGACCCTTGGGAAAGTAGTGAGCTGACCCTAAATTTGTAAAGGCAGTGAGCCTGGGCATAGAAGTGATCTAGCCCAAACCTTGTAATCCACATCTAGTGAAGATTAGTGGAATTTGGTACGACCGGAAACCTGTCGGCGTATGCTTCTTGGACGTAGCCCTTAGCAGTGAACCAAGTAAAATTGTTGTGTCATGTGCTTGCTTTACTTTCTGTTTATATTGTGTCGCAGGAAAGAGAGAGAAGAGTGTTTTTCTTAACAGTGAAACAAGATCAGAACGGGCATTAATTTTTAATTAGTCATACCCTAATTCACCCCCCCCCCTCTCAGGGTATTCATCCTAGTGGACCTAACACATACATTATATCATCGTGTGTTCCTATTAATTATTCATTAGTGTATTTTAATCCTAGGATTTTTGTGATTGAGATATTGTGATCCCCATTGTGTTTTTACTCATCTCTATTTAACTTATTATTCATTCTTTCTATGTAGGATACGGTATTGGTATTGGTTATGTTTTGGTGATGATTGTTCATAGTATTGATATTGTTTTTGTTTTATAGAATTTTGATGGTTTAAATAGCAATTTAAGAAATTTTTATCATATTTATTTATGTTTTATCATGTTAGAATTTTAAAATATGAGTATATGGTATGGTGTTTTATATCATTCATCCTTACTTAGATATATGGTTAAGATTAACCAAATAATCATAATGAAATTGGTAAAGAATATTGAAAGGAATATTTTATTTTGATATGTTTTATAGAATTTCATGCTATTTACTATTCACCTTTGATTAGTGGATTTATATAGATAATGTTGATCCTTTTTTTAGAAATATTAATAATACTTATCATCATCATAATGGGGAAAGCCGCATTATGGTATCAATGATGTGAGAATTTAAGAAAATTATTTATCTTTTGAATCATGAAATGATATGTAAGAATGGAATATGAATTAATGGCATTCATTAATGTTTATTTTTAGTATTACTAATTTTTTTGTCCATGTGTGGTTAGATATCCATGGTTGAACCTAGGGTGGTAATGAAATACTTTTTTTTAGTTGGGATTTATTGATAAAGAATGAGTGGAAGATGTTATTAAACATTTTTGTCATTTTTATGGAGATGTTTTGATGGGATTATGTATCTATGGATGTGGTTTTGTCATATTTACAAGACTATGTGGAAAATGGTGGATATAAATAATTTTTATGATTATTTATGGGTTAAATATGACAAGAAGTGGGCAGTTATAGAATTACTGTATAAAAGGATAGTTGATGATAAATGATAATGGTTGAACTAATGAATAAAAAATGGATTCAAATTAAATGTTTCATAATTAATATAATGTTGTTAGAAATGCATAATTAGCACATTTGTATTGATATTATCAAATGAATTGTTCATATTATTGTCTAGTTTTTTGTGGTGGTTGTGTTCTCAGTTTGTGTTGTGAATAGATGTGGTAGTGATTTTAGATGTGAGGTATTTGGGAGGATTTAGTTTTTGTAAGACATAGAAATGAATGCAATGTATTTTTGATTTATCCCTTAGGTATGGGATCATTTGGTATATTATATAGAGTTTATTTTCCCTATTATTTCTAATGCACCACCAACTATGGAAGATATCTTTATTGACAACCATATGAGGTTATGAGTATTGTGTTTTTTCCAATCATCATGGATGGAGGATAAAAATAACTCCCAACTCTACATTACCCACTCTTTATTCTCGATTTAGTATTACTTATGTTGGAAAGAGGTAATTATATAGTGGCTCTAGTGTCTTTAGATTATTGTTCTTATGTGATGAGGTTACTTTATAGGTGACAGAAACAAAAGGAAGGAGGGGGTGAGGTTTATTTACTTCATGTTTACATTATTCTTATATTATTGTGTTATGATATAATAATATGTTAAAATAATGTTATGATATCTAGTATTATGGTTATAATGTGTTTATATATTTTTGTGGTTATGTGGATATAGAAGGGGTGGATGAAATTATACAAAATTCATTGATCCATGATGCTTGTTAAATTAGTATGGAAGTGGTTTTGTGTAACCTTCTTGAAATATTCTTTTGATATTATTTTACTACATGGTTTTTAGATATGTTGACTCATATTTAGTTTGATTAGGTGGTAGCTGACCAAGTATAACTAATTAGTTGGTGTAACTAGTTTTTCATTGAGGTATTTTTTTGAATATAACATATTTTAATGTGAGGTTTTAGGGAGGATTGTATTATGTATAACTATATTCAACCAAAATTTATATAGGTTTCCCAGAGGGATTTGGTGATTCACCCAGATCATACTAGATCGTGGCAAGCATTTTTTTCTGTGAAGTCACTACCACATGAGTTTCAATTTTTTTTATTTTTTTTGGTTTCTTAGGTTATATATGTCATACATAATATTTTGGGAGTATATTTTATTTAATATTTATGATATGAAGTTTATTAGTGGTTTTCTATATTAATCATAATATTTATCTGAGAAATACCTCCAATTAAGCCTATTTTGAAAACTGTTTTCTAGTATTTATTTAGTCTCCCATTTTATAAGATCCTAGTAGGTAACTACTATCATTAATGTCATCCTATGATGGGTTCTAATGGGGTTTCTTTGAAACCCATACTTTTAAACACTCAAAACTATATCTAAACTCCTCAAAACACACTCAAATATGTTATAACCCAATTGTAATAAAATATTTTACATTAATCCCAAAAAAAGGACTTTATAAGAGAGGTCATGGAGATTTAATTAAAGGAAATTGATATGAATAATTTGAATTTTGATTCTAATACACCTGATTCCTTAATTTTATCACTATTAAAACCAATATACATAAAACTGATGAGGTGTATGATCACATCATAATTCAATATTTATTCCACCCCATACCCCTATTCTAAAATGATTTTTAATTGTAAACTAAAAATATAATAATAAATTTAATGGCTCATTTTATTTAATTAATTACTAATATATAGTATTAGAATAAATAATTTAATATGTTTTGATATTTGATTCATATTTGGAGGTTTTTCAGAAATCCCAAGATGATGTTGAAGAAAAATGGGTTAAACTACATGAAAGCACATGAAAACATGTGAACACATTTTAATATTTAAAAAAAATCCATAAAATTTGGTCCATGTTTTTTTATTGATAATTATCTATTTTTTGTGTAACTCGTTGGTAGGTGTGTAAGCATTTATATACCCTCTGGATTCCAAAATGAAGTGATCCATTCAGGGAAACAAAAAATATCAAGTCAAGACAACATATAGTTATTTTGAGACATCAATAGTTATAGAACTCTATTGGTTACCAAATCATATAGGAATACAATATACATTCAGAAAAAAAATAATTATATTTTTTAAAATCCTAGATAAGGCCTTATACATTCCATAATTCAAGATAAAAATGGTATTATGAAATTTATGCACAAATAACCTTTACCATCCAATTTCTATAAATTATAACCTTGGGAACCTCATTTATATATTTGGAAAAGGTAGTCAAAATATGAAGTTTTTGATATACAAAGGAATACCCTCATCAACCTTGATATTATCGACCTCTATATCATCATAAAGAGATCAAGGATCAAGATAAATTTATATATGAGCTTTATCAACCTATTGAGGGTGATATAAATGGTGGGAGTTCATTGTAAGTGATCCATGGACTTTCTGAAGGGTTTTTAGCACCTAACTGGCTACATATTTTAAAAAATGTATGTGTTTAAAAATATAATATTTCATTATTAAAATATGATTTCTATTTGAATAAATTTTCTATATTTAATTAAATAATATCATCAACTTTAAATAATTATTTTTTGTTTTTATTGGGTAAAAAAGAGTTTTGACCCTTAAAAAACATATTAAACCTTTTATTTTGTCCCAAATATATAATATTAATGTATTTTTTCAGTCCAACCACATCACAATTTTTTTCAACCTGAGCTATATGATTGTTACACCAATGATCACATCAAAGTGTATCATTTAAACTAATATTGGGGGTAGTGTGGATTCTTTTAAACCTCCACCAAATATTTTCATAAAAAATATGTAATTTTTGAAAAAAATGAACATTCCATCATATTTATAAAAAATGTGATGATCTCATTTAAATATAAATCTTGAGTCATAATACTTATTATAATAGTCACATTTTAATTCAGTTTTTTTCTTATTTTGTATTGATTATTCATAACAAATCGCCTTAAATTTAAGACATGCGTGATTTCCACATCACCAAACTACAATAATAAGAAATTAAATATTTTGAATAAGAAAGTATAATTGGGAAACATTTCATGAATACTAGATGCTTTTTATAAAAATTTATACATGTTTTCTACATCACCAAATAATCTATAAACTATTAATATATAGTTTTTTATGAAGAATTAATTACTATATATCATAATATGATTATTGTTATTTTAGTTCATTCCTCGTTGGGGAATATTTCAATCATTTTAATGAATTTCATCGAATATATGTAATTGATGTAAGGGCCTGAGCTTTCCATTGAACTTTCCTTTTTTACTTTTTTCAGGCGTTAAACTTGTATGAAATTTTTTTCTAGTACTATCATAGATAAGATAATTTTTATATTGTATATAATTTTTTTTTCATGTAATACTACAATTCTGGTAGATTTTTTTTCAGAATTATTTATTTTTTATTTTTTTTTTCTTATTTTTGAACTAGGTCTAGGATATCCCATACTTTTCCCCATAACAGAGAGATGAAAAATACCATTTTAGTTGTTCAATTTTCTAATATTAAGATAAATTTTCTAGATTTAATAAGATTTAATTTTAATTTTTATATGTGTAATATGATATCCTAAGATTTATTTTTATTTTTTAAAAGTTTGTGTGGTTTTAACAAGAGTCATTCCCCATTACAGAAGACTATTTTCACTCCAAAATATTCATTTGATAAGGTTAATATTTTTTAAGGGTAATATGAGTTTTTAAGAGTAATTTTGTTTCACTATAGTAACATTTGATTTATATAAGATCCTTTTTTATTTTCAAAATATTATTTTTATTTTTATAATATTATTTTACTTGGTGAATTTTGAAAAAATAAGTTCTATTTATGATTTTTTAAGAGTTTTTATTTTTCAAAAGAGTTCTTATGAAAATTATAAGGTTTATTTATTAGTAAATTTTTTAATATAATTATAAAATATAAAAATTTAATATTATTTCCCAATCTCATTAGTGTATTTTCTATAATTTTATGATTAATTATTTCAGAAAAGTTTTCCAACATATCTCTTTAATCCAATGTTTTATTTTATAATCCAATATGAAAATTTAAATTATAAATTTATTAAAATTAGTAAATTATTTACGTAATATAATTTATTTCAACCCATTATGATAAAATATTTTATTTTAGTTAATTTAATTACTAATATGTGGTGAAAATAATAATGAACAATTTTATTTGGAATTATGGGGGAGTTAATCTTGTTTTAAGGAATAATACATGGTATTCAACCACATTATTTTGGTTGTATACTCTACTGGAAATACAATATTTCCCAACGGTTTAGAACTGTTGGGAAAGGCTGCAGAACCGTTAGTATGTTATACCAATGGTTCTGCAAACCGTAGGGAAGTAATCTATTGGGAAAGATTTTCCCAACTATTTACAGTGAACCGTTGGGATAGGGTGGAGAAAAATTACCCTATCCCAACGGTTTTTCCAAACCGTTGGGATAGGGTGGAGAAAAATTACCATATCCCAACGGTTCTACCAAACCATTGGGAAAAACCCAAGGTCTCCTCTTTCCCAATGGTTTCTAAACCGTTGGTAAAAGTGTTTTAGCGATGGTTCATGGAACCGTTGGTAAAACAAAACCCAAAGATTCTATGCCAATGGTTTCAAACCGTTGGCATAGCCTATGCTGGGCAAATTGCACAGCAGATCTGCAATTTTTCCAACAGCTATGCAATTTTCCCACCAGGTCTCATTTTGTGGGTTCCCTCTCATTTTCAATCCAATTATTGTACCTACAATAAACTAACACATACATATACAATTATTGTACCTGCAATAACCAACTAACACATACATATAGAGAACAAATTCATACACATTTATCATATAATGCTGGAACTATACACATCCATAATTAAATTAGAATTCATAATGTAATTATAAACATATATAATTAATTTAGAATTCAATTTAAAATTTATATTACAATTATATGTGGAATCCAGAAGTCAATTCATAATTTGATCGGTTTTTTGTATACCATAAATTTTTACATGAAATGATGTCCATTTTAAACAAAATACATACACCTAGAGTGCTACCGGCCACACCGCACCTCTGATTGAGGCGAGGTTGACTCATACATGTCACATATGACCCATGGATCGTTTTGCTAAAGTATCAACACAATCCGAATGCATTTGGTCAGTTTTTCGTATGCCATTTGAATTTTTTCAATTAAAATGACATCCTTTTGAAACAAAAGTCAGTCACTTTTGGTGGTGTCGACCACACCGCATCTCAGATTGAGGCGGGTTTTATTCATACACGTCACATATGACCCATGGATCGTTCTCCTAAAGTTTCAAAGGAAAACGAATGCGTTTGGTTGGTTTTCCGTATGTACTTAAAATGTTGTCCATTTTAAACAAAAGAGATCCATTTAGAATGATTTCGGTCACACCGTGCCTCTGATTAAGGTGGGGTTGACTTTTACACGTCACATATGACCCATGGATTGTTTTACTAAAGTATCGATACAATCCGAATGTGTTTGGTCGGTTTTCCGTATGTCAGTTGATGTTTTTCACTTAAAATGACGTCCTTTTGAAACAAAAGACAGACACTTTGAGTGGTGGCAGCCACACCGTGCCTCAGATTGAGACGGGGTTTACTCGTACACATCACATATGACCCATGAATCATTTTTATAAAGTATCGACACAATATGAATGCTTTTGGTCGGTTTTCCGTATGCCAGTTGATGTTTTTCAATTAAAATGACATCCTTTTGAAAAAAAAAGGTAGACACTTTGAGTGGTTCTGGCCACACTGCATCTCAGATTGAGGTGAGGTTGATTCTTACACGTCACATATGACCCATGAATCGTTCTCCTAAAGTTTCAATGGAAACTGAATGTGTTTGGTCGGTTTTCTGTATGTACTTAAAATGTTGTCCATTTTAAACAAAAGAGAGACGCTTAGAGTGATTATGGCCACAACGTGCCTCCGATTAAGGTATGGTTGACTCGTACACATCACATATGACCCATGGATCGTTTTTCTAAAGTATCGACTCAATCCAAATTCATTTGGTGGGTTTTCCGTATGTCAATTGATGTTTTTCACTTAAAATGATGTCCTTTTGAAACAAAAGACAGACACTTTGAGTGGTGGTAGTCACATTGTGCCTCGGATTGAGGTGGGGTTGACTCGTACACGTCAAATATGACCCATGGATTGTTGTGCTAATGTATCGACACAATCCGAATGTGTTTGGTCGGTTTTATGTATTCCAGATGATGTTTTTCAATTAAAATGACGTCCTTTTGAAACAAAAGGCAGACACTTTGAGTGGTGCCAGCCACACCGCATCTCAGATTGAGGCGGGGTTGATTTGTACACGTCATATATAACCCATGAATCGTTCTCCTAATGTTTCAACGGAAACCGAATGTGTTTGTTCAGTTTTCTGTATGTACTTAAAATGTTGTCCATTTTAAACAAAAGAGATCCACATAGAGTGATTCTGGCCACACCGTGCCTCAGATTAAGGAGGGTTGACTCGTACACGTCACATATGACCATTGGATCATTGTGATAAAGTATCGACACAATCTGAATGCATTTGGTCGCTTTTCCGTATGCCAGTTGATATTTTTCACTTCAAATGACGTCCTTTTGAAACAAAAGACAGACACTTTGAGTGGTGGTGGCCACACTGCGCCTCGGATTGAGGTGGGGTTGACTCGTACACATCACATATGACCCATGGATATTTGTTCTAAATTATCTACACAATCCGAATGTGGTTGGTCGGTTTTCCGTATGCCAGTTGATTTTTTTCAATTAAAATGACATCCTTTTGAAACAGAAGGCATACACTTTGAGTGGTGGCGGCCACACTGTGCCTTGGATTGAGGCGGGGTTGACTCATACATGTCACATATGACCCATGGATCGTTGTGATAAAGTATCTACACAATCTGAATGCGTTTGATCGGTTTTCCTTATGCCAGTTGATGTTTTCCAATTAAAATGACGTCCTTTTGAAACAAAAGTCATACACTTTGAGTGGTTTCAGCCACACCACATCTTATATTGAGGAGAGGTTGATTCGTACACGTCACATATGACCCATGAATCGTTCTCCTAAAGTTTTAACGGAAACCGAATGCGTTTGGTCTATTTTCCCTATGTACTTAAAATGTTGTCCATTTTAAACAAAAGAGAGACACATAGAGTGATTCTGTCCACACCGTGCCTCCGATTAAGGTGGGGTTGACTCGTACACATCACATATAACCCATGGATCGTTGTTCTAAAGTATCGACACAATCCGAATGCGTTTGGTCAGTTTTCCATATGCCAGTTGATGTTTTTCACTTAAAATGACGTCCTTTTGAAACAAAAGACAGAAACTTTGAGTGGTGGCGGCCACACCGTGCCTCTAATTGAGGCTAGGTTGACTCATACACGTCACATATGACCCATGGATCATTGGGCTAAAGTATCGATACAATCTGAATGCATTTGGTCGGTTTTCCGTATGTCAGTTGATGTTTTTCAATTAAAATGACGTCCTTTTGAAACCCAAGGCAGACACTTTGAGTGGTGTCAGCCACACCGTGCCTCGGATTGAGGCGTGGTTGACACTTACACGTAACATATGACAAATGGATCGTTCTCCTAAAGTTTCAATGGAAATCGAACGCGTTTGGTTGTTTTTCCAGATATACTTAAAATGTTGTCCATTTTAAACAAAAGAGAGCCACTTAGAGTGATTTCGGGCTCACCGTGCCTCAAATTAAGGCAGTTTTGAATCTTACACGTCACATATGACCCATGCATTGTTGTGATAAAGTATAGATACAATCCGAATGCGTTTGGTCACTTTTCTGTATGCCAGTTGATATTTTTCACTTAAAATGACGTCCTTTTGAAACAAAAGACAAAAACTTTGAGTGGTGGCGGGCACACTGCACCTCAGATTGAGGCGGGGTTGACTTGTACACATCACATATGACCCATGGATCATTTTTCTAAAGTATCGACACAATCTGAATGCGTTTGGTCAGTTTTTTGTATGCCAGTTGATGTTTTTAAATTAAAATGACGTCCTTTTGAAACAAAAGGCAGACACTTTGAGTGGTGGTGGCCACACCGTGCCTTGTATTGAGGCGGGGTTGACTCATACACATCACATATGACCCATGGATCGTTGTTCTAATGTATTGACACAATCCGAATGTGTTTGATCTCTTTTCCGTATGCGAGTTGATGTTTTTCAATTAAAATGATGTCCTTTTGAAACAAAAGGCAGACACTTTTAGTGGTATCGGCGACACTGCATCTCAGATTGAGGCGGGGTTGATTCGTACATGTCATATATGACCCATGAATCATTCTCCTAAAGTTTTAATGGAAACCGAATTCATTTGGTCGGTTTTCCATATGTACTTAAAATGTTGTCCATTTTAAACAAAAGAGAGCCACTTAGAGTGATTCTGGCCACACCGTGCCTCCAATTAAGGCAGGGTTGACTCATACACGTCACATATGACCCATGGATCGTTGTGCTAAAGTATTAAGACAATCCGAATGTGTTTGGCCAGTTTTCCGTATGTCAGTTGATGTTTTTCACTTAAAATGACGTCCTTTTGAAACAAAAGACAGACACTTTGAGTGGTGGCGGAATCACCGTGCCTCGTATTGAGGAGGGGTTCACACGTACATGTCACATATGACCAATGGATTTTTTTGATAAAGTATCGACACAATCCAAATGCATTTGGTCGGTTTTCCGTATGCCAGTTGATGTTTTTTCAATTAAAATGACGTCCTTTTGAAACAAAAGGCAGACACTTTGAGTGGTACCGGCCACACCATGTCTCAGATTGAGGAGAGGTTGATTCGTACATGTCACATATGACCCATGAATCGTTATCCTGAAGTTTCAATTGGAACCAAATGCGTTTGGTCGGTTTTCTATAAGTACTTAAAATGTTGTCCATTTTAAACAAAAGAGATCCATTTATAGTGATTCCGGCCACACCATGCCTCAGATTAAGGTGGTGTTGACTCTTACACGTCACATTGACCCATGGATCTTTTTTCTAAAGTATCGACACAATCCGAATGCATTTGGTTTCTTTTCCATATGCCAGTTGATATTTTTCACTTAAAATTACGTCCTTTTGAAACAAAAGACAGACACTTTGAGTGGTGGCGGCCACACCGCGCCTCAGATTGAGGCGAGGTTGACTCGTACACGTCACATATGACCCATGGATTGTTGTGCTAAAGTATTAACACAATCTGAATGCGTTTTTCGGTTTTTTGTATGTCATTTGATGTTTTTCAATTAAAATGACATCCTTTAGAAACAAAAGGCAGACACTTTGAGTGGTGGCGGCCACACCGCGCCTCAGATTGAGGCGGGGTTGACTCATACATGTCACATATGACCCATGGATCGTTGTGCTAATGTATCGACACAATATGAATGCGTTTGGTCGTTTTTCCGTATGCCAGTTGATGTTTTTCAATTAAAATGACGTCCTTTTGAAACAGAAGATAGACACTTTGAGTGGTTTCGGCCACATTGAATCTCATATTGAGTCGGGGTTGATTCTTACAGGTCACATATGACCCATGAATCATTCTCCTAAAGTTTCAACAAAAACCGAATGCGTTTGGTTGTTTTTCCGTATGTACTTAAAATGTTGTCCATTTTAAACAAAAGACAGACACTTTGAGTGGTGCCGGCCACACCGCGCCTCAGATTAAGGTGGGGTTTAATCGTACACATCACATATGACCCATAGATCGTTTTTCTAAAGTATCGACACAATCCGAATACGTTTGATCGGCTTTCCGTATGCTAGTTTATGTTTTTCAATTAAAATGATGTCCTTTTGAAACAAAAGTCGGACACTTTGAGTGGTGCCAGCCACACCGTGTCTCAGATTGAGGCGGGGTTTATTAGTACACGTCACATATGACCCATGAATCATTCTCCTAAAGTTTCACTTAAAATGTTGTCCATTTTAAGCAAAAGAGAGCCACTTAGAGTGATTGCGGCCACATCGTGCCTCATATTAAGGTGGGGTTGACTCGTACACGTCACATATGACCCATGGATCGTTGTGCTAAAGTATCGATACAATCCGAATGCATTTGGTCAGTTTTACGTATGCTAGTTGATGTTTTTCACTTAAAATGACGTCCTTTTGAAACAAAAGACAGACACTTTGAGTTGTGGCGGCCACACCGCGCCTTGGATTGAAGTGGGGTTGACTCGTACACATCACATATGACCCATGGATCGTTTTGCTAAAGTATCGACACAATCTGAATGCGTTTGGTCAGTTTTCTGTATGCCAATTGATGTTTTTCAATTAAAATGACGTCCTTTTGAAACAAAAGGCAGACACTTTGAGTGGTGGCGACCACACCTCACCTCGGATTGAGGCGGGGTTGATTCGTACACGTCACATATGACCCATGGATCGTTCTCCTAAAGTTTCAATGGAAACCAAATGCGTTTGGTCAGTTTTCCATATGTACTTAAAATGTTGTCCATTTTATGAGAATCCTCGTGTGTCTATTAGTGGAATGGTATTTACTTAAAATCTTGTGGACATTTATATAAAATATTTTTATATCATTCTTAGTATGGATTAGATTTTAGTTTATCATGCTATGAAACATTTAGGAGCTAACAATGTCATGCCCAATGAATACATCTCTTTTATGACATACCAAGAATCTATGATATTGATTAGATGTGTAGATGTGATTTACATTTATTATCATGATGAAAATAAATAAAATATATATTATATATTTTCTTGTATTAAATAAAATCAAGGAGGATGGGGGGGATGTCTGGCGGGGCTATCTGGGGGGCTGTCCGGTGGGTGTCCGGGGGGTTGTCTGGGGACCAAGGAGGAGGGTGGGGGGGTTGTGCGGGGGGCTGTCCGGGGGGAGTTTGGGGGGTTGTCCAGGGTCCAAGGAGGAGGGTGGGGGCTGTCTGGGGGGTTTTCTGGGGGGATGTATGGGGTCCAGGGAGGAGGTGGGGGGGGCTGTCCGGGGGGCTGTCCAGGGGGCTGTCTGGGGGCTGTCCGGGGGTGTTCAGGGGGTTGTACGGGGTCCAAGGAAGAGGGTGGGGGAGGGGGTTGTTCTGGGGGCTGTCTGGGGGGCTGTTCGGGGGGTTGTTCGGGGGGCTGTCTGGGGGCTGTCCGAGGTTGTTCGGGGGATTGTCCAGGGTCCAAGGAAGAGGGTGGGGGGCTGTCCGGGGGTATGTTTGGGGGGCTGTCCGGGGGTTGTCTGGGTGGTGTTCAGGGGGTTGTTCGGGGTCCAAGGAAGAGGGTGGTGGGGCTGTCCGGGGGACTGTCTGGGGGGCTGTCCGGTGGGGCTGTCTGGGGTCCAGGGAGGAGGGTGGGGGTTGTCTAGGGTCCAGGAAGGAGGGGGGTTCACAAACACACAACCACTAAAAGACAAAAACATCCATAAAAATAGATAATATATAAAAATAACTCAACTCCAATACTATACTACGAGTCTAGAAAAAACCAACAACTAGAATATATTAAATATCAAATCTCAGTAATATCAGTCAAAAATGCAATGGATCAACTTGTCCCACATCACCATCACCATAATCACCATCATCATCACCCTCTTCCTCGTCCCCATAATCATCCTCGCCCTCCTCACCCTCGCCATCCTCCTAGCCCTCACCCTCCTCCTCACCCTTGCCACCCGCCTCACCCTCCTCCTCTCCCTCCTCTTCCGCATCAGACTCCTCGCCATCATCATCGTCAAGTTGGAGATTGTCCTGAACACCACTAGAAATGCCACCTGTTGCACCATATATAGAACTTATCTACGACATATACTCATAAAAATCTGGGCTGGCCTCTGTTGGAAGTGTTGGACGTAGAACTTCAATAAATTTCATAAATGCACTGTTTTCCCTAGAAGACTATTATGCCATCTCTGTGGCCCTTTTCTCAGCCTTTTCTTCTTGTTCCCTAACTTGCTGTAGCTCAATGGCACTACATCTCATACCTGAGAAGGGCCAATACCTCGTTGGGGCTATCCTAGGTTGGAAGAGTACTCTGTTAGAATGCTCCCCTCCCAACACCTGATGTAAGTGATCTGTTGGCCCAAAATTGTCTGGTTCTTGGGCATCGAGGGCCTCTAAAGTATCCTGTTACAGATATAAATATATCATTAAGTTACAAAATAGATATTAAAATATAAATTAAACAGATTAAAACTTACAATCTGTTGCTGAGTTTCTTCGTTGACGGCACTTCCATCTTTTTTCCGTCTACTCGAGCAAAACAGTTTTGCTCAAGGCAAACGTCCTTCAATATTTTGTATTTACCTCTACAATGGCATTGAAAACTAAATTTATATGAAAACTTTAGAAAACTATTAAATAATTGAGGAAACAAAAGAAAGTGTAAGTCATAAAGAAAACTTATAAACAATTGTCATACCTGCTTCCTCTCATGATCAGGCATCGTAGTGTGTTCCGGTGTGTGGAGGTATTTTTTTGCATCAATGTTATTTTTATTTTTCCCAGATGACTCCTAAATAAAATTCAAAAATTCAACATATAGTGTTAATGAAAAACATGAAATTTATTATTTAAATACCTCAAATGTTATTAATACCTTTAACTGGGTACTCGTCCAATGAGTAATCATCTGATGATACTGCTCTATAGGACATTCATCCACCACCAGTACTGCCTCTAACTCAATTCCAACTCTAGAAACCCAACCAATATAAAACTCATGCTTTTAGGCTCTCCAAAGCTCGCCTAAATCCTTTAGACGTTCCGGTCTTGCACCCTCACCATCGGGAAAATTAAATCGAAGCTAAAATCAAAATATTAATTCATATAAATACAAAAAAAAATCATGGAATTAAATAGAACAGATTTTTTTACCCATATCTCTTCCCAAGCTCTATACTTGACCTCATGTGGCAAATGTCTCCATGATAGCGGGCTGACGGGAATGATGTCGGAGTATTTGTAAAGCGTCACCAAAAAACTCCGACATTGTTGCCCTGTTTTCTCAACCATTTGGTTGTCTTCATTATAATCCACCATAACTTGTGTGCAGTGGTTCCACACCAAACGCATGCGGGTACGCCCCCGCCCACGCCTCCTATCATTAGATGTATCTGTCATGAAAGAAAAACAAATATTTTATCAAAACATGTTATAATGAAAATAAATATTGCTATAAAAATTTGTTAGGGTTATATAAATATACATGTGTTGGTCTGATCGCTGAGTGTCGATGGATCCACAGAAACAAATGTAACACCCTGTGGTGGAACAGGAGTCGAAGACGATGGAATATAGAATCTCGGAGAGACAGAAGTAGAAGGAAAAGAAGATGGGACAGCTGTCTGACTAGATGCTTACTGGGGAGTGGGAATCATCATGGGATGTGAAAATGATGGGCCAGAAGATATAGAAGGTAGCAAAAA
Organism: Viscum album; assembly: GCA_963277665.1. Taxonomy (NCBI): domain Eukaryota; kingdom Viridiplantae; phylum Streptophyta; class Magnoliopsida; order Santalales; family Viscaceae; genus Viscum; species Viscum album. The sequence continues at coordinate 1,358,059,635 of OY728150.1, read as the reverse complement.
CATGGGAGGCCTAAATATCTCGTGTGTCCCTAACGACACACTGGGATCAGAATGTGGGAATGATGACATGTCAGTGGGAGGGGCATGGTCTAGTCGGGTACGCGCATCTTCTCGTCCACCTCTGGTACGAAACCTCCTCGTACCACCGGCCTGAGTACTAGGACCAGTACTAGGCTCCTCATCGAATAACTGTCAATGTATAGCTGGATCCTACAAAAATGTTTACAAAAAAATTAATCACATGACATTATATATTCTTTAAATATATCAATTTGAAATAAATTACTCACTAAAAGCACTAATGATGGAATTCCCAACTCCGTCATTCAACGATTGTTCTCCATCATTTTTTTCCTTCGTCTCTCTTCAATTGGCTTCATTTCCTACTTTTGAAAACAAATATGTAATTAATTATAAAAATTAAACTAATGTGTAACCCAAAAAACCAAATATATGAGGGAATAGGGGGATTCATTTGTAATTTATCTATCAATTGTTTTAGAAGATCTTGAATGGATTTAATAAATCAAACAAGTTGTAATGTTCACCAAGTTAGAAATATTGTTTGACTATGTTTGAATACAGTTCAATTCCAAATTAGAAAATGCAATTAAAATAATCGATTATTGTATTAGAAATCCCATACATAGTTTTCCCATGAAACAATCGGATTAAAAATTCCATCTTTTTCATTTTATTGCATTGTCGATATACTGGAGTCGTGGAAGAATCATTAAATTTTTTCACCCTATCAATATCATTATTTTCACTAGATGCATCAGCTGTGCTCATATCGAAGTCTTCTTGAGACTAAATCCTTTATTTTTCATGATGATGAATAAACGGAAACTGATCATCTAACAAATTCTCCATTCCAGTCTTTTCATTTCGGTCATCACCAATTTGAGATTTCATTTTCTCCCCATTGTGATACCACACAAAGTAGTTTGCTTGAAAACCATTTTTGGTTATGTGGTAGCTGACTTCTTCACAGCTCAACCAAGGTCTACCAACACAATTGGAACATGGGAAGTGTATGCGACCACTATCTGAATCATTGTGAAATGAAAAATCTATAAAGCTCTCCAAATTGTTTTGAAAATCGCTTGAGATCCGATCGGTTTCATACATCCAACTTCTTTCCATTCTGTAAAAAGAATTTATATAAGTCATTTTGTCATAAACAATTCAATAGGATTGAACTTTAATAGAAAATACATTTAAGTAAATGATAAAGGAAGAAGTTTCTTGTCGATGTAGTGAACTATTAAAATAATGTAAATAACAAGTACTCATAAATTAAATTAAAATTTATTTATATTCATTTTCATTAGGTCTATAAGAGGCACATGCCTCAGGTCCCATCATGTGTTATAGGCATCCCAAATCATTCACTCGTGTTCAATAACTCATTATTGACACCTATCCATACCTTTCATTACCCAATTACTTCCCCAAGTCAAGCGCACCCCATGGGTGAATAAATTTTAGGCTTCTACACTAATAGGTTGTTCATGGCCTGTAAAAAGATTTAATTTCATTAAGTATAGACAAAAACATTTATTTTTAAATTTGAAATTCTTAATAAAGTATGCCAATGATAACAACATTACTGAATTAAACTTGTGACTTATCTAACATTTTTATGGTTGTCTACACATGCCAGAATGGGTAGTGAAAAGCACCCCACCCTCATAAAAGTGAGTATTGGCCAAGAAGGACACATAATATACAACGTACAATGAGAACCATATTTAGTGTACCCTAAAGTTATATTAGTACAGTCATCTTGGGGGAAATGGAATATATGATCCTGGTTAACTGATGAATTCAAAAGCTCGTATTCCATATGTTGGACACTATCTAAGGTAATAAATCATGTGAGGATGGGTTTACATCATTCAATTTCTTACATGCTAGTGAGAATGAAGGCTTAAATTAATGACTTGAGTTCACTGATACCATTTCAACCGTTATACACACCATGTGAACCCTTATACACACCATATGATCCCTTATACCATATCGTCATTATTACAACCATTAATAACAACTTATTAAATAACATCACTTGTTAAAGATAATAAAATTGAACATAAATCAATAATAATATTGGATATATCAAGTAAAATGAATTCATACTATCTTACATCCTAAATAACCACCCACAACCATGATTAATGACCACAAAGCTCCCCTTTTGGCCAAATCAAAAGTGAAAACAAAAACATATAGTTGTAGAAAAAAACTTCATTTGTGTGAAGAATAATAATCTCATGGTCCTCGTGATATTTGAACCATGCATTTATGATTTTCGAGATGAACTTGTATCCATGAAACCATATGAGAAACACGATTCAATACATGCATTTTTCTGATTTTCCCAAGCATTTTGAGGAACCCCAAATCACTGAAAATGGTCATTGTGTTTTAAAAAGGTGATTGAATAACACATGTATAATTTCTAAGGAAGAATGATTAATGGTTATATTAGAAAAACTAATATTCACTAATATTGTGAATTTGACATTATTTGAATTAGTTTCATGAAGAAGAAAGAAGTACTAATTAGGGACCACATACTATTTGGAAAAGTTCAAGAAGATACTCCATATTTTCTATTATGCAAATGATAAGTGAACAGTGTGTCATTTTATATATATATAGATTTTGATAGAAACATGATACATACTTGTTATGTAATACACATAGTGTAAAAAAATTTAAATGAACAAGATCTTCATGTTTGGCATGATCTTAATGAAAGGAGTGATTTTCATGAAATAATATCAATAAATATTACAAACAATTTCTTATTAGTTCATATACATGAAGCTATAATATTTGAAGCAGATTAAAAAAAACTTTGAATCTTCAAAATTAGAACACAATAAAGATACATCATGCCCTTATAAATGGAAATGTGTAATGAAAACATTAATTGGATATACACCGATATAGGGATTTGAGTACACAATTCGTGGAACAATCATAAATTTTACAAAAACCCTAAAAATTGGGAATAAAAAAATCATTGAGAATATAAGGATATGGTTTATAAGAGGTGGAACTATATCCTTGATAAAATATGGAAGTATTTTAACCTGGTAGCTGCTGATCCGATGGAAGAGGTGGTGTTAGGACCAATAGGGGCCTATATACCCTGAGGGGGGGTGAATCAGGGTATGGATATTCTTTTCCAAAGTTCTTCCTGCCCCGCTGGATCTTGACCTCTTTGTTACAAGGGTCACTTTGTTTGCACTTGTGTGGTTATTATGATCACTTATTTTCTTCTTTGCCTGATGATGATGCTTCAAATGCAATGCAGGGAAGTAAGCAGGAAGACACAAAGATTTTTACTTGGTTCACCCTCACTGGGCTATGTCCAAGGAGCATACGCCGACAAGTTGTCATGCGTACCAAATCCCACTAATCTTCATAAGATGTGGATACAAAATTTGGGATAGAGCACTTCTATTCCCAGGTTCACTGCCTTCACAAGGTTTAGGGTCAGCTCACTGCTTTCCCAAGGGTCACTCCCTATTTCTCTCTCTCTGGCTCACTGCCAGTGGAGAGGATCACCTACTTCCTCTTCCTAAGCTCACTGCTCCAGAAGGGAATCCACTCACAGTTTATAGACCTGTAGGTCTCTTAATTTGCATGAAATAATGCATCTTCAACTGTTGATAGATGCTCTATTGAAGTCCAACTTTCATCCACTGATGAATACCTATTTGCCTCTGAACACTGGGAAATTCCTTTTGGAAACACCTTCGCAAAGCACCCTACTTCGCGAAGCTCCCAATTTCACGAAGCTCAAACAAGCCTTCTCGAAGCTCCTGCCTTTTCGCGAAGCTCTATCGCGAAGCACTCTCACGATGCACAGACCTTCACAATGATTAGGCCATCTCGGAGCTCCTGCCACTCCGCGAATCTCACTGAGCCAACGCGGGGCACACACCTTTCACGGAGCTAAAATAGCCGCCACGAAGCTCCCATTTCGCGAAGCACACTGCCTTCGCGAACCACCTCTGCGAACCGAGAGTAATGGATTTTCTCTGAAAATTCTCTCTACTTCTCTCAAGGGGGTCGGCCTCTAATTATAGGAAATTCCACCGACCCTCGAACTTTCTGCGCGAAGTCAACACCACATCATCTCAAATCGCGAAGCTCCAAAGTTTCTGCCAGAATTCTGTCCAAATCGCGAAGCACCACGGCAATTTTCCATTCGCGGATCTTGACGTAGTCGCGAAGAATCACCATCAACATACCTTCGCGCCTAATTTTCCATTCGCGGAGCTTGACGTAATCGTGAAGCATCACCGTCACCATTCTTATGGTCTTAGAGAAATCCAAACCATGCATCCTATCTTCTCGAAATTCATGCCTTTGCCATATTAAATTATGCTCTTCATGGAAATCCTATCTTCGCGATGCTCACCAAACTCCAAAATTTTGGACCCCAAAAATTTGGCAAACACTGGGAAATGGCGCCACCTTGTACTGCTCTTTTGTACCGCCTTCAGATCGTCCTTTCCTTTGTCATCGTTCTTTGTCAACAAGGATTGTCAACAACTTCTTGGGAACTCGACAAATATCCATGAAAACCTGTTTTGTCAACAAACACAATCAACCCAAAAATACTGCAATGTTACCTTGAGGGATTTTTTCCCAACAGGTGGGGATTTGGAAGTTCTTCTACCAAGGAATCGCTTCTGGAGACCAGCAGAAGGGTTTTGGAATCGTGGGGAGGTCGTTGCCTGCATTTGGAGAATTTGGGGATTTTTTCCAATGGTTTTTAAAAATCGTTGGGAAAACTCAATCTTTCCCAACGGTTTTATGAAACCGTTGGGAAAACTAACTTTTTCCCCATCTTTCCCAACGATTTCCTCAAACCATTGGGAAAAGTGATTTTTTCCCCACTTTTCCCAACAATTTCATAAAACCGTTGGGAAAAGTCACTTGTTCAAGGTCTTTACCAACGGTTTATGAAAACCGTTGGTAAAGACAACATATACCAACGGTTCTTTGAATCGTTGGTATACAAGTGTTGGGAAAAGTCCCCTTTCCAATAGTGATATCACAAATATTTAGGAAATCACTTCCATTCAATTATACATGTATAATTTATCCTAGTTGATCAGAAGTATGACTATTGTATTTTGTAGGCCTCCTGTGATTAGTCCATGTTCCTTTCGAAACATCCTAAACATTTACCAATATATTTAATTTTTCTTCTGAGTTAATAATTATTTCCATAATTAAATATATAATATAGTTTACAAAGATACAATACATAAAGATTTATTTCATTAATTCTAAATATTGTATTTATAGAATAAATATGTAATTGAAAATGGAAAATAGTACAATGGGAGAATAAACAAAAAATAAAACAAGTTGGAATGGAAAATGTTTATCATATTGATCTCCTAGAATTATCACACTTCTAAGTAGAATTGTAAAAAAGAGATAGAAAATTATTAATACAGATGATATTTTTGAAATGATGAATATAGAACCATAATAGGAATGATTTAATTGATAAATGATGAAATTATAATGTATTTAAAAAAGGTAATATGATTATTGGAATACTTATATAACCATTTGAATAATATTTAGACCATTAAGAATAGTAACCTAACTATTAGGAATATTAAATAGATATTTGGAATAGTAAATTATCCACAATATAGTAAAATATCATTTAATTATATTTAACTTGAGTAATTTGGGGAAATATAAATATTTTAATTCTATAAAATAAATATCGTGATTAAAAGCTAAAAAAACAAGAACATTTTTAATAAACAATATTATAATATGCTTTAAAAATCACAATTTTTAAGTTAATAATTAAAATTATGTATAATATAAAATTATTTGTAGAAAATTAATTCCATTTTCTAAATTAACACTTTTAATGTTTTTATGTTTTATTTATTTTTCTCATTTTTAGAGAACTTCAAATTTTTGGTGAATACAAAAAATAAAGTTTTTATATAACTAGAATGTTTTAAATTAAAATATTCCTGATGTAATAATTAAATTCCTAATTCTATAAATTTTGGATTAAAAAAACATGTTTATTTAATTGAATAATTCATGAATTACAAATTCTAAACCTAAAAAGTATTCTTTGAGGTCTAAACATTAAAGTAATCCATTAAAAACAAATTTTTATTTTTTCCCATATCTATTTAATATACAATTTAATTTAGTTTATGAAGGTGTTTAAAGTCATAAAAACATATATTTTTATTCCAATATTATTCATAATGTCAAAAGTACATTATTAAAAGGTTTACATTGAAAATTATATTGTATTTAATATTGTAACCTAAAAGCACCCCTCTCCTAAAGTATGAATATACCCTCTACCACCCCTTGGAAAACCACATAACCTACAATTAAAAAGACTAATTTATACCCAATTACCATCCATTAATCCCCATATAATTCTTATTATCATTATGGAGTGAAAAAACTACCTGATTTAAATGATTTAATTGTTATAGAAAAGTAACATTACAATGTAAAATTTAAAATTCCTTAATCTTGTTAATTTTATTTTCCTTTCCTCTTCCTTAGTCCTTATATTATTTTCTATGCCAAACCTTATGGAATTAATAAATTATTATTTTATAAAAAATTTAATGATATTAAAAACCCTAATGTTTTATTTTTAAATATATTTTCATACCATACATCTCTCACCTCCACTTATGATAATTTCCTATCAACGGTCGGTTAACCACCGAGAAGGATGTTGCCTACTCTATACTCATTACCACATTTATGGATGGTTATAACAAACTATTTATAATATATAATTGTATAAATATATTAATATTTAATCTTATGATGTATATTTTATCAATTTATAAATTTAAATAATCAAAAAAATAAAATCAAAACATTATGGGATAGTTTTAAGCAAAAAATAATATCGAAACCAAACAAATTTAATAATTAAAATAGAAAAATAAAATCAAATTATTATAATTGAAAAATACTGAAAAATTAATATAATTAAATAATTATTTCATGTTTAAATATATTTATGTTTTTTTTGGGAAATCAAGAATGTATAAAAATAAAATTTAATATAAGGTAAAGGGAATATCGAACCGAACTCTTTACTTTTGGGTAATTTACCCTATATCTTTATTTTCAGTATGGATGTTTCCCTAGTATCTTAAAAATGTTCTTTAAAAATTATTTCCCTCTTATTTTTGGAGATATACTTGTTTTTAAATTTTAAAAATGATTTATAATCTAACTATAATGATTATTCAAAATAATTTTATTTTTCTATAAAACCACACTCACTTCTCTTTAGTGGTTTCTTATTTACTAATGAATGATGATATTTAATGAAAAAATACAATATCCCTTATTCATTTGGGAACATAATAGTTTATTCATTAAATTATTCTTTATGATATATTTATGAACCCCATTTCATTCCATGTTTTTATTTCATTACAATGGTTTTTAAATGTTTTCATTCTATGAGGAGGGAATGACTATGATCACTTTTTGATGTGATAGGTGGTCTGTCACAAACTAGATCTAGTCCCCTTCAAAACCAGCACCCAACCTAGTATGTGGCCAGACCTAAAGGGAATTCCCTATCCTCATGGCCTATCACCAGTGCCTAGTTATCATAAAATGAAATTTGGGAATGATTTACCTGAGTTTATAAATATAAAACAATAAATAAATCTAATAAAATAAATATGGATTTTTCAAACTAAATTATCTTTTACAAAATTTTAGAATTGAGTTACACAATTTAAAACAATGTTTAAAGACTATTAAAAAGGAACAAACCCAAAAAAATTGGATATCACATGAACCACCTCTTGACAAGGGGAAACTCCCACAAGCTATCTCCAAAACACCACATCACGAAGGACTGCTAGAATCTAGAACCACCTACACTAAAATATTTAGCCAACTTGTGACAAATATAACCAAGTCTACTTACACCCAAAGGTTTAATTAGGTTGTGATCCAAATCCTAATAGGATTCCACCTCAAAAATATTCCATTTTATAATCATTATAAGACAAAAATATTGCAAGTTGTGTAAACAATAAATGATAGTAAAAAACATCAGAAGATGAATCTTTAAATAAAATCAATTTTCAAGTGGGCTACTTTAAAAGAAATCAACACTTTTATATAGAATGAAAAAGATATTTAAATTCTTCAGACAAAATATCATATTCTGATGGTAATTATAATATATCTAATGAGCACTAGTAATGGGAAAACAACCGTAGGCACTAGCTCGTTGTGGGTCCCAGGTACCTCATACTCGGTGAAATTAACCAGACAAATATCAGTTCTCATGAACATGAGATACTGTTAGGGATCATACAACTAACCTAGTGGCACCCCAACACCATAATCATCATAGTTTAGTTATTGTTGTCATTGCCAAACTTTCTATGTGAAATAGGGGCCAAACCCCATGGGATCACTAGCATAATAGTACACATCCACCCACCTAGATACCTGAGTTTTCCCCCTTGTGCTCAAACAAGTTCCACAAGCCATGAAATATAATTTTCACATTAAAATAACACTTCCAAGTCAGAAAAATACCAAAAATCCCACACACATGTCACATGATCCCCTTTTTCATTCAAATTCATTTTGGAAATCATACTCACACCAAAACATCCCACAACACATTTCACCTCTCTTTCACTCTTAAACAAATCCTTTAAACATTTTTAAAAAACATTTATAAGATATTATAAATCATATAAAATACATTTAACATTAAAATATACCCTTTAAAAAGTAAAATCCAACCAAAATAGTTTGGAAACATAGTTCCACCTCTTACATAAATCATGAAACCATTTAAAACCTTCACAAAAAAATTTCAAGGAGAGTAACCATGTTTTGCACATAACATCCTTATAAAAAACCCTCATTCAAGACCAAAATCATACAAGTATCACATCAAACCAGAATTTTTAGCAATAACATCTTTAAATAAAAGTGTTCCATGAATCATAAAACAACCCCAATGAACACAACATGGAATACAGAAAAAAAATATTCATTTTTGCACAAAAATTCCACTTAAAAACCAACCACTTAACAAATGATACCAAGAATAATTTTCACACAAAAAAATGGAAGATAATCATGCTAAAAATATAAATCAAGAAAAACTAACATATCTAATATTTCTTACACATGGAATCACGTACCATTCGTGCCAAAAACTCCAAACCGTTGTGCAAAACTTAAATCGCACCACCGCCGCACCACAAGGAAGTGAAATCAAGAAATAATCCACAATATTTCACCAAAATGACACAAAATTAAACCATAGGTATAAATTATAGATTCTATAAATTTTATAACCTCATGAAAATGGAAGAAACCCTAAGAAAAATGGGAGGAACATGAGAGGAAACCCACTTACTTGAGATATCTTGAATAAAACGCCCCAAATACACCAGTATCTGAATTTAAAAACATCCAAAAATTAAAGTGAGGTTAGAATAAGGATGATAAGGTTATGTAGGAACTTGAATGAGGGAAAAAGAGTGAATAATTAAAGATTTATGAAGGAAACAAATTACCTCTTCAAATCTGGATGATTTGAGAAAGCATGAGAAGTTTCAACCTAATCTGTGATGGAAATGAGCTCCAAAGAGGGATAAAAGAAGATGGGGGGTTCACCTAGGGCTATTGGATTATATTTGGAGGGGGGATAAATGAAAAAAATAGTAAAACCTAAATATGATATTAAATACCCAAATTTGTTTTTTTTTAACTGGAAATGGGATTAAGACCTTACCCAATTCCTTAAATAAAAACCCAAATCCACCTTGATTATGGATTTCTAGAGGGTCCAAATAGATATTATTGTGTTACTAGGTTAGGGGAGGCCATTTGTGAAGTGGAATGGGTGAAAAAAGTTGAAAAATGAAAGATTTATGAAAGAAACAAAATCGGTTTTTAAATATGGAAATGGGCTCACAGTTTGGACCAAATCATGAAAACTCACCTTTTCCTCCAAAAATGTATGGAAACCCCCCCCCCCCCAAAAAAAGAAATAATAGAAATTAAATTAAAAATACCATTAAAATAATTCATGAATGTGAAAATTATACCCACCATAAAACATTTTTCCCTTAGAAGCCATAGCAAGGCCAAAAGCAAAAACCAAACCCAACCGAAAGGCCAAAATGAACTCCATTGCAATGTTTTTCCCACCCCCAAAAGGCCAAAACACCTCTAATTGATCAATAAATGAAGGAATAATATAACCAACCAAAAAATACACCACTTTATGAAATGATAAAGAATATTTAAAATACATCCTAAAAAAACACCTCAAATACTATTTGAACAAGACTTAAACAACTTACCTAGAACGAACAGTGAAAACGAACGAGGTCACTACATTCTTACTTCAACAAAATAATTAGTCACACTTCAATACCAACGTTTACTCTAGGAAGAAGTTGGAAGTTAAAAAACCCTGAATAAAACTACCTATTCTCAGACAAACACTTGGGACAAAACCAAGTTACTGATATGGGGAGACACAAACAGACTCCCCACAATAAGAGGAAACACAATTTTTCCTAAGACAGAATTGGGACACTAACAGGGGGAGGCCCAAACGGACTCCCCAACATAAGGGGTAGACTATCATTAGAATTTTCTAAAGAAACTTACATGAGACCCATAGTGGGTCTCCCCACTATAAGAACCAACTATCTTAACCGACTAGCACATGCCAGCATGAAAAGTCTCTAAAATTTAAAGGGTTGGCATGACCGCATGGTTAGTCTGCACAATTTGGGAACCCATTGGCTAACCATGTGGTTAATTCTATGCAAAGTGTAAAATTTTCACTATTACATGGGCCAAGGAACATGGTCATGTGAAGACCGTTGGGTAGATACTATCTCTTATCACACTGTTTCCTAGGTTGGCGCATGGTTACTACTAACTGTGCGCAAACCGTGTGCTACCATCTGTCGAGCCCAATTTTTATACATTTCTATAAATACTCAAAGGAAACCAAAGGGTGGAAAGCATTAAATTATGAGGTAACATGGGAATGAAACTATAGTAAAACGGCCGTTTAGCGGCGATTTTTTCACGGCGGTTTTAAAATCCACCGCTAAACGTGTTTCGGGCCGCCATTTCGTGGCAGTTTTTAAACCGCCGCGAAAAAACCGCCACGAAATGCCTTTATTTTTTTTTATTTTTTTTATTTTTTTTAATTTTTTTAAATTTCTTTGAGGATTAGTGGCAGGTTTTTAAATAACCGCCACGAAATAGCGGCGGTTTGGGTAAAACCACCGCGAAATGAAAAGAAAAAAATAAACAAAACATGAGAAACCCCAAAATCACTAAAACGACCATAACTTTTGATCCGGGTGTCCGTTGGAGCGCCACGAACAATAAAATCGAAGCTCATGAAGAGATATAGAGTCACGTATAATCAAAACTGTAAGACGGTCTAAGGTGCGGAAGATATGAGAGTTATAAGAAAGTTTAAAAAAGTTCTCCAACTTCAAACGGCCATAACTTTCGCTCCGGGTGTCCGTTTGGGCTCTTACCACATATCAAATCGAAGCCAGCAAAGAGAGCTACGCACTAATAAAATATTATCAAGCTTTTGTAGTGTTTTTTGACCCCAAAAACCCCTCTAAAGGCCTCCAAAACCCTATTTTTGTCACTGGTGTCCCGTCAAACTTGTCTTCAAACGGACCTAACTTTTGATCCGCGTGTCAGTTTGGACTCCTACACCTGCCAGATCGTAGCTCATTCCATGAGCTTCAGTTTGACTGGTCGCAGCGCCCACATGCACACCCTGGATCATAAGTTATGGCCTTTTAGTGGGTATCGGGTTTGTTATGTTTTTCGATGCCTCATTTCCAACACCCGTTCCCCGTCACCTTTTTTTTAAATAGTCGTAACTTCTGATCCGCCTATCCATTCGGAATATTTCACCTATCAGGTCAAAGATCGTTTCAGGATCTTTGATTTGATAGGTTGTGGATCTGAAACGGACTCTCGGATCATAAGTTATCTTCGTTAATGTGAGTCCAACGTTTTTGTCACTTTATGACTGTTTTGACGGGTTTTAACGGTTCTCCATTTATTACTGTTTATTTGGATTTCCATGACTTTTTATCTTTATCAATGGTTTTTTGTTTGTTATTATGATGATTATGTTGAATTCTTAAGGGGTTTTCTAGAGTTTTCATGAGTTTTCATGCGTTCTCATTCTTTCTAATGCCTCATTCTTCATGCTTCTCCATCCGTTTTCATGCATTTTCATGATTTTTAATCCTTTATCACGTCTCTTCATACTTTTTCATGTGTTTCATTTATTATTTTTTATTTATTATTTATAATATACTTTAATTTATTTATTATCTATTATTTGTTACTGGTTATTTATTATTTATTATTTATATTTATATTTATTTATTACTTATTATTTATATTTATTTATTATTATTTATATTTATTTATTATTTATTATTTATTATTTATTATTTATTATTTATTATTATTATTTATTATTACTAATAATAAAATATTATTATTAATAATATTATTTGTTACTGGTTATTTATTATTTATTACTTATTATTTATATTTATTTATTAATTATTATTTATTATTTATTAATTATTATTTATTATTTATTAATTATTATTTATTATTTATTATTTATTATTTATTATTTATTATTTATTATTTATTATTTATTATTTATTATTTATTATTTATTATTTATTAGTTATATTTATTTATATTTATTATTTATTATTTATTATTTATTATTTATTATTTATTATTTATTATTTATTATTTATTATTTATTATTTATTATTCATTATTCATTATTTATTATTTATTATTTATTATTTATTATTTATTATTTATTATTTATTATTTATTATTTATTATTTATTATTTATTAAAAATAATATTTTATTTATTATGTGTTATTTATTACTAAATATATTTTTATTTCGTATTTATTATTTATTATTATTTATTATTATTTATTATTATTTATTATTATTTATTATTATTTATTATTATTTATTATTATTTATTATTAGTTATTATATATTACTTATTATTTATTATTTATTATTTATTATTTATTATTTATTATTTATTACTTATTAGTTATTGTTTATTGTTTATTGTTTATTATTTATTATTTATTATTTATTATTTATTATTTATTATTTGTTATTTATTTATTATTATTTATTGTTTATTATTATTTATTGTTTATTATTATTTATTATTTATTATTATTTAATATTTCTTATTATTTCTTATTTCTTATTTCTTATTATTTATTTTTATTATTTATTCTTTATTATTATTTATTGTTTATTGTTTATTATTATTTATTGTTTATTATGTATTATTTATTATTTATTATTTATTATTATTTATTATTTATTATTTATTATTTATCATTTATTATTTATCATTTATTATTTATTATTTATTATTATTTATTTATTATAATTAATTTTTTATTATTTATTAATTATTATTTATTGTTTATTATCTATTGTTTATTATCTATTGTTTATTCTTTATTCTTTATTATTTATTGTTTATTATTTATTATTTATTATTTATTATTTATTATTTATTGTGTATTATTTATTCTTTATTCTTTATTATTTATTATTTATTATTTATTATTTATTATTTATTATTCATTATTTATTATTCATTATTTATTATTAGTTATTTATTATTTATTATTTATTATTTATTATTTATTACTTATTAATAATAATATTTTAATTATTATGTGTTATTTATTATTAAATATTTTTTTATTTCTTATTTATTATTTATTATTATTTATTATTATTTATTATTATTTATTATTATTTATTATTATTTATTATTATTTATTATTTATTATTTATTATTTATTATTTATTATTTATTATTTATTATTTATTATTTATTATTTATTATTTATTATTTATTATTTATTATTTATTATTTATTATTTATTATTTATTATTTATTATTTATTATTTATTATTTATTACTTATTAGTTATTGTTTATTGTTTATTATTTATTATTTATTATTTATTATTTATTATTTATTATTTATTTATTATTATTTATTGTTTATTATTATTTATTATTTATTATTATTTAATATTTATTATTATTTCTTATTTCTTATTTCTTATTATTTATTTTTATTATTTATTCTTTATTATTATTTGTTATTTATTGTTTATTATTTTTTATTTTTTATTATTTTTTATTTTTTATTTATTATTATTTATTATTTATTATTTATTATTATTTATTTATTATGATTTATTTATTATTATTTATTTATTATTATTGATTTATTATTATTTATTTATTATTATTTATTATTTATTATCTATTGTTTATTATATATTATATATTATTTATTATTTATTATTTATTATTTATTATTTATTATTTATTATTTATTATTTATTATTTATTATTTATTATTTATTATTTATTATTTATTATTTATTATTTATTATTTATTATTTATTATTTATTATTTATTATTTATTATTTATTATTTATTATTTATTATTTATTATTTATATTTATTTATTATTTATTATTTATTTATTATTATTTATTTATTTATTTATAATTGTTAATTCTGTGTTATTTATTATTATTATTATATATTATATGTTATTGAGTTTATATCTATTATTTATGTATTATTTGTTTTTTCAATTAATATATATAAGTATATTAAATTCTGTTTATTAACCACATGACGAGCTTGCTGGAGTGGTGAAGTCTTTGGAAAATATACAAGAAGTTAGGGGTTTAAATCTCACCAAACATAGTATTTCTTTATATTGCATGGGCATGTGCATGTGCATGGGATGTGCATGCATGGATAAATAAAGTAAATAAATTAAACCGAAATAAATAAATAAATAAATAAATATAATAAAATAAATAACTAAAATAAATAACTAAATAAAATAAATACGAAATAAATAAAATAAATAAACGAAATAAATAAAATAAGTAAATAAATAAATAAATAAATAAATAAATAAAATAAATAAATAAATTAAAAAAATATGAAATAAAACAAATCAAAAAATAAAATCAAAAAATCAAAAAAAAATTAAAAAAAATAAAACAATCAAAATAAAATAATAATAAAATGAAAAAAAATGAAAAAAAATGAAAAAAAATAAATAAAATGAAAAAATAAAAAAAAACTACCGCTAAATCATTTAGAGGCTGTTAAAACCGCCGCGAAACGTTCTGCGACAGTTTTGAAAAATGTCGTGAATAGTTTCCCGATGCACGATTTCGCGGTGGTTTTTCAAAACCGCCGCCAATCTATTTAGCGGCGGTTTAAACCGCCGCGAAACGTAAAACCAAACTGCCACTAAATTCCCTTTTTGCCATAGTGTGAGATCCCCCCCTCCTTCCACCGAACGATAACAACTAGAGAAACATGACAATAACATAGGTTTAAAATGTTCGCATCTTTTATACTGAGGACGTGAAATAGGCCAAAAAAATTTAACGACCTTGGGATTTCTCTGACTATGCTCTAGCTTCACTCCAGGACCTACGGCTGGAGATCAAATGATCGAAGCATCTTCAGCCCTGAAGTCAGGTCTTGGAAAACCACTGAATAGAACTTCTTATTTTGGTGCCAAAAAAAACTACACTGTGATCCCAGATGGGTTCAACGAGACACAACACACTCAAAACTTACTTTACCAAAACCTGACATTTTTCTAAAACAAGAGCTTAGAAGATGTGCACAAATCAACCCTTGTTTCTTCAGATGAAGAATGGAAAGAGGAAAAGGACATATGAAAACACCTTTCTCTAAATAGATGGTGTCAAGATTTTACAATGGGAGTCAGACTTCCAACAAAACAAAGACTCTTAGAAGATTTCACAACCTTTACTTTTGTAGTCAAAAGAGCACATGACATCACAAGGTGTCAACAAACATGACCCTTATGACTGATAGAAATAATATATGGATAAGGACCTTATGTTGAGTCCCATACATCACACGATTTCTTAAAAATGGCTATATCTGCCTATCTTGACCATATTCCACACACTGGTGGTTTAACATGAACCCTCATTTTAGAGAGACTAATGAAAGACCCAGAGGCACTCTTAGACAACATTTTACACCGACAACCCCATACCACTTCCACCTTTGGTGACTCAGGTAACTTAAGTAACTATGGTCTATTTCAACCATTCACGAACACTCTCCCACTACAAGAGTATCCAAAAAAACCAATAAAGGAAATGGTGTGGAATCAACCTCCAAAGATTGAGAAAAATACTCCTTGTGTTGATCAACTATAGGACCTTCCAATGGAGAAGCAATCTGGGATGCACTTTATTCATGGATTAAATCTTTATGGGGGCTTACCCAATCCAACGAGAGAACCCAAGGACCCAAACATGTTGGTCCATTGCTCAAAATAATATCATTAGTCATAACCAAACATATGAGGGGAGCCAACACAAGGGACTCCCAAACATTTCTCAGAAGAGAATACTAACCAGCCCTTCAACCCAACATACTAACCTAACACCAACCCAAAACATCATCCAAACAAGAGGGGTTCTTGAACTCAAAACATCCAACAACAACAACATTTACAAAAACACATAAGACACACCACCCAAACTAGTCATCAAGACATCAAGTTTTCCTTTAAAAGAAGTCACTTTATTGAAAATAAATGGGTTGGTGGTTAGCGTACCCACCAATGGTATCCTATGGGCCTCACACATACATGTTTCCATACCACACCGAGTACCCTTATCATATCCATCCTGAAACACATTCATTCATTCTATTAAAAATACAACATCCCATATTACCCCATGCATGTGGTTGCTCGTGAAAATAGAAAAGGTTATAAAAAAAATTACTTCCACTTATCAAAACCAAAACATTCAACTGAAACTTTCCTTTTTTCTAAAAACCTCTAAGCACAGAATTAAAACCTAATTTACATCTTACAAAAAAATTAGAAGTCCGCAATCATTAAAATAAAAACTCACTTTCAATCCATATATTATTTTCAAAACATTTCATCCCATTTCAAAACACTTTCTGTTTTATTAAAAAAAATCCCCCTTTTATCAACACCCATCCATTTAAAAACCCATCTCTTCTTATTTAAACAATATTCCAATGATTCATAAACTTTTAAAATGATTACTAGTTAGAAAATAAAAATTTATCTTAAATCCCCACACATAAATTCCCAAAAAAAAATCATTCAACTCAAAAAACTTATAAATAATTTAGCAAAGTCTATTTGGAATAGATTTTCAAAACCCACTCTAATATAATCCAAACTTTTAAAAGAGGTGTTAACACACCATTTACCATTTCAAAATTGTTTTTAAAATTCATTTCCACAATTTTAGAAATCAATATCATTTCTACTTACTAAAAAAACATTTCATAAAAGTTCACATTTCTTAAATCAAGTCTTATTTATAATTTTAAAACCAAGATTCCAAGATTCCAAAACAAAAGGACACAAGAAAATGAGAGAGGAAACAAGTTTTGGTGGGTGACTTGGACATATGGTTGGAGGCCATAGACCAATCACTTCACTATAAAAAAGAGTGTTCTTGGAAAATATCCTGGACTCCACTTGGATTTTTAGGCCCTGAGAGCTCATTGAGACCATTTACCCAACTCTCTTTTCATTTCCCCAATCATCAATGACACATGAAAACAAAAGGACTCAAATAAAACAGGACTTCCCTGGTGATTTGAATATCATCACGAGGTGTGATGGACATTCACCCTACTCGTAATCAGAATGTCACATCTCGACAAACCTAGCTCTAGACCATCCTAACTCTTCCCCAAATAACATGACCCAAGAGAGCGAACCAGACATTTTGATACCATTTTATCACGAACCAGATCGGTTCGCCTTCAAAACCAGCACCCAACCTGATCAGTGGAAAGACTTGATGGGTGTTCCTGATTCCCATGGGATGGAATAAGTTTTTGGGTATCATAAAAAGAAATTTCATAATTATTTAATTTATTTTATACAAATAAAACAAGAAACAAATCCAATAAAACAAATATGGATTTTTTCAAACAAAATTATATTTTACGAAATTTCATAATTTAGTTACATAATTTAAGACAATGTTTAAGGAATATTACAAAGGAACAAAACAACAAAAAAGGATAGCCTATGAACCACCTCATGAAAATGGAAAAACCCCACAATCCATCTCCAAAACACTGCATCATGAAGGACCGCTAGAAACCCAGACCATCAGTACTAAAAGCTTTACCAACCCGCGACAAAGATAACTAAGTCTACTAACACCCAAATGTGTAAGTAGGGTGTAAGAAAAATCCTAGTAGTATACCAGATCAAAAATATTACATGTGATAATCATTATAAGACAAAAATATTACAGTTTTGAAAACAAGAAATGATAGTAAGAATCTTCAGAAGATACAATATTAAATAAAATCAGTTTTCAAGTGGGATACTTTAAAAGAAATAAACACTTTTAAATATAATGAAAAGGCTACTGAATTTCTTCATAAAAACATATTGTATGACAATTGTAAGTATAAAATTACTAATTAGCACTAGCAATGGGGAAACAACAGTAGGCACTAGCTCTCTGTAGGTCTGAGGTACCTCATACTCAATGAAAGTAACTATACAAATATATGTTCTTCTGCACACGAGAAACTAGTAGGGATCATACCCATAACATACGGGTCCCCCAACATCATCATCATCATCATTATCATAGTATAGTTAGTGTTTTCATCATCAAACTTGTTATGTGAAACAGGGGCCAAACCCCATGGGATCACTAGCATACTAATACATGTATACCCACCTAGATACCCGATTTTTTCCTATTGTGCTCAAACAAGTTATACAAGCCATGAAATAAAATTTGCACATGAAATACCACTTCCAATTCACACACACAACAAAAATCCCACACACATGTCACATGATCCCCTTTTTCATTCAAATCATTTTGGAAATCATACTCACACCAAAACAGCCCACAATACCTTTCACCTCTCTTTCACACTTCAACAAATCCTTTAAACAATTTTACAAAACTTTTCCAAGATAATAAATATCACGTAATAAACCTTTCACATTAAAATATACCATTTCAATAGTACACTCATACCAAAACTGATTGGCAACATTGTTGCACCTCTTATATAAATCAAGAAACCATTTAAAACCATCACAAAACAATTCCAAGGAGTGTAACCATGTTTTGAAAATAAAATACTTCTAAAACCAATCTTTTTAGACCAAAATCATACCAATATCACGTCAAAATAGACATGGAATCCATAACGTCATTTAATAAAACTCTTCCATGAATCATAAAACAACCCTAATGAACACAACATGGAATACACACAAAAAATATTCATCTTTTCAAAAAAATGCCACTTAAAAACCAACCTCTTAACGAATGATACCAAATATAATTTTCGCACTAGAAAGAATGGAAGAGAATAATGCTAAAAAAATAAATCAATTAAAACTAACTCATCCAATAATTCTTACACATGGAATCACCTACCAATTCTGTCAAAAACACCAAACTATTGTGAGAAACTTCAATCGCACCACCGCCGCACCAAAAGGAAGTGAAATCATGCCAAAATCCACAATATTTCACCAAAATGATACAAAATCAAACCCTAGGTATTATAACTATCTTTTAGGAATTTTAAAACCTCAATAAAAGTGGAATAAACCCTAAGAAGATGGGAGGAACATGAGAGGAAACCCACTTACTTGAGATATCTGGAATAAAACGCCCCAAATACACCAGTAGATGAATTTACAAATAGAAAAAAAATTCAGGTGAGGTTTTAATAAGTATGATAAGGTCATGTAGAAACTTTAATGAGGGAAAAAAGTTAAAATTAACGAGTTATAAAGGAAACAAATTACCTCTTCAAATCTAGATGATTTGAGAAATCTTGAGAATTTTCTCCCTAATATGAGATAGAAATGATCTCCAAAGAGGGAGACAGAAATATGGGGGCATTCCTAGGGATGTTTTCTTATATTTGGAGGTGTAATCATCAAAAAATAGTAAAACATGAATAACATATTAACTAAAAAAATTGTTTTTTAACTAGGAATGGGATTTCGGGATGGCCCAATTCCTTAAATAGAAACCCAAATCCACCGTGATTATGGATTCCTAGAGGGTCTAAATTGATATTATGGTGCTAATATATTAGGGTTTTCCGTTTTGGATGTGGAATTAGTGAAAATTTTTGAAAAATGAAATAGTTATAAAAGAAACAAAATTGGTTTTTTAATATGGTAATGTGCTCACAGTTTGGCCCAAATCATGAAAACTCACCCTTTCCTCCAAAAATGTATGGGAAACTCCCACAACAAAGTAAGAATGGAAAATTAAATGAAAAAATATCATTAAAATAATTCATGGATGTAACATGGTCCATGATTTACATAGATCTCCAAATTAATAGGTAATATGATATATCTCTTCATATTATGTGTGTTATGTGTGAACATAGTTCTATATTTGTTCACAATTATCATTATATGATTTATGATTATATGTTATGTGTAAATATGATACTATATTTTTTCATAACATTTTGAATTATTTTACCACTCCATTAAGATATTTCATTATTTTGAAGACTCCACATTTCATGACTTTTTTCAAATAGTTCCCTTGTGATTATGATGATGATGTTATTCTTATGATATGGTGATTATGATTTCGATCACCCATATACTATATTAGTTCCATATTATTCATCCCCATACTCAGATTTTATCTCACCCATTTATCTAATGTATTTCCTCATGTTATTACATATACTATGGAGAACATTAGAGGTTTATGAGGACTATGAAAAATAAATTAAATAATGTTTTTTATTTTTTCTGTACAAGTAATGTGTGAACCAAAATTTCCCAATATATTTA
Organism: Viscum album; assembly: GCA_963277665.1. NCBI lineage: Eukaryota > Viridiplantae > Streptophyta > Magnoliopsida > Santalales > Viscaceae > Viscum > Viscum album. The sequence goes on along the minus strand of OY728150.1, from coordinate 1,358,038,550 downwards.
ACCATTATATTATTTAATGTATCACTATTACATTATTTATCTTAAAAATGATGTTATGATCATTTTAAAAAAATAGTTAGGTATTATTGGTATTAGAGAACAATTTAGTTAATTTGGGAATTTTGACTATGAAAAATTAGTGAAAAATTAAAATCATTAATACTTATTTAGGAAAACAAGTGGATCAATTCTCAATATCTAGATAATATAAGTGGGTGCAGTTATAGTGTAGATACACATATGAGTAATAACCACAAGAAGGGATGTTTGGGTATTAACTTAATCTTTACCCTGGGCCTAAGTAGTAGGCCTTACTGAACAACTATTTTGACACTCCAAGGGAATATCCCTTTAAAGATTCACAGTGTACTTACAAAACATTTTGAAAAATTTATAACAAATAAAATTATTCATCATAATTTTTGAAAAATATTGATGTACATGATTTTATATGCTTCATTTGGGAAGAAGGATATATTGAACTTAGGGTTTCCATAAGATATTAACTGAGAATTTATTTTCACATGATCCTAAATTATTTATGGATTCATTATTTAATAACATTTTATTCAGACCTTTTTAATTTTATTAAATACTAGGAACCATGAGAAATTTTACTAACAACCAATTTTTAGTAAAATGAAACATATTTTTTAAAAACCTTCCAAATGAAAATATAAGTTGATTTCAAAAAAACATGGTGATAATTACCTATCTATATTAAGCTATGTATAATAACATAATCCATATAAAATTCCATATATTTCCCAATTATGAGAAACAAGCTATCAAGTCCTTTATATTGAAATGAACACAAATATTTAGTTGATATTCTGATATAGATATTGTGGAAAGTGGGTTAAATAAATATATTAGGTATTTTTTGTGCTCCAATATTATAAGAAGGATAAAGATACATAGGTCATTTATTGATTAGATAGAGAAGTTGATCAATTGATGAAATTGATGATGAATGTAATGTTTAAAGATGAAATAGAATAATTAGAGTGATAAGACATTAAAAATATATTTATTAACAATTACATCCCTCATAATCTTCATAAAAATATGGAGAGATAATTTTTAGAGCTTAAGATATATGATAGTGTATTTTTTATAGATTATGAAGAAAAATTCACACATCTTACAAGCTATTCCTTGTGTTTTGTAATGAAAAATAATAATAATATAGTTTTATTATTAGTGATTTAAATCACATCATGGAATATATGACACCATTTAAAACATTAGGAGTTACAAAAAAGTATATTTATGGGATATTGAAGTATAGAAGTGTTTTTCAAAATATTCTCATGGATATAGAGAAAGAAGAGAATATGAAAGATTTATGTGGAAGGATTTAATGCCAATGGATGAAAGAAGATCTAAGCACCCAAATTTCAAACATGTACGAATAGGGATCATGGAAATTACCTAAATGGTATGAAGAAATGATTTATGTATTTGAGAGGAGGTAAAAAATATTATTAATGTCAAATTTATATGAAATTTGTTTTCAACATGATAGAGGAAAAGAAGGAACCTCCCATGTAGCACCCATGGATCAATGATTCAGCTATATGTAGAATGGTCACTATGAAAGATAGTGAACTAAACCAAGGGTAGTCAAGGGAAATAAAATTCAATAACCATAAAATCTATGGGAGTAAGGGAAATAGTATTACATCACCACCATTGAGATAAATAATGAAAATGAATTCATATAATGTAAACATCCTTTAAAAATGAATTTTTTTATCTAATTTTAGTTCTCCACATTCCATTATTTCTTACAATTTTTCTCGAGGTATTTAATCACATCATTGATACCTTTATGTGTAGATATCCCTAAAAACATCATGTGTCATGATCATTGAAACCCATGTATTAGAATTTTCACTTCTTAGTGTCTATGGGAAGATTATTCCTGAGAATCTCATAATACTCCCCTTTATGTAATTTCACACTATATTGGGAATGGATTGGATCTAATTATAGAGATCTCACATCAATATTTGATAAATGAATGTCTATTTTAATATCAATAACCATCATATTCTTATATATAAATATAAGGAAGATCACTGATCTCTATCATAAAGTCCTTCAACAGTGTGGGTTTTGATACCCAGTAAATAAGAATATCATTCCCAAATGGTTGTGTTAAAGGAAATAATCACCCTTTAGAATGTATATAACAGAAATTGTATAGTTAATGAAGTAGCTAAAAAAGAAATTTGAAAAAGGGGTCTTACACCCTAATGTATCCTCTTGGGGTGCGCCAATGCTCTTTTTCATGATGAAGGGTTGATCAATGTGGTTGTGTATCTAATTTTGGGATATCAACAAGATCACCATAAAGAAAATGTATCCAATTCCAAATATTTATGATTTTTTTATCAATTAAAAGTTTTTCAAAGCTTTTCCAAAGTGGATATTCATTCAGGATTTCATCTGCTGAAGGTGAAGAGGTAATGTATTCAAAAAACAAAATATATATAGTTTGTGGACTATATTATTTCATATTGTTTCCCTTAGGGATTTATAATTCCTCTATAATATTCATGGACATAATGAAAAATTTATATATATACTACCCTAATTTATTTAGTATCTATTGGTGAAATTTTCATTTACTCCAAAAAAATGATGAAAATGATGAAAATATAGGGATTTTGTTCACAAAATTTATCAAGTAGATCATTCATGATATATTATTCAAGTAAAATTTTTTATACAATAAGTCACATTATTGGTTAATTTGATCACAAGTGAGGGAATTTACATTTAACCCTAAATGATGATGGAAATATAATAATGGAGTGTACCCCCATGTGTTAGGGAAATATGTAGTTTTTTGGGATTATTTGGTCATAATGATGGTTTCCAAGAATCTTTTGATTATTTTATATCCCAATTAATTATTTAATTAACAAAGAGGTAAATTATGTCTTGATGGAATAATTTGAGGAAATATTTATGGATCTCAAGAAGAGGCAACCCACTATGCTTCCACTCACACTTCCCTCAAGTAGATAAGGGTTTATGATATATAGTGATGATTCCAAGAAATTAATGGGTTGTGTGATCATAAAAATTTATAACATGATATATTATACCTCACAAAAATTTAATATATGTATTAAAACTACATGATGAATGATTTTCATTTAGAGGAAATTATTTTCACATTGAAGATATAATGGAACTATCCATAAGGTGAGATGTATGACAAATATAGAGATTATAATATTTTAATGTACAAATTCACATTGAAAGAACTCAACATGAACCCTAAATGTTGGTTTTATCTGATTGAAGGGCTTTATTCCTCTATTCACTACCAATATAGAAAGGAAAATAAACTAGAGGGTTCTTTTAGTTGAAAAGAACCCTTTACATTATCCACTATATGGATTGATAAAGACCTTATTTTTTTATTACACAAAGGATAGATTTGTAAATCTTATTAACAAGGAATAAATCCATATTTGTCTAAATTATTTCCCAATAATTGATAGAGGAGATAGTCAAGGAGGCATAAAATAATGATTTGGGGTTTAGAAGACAAATGATTCAGTAATGGGAGGTAATCTTCATGAATTCCACATCGATGAATATAGAATCATTAAGTTTGTATATAGACATGATATACCATCATTACAAGAGAAACTTTAATAAATATTAGATAATTTACATATCTCATCTTTCTTCGTTGATCCTAGAAGTATTATGATACACCATGATCTTCAATATGACTTCTAGTTGTATAATATAAAAGAAAATATTGATGAGTAAACCTTATGATTATAGGTATGATAGAATTTTAATTTAATGAGATAAAATTCCAAATGTAGTATGAAACCATTACGCATACCCAATTGTAAATGTGAGAAAATATCCATGGAATTTTTTATCGGTATCTTGAATAAATCTAAAGGAATTAATGTGATATGGGATTTGGTGGAATGACTCACCAATAATTCCCACTTTATCAATATTTATGGTGATTTATTACTTGACTAAAAATCCATGATATATGTAATGAAACTAGTGTGGATATATGATGTGATACTTTTGATCCTATTTGATCAGGATCTCAGGATCACCTTAAAATTTTAGATGAGCTAGTAACTTGCTGTAAATATTGAATTGGTCTTAAAAAAAATTTATCCTCCCAAAATGATGGAAAATATTAAACGATTATTTAGACACATAGGTGCATATTGGGATATCTTTAAATAGATTTTAAAGGAGGATTAGATCAATATATCTCATTAGTGATGTTCTCATACATCAATAGATTCCACTCAATTATTTAGATGGCCCCATATGAAGATTTATATGGGAAGTGATGTAAAAAATCCTACATGCTTGGAAAATATTGGTGTATAAACTCTATTAATACTAGATCCATCCAAGTTTAATTTTTTATTAAAACCATTTTTAGAAAAAATGGGAAACCATAGTTCACAAAAAGTTACCACTATGTGATGAAAGAGCTCACAAACTGAGTAAACAAAAGACTAATGTTACTTGACCCAACTATTCTATAAATCTCCCAGTGCAGCGAACTAACCTGGATACCTGGATCTTCTCTGATGAGCTCTTCAAGATGGGAGATCATCCTTTCCATTGTCTGAATAAATTCATATGAGTTTATTTTTCTCTGGTTAAAGCCTCAAGCCAGAATTCTATCTTTCTTATTTATCCAGACTTCTTGCTCCTTTGTTGCATCCACTTGCAACCTTCATTCATAAATCCTCTTGAGTTCCAATTTTGTGAAATTAGGTCATATTTCTTACTCAAGCATGTCTTCCTTGGGGTGTAGAATTAGTTGCAAGCACTCCCCATTTTCTCCCATCTTTTCTTTGTTCCTTCTTTTCTTGGAATATTGAGTTTCCATAGGTTTTGGCATATAAGAGTAATCCTTGCGTCCCTTTGCCTTTTCCCCTGAACCACTATACATTTCCCTAAGTCTTTAATGCTTTTTTCCCCTTCTTCCTGTGAGGGCTGTGAGGACCTTTCCCTTAACATCGGTCCATGCTATCCACTGAAGGTAGGCTATTACTTTCATCCCATGATGAGTCATCCTCCTCATTCAATGGAGGTTCTCAATCTTCTAATCCATCATAGTAGTTCCCAAGATTTAACTTTGAGTCAACTATAAGGGGCCTCTGCTTACTTTGAGATTTCCCTTTACCTGCCATATTCTCCCAGCCAGTTATCTTCTCCCAAGACCCAGCCTTAGGATGGATGAGAGTGTTTGGGTCTAATTCCCACAATATATTCGCATCATCAAACAACCTTTGACCCTTGTGAGATGTTGCAGCCAACAAGTAAGGCTTCTTCTGCACTGATTCTGATTCATTGAATTGCACATACCCTCAGCCCATATACTAATATTGTTGATTATTGTCCTCCCAGCCTCTATTTTGAGATCCACCAAAACTATGGACCTCTCTCCCAACCATTCTCATCTCAACATCCTCAAGTGTAGCTATTGGGTCCACCGAGGCCACTACTAAGGGAAGCTCCTTTTTATCTCTGCAGATGCCCAAGTCCTACTTCAATCGGGCAAAGATTTCCTCAACCCATGGTCCAGCCTCCTCTGGCCTCACCTTCTTCACATCCCCTGTGGAAATCAAGGGATTTTCCTGATTTTGAGCCTCCCCGTTACTGGCTCCCGCTGTTGGAGAATCATGATTCCTAACTAGATTAAGCTGTAATGGAACTTCCCTACACGCATCTTCTTGCACACCCAATTCTCCACTATCCTGAAACTAATGGTCAAATTATGCATCTGGTTGCACCGCTGAAAGCCGGTCCCGGTTCTCACGACGACACTCATAGGTGAAATGGCTGAATTTGATGCATCCCAAGCATAAAGTAGGCCAAGCTTAAAACACCACTCTCTAATTCCATCTGAACTCCTCTCCGACCGAGATCCACAACCACTATGATGGTGGTTTGGAGACATCGACCTCAACACAAGCACGAGGCAAATTCGGATGACATATCATAGAGGTACGCTTATCCAAACATAGAAATATTCCAACCAAGTTCCCGAGCATGCAAATAATGGAAGGATTTTTTAAGGGTAGAGGAAGATCGGGAAAGCTTACCCACACTGCAGCCGAAGGTAGGTCACGATTCATATTGAGATCAAAAGACCATCGCATGAGGAAGAAACCACATCCATTAAACACTCGAGGAGCACTGGACCTGGCGATGACCAAATCCTCCTCTTATGATAAGTGAATCATTAGTTGGCGATGGTCGATAAGACCCACCACCACTTGGTTTTGGAGACCCCATGCTTCGAAGAAAAATCGGTCAAAGGCATCAACTGAAGGGTGACGACCCCTGAAGCGAGCGACCAGAGTCGATCTGTGAAGATTTGATGCTGCATTGAACTCCTGTGAGGAAATTTCAAGATGAGGAAATCCTTCATGAAGTTCGAGGACCTTAGGGAAAAGAGGGGTCAGCGAGAAAGGAGGAATATAATTCGGGTTGATCCCTATAAGCATTAATAATTTTTAGATCCTAGATAATATAATATTTGTGGCATATTAGTTAGATATTCTACTAAACATGGCTCAATTTTGTGACGTGATCCATGTATCTCACCTTAGGAAGTATATAGAATATCCCTCACATGTACTAAATATATAGGTGGTATAACTAAAGAATTAAATCTCCTATAAGGATAATTTAGTGAAGTTATTAAACTATAGAGATGAGTATCTACACAGTAATAAAACTCACCTTGTAAAATTGCATTGGTGAATTCACAAGTATAAAGAAGAAACATAGGGACCAGATGAGGAATTGAAATAGAAGTACACTCATCTATTCTCAGCTAGGGATATTATTTAAAATTTTGGGGATGAAATATCTAAAGTGGATAATGTAACTTCAAAAACATTTATAAATATATTTAAATTTATTTATTAATATACAATAATTACCATAACTAGTTATATAGTATATTTTAAATAGTTGAAAAATGATATATTTTATTAAATGGGAAAATTACATATAACAAGTTACTATAGACATGAAAATGGAAACTAGTAAAATGGGACAATAAACGCACACAAAAACAAGTAAAACTAGAAAATTTGGATCAAGATGATGTCCAAGAATTATCACCCTCATGAATAACACAATAAAAAATAGACAAAACTTCAATAATCCAAGGTACATTTTAGAAATAAATATCATAGAAAATTGAGGGTAATTATTTTGAATGATAATAAAATTAATTAAGAGTTTTTATAAGAGTTAATATGACTTAGAATAATAATATGAATATTGGAATTATAGAATATCCATTATAAATATTAAACATACCATTACAAATAGTGACATTAAAAATCAGAATTGTAAATTTACCTCAAGATATTAAAATTTTATATAAATAATATTTATCATGAGTAATTTATGAAAATATAAATATTTTAATTCCATATAAAAAATATGAAGATTAAAAACAAAATTAAACTATAATCATATTTTTAATAAACATTATTATAGATTGTTTGGTAAAAGTCAATTTTTTATAGTAATAATTATAATTGCCAATTATAGAAATTTATTTTTAACTAATAAATTTAATTTGTTGATTAATCATGTCAAAATTTACTAAGGGAAATATTTTGGTAATTTTTTCAAAAAAACCAATTTTTATGTGAATAATGAAAATACAATTTTTATGAAAATGGTATGTTTTAAATTACATCATTTGTGATCTAATAATGAAATAAAAAATCTATAATTTTATGTTGGACCTAAAACATGTTTAATATGATAAATACTTCTTTAAATAAAATAATGCAAACCTAAAAAGATTTTTTAAAAGACTAAAGTCAACAATAATCCATTAAAAAGATTACATTTTTTCATAATACATTTTAATAAACTAATGAATTGTGTTTATAATGGGTTATAAAGTCATAAAAACATGTTTTTTCATATATAATCCATAAATTAAAAAAATTAACTATTATATGGATTTCTATGGGAATTATAGTTTATTTGACATTTTATCCAAAATACACTCCTCTATTAAAGTATAAATATCCATCTACCACCCCTTATAAAAAACATACCTTACAAATAAAAAATCAAAATATATCCCAAATTACAATATATTATTCCCCTTAGCATCATTAGTTTCATTATAGAGTCATATAAATCCAATAATTCAAGGATTTAACAGTCAAAACAAAGAACCGACACAAAGAAGGAGGTAAGATTCCTTCATCTTTTACTATTCATTTACTTTTCATCTTCCTTAATACATATATTATTTTCTATCTCAGCCCCTATAAAATAAATTAAGTAATATTATAAAAACATAATAATGTTATTGGACCTATATTAATGGTTATGTTTTCTATATATTTAAATTTTATGCATCTCTCACCTCCTCTTTTGATAATGTCTCATCAACGGTTAGTTAACCGACCATAAGGCTATTTCCAACTCTATACCAATCACCACTTTTATGGATGGTAGTAATAAAATATTTATAATATATTTGTGTGTGTGTATGTGTGTGTGTATATATATATATATTATAGAGTTAATTTTACGATTGTATAAATTGAAATAATCATAAATCCATAAACGAAACTGGACATGATAATTTTGTAGAAAACATAATATCAAAGCATTACATCATTTACAATGAAAATCAAAAAATAAAATCCAATTCCTCTAATGACCATGAATAAAAAATAAATATAATTAACTATTGGTTTCATGTTTTTATAAATATATATTTATTATATAGGAATAAATGATGTGATGAAATAAATTTTTATGTAATGTTAGGGGAATATCGAGCCCAACTCTTCACATTTGGGTTACTTCATCTTCATTCTATATTTTATATATTTATTATTCTATAATACCATTAAAATTTCACTTAACTATTATTTCTATATTATTTTATGGGATATATATTTTTATACATTTTCTAAATGATTTATAATACAACTAAAAATATTACTCAAAATGGAAATATTTTTCTAAAACATCTCACTGACTCATCTTGAGTTATTTCTTCCCCACACAAGATACTAGTCTATTAGGACAATATATAATATCCCATATTAAATTGGTAAAATCAATGGTTATTAATTTAAGTATGATTTGTGGAATATTTATAAAACCCATATAATTTCATTTTATTATTTCATGAATATGATTTTTATAAGTTTCCCTTCTATGTGGAATGAAAGATTGTGAGAATTTTATGATGTGATGGGTGGCCCTAAAATTATATACCTAAAAATTTTTTATAATGTGATATATCACATGATAGTATGAGTATTATGTGTGAACATGATTGTTGGTCAGATTGGATATTCAAGAGGGGGGTGAATTGAGTTCCAATTAAAAATTTCTGTTAAAATATTTATGATTAAAATCCCCCAAAGTGAATAAAAATTAAACTGTAGTGAATTTATAAATATTGTAAGTTTTCAATTAGTCTCTCAAGAGATTGATTATTTCTTAGTTAACTCAATCTGAAGATTAAATAACTTTTGAAACTAACTTACTGGATAACAAAAGTTATAAACACTTGCTAGTTTAACTATCAGAGTTACTTTAAAATATATTTATATTTAAAGTACTTAGCAGTGGAATATTTAATATAGTTTAAAACAAAATAAATAAGCACATCATTTTTAACCAAGAGGTTCAGTCTCAAGCTGAGACTTAGTCCTCTCAAAAAATTTATATAAACTTTGATCTACACCTTGGATCAGGGTTTACAAGAGTACACAGACTGTCCAGTTACTAAGACCTCTACCATAGTTCCACATGGGCAAACAATAACAATAGCACACAGGATATCCAGGTCACACATGGCCTCTACCACTGTCCACAGTGGGATATAAGAGTATAATGGAAAGATTTAGTGAGGATTTATAAATCCTTCAGTTCATCATAGGAGACAGTGTGTGTCTAAAGACACAGAGCACACACACTTCTCAAAATGTAAATAAATGAAACACAATAGAGCTAAACAGATAGAGAAGAGTTTAGAATGCTCTATGTGTTTTGAGTGAAGCTCTGGAATCCTTGAATTGATGCAGATGAGGCTTTGAGTCCTTATCTATTTTTTGTCAAGAAACAGAGTTTCGTTTTTGTATTTGACTTCTACGTCTTGTTTGATCAGTCTGATTAGCTTTAGTGCAAGTGAAATCATTGAAGATCTTTTCTCCTTGAATGTTCTGGTTCTATAGGGATTCTTTCTTCTTTTTCTAAGCATGTAAGTCTCATATTTTCATGTGAAGACTGACCACCCAACCAACATGTCTTTAGTAGTTCGAGGTTACCTTATATAGCTTTAGATCCGACAATGGGAATGATTACCTTTTTACAGGTATGAGGTACGGTTCCTGAAATTCCAACCACTATCATTAATTAATAGTAGGTGCATTAAAAACATCAAATATGACCATTTCTAAATAAACAAATATAAATAGAGTTTAGAGAAACAGTGACTGGTTTTAATCGGTAGTTATTACTCTTTGTAACGGTAGCTTGCTTGAATCAGTCACTCCTTCTATCAGTAGCTCCTTCTATCGGTGGATCCTCCTATTGGTGGCTCCTCTTATTGGTGGCTCCTCTTATTGGTAGCTCCTTCTATCAGTAGATACTCTTATCGGTAGCTTCTTTGTATTAACAGCTCTTCTTATCGGTAGCTCCTTCTATCAATAGCTCCTCTTATCGGTAGCCTCTTTGTATCGATAGCTCTTCTTATCAATAGCTCCTTCTATCAGTAGCTCCTCTTATCAGTATCTTATTTGTATCGGGGGACTTTGTATTTGTATCGGTGGACTTCATATTGGTAGTGTATGTCTGTCAGTTTGTATCGGTATCTTGTATCGGTAACTACGTATTAGTGACCTTTATTTATAGGTATACTATGTACCGGTAGGTCTGTATCAATCGACTTGTGCATACCGGTAGACTTATTCTATCGGTAGCTATTATACATATCGGTGACCTTATCCATATCAGAAGACTTTTGTAATGGTGTACTTAGCCTTATCATTAGATGTTTGTATCGGTAGACTTTATGCAAAACATATGTTAGAATTATTTCAAAGTATGTATAAACATAGATAAACATTGATTAACATATTACAATGATTATTTTGATATTTTTATCAACTCAATAGTAGGATGTCATAGATTGAAATAATTAATATATAGATAAACATTTTTTGGTATTATCAAAGCATATTGAAACATAATTGAGATTATCAAAAAAGGTGAGGTCAAAAATCTCCCCCCTTTTGATAATCACAAATTATGATATTATAATCCAAAATAATTAGTAATGTATCAATATAACATACAATGGTTCTTATTTCTTAGTGTGAGTAATGTATCAGAGGATATAGTATTAAATTCAATTGTATCAGAGGTAATAATAAAAACAATGTACTAGAGTTACAAAACAAAGGTATCAGAGGTAAAATTATAAAACAAATGTATGAGAGGTAAAATTATTATGCTCATAAATATTAAGCTCATATTTCTCATAATTCTCATGTTTCTCCCCCTTAGTATTATTTCTACCCCTTTCCCTTTATATTATTTCTCCCCCTTAGTGATTAACAAAAAGAACTAAACAAAGAGAAGAAAATGAACAGAAAGTAAGAGAGAATGAAAGCATTAATATATTACTTGATGCAAAAATACATAGAAATACAGAATTGAATAAAAAATAATACAAGTGATTCCAATCAATGGTCCTAGACACTAATCAATCCACCTCCTGAATGTCCACTTTGGATTTGGATTTGGGTTAAGAGGTAGACTCAGGCTGGGTAGCTTCAGTAGATGGCTTGGGAATTCCAGAAATCACTATTGGAGGTTGAGAAATAGAGACTGTTCCTGGCATGTAGTGGGTATCTCTCTGTGTGATCATCGGAGCGAGGCTCCGAATTGCTTGGACTGGAGTCATCTGAAGAATGGAGGCAGACTGAGCAGAGGCAGGCAGAGCTGGAGGTGCAGTGATAGGAGTAATTTCTACATGCAAAAATGGCAGCAATAGATTCCTAAATTCAATAATTATTCCTCCTACTCTTTCAATAGTATAAATGAAGTCATTCTTATTCTCCATAAACTTGTCTAGAGCAGGAGTCAATTCCCTGAGCTTGCTCACTTGTTATTTGAAACCTTGAGTGACTGGGGGTAGCTTCATGTTTTCTAACAAAAGCTTGAAATGGTTGTTGATCTGATGCTTGGTATAGACACTTTGGAAATAGTAATCCACTTTGTCTTTTACCTATTTATGAGAAGCAGTGGCTTCTCTCATAAAATTTTGAACAATTTTCCATATATCCCTAGTGGTAGTCACCACTTGGGTCAAGGAATTAGAGTCTACAAAGCCACTGGTAGAAGACTATCCAATCTCTTCTCTCATCACAACTCAAATCTGATCAATATCAAAAGAAGTCTTGGTAGAACTCAGAGGTGAAACAGTAAAGGATACTTTTTCCTTAAAAGATTTAGCCAGTCCACTTATGAGATTTTTCACAAGAGAGTCCTGGGTGCTGACATGCTGCTCCATGGACTTCTTAAATCCCTCAAAAACATCAACAAATTTCCTTACTACACCTTTAATGTAATTGATATCACCGCTCATTTGAGATTGAGAACTACTCAAGTTAGTTAGAGAATAAATAGACTGCTTCAAGGCAACAATGGATCTTGTCCAGCTCTCAATCTGAGAATGACACACTCTGATCTCATTCATCATTTTGTCATAGGGCCTGACACCATACACCCGATAGAGAGTTCTAACGATTTTTCCATTTTGCTCAGTTCTTCAATAAAATGTCTCTTTAAATCTACAACAAAAGCAATCCAAGGCTCCTTTAACTCATCCTTTAAAGACTCAAGATCATCCTTAGTAACCATATTGTCAGGAAAAACTATAGGTGCTCTTTTTCTCAAAATACTAGCCATAGAGTCATTCATTACAGATTGAATGGATGATATTAAAGAGGCTTCCATTCTTATAATATCTTCCACAAAAGAGGCCTTAAGATCAGACTTCAACTGATCTAGATCAGCTTTTATTACCACATCCTCAGGTAAAAACTCAGAAAAGATATTATAGTCAAATTGTGGTTTGTTGATGGGTGTCTCATCTTCAGAATCAGGATAGTCCAACCCACAAACTACAAAACCCGGATCTTCTGCCCAGTCTTCAATTCCATCAGATATTGAAACATTTCCAAGTATAGTTGGATGATCCCCCTCAATTTGTTCATTCTTCTGTATATGTAAGGCAACAACACCCTCAGCAGCTCGGTCTTACTCAGAAGAATCCTCCACAACCATCTCTATTTCTCCAACTTCAGGAGGATCCTCAGGAATAGGCGTAGGTCTATCTACTTCAACAACTTCCTCAGTAGGCATTGAAGAGTTCCCAATCATTAGACTAAGACTCAAGTAAGTAGAAACATATTATTCAGTTTCAAATTCTCTTTATTCTTCATTCTCTGGGGAAGTTTGGTCTTCCTCATCAATAGGGGCTTCTTCATTGCTTATTCCCAACACTGTTTCCTTTCTAGATGATACAACTTCAGCTACTAGACTTGGAGGCAAGTCTGGATCCCTTCCATCAGCTACATAGGTATCCTCTTCATTAGTATCATCACTATACTGAGGTTCCTCTTCGTCAGGTCCTAGACTTGGATCCCTCACATCCTTAGGCCTAGAAGGATGATCCACAGGATTAAACTTATCATATATCTTCCTATCATCACTGAACCATTATTCTTTCCATGGATTCCAATTGATATTCATGTATTTACATATAGTTTTTGTAATACAAAATTTGTCTTTCATATCCATTGTCTCATCCTGATACTTAGCTACTCTATTTACTTTGATCATATCCGAAATTAACTTGGAAAATAATAGGGAATTAGTTTTTTATTTTTTCCTAGTCATATCTTCAATTTGAATCATTAACAGTCTAAAAATATTTACCTTGACACCATGTCTCAACAAATTCAACAAATAAATATCTTGGTATTTTAGATTTGCAAAGTCCCCTCTTCTTGGACTTAGCACATGTTGAATGAACTTGAACAGTAATCAGCTCTCTCCATAAATTTCTGTAGAAACTACCTTTCTTGGTGTACCATATCCTATTAATTCTTTCAAAGAATCTTCATATTCAAAGATGTGACTAGTAGGAGGTACTAATTTTGAGAAATACCCAAACTCTCCTACATGTGGTACTTTCAAGCATTTAGCTCATTCAGCAGAGGAAAAAGCTATTTCCTTTACATTCACAACTGAGATCATTCTATTATCCTCTTCAGATTTCTCAAAGTGCACAGATGCATATAACTCTTTTACCAGCTTCGGATAATAGGGGCCATTATTATTCAAGAAGCACTCTACCCATTTCTGGTCCTCCAGTATTTCTAGAACTAAATATTTACTGGACATCAACCATTCCACGCATAACTCTTTCTTAACTACTATTTCCCTTTGAAAGAGATGCAGATTTGTATGTTCCTTCACTTCACTTCTACCACTATACTTTCATTTGAGTCTCTTGGCATTCGTCTCATCATCCTTTTCACTAACTAATGGTCTCTTCACTCTTTCCATTTTTCGAATCGTGAGGCTTAGGGTTTGGGAGAAACAAAGGTTTGGGAGCTAAGGCTTGAAGGTAAAGGGTTTGAGGTGGATCAAGATGAGGTTAAGACTTATGTTTTATCATTTAGGAATCACAAAATAAATAAATAAAACATAATAAGTAAAATATAAGCGATATCGATTTCTGCAGCCAAAGATATAGAATTTTAAAACAGCACAATCCTAACGGTAATACATACCGGTGAGGTATAATAGTGAGATTCATACCGAAGAGGTATAACAGTGAGGTTTCTAACGGTGAGGTTTCTAACGGTGAGGTTTCTAACAGTGAGGTTTCTAATGGTGAGGTTTCTAACAGTGAGGTTTCTAATGGTGAGGTTTCTAATGGTGAGGTTTGGCTAAACAGAGTCTGTCATTACTAACTCATGTCTAATGTAACTTAACCTATCCGAACTTAAAGGCTTGGTGAAAATGTCAGCTAATTGATGTTCAGTACCTATAAATTCAAGAGTAATATCACCCTTTTGGTAATGATATCTCAAAAAATAGTGCCTTACATCAATGTGTTTGGTCCTAGAGTGAGACATGGGATTCTTATAGATATTTATAGCACTAGTGTTATCACAGTTTATAGATACATGTCTAAACTGATATCTGTAGTCCAAAAAAGTATGTTTCATCCATAAAATTTGTGCATAGAAACTACCAGCAGCAATATATTCTGCTTTAGCAGTAGACAATGCAAAAAAGTTCTGCTTTTTACTACACCATGATACCAAGGACTTACCTAGAATATGACATGTTCCAGAAGTACTCTTTCTATCTAACTTGCAACCAGCAAAGTCAGCATCTGAATAACTTATTAAATCGAATGATTTCCCTTTTAGATAAAATAATCCTAAGTTAGTAGTATGTTTAAGATATTTGAAAATTCTTTTAATAGCAAGCAAGTGTGACTCTTTTGGATTAGCTTGAAATCTTGCACACATACATACACTAAACATAATATCAGGTCAACTAGCAGTAAGATAAACCAAACTCCCAATCATACCTCTGTAGTTGGTTTGATCCACTGGTTTTCCAATTTCATCAGTATCCAACTTACAATTAGTACTCATAGGTGTATCACTCTCCTTAATACTATCCAAACCAAAATGTTTTAAAAGATCCTTTGTATATTTATTTTGATTTAAAATAATACCATTTTCATTTTGAAAAACTTGAAATCCAAGAAAATATTTGAGTTCTCCCATTAAACTCATTTCAAATTCATTCTGCATACTCTTTGAAAAATCAATACACAAAGCATTCTTAGAAGATCCAAAAATAATATCATCAGCATAGATTTTTACTATCAAAACATCTTTGGAAATTATTTTAATAAAGAGAGTTGGATCAGCAATCCCTTTAGAAAAACCTTTTGAGATAAGAAAACTACTAAGTCTGTCATACCAAGCTCGTGGGGCTTGTTTCAAACCATATAAAGCTTTATAAATCTTAAAAACTCGATTAGGAAAATGAGTATTAATAAATCCAGGTGGTTTTTCAACGAAAACATCTTCAATTATAGAACCATTTAAAAAAGCACTTTTAACATCCATTTGATATAACTTTAAATTCAGATGAGCAGCATAGGCAAGTAGAATCCTAATAGCTTCTAATATAGCTACAGGTGCAAAGGTTTCCTCATAGTCTATTCCTTCCTCTTGACTATACCCTTGTGCAACTAGCCTTGCTTTGTTTCTAACTATGTTTCCTGACTCATCAACTTTATTTCTAAAAACCTATTTAGTGCCTATGGTCAAAGTGTCCTTAGGTCTGTCAACTAATTCCCAGACTTTGTTTCTTTCAAATAGATTTAATTCTTCTCGCATAGCCATTACCCAAAATTCATCATTTATTACATCATTGATATTTTTAGGTTCTAGTTGTGAAAGAAAGGCTTGATGTTCAACCTGATTTCTTAGAGAATCTCTAGTCTGTGTCCCTCTATCAAGATTACCTGCAACAGCATCTAAAGGATGGTTCTTTAGAGTCCTAGTTGATCTAGTAAAAGTAAGACTAGAAATCTCAGGTTCTTCTCTAGGTTCAGGTTCACCAGAAGCAGATTCTGGAATATTTATAGAACTAGTTGTCTTTACAACAGGTTCACTATTTTTGTCATTAAGGTCCAAAATAGATATATCTTCTTCAATATTTTCAAGAGAAGACTTAGGTTCATGCGGATCAGTTTCATCAAATTTGATGTGAACAGATTCTTCCACACATTTGGTTCTTTTGTTAAAGACTCTATAATATTTACTAGTTATAGACTAACCTAGAAAGATTCCCTCATCACTTTTAGAAGAAAACTTGTCAAGATTATCCTTAGTATTAAGAATAAATACTTTTCAACCAAAAACTCTGAAGTAACTAACTTTAGGCTTCCTATTATTCTACAGTTCATAAGGGGTCTTTTTAAGAATAGGTCTAATCAAGACTCTATTTATAATATAACAAGATGTATTCATAGCTTCAGCCAAAAAATAAACAGGTAAATAATATTCATTGAGCATAGTTCTTGCAATTTCCTTAAGGGTTCTATTTCTTCTTTCTACTACACCATTCTGTTGAGGTGCCCTAGGGGCAGAAATGTTGTGACTATAGCCATTGTGTGAGCAGTAAGATTCAAACTCATGATTTTCAAACTCACGGCCATGATCACTTCTCAGGGTCTTAATTTTAAGTCCACCAAGGTTTTCTATAGACTTGGAGTATTTCATAAAGTAAGAACAAGCTTCACTTTTGTGAGCAAGAAAGTATACCCAAGTGTATCTAGAGAAGTCATCTACTAAGACATAGACATAGTGCTTCCCATTTAAACTAGAAACTATAGAAGGTCCAAACAAGTCCATGTGAATGAACTCAAGATGTTGAGAAGTTGAAACTTCTTTCTTTAATTTGAATGAAACTTTATGTTGCTTTCTCTTTTGACAGGGAGTACAAACTTTGTCTGATGGGAATTTTAGTTAAGGTAGGTCTCTAACTAAATTCTTCATAGTCAATTTTTTAAGTGAATGTATATTTCAGTTTCCTAATCTTCTATTCCATAGGAAAGATTCTCTATGAAAATCATTTAAACATGCAACCTTTTATTTGGATAAAGAATTTAAATCTATAGTATAAACATTTTCATTTCTCAAGGAAAAAAATACCAAAGTATTTTTATAATTAAAAACATTACAAGCATAATTTTCAAATATAACATTGAAACCTATATCACACAACTGAGAAATACTTAACATATTGTATTTTAATCCATCAACAAATAAAACTTTAGAAATTAAAAACGAATCAGTGTTACCAATCTGGCGTAAGCTGATGATTTTTCCTTTTGAATTATCACCAAAGGTGACATTTCCTCTATCAACCTTGATTAAACTCTTGAAACATGAGTAATATCCAGTCATATGCCTTGAAAATCCACTGTCCAAGTACCATATCTTCTTATGGGAACTCTTCAAGCAGGTCTCCTACAAAACAGGTTTAAACAGAAAATGATTTTGGTACCCAGATCTTCTTGGGTCTATACAGGTTAGCAAGCAAAACCTTTGGTACCCAAATTTGTCTAATGGGTCTCATATAATCAATAGATTAAAAATATTTTTAAAGATAAACTTTTCTTCATTTATAACTATGTTAATAGCTAATTGATGCATAGGAATTTCCAAATCTAGAACTAGCAGCATACTGTCCAGATTTAGGAATAAATATATTCTTAACAAGCTGTCTCTGTCCAGGTTGATAGCCTAAACTAGTAGTGTACATATTTAACAGTACCAGTCAAGGAATAATGTTTCTTTAATGACTTGTACTTATCCTTCATCTCATTACAAGTATCTTCTAACATATTACAGTATTCAAATAATTCATATTTAGTCATATTGTTTTCACTATTTGAATCACTTTCATTCCCAGAATAATAATCATTCAGTATAGGGGAAATAGGTACCTCATAAGTATTAGTCATGAAACACATGTTGGAATGATTCTTTTCAGAATCAGAAACCTCAGATTCACTTGTGTTGTCTTCTGAAGCACTCCATTTTTCCTTCATGTATTTCTTATATTTTATGTCCTTGTAGTCGTATTTCTTCTTGAACTTCAATTTTGGACAGTCAACCTTAATGTGTCCTTTCCTTTTTCATTCATAACACACTATCTCATCATCCTTATCAACTTTCTTCTAATCTTTCTTCCACTGGACTTTATTTTCATACTTTCCCTTATAATTGGATTTTCTGAAAAACTTCTTCTTTCTATAGAATTTCTTGAATCTCTTGTCTATTTGAGCCATCTCTGCATCACTACCAAAATTTAAATTTCCACTTATTGAGATTTCAATAGGTATGAGAACTTTCTTCTTGTCCTTGCTCTTTGAGGCAGTAGACTTAAATTCCACTGACTTCCTCTTTGGTTCATCATCTTCCTCTTTGTTTACCTTTAGTTCTTCTTCATACATCATCAACTTACCAATCAGCTCTTTAACAGGTAGTGAACTTATGTCAAATGATTCTCTTATTGAGACTGATGTGCCACTCCATCTTTCTGGCAGACATCTTAGTATCCTCATGATTTTCTCCTTTGTAGGAACAACTTTTCCAAGTGAGCTCATTGTATTTACAATTTTGTTGAATCTGAGATACATGTCAGAAATAGGTTTATCAGGATTCATTTTAAAATTATCATACTTAATAGTATAAGTGTTTAGTCTCATTTCCTTAACATTGGTTGTTCCCTCATGAGAAACACCAAAGGAATCCCAAATTTCATAAGAAGTTTTATAAGCAGATATTCGATTAAATTCTTAATCTCCTAAAGCACAATACAGGGCATTCATTGCTTTAAAATTATTATTGTAAGCAGTTTTAGTAGGTTTATCCGAAGTAGTTCTTTCAGTTTCTGGAATATTATACTAAGTCTCTATAGTAGTCCAGATATCAAATCCCATACTTTCTAAATGAATTTTCATTTTCAGTTTCCATTGGGAATAATTAACACCATTAAAGAAAGGTGGAATGTTGGTAGAAACACCTTCTAGTATATTATCCATAATTAGATTTTAGAAAATATATTTAAATAGATAAAATTTAGAACTAACAGAAATTTAAGATCTTTAAGATACAACTAAAAATCACAGTTGAAAAACAGAGTATTTGGAAATCTTTTATTAATAACAAACCACCCTCTGATACCAAATGTTGGTCGGATTGGATACTCAAGAGGGGGGTGAATTGAGTTCCAATTAAAAATTTATGTTAAAAATTTTATGATTAAAATCCCCCAAATTGAATAAAAATTATACTGTGGTGAATTTATAAAGATTGTAAGTTTTCAATTAGTCTCTCAAGAGATTGATTATTTCTCAGTTAACTCAATCTGAAGATTAATTAACTTTTGAAACTAACTTACTGGCTAACAAAAGTTATAAACACTTGCTAGTTTAACTATTAGAGTTACTTTAAAATAGATTTATATTTAAAGTACTTAGTAGAAGAATATTCAATATAGTTTAAAACAAAATAAATAAGCACATCGGTTTTAACCAAGAGGTTCAGCCTCAAACTTAGACTTAGTCCTCTCAAACAATTTATATAAACTTTGATCCACACCCTAGATCAGGGTTTACAACAGTATACAGACTGTATAGGTACTAAGACCTCTACCAAAGTTTTATGTGGGCAAACAAAAATAATATCCCACAGGCTATCCAGGTCACACTTGACCTCTACCACTATCCACAGTGGGATATAAGAGTATAAGGGAAATATTGAGTGAGTATTTATAAATCTTTCAGTTTAGCACAAGAGACAGTGTGTGTTTAAAGACACTGAGCACACACACTGCTCAAAATGTAAATAAATGAAACACAATAGAGATAAATAGATAGAGAAGAGTTTAGAATTCTCTATGTGTTTTGAGTGAAGCTCTGGACTCCTTGAATTGATGCAGATGAGGCTTTGAGTCCTTCTCTGGTTTTTGTCAGGAAACATAGTGTCGTTTTTGTATTTTACTTCCAGGTCCAGGTTGATCAGTCTGATCAGCTTTAGTGCAAGTGAAATCATTGAATCTCTTTTCTCCTTGAATGTTCAGGTTCTACAGGGATTCTTCCTTCTTCTTCTGAGCATGTAAGTCTTGTATTTTCATGTGAAGACTGACCACCCAACCAACATGTCTTTAGTAGTTCGAGGTTCCCTTATATAGATTTAGCTCTGGTAATGTTAATGATTACCTTTTTACAGGTACAAGGTACGGTTCTTGAAATTCCAACCACTATCATTAATTAATAGCAGGTGAATTCAAAACATCAAATATGACCGTTGCTAAATAAACAAATATAAATAGAGTTTAGAGAAATAGTGACTAGTTTCCATCGGTAGATGTTACACTTTATAATAGTATCTTGCTTGAATCAGTCACTCCTTCTATTGGTGGCTCCTTCTATCGGTGGCTCCTTCTATCGGTGGATCCTCCTATTGGTGGATCCTCTTATCAGTATCTCCTTATATCAATATCTCCTCTTATCGGTAGCTTCTTTATATCGGTAGCTCTTATTATCAGTAGCTCCTTCTATTAGTAGCTCCTCTTATCGGTAGCTTCTTTGTATCGGTAGTTCTTCTTATCGGTAGCTCCTTCTATCATTAGCTCCTCTTATCAGTAGCTTCTTTGTATTAGTGGACTTTATATTTGTATTAGTAGACTTCATATTGGTAGTGTCTGTCTGTCTGTTTGTATCTGTAGCTTGTATCAGTAACTATATATTAGTGACCTTTACTTATCGGTAGACTATGTACTGATAGGTGTGTATCAGTCGACTTATGCATATCGGTAGACTTATTCTATCAGTAGTTGTTATGCATATCGTTGACCTTATCCATATCGTTAGAATTCTATATCAGTGAACTTATCCTTATTAGTAGTTGTTTGTATCAGTAGACTTTATGCAAAACATATGTTAGAATTATTTCAAAGTATGTATAAACATAGATAAACATTGATTAACATATTCCAATGTTTATTTTGATATTTTTATCAACTCAATAGTAGGATGTCATAGATTGAAAAAATTAATATATCGATAAACATTATTTGGGATTATCAAATCATATTGAAACATAATTGAGATTATCAAAATAGGTGAGTTAAATAATGATCCTAGCTTTGTTATCAATTTTGATGTTATTATTTCATCCCATATGTTATGGGTGAACATGATAGTAGATTATTTCAATAAAATGCATATTATTTCACTAATACATTATGATGATTTATTATTTTGATTATGACACATTCTAGGGTTTTTTAAAATGATTCCATCTTGATTATGATAATCTTCCTATTCTTATTAAAGAGACCCGTGTTTTTAAAAAGGATGAAAAATCTAAAGAAATTTTAATTTCATCATTTGGTGGATGGACCATTTTGTAAACCAAGCTTCAAAATGAAATTATGAGAGTTAAAACAATTCGAAGTTTTTTTAGAATTAGGTAAAGGCCTGAGGGGTACCTTGGGAGTCTCATTGTGTTTCAAGATCATCGAACACTAAAAATTTCTTATTTGGGGGGTGTCTACATTGGGTTTACACTTTGTCTGAAACCATGCAACCCCCAATAGAAAACCATGCAACTAATGTGGGTGAGCAGTGGTGAAGCGCATGAGTTGCACACAGTTAAACCAAATCATGCTCCTAGCACAGTTAGTGACACATTGGCAGTATTGTTTCGCTATTCACCACATGGTTGGCACATTGTTTGGACAAACCATGTGGCCAAACCATGCATCCTAGTTTTGAGGGTAAATTTTCCCTTTTACCCTTAATTAAGGTTTTTATCCTCCTTTTATTTTTTCCCTTCTCCTCCAACGATTCATCCCTCCTCTTCTACATGTGGTGCTCCTCCTCCCCCATCCATGGGGGTTTTCTCTATTTCCCTCATTTCTCCACTAAATCCTTTGATGTTGGAAGAAATAGAAAGGCCTCAATAACCTTTACCTTATGCACTAATATTTTTCTAGTTTCCTCTTCTATCCACTGTTCTATTTTGGTGAAATGGATATTGACCTATTTTTAGGTAATTTAACAAATCATTCAATTTATTGTTTCCTAGTTCAAATCAAGGATTGAAAATGGTCAAGTGGATAACTACTATATCGAGGTAGGTGATTTAGTGATCTTACTGTCATTTCACAACATTTTATTTGATGTGATGTAGTGCTTCTCAATAGGCCCTTCGAACAATACTTTTTTCATGCATATTAAATTAAATATAATTTTTTCCAATGCATTGTGTAACCTCTTTTTATAGTGAAACCCATTCATGGGTTGTTCTATTTGTTCCTGGCCACACCTTTGGGTGTGTCCACCTTGAATGTTCTATTGCATATGCCTGAAATGGTTAAGGAACAAGTTTGAGATCCTCCCTAGTTAAATTCCTAAATTAATTAAATTTAAATGGAATGAATGGTTGGTATTGAACTTATTTCCTTACAAATTTTATTTAAATGATAATGTTGGATGCTTCATATTGAAATCCATATGATTTATGTTTAATTGTTATGTAAGTGTAAAAATATGCATGTTTATTTCCATATTCTTTGGATTACATTTATATTATTCTATTTTCCTTACATTGAGATTATTGCTTAGTCTCTTGAGGTTATTCCTTAAGATCCAAGTCTCGTTGCCTTATAAAATGGAATGCTCCAATTCACTAGTGTCTAGAACCTATTATGTGTGATCTATATATCATTACTTTCACATTATGCCTCATCCTCATGATTTATATATTGGGAATGTTGTTTAATTCAAAATTGATATCACTAATTACATAATTGTACTGCTTGAATGGAATATTATGCTTGGTAAAGCTTGTTAGCTTGTACTATTGTGATGTTATTGATGAAATGTGATTAGATATGTGTAAATTCTATGTGTCTATGTTTTTATTTCTCTTCTTATAATTATTTCTTATTGCCTAATGATCATAAGTCATGTAATAGAGCTCATCATGTGTTTGATGATTTAAGACATATTTGATAGATTGTTTAGCTTATGGCTTGGGATGTTTATTGATGGAATTTTATTATTCATGCCTTTCATTATGATGTTCCATGGATACTATGGTTAACTTTTTACAGGATGAGAGAGAAAATGGGTCCCGAGTTAAGGATTCTATGGACGAACTCACCGTGCTCGATTGGATTTTCTATACATGCTAGGAGCAATACAGTGGCTTTCTAGGTATGAGATCTTTAGGTAGTCTTTCATACTAATAATCGATGCTAGTTCCCTAAGGGATAAACTACTGATGGATCCATTGGAAAAATGGATATGCCATTCCTTGGGTGATACCCATTCTCCTATGTGAGATACTTTGTATGAGCTCAAAGTCATCATACCTTGAGTGATATAAGGAATACAATATGGGTTTCCTTGAATGGACTTGGAGGAATTGGGTTATATCAAAGAAACCTATAGAAACCCTTGGGATTCTATTTGATCACCTTATATGGGATCATGACTCAATAACTATATTTGGTGGATTGATGATTAAAATGTTAGATTCTCTTGAAATATTCCTTATTTATATTTTTAGCATTCTTGTATATTGACATGGACATGTGGCCTCCAGGCTAAATCACAGGTTTGGGGTCTTATTCTTTTACATTGGATGATTAAATTATAATATCCCTGGCATACATTATGACTTGCATAGGTACCCCCTTTCATATATCTGACCTAGAACGAAGTAGGTGGTATGGGACAAATATCCATTTAAGAACCCAGAACAATTAGATATTATTTATTTTTTTATTTGCTCTGCTTTTATTTATATCTGCTAAACATTCATTATTTACTACATGAAATGGATCATACAAGACACCATGAGTGCTGACATACTAAGATTTATATCTCACACTTTTCTCAGGTGTCGTTTGGTAACCAAGTATATCTTTTTGTTCACAAGTTTTTGGATTCCTTGATTGGTTTGTGTTGTGTACTTAGGAGTTCAGGGGTAGAGGGTCGAGCCTACGCTTGAGATGTTGTGAAATAGATTTTTGTATTTTAAATTTTTTATATTTAATGATGTATATATTTTGTATCCCCTATCCCCATGTGCTTCATTTTTTTTATTGAAACATAACACCATGATCATCCTTTTGTATATATTATTGTTTTTCAGTTTCCTTCATTATATATTCATTTTTTATGGATCACTTTAATTAATTCCATTACTGTATGATTCCATTTATACTTACACTATTTATTATTTTATGTTTATCATTGTGAATAACCTAATTCAGGATGGAATAGTATCCCAACAAACACACCCTAGGCCCTTCCTTTTGGTCAACAACCTCTAGCATTCAGGGAGATGAACTTGAGGTTATATGAAAACTTGTTTGGCTATCAATTTAGTGATCATTCAGGTCTAGATGTTATAAAGTGGTGTCATAGGTAGTTTTTCCTTTTGTATTACTATTCTGGGATGGTAGATAAGAGACTATGAATGTGATGATGCTTGGTAAATAGTCGTACCTAGGAGTGATCAACCCATGTATAGGGAAACATCTAAGTGGGAAGGGATGGGTATAATGTTCATACTATTTTTATTACATTTGAATATTATTTCACCATGGATGAATGGTGTACCTTCCACTACTAGTTAATTGATGAAATATATATTAATTACCCTTGGCCTCATATAAAAAGTATGCATTATTACAAGCATCATGATAGGCATGTAGGAATTCACATTCCATGCATATTCCATGCCATGTGGATTGAATTGTTAGGCTATTTGAAATTGTTGATTTGATTTGTGTGTTTTTTACATATCTATTATACATATTTCTAGGTAATTTTAGTGACACGTTTAGTATTCACCTTCTTAAAAATTTAGTTTACATGCTTGTTTCCGACGCTTTCGCTGGGGCGCGTGCATTTGTCTGTGGAGGACGCACTGCCTGTTGCCCCGCATTCCCGCTTTCAAAAGGTGGGCGGCATTCGCTCCTTATTCAGGGACGTCTTCTCCTTGATCGAAACGGGATGATGGGATGTCGGTTCTTCCTTCTGTGGATTCCTCCTCAGAACTCGTCACATAGTCCGGGTCTCCCTCATAGATTTAATACATTGTTTGTGAAACTCTTACTAGTGCCATGTTTCCATGGACACCGGTTAATTACACTACTTCTATCGGGACATTCCAAAGGGTTCGGTCAGGGCAGTAACCTTCAGTTGGGGGAGTAGTCACGTTGAGGCATCAGTAGCGTGTCTGGATACCGGGGACTTGGAATGTCTGTCTATTATCCCTGGTCACAGGGCTTCTCGAGGGCGTGGAAGCCTGAGGCATCCCATATCGAGCGCGGGGAACTATATGCCGTAGACGCATATTTGAGGTTTTCCTCAGCTTCCCGTGTTTAACACAGGGTACACCGCGAGTTTAACGTCCAGCGGAGACGGATCAGCCCGATCGGAGCATTGGCTAGAATAGATCGGATTGAGGGATTTCTCCCGAAGGGGTGCCAATACCGGGACTAGCCCATGGGCGGCTGTGAAGAGGAGCGTACCGACATGGTCTCACCGGGATATGACGGTCCGGACGATAATCAGGGTGGATGATGGATGAACGAATGAAGTGGAGGGGGAATGGCAAGGAACCGTTGCAAGGGAGACGGTGAAGTTGGGATTGAGCCTTGAAGAGGCTTCCTACGTATCCCCGTGGTAGAGAATCAAAGTCCGTGTAGTTCAGAGGGGCTTCGTCGGTGAACCGATGTGAAGGTGGACCTTGGCCCAATGGATGTTGTCAGCGAACCAACGTGAAGGTGGTCCTTGGTCTGATGGATGTCGTCAGCGAACCAACGTGAAGGTGGACCTTGGTCCAATGAGGGATGGGCTTGAACCTCGGGGAGGCTTCCTACGTACCATGCCTTGACATGGATCAAATACCTTGTAGTTAAAAGGGTTTCATCGGTGAACCGATGTGAAAGTATACTCGTGGGTCCACTAGTGGTGGGCTTGAACCTCGGGAAGGTTTCCTACGTACCATGCCTTGACATGGATCAAAGTCCTCGTAGTTCAGAGGGTTGATGGAATACAGTTTAATGACATGCGGGACGGTAGCGAACCCTGACATGAATAAACGACGGGCAGTGGGCTTGAACCTCATGGAGGCTTCCTACGTACCATGCCTTGGCATAGATCAAAGTTCTCGTAGTTCGGAATGGCGGTGGATGTCGGCGAACTGACGTAAATGAGGGACCTTGGTCCGATGGGAGATGGGCTTGAACCTCTAGGAGGCTTCCTACGTACCATGCCATGGCATGGATCAAAGTTCTCGTAGTTCGGGATGTGACAACGGCTTTCCGTTGGACTGGAATGCAGTTTAACGTCATGCTGGATGCAGGTAGAACTCGACGTGAATTGGGTAATGGGTGGGCTTGAACCTCATGGAGGCTTCCTACGTACCATTCCTTGACATGGATCAAAGACCTCGTAGTTCAAATTGAAAATGGGAGGGGGCTTGGCACACCGACAAGGAGACGGTCTGGGCCAATGATTGTTGGGCTTGAACCTCAGGGAGGCTTCCTACATACCATGCCTTGACACGGATCAAAATCCTCGTAGTTCAGGTTGGGTGAGTTACAACGGCTTGCCGTCGGACCGGAATGCAGTTTAACGTCATGCTGGACGGGGATGGGACCCGACGTGAAGAAATGATGGGTAGGCTTGAACCTCGTGGAGGCTTCCTACGTACCATGACTTGACATGGATCAAAGACCTTGTAGTTCAAATGGGTGTGCATTTTAATGTCATGCTGGATGGGGGCATACAGTTTAACGTCATGCTGGACGAGGGCATGCAGTTTAATGTCATGCTGGATGAGGGCATGTAGTTTAACATCATGCTGGATGAGGGCATGCAGTTTAATGTCATGATGGATGAGGGCATGCAGTTTAACGTCATGCTGGACGAGGGCATGCAATTTAACGTCATGTTGGATGAGGGCATGCAGTTTAACGTCATGCTGGACGAGGGCATGCAGTTTAACGTCATGCTGGACAAGGCCATGCAGTTTAACGTCATGCTGGACGAGGGTATCACGGCTAATGCCAACTCTAAGACCACGTGAGTCATGCTCGGTGTGAGAAACAAGAGGCAGCAGGGACCTAACGATCACGTCGTTAAGGGTGCGTCCGTGAGAAGCGATGAGGGGCTTATGCGTTAGGCGGCCCATGGTGCTGGGACTTACTCTAGGATGGAGGCCCATGGTGCGACAGAACGCAGCGAAAGAGGGATTTGGAACCAATGATGGGAGGTGCCTCGTTCCCTATCACTCCCTCCACTGACCTAGGTAGTGGGGAAGTACGGAGATGCATGGGTGTAGCCATCCGTTGGGGAACTAGGGTCGCCCTTCTCCTAAGAACATACGCCACTCCAGTAAGGAGCATATCATCCCTTGTGGATGGGTGATTCTGCTCCTGTGGAGACGAGTGGCGTAAAAAATGTTCGAGCTGGGGGACCCTTTGCGAGAGGCACGAGGTCGGGTCACAGTTTAACGTCATGTGTTGAGGACGTGGTGCTTGGAATTTTAACATCCTGCAGCTCGGACGAGGTGGGTTCACTCCTTACCCCTAGGACTTACATAACCGGTAACCTCTGGTCCTTAGGGGAGGGAAGGTACTGGTAAGGCCATGGTCAAGGGGGGTTGTGGAGCGAACCATCGAGGGGTCCACGTTAGCGTGGCTATGCGAACAAGCAATAGACGTTAGCGTGCCTATGTGAAGAAGCATTAGGAGAAGCAATGCTACAAGTGGTATTGTCCGTGGGACTTTGAAATCACATCGTGCATACTTGGAGGGTCGCACGGGAAGAGGAATTTCCAAGAAAAGGAGTGTGCTTCATGAAGCGGAGTGCCTTGGCCTTAGCGTGGGGCATAGGTGTGAGTGGAGGGTGCTTCGCGAAGTGGAACAGTATTCGCAGAGCACTGCCTCACGAAGAAGAGGTGCCTCGCGAAGAAAGGTGCTACGAAGCAGTGTGCTTCGCGATGTGTAGCGATCCTGCCTTAGCATAGGGATCACTAGTGCAGGTTGGGTGTTTCGCAAAGCATAAACGCTCTGCAGCTGCCCGGGTTCCCTTGGGAATCCCCTTCCTTCACGAATGCCCTTGAGCTTCGCGAAGGGCATCCCTCTCGGAAGAGGGGCTCAAAACGAGATAAGGCAAATGTGTCACGCGAAGTAGAAGTACCTCGCAGAGCTCATGATTCCCGGGGGAAAAGGGTGCTTCGCGATTCGGGAGAGGAGAAGCCGAAAGGTCAGATTGTCCGTCCCTGGGACTCAGGGGGAGTCCCGTATTTATAGGCAAGGGGCACCACGAAGCTGAACTCGCGCGCCGACTCAGGTGATTCCTGGTGCGCTGGCGAACGTCAAACGCGATCGCAGAGAGTTACCGCCTCCAGACCTTCGTGGAGGGCTCACGAACGTCAAACGCGTTCACGGAGAGTTACCGCCTCCAGAGCTTCGCGGCGGGCTCACGAACGTCAAACGCGTTCGCTGAGAGTTACCGCCTCTAGAGCTTCGCGGTGGGCTCGCGAATGTCAAACGCGTTCACGGAGAGTTACCGCCTCCAGCACTTCGTGAGACCGTGATGCTCGGGGTGCTTCGCGGCGGTGCTTCGCGAGGCAGCGGGCTGGCCTTCTTTTCTAGCCCTTCCTTTCGTGCAACATTTTGGCGCCAACAAATTCCCCCCCTCAGACTTGGAGCCGTGGAGGGTAAAGGGTCGAAGTCTGAGGGAAAATTGCCAAAATTGGCAGTGTTTGTGATGCGACTTCACGAAGAGGGCCCGCGGTGCTGACTGGGGCCACGTGTCCATATGCACCGCGATGCTCCGCGCGGGTGAGGCGTGCAGCGATGCTCTGGGGTCACCGCCTATAAATAGGGGGTCGACTTCTTTTGTCTTCACGCGACTTCCTTGTCTTTTTGTGCTCTCAACTTCGCGAAGCTCCGCGTACTCCATGATATCCCTCCGCGAATCGAGCATCACGGAGAACTGCGGGTCTCCGACTCCGCGTCCGCGCCAAGCGAACTTCTGATTGTCGGCCTAGGCCAGACTTCGCTGCTTGGTCTCGCGACCGACCTTCACGATCCGGCTCCGCGATCAAGCTTCGCGATCCGTTCTGAAAAAATTCTTTTCTGAGGACCCGAATCGAAATGGCCCATCAAGAAGCTGTATTGGGGGTGCTTGCAGATGTCGCCCATCGGGATTAGATGGCCAACCATCCAGGCCTTGGAGAGATGATCCGAAGCCATTCTGACCATGCTTCTTTGATAGATCTGCTATTGGAGGATCAGAAAGATTATCTGCAGTGTAAGAAGCTGCCATTATACGGCTTTGGGTTGAGGGGTGACGTCTTCATCCCCGAGGCGAGTAGGGACGAACCGGCTTGTTGGTTCAGGAGTACACCATGCCAGCACCAATGGTTCAGGGCGGCCGATGGTCACGCACGGGAGGACTTCACACTCGTCACCGCTTATTGTCTCTACAACCATGTAAATGATATTGACGGGAAGCCATTAAAACTGGATATGACCCCTCCTCTCTATCGTACCATGCTGAAGGCGGATTTGCAGGATTCGAAGAAGGGATGGTCCGATGAGTGGGACCTGTGCCAGGGTGGAAACTTTACAAATGACTAGGCCTGGGCCTACTGGGTAGGTGCCTCATGCGAGGAGTTTGGGGCCGAGCTGAGGAGGGTGGGGTTATATAAGGCAGCATGGGCCTCCCAATTCCACATTTACCAACCAAAGCAACTGATGCTGGAATTGCTGAGCAGATGGTCGTCCAGGACCAATACTTTTCACCTACATCACGGGGAGGTGGGCATCAGCCTGTGGGATGTCCACCAGATTTCTGGGGTTCCGATCCTGGGGGCCATGTATGATGAGTTCCTCCCCGTCATGAGCGCGTGGGAGGATATCGAGCAAATGTCGCGACTGGCGTCAATGCTGATGGCATTCGTCCCCGGAGAGGACAAGGAGGCAGTGAGGGATGTCCACTTTAGGAGATGGTTCAAGTGGTTCCTGAATTTCCAAGATAATCGAGAGTTCCCTCCGAGGCCTTGAACTTGTCCGAGGGCGGCCCAACGAGGTAAGGGGCACTCGTATTGGCGAGTCTTGGAGGACAGCCAATGGAATACTTGGGGTTTCAGTGTCAGCACTGAACAACAGCCAATAGTCAGGCTGGCGGCGTTCATCGCGGCTCTCATCTGCAGTTGGATCCTACCGGTGAGGGATACAAGCATGGGGTTGCGGCCCAGCTTGTTTATTATGGCATCCATGTTGTCCATGGGGCAGCAGATCAATCTGGGGATTCCAATGCTCGCCAAAATTTACAGAATGTTGTGGCACATTGGCGAGTGAAAGAAGCTGCCAAGGATATGCGGGCCCTTCCACCTCCTGTATGGGTGGATCGCAGCGCACATCAGGGGGATTTATGAGTATCCAAACCCTATTTCGCCGCCGGGATCAAATTTCCGCCCCTCCATCCTGAATGCGGTCGGGAGCTTTCCATTCAAACTAGTTGTGCCGATGGTGCTGAATCAGGTGTGGAGGGCGGATGAGTTTAATTTCCACCCCTTCCCATTGCCGACGGGGATACTTACTGACGACGGTCGGGGAACGGAAGAACATCGGGCTTACCTCCTGGCCTTTCAAGTTGGAGTTTTGGTGGCACGAGTAGATCATGATCCCATCTACGAACCGTACACCCCGCATCAATTTGCGAGGCAGTTCTGGTGCCTCCAGCGGCTGACCCTGCAGGTCTACTGGGAGGTGCGCCACGAGGAGCACCCGTGCGTGATGAGGCAGCTATGGCTCATGTTCACACGGGAAGATGGGAAGATGCGAATTGCATTGCCTCCATCCACCGCCGCCTTCGGATTGGTGAGGGAGTATGCCATTAGTTGGGAGGCTACTTACCCAGGGGAGATGCTGAAGCAGCCGACTATTCGGGTCGGTGACGGTGGACCTCCTCTATCTCGAGGTCGGGGTCGGAGGGCAGCTAGGGCCCCTCGCGGTGGCAGGGCTGCCATGGCGGCGAGACCCGCACCGGACGAGGGTGCGGCAGTAGCGGCGGGTCCGGTGATTCCGGAAGAGCAGGGCCATCCGGAGGGGCAGCCACCGAGGGGATTTTGTAGGATATCCACTCAGGCTCCAGGGAAGCGCCTGCGTCATATCGACGTGGCAGAGGATGCCGTCTTCCCGGAATCCTGGGACATTTGGGATGTCAACCGGCAATTCCTCATCCCACCCGAGATTTCAGCCCACCTAAATTGACTCGGGATGGAATTACCGGGCATAGGCCCAGTCTGGGCTGGATTCATGGCATCTCTAATGGAGCCAGAGCAATACCTGGATGAGCTGGAGGATTACATCCACTCCAGTGGTGTCTCTCGCCCAATGACAGGTCGGGTGAGGGTACTGTTGAATCAAATGGTCCCCCCACAGTTATCGTCTGCCAATCTGAGGAAGCGCTTCCCCCTGCCAGAAGAATCATAGGACTCCTCTCGGGAGGATGAGGCTGGAGGAGGGAGCCCGTTGGAGGAGGGCGAGGTCGGAGATCAGGGCCCAGATTCCGACGATTTGGTAGAGGCTCTCGAGGTAGCATTCTGAACTTCTTTCCTTATGGTCCGTTCTCGGGCCACTATGGACCTCTCACCGATGTTTGAGCCATGCAGGCAGAACTTGTTCGCAAGCCTCGTTCTCTCCCCTCGGTGGGTGATGATGCGGGACCTTAAGAACATGCGCCTATGGCTGCGTCCAGTTCCGCGTCTGGTGGGACCAGAGCACCCGAGGTGGCTCCTCCGGAATCTCCAGACCTTCTAACAGTATACGGAGGGCCTCGCCTTGGGGTCCCGTCAGTACCAGCTCAAGAGCAGTGCTAGGAAGTCGATCTCCGTAAGTTTCCTCTACCGGTTTCCTCGTCGTCACATGTAGATTATGCCAACTAACGTTTATATCCCTCTCTGTTGTACAGTTCTCCGACTAGCATGGGCTGCTGCGGTAAGAATAGTCAGGATGTCTGGTGGCGTCCCTCCTAGGGGCATGCCGGTGATGGTGGAGATAGTCCCCCCATCTCCTCCAGATGCAACATGCATCATCACTGGCGGGACCACCAGCAGGTTCATGCCGGAAGTCATCGAGGTGGAATCCGATGAAGAGGATCAACCTGCCGGTCCCAGTCCTGTCACGCCTACTTCGGCGCCAGATGCCGTACTGGATTCAACACCAGATGTAGATCCTGCCGAGGATTTCTTGTGGGCGTATCCCACGTACGAGCCTGCCAATCGCGCAGACTGGGACCAAACGGCCTCCGACGAGGAAGACAGTAGCATAGTCTGCCGCCGGTCGTGGAAGCTAATCACGCGCTTCATCAAGGACACCCCCCAAGTGCAATGGCTGGCCGAAATGGACAGACTCCGCTTGCGGCTGTGCGAACTGTGCACTGGGGGAGTGGATGCCCAACGTCCTCATGCACTCATTCGAGATATTATGGCTGAGAAGATCCAGGAGCATGATCATGGGCTCAGCGTGGGCTGGCATCGGAGGAAGGAGACCAACATCAAGAAGCTCCAGGAGGCTGAATACGAGGTCCAACAGATGCAGACCCGGGCAGATGAGCTTTTAGTATCTCTTAATGCACAATCTGAGCTGATCTCATGGTTGAAGGCCCAGCTGGCAGAGGCAGAAGAGCGTATGAGGCAGGCCTCTGGAAAGATGGCTGCTGTTCAAGCTAGCGTAGAGAGGGCCAAAGCCAAGGCTGACGAACTGCGCCCCACCGCTGCTGAGGAGGAGCAGGAGCTGAGTCAGCGGCAGCAAGCCTTGGACGCCACAAGACAACGAGTGGTGGAGCTGCAACACTCTTTTGATGGGGTCAACCCGTCCATGGGGGGAGTCGACCCCCAGGTATTGTAACAAACCAAAAACCTTTTATTGTTACTTTCGTGCTTAAATTTTTCCTTTCTTTGTTTTGAATGTCGTAGCACGCACGATTTCCACTATTTGAATCACCTTGTTACATCCCTAAAATGTTTGCGGGACGTTCGGTGATAATTCCCCAAGCCCACGTGGTTCGAGCCCGATGTGAGAAACAGGAGATATTTGCCTTCTCGTCCCACCTAACATAGGAGTGGAGACCATGCTCCAGGCATCCGGGATTCGGATTACCAGTCCGGATTTTCGAAAGATGGGAGAGGCTTGACCGGAGAAGGAACTTTTCCGAATAGCCGAATTACCGTTTCTTCAGCGTGATCTTATGCATGAACGGTGCAATGCCAGGGGTGCTGAAATCGGTCCAAACAGATGGAAATGGGAAGTGTGAATAACGACACCCGAGATTAGGATCACTGTGGGGATGGCGTGACAATAAGGGACAACCATTAACCATGGAGGAGAAGCGGTATCCTTACTGCGTTAGCCTAAAATGGGGACAAAAAATGAGGTTCGATCGTTGACCATGTTCGAAACACAGGACCATGTCACAAATGTTGTCGGTCAATCTTTCGGGACGTTGGCCTAGGATAGTAGGCGGACCCTAGGTCAAGCATCCATACTGTTAGGGGGTCCTTCCAAATATGAACAGTCTTCCGGGACGTTGGCCCAAGACGGTAGGTGAGCCAATGCGGCATGAGACCAGGCCGTTAGGGGGTTCCTTTAGACATGAAAGGGGATGAGGGTCTAAAAAAGGGGGCACACAAAGCGTGGAATATGGAGTGATGGTTTGTCCGAACAGAATCCAACACTCATGTAATTACATCACCGTGGTGGGAGTACGCCATATGGGCACATTGGTCTGATCATGGATCATTCCTTCTTTGGGATAGGGCCTCCCCGGAGAGGGGGCCTGCCGCTTCCCAATGGGATCTTGGGGAATCCTAAACTTGTTCAGGGAAAAATTGCAGCTACATAGTTCCCCCCGAGGGGTCAGGCCAGAGGGCTTGAAATGGGGAGGAACAGGATTTTGTGATTCCTGGGGCTGGACCCTAGTTGAAATGCCTGAGTGTCCCTACATATCCGTGAGGATGGGAATCAAGCCATACATAGTTCTGGGGATGCAGTTTAACGTCATGCGGGACTAGGATACATGGACTCCTGTAGTTTAACGTCATACGATAGGACATGGAATAAAAGGGAAGATCCCAGGGAACGTGTGGTACGATAGATATGAAACCGACGTGAATGAGGACTTGGAGTCCAAATCACACCACGTACTCCCGGAGGAAACTCTTCAGGTCGAGGGACCAAGAGTGAGGATTCGGCTGGGCCCGAAGCAGAGTGGTCGGGTGTTCCTACGTACCCTATAAGGATGGGAATCAAGCCATACGTAGTTCTGGGAGCGCAGTTTAATGTTATGCGGGACGATGAGAAGCCTGACCGTGTTGGTACACATCCCGCCAAAACTACTAAGCCCACGTGAGTCGTGCTCTGTGTGGGAAACAAGAAGTAGTGGTGGGAATTTCCCGACACAAAAAGGGGAAGGTTAGGGCAAAGGGACGCTCGGTGAATACCGACCCAATGACACTAACATGGTCATTTAGCGCACCTAGATGCGTGAAGAGAAAGAGCAGAGTATGATGGAATTCCACTTGAACATGAGGAAGTGGAAATGTGTGAATCATGACGCTCGAGATTCAGATCATGATGATGGTGGCGTGACGATGGAGGATAACTGTTGACCGTGGCGGAAACCCAGCATCCATATCGCGTTAGCCTAGAATGGGGACAAACAAATGAGGGTTGACCATTGACCATGTTCGAAACACGGGACCATGTCACAAATGTTGTCAGAAATCCATAGGGATGTTGGCCCGAAACGATTGGAGGGCCCTTAGGTCCAGCATTAATGGATAGCCCTTTAGCCTAGTATCCATGTCGTCCGAGGGTCCTTTTTGATGTGGAAGAGGATGAGAATCCAAATAGCGAGCTCACGAAGCTTGGTTATGGAACGGAGGGAATGTCCGTATGAAAATCCCACACTTCGGGCTCTTTGTCGAAACACATCTGAATATGACAACGAGACGTATTAGATAGGGGGATAAGAGTCCTTTCCCATAGGGGGATCTTAGTTTAGGGTCGTAGAATTTGGACCATGGATGGGAGGAGACATAAGAGACACATGGTGGAGTAACTCAAACACCTGGCGTGAATGAGGACATAATCTCGCACTACACACGACCCCCTTGGGAGAGGTTTTAGGTCAAGGGACCAAAAACGAAAGTTAGGCTGGGCCCACGGGGAAGTGCTCGGGTGCTCCTACATATCTCATAATGATGAGAATCAAGCCTCACGTAGTTCTTAATGGTGACATGGTAAGGTACCATTGTCAGGGGAAAAGGGGAGCGCGGGCATGGCCCTTGCACTAAAAGAAGCGGAATTTGATAAATCTTGTTTGTTCTTTAAAGTGAGTGGTTTTTTTTTGTGAAGCGACAGGCCTATAGTAGTAAGCCGTGGTGTTGCCAGGATCAAGCCATAATAGGCGTTGACAAATGGCATGGCACGTGACCAATACCCAACGTGATGTCCTCTACAACGAGGTCACCACAATGCAGTGTCGTTTTTCGTCGTGCGGCCAGGACGATAATGTCAAAGTTTAGGGTCGTATGATAGGACCAAGCATGCATTTTATCATCATGTAGCACAGACGTAGCAGAGACGATTCTAGGCGGGGTACGTGCGTAGTGTTATAAAGACACAATTGATGGAGACATGATCCCACATCACATTTTACACCAATCGGAGAGGGAGACCTTAGACTGAGGGGCCTATATAGAGGTAAGAGGTGAAACAGGGGGAGAGACTGGCTCCCTAAATGGGTTGTACCCGAAGACAGGGCATCCGGGCGGTCCTACGTATCCCATAAGGATGGGAATCAAACTGAACGTAGTTCTGAAGGGTGCCTTTTAATGTCATGCGGGACAAGGAATACGAGGGCTAACTCTTAGAACGGGGGTGCGCGTGGTGCAACTATTGCAAACCCGACGTGAATGAGGACATAATCTCGCACTACGCCACGTAGTCCCATAGTCGGGGTCCCGATGGCAGGACCAGAGAGGCGAATTAGCTGAACTCAAGCTGGACCCAAAGACAGGGGGTCTGGGCGGTCCTACGTATCCCATGAGGATGGGAATCAAACTGAACATAGTTCCGGATGGATCTTAGTTTATGGTCTTAGAGCTCGGACCATGAATGGTAACAACCTCCCAAGTTAGCGTAGACGGAAACCCAATCCCTAAGCCCACGTGAGTTAAACTCGGTGTGGGAAACAAGGGGGGAAATCCTCATCGCAATACTTGGGGCGTCTATCAGAAGGGAGTCGGCAGAGAGCCTCAAAGGACACCTTTGACGCGGTTTGTTTCCCCAACGTGCAGACGTGCACGGAGGAAAAGTACCGAGAGTTCCAAGACTCTACTTGGACACAATAAAGTGATGAAGGGTGTGAATTGTGTACCCGACATTTTAGGCTTAATGGATTGGCGTGGCAATAGAGGAAAACTGTTAAACATAGTGGAAACGCAGCGTCTACATTGCATTAGCCTGAGGTGGGAACAACAAATGAGCATCGACTGCTGACCATATTCGCAACGCGGGATTTTATCGATTTGTTGTCTGAAACCCTCGGGGGCGTTGGCCCGTAACGGTAGGAGAGCCCTTGGGCGTAGTATCCAGGACGTTCTTGGGGGTCCCTCCGGGTGTGAAAGATGATGGTAGCCCTGATGCAGGGATACACAAATCCTAGAAAGCGGGTGCGGACGTGTCCGAGTAGAGATTGACATTCCAGGTAATAAACCAGAGTGCTCTTAGGCGCATTGGTGACCCGCCGAAAAGGGATCGACGAAATAGCTCAGTAGGGAGAGGTACATGGCGTGGTCATTACAAGACCTACGTGAATGAGGACATAATCCCACACCACACCATATAATCCTCTCATGGAGGAAGGGTAGACCAAGGGGCCAAGGTGGGATGATGATTCCTGAGAGATGGGGATGGACCCGAATCCTAGACATTCAGGTGGTCCTACGTATCCCATGAGGATGGGAATCAAGCCACACGTAGTTCTCCAGATGCAGTTTAACGTCATACAGGATGAGGGGAGAGTAATATACCTCCAAACAAGGGAGGTGTACGGTATGGCGAATAAACCGACGTGAATGAGAAAATAATCTCACACCACACCATACAATCCTATAAGAGAAGACCTAGGCCGGGTCCCGAAAAGGCCAAGGGTCCTGATGGTTAGGCATTGGTCAGGAAGGCCTGACCTGCTTGAAGTTTAACATCTTGCAGTGAGGACGGGGGCCGAGGCCCGAAAAGGCCAAGGGGCCTGAGGCTGGACCTCGTAAGGGAAGGCATACGGCATGGTACATGATCCCTATGTAAATGAGGACATAGTCCCACACCACGTTGTACACCCCTAGTAAGAGGTAGGGCGGAGCGGCTCGAGAAGGCCAGGGGGCCTAAGGTCAGGCATCAGTCAGGAAGGCCTGACGGGTCTGCAGTTTAACGTCTTACATGAGGACGGGGGCCGGGGACCCGAGGAGGCCAAGGGGCCTGAGGCTGGGCCTCGTGAGGGAAGGCGCACGGCATGGTACCTAATCCCTACGTAAATGAGGACATAGTCTCACACCACACCGTACACCCCTATAAGAGAATTGGGTTCGTGGGCCCAACCGCTAGCACCACCCGGGGGGAAGTTTGTCACTTCGGGATGGGGTAGAACGAATCATTGCACTCGATGTTTGGGACATCTCGCGGTGGACCCAAAGATCCAGGACACTGTTGACCATGTTCGAAACACAGCGTTCCTATGGTGACTTGATATGGGAGAAACAAATGAGCATCGACCATTGACCAAATTCACAACACGGGACTTGTATCGGCTTGTTGCTTGAAAACCCATGGGGGCATTGGC
Source organism: Viscum album (assembly GCA_963277665.1). Classification (NCBI taxonomy): domain Eukaryota; kingdom Viridiplantae; phylum Streptophyta; class Magnoliopsida; order Santalales; family Viscaceae; genus Viscum; species Viscum album. Next base: position 1,357,999,894 of record OY728150.1, on the reverse strand, counting down.
CCGTATCGGTAGGAGAGACCTTGGGCATAGTATCCAGGACATTCTTGGGGGTCCCTTCGGGTGTGAAAAATGATGGAATCCCAGTCAAGGAGTGGGTGAAGCATAGCTGTATCCATCCAAAAAAGGGGAAAACGTCTCTAGGGGGGACGTGCAGTCGGGTCGAGGCTTTCTCGACGTGAGTTGGGGAAAAAGTGTGCACCCTGCCATATGTCTTGACCCGAGGGGAATATTTTGGCTTTCGGGCTGGGCCAATAGACGAAATGCTCGGGCATTCCTATGTATCCCATTAGGATGAGAATCAAGCCACACGTAGTTCTTGAAGACCATACAGTTTAGCATCATGCGGTGAGGATGGGGGAGGATAAAAGAACGGGAGTGGGCACATGGTGAGACCCTTACAATCCTTGTGTGAGCGGGGTTGTATGAGCGGTCTAAGAAAGCCTACTCCCTGCTACACAAATATCCTCCAAGGAAACTATTCCCAGGGGGTATAGTAGAAGAGAAAAGCTTGGGGATGGGCTCAAGATGAGGCGTCTGAGCGTTCCTACGTATCCCATCAAGATGGGAATCAAGCCACACGTAGTTCTTGAGATGCAGTTTAGCGTCATGAGGGACGAGGATGCATCTCATTTGGGGATATGTATGGTATGGAAAGTAATCCGACGTGAATGAGGACGTGATCCCACACCATACCGTACAATCCCTCAAGAGGGTAAGTCGGGGATAACCAAGGGGCATGAGGCCGGACCGCGGTCAGGGAGACCTGACCAGCTTGTGGTTTAACGTCTCACGGTGAAGACGGGGGTCGTGGGCCTGAGGAGGCCGAGGGGCCTAAGGCTGAGCATCGGTCAGGAAGGCCTGACTGGCTTGCAGTTTAACGTCTTGCAGTAAGGACGGGGGGAGATCTTAGTTTAAGTTCATAGAACTCAGACCATTTTGCAGTTTATCATCTTGCAAGATGAAGATGTAGTTTAAGGTCGTGCAGGACCTTTCAGTTTAAGGTCGTGTTGGACCATAACGTGTAGTTTAAGGTCATGCGGGACCCTGCCATGTAGTTTAAGGTCATGTAGGACCAAGATGCAGTTTAAGGTCGTGCAGGACGAAGATGCAGTTTAAGGTCGTGCAGGACCATAACGTGCAGTTTAAGGTCATGCGGGACCCTGCCATGCAGTTTAAGGTTATGCAGGACCAAGATGCATTTTAAGGTTCTACAGGACCAAGATGCAGTTTAAGGTCGTGCAGGACCCTTTTTCCCTAGGCAAAGTATCGCTTGAGGAACTTGGCGTTGGTGGGATGAGTTATGCTGTCACGAACCAGCCCGGGTCGACCCTGAACCAGTCACCCGAGCCGGTCCACGGCAAGTCCCGAGGGGCGTTCCCGATCCCCCCGGGATGGCAACTAGTGTCGGGCATTGAAATTTTAATTGTTGGGAACGATTTCAGCCCAAACCAGAAAAACAGGATCAAAGAAAGAATATAAAATAAATAAAACAGACAAACACTAACGATATAAACAAAACTACATCCCAACATACCTCCATGTGACCTCGCGGGTCACCACCCAACTACAAACCAACGTCACTCCATCACTGAGTGACTCAAGCCAGGAAAACCTGAACACAAGGAACCTGCAACTGAAATGGTAAAAGATAGGCGTGAGCACAAAAGTACTCAGTAGGTGAGCCCCATAACAAATCCCAAAGAACTGCCAGTAAATAAAGAATCTACATAATCCAGGTTTGAACTACAATGTATAAAAGTAATCTCTCATAATGTTTCACTTGAAAATCAAAACATGATACATTTCACTTATTCTTTTTCCAAAAATTGGATTCCTTTCATTAGTTCTAAACTCATTATAAAAGGAAAGAAGTGTTACATTTTTAAATCTTACACAAAGAGAATAAAGTATTTTCATTTGAAAACCTTTTTCCTAAAATCTAATAGTATAAGCTGTGAAAGATGACTGTAAGTAAACAAACAGGGAAAAAAAGTGCAAGTAAAAGTAAACTAGAAGTTATAAGCAATAACCATGGGCGATCCTAAACATCCCTAAAAAACCCCTGGACGTACTCGGGTTCAGACTACCTGCCGGCATGGTACTCCATAGTCAATAACCAACTGGCAGCCCTAACAGCCAACCAGTGGCACGCCCCACAAGGCCTTACCTACCAACGGGGGACTAACCCATCTAATCGGGGTTAGCCAGCAACCATCACTCGATTCTCTAAAGGACGCCCAGGAACCCACAGTGGTTTTAATAACACTGTGTAAGTGGGAGACCCACGCACGCGTGACTCATCTCACCGCACTTGCCAACCCCTTACACGGACATCGCTACACGACAACCCTCGAAGGGAAGTCCCCCTGTATAGATTCCCCATAAGTACGTATATATATATATGTGTATAATCACTTCACATTTAATAAAGTGCCAACCGGGCTGTCATATCATTTACATTTTAACCATTTACTACTATAGCATTTCTAAAGGGATATGACACACGCCATTTCCTTGAAAACCAGAAACACACTTAGAAATTTATTTAAGAAACTCAAATCAGCATATTAAACCTGAAACACACTGGTTTCACAAGTAGAATCATTTTCCAATATCCAAACGCACCCCACTTTTATCAAGAGCCAAACGGGCCTTTAATCACTTTTTGAAGGAACATCATTTCTCAAATGAAATCCAAACTTTTGTTCATCCGACAAAGGAAAACATTTTTTTATCAACCAATAACCACACTTTAAGTTTCCAAAATCAAGTTTAAAGGTCATACAGTCATTTTCTCTAATACAGGTTCTAAGAAACACCTTTTCCATTAACAATACATCTACTAATTTACACACGCCAAAAACATTTCAAAACACAATTCAACATGACTTTCATTATTCAGGAAGAACCATTTAGCAATACTACCATGGAAGCACACAATTAAATCCAAGAAAAACACTTTCAATGAAACGCTAGAATTAAACATCTTGCATTATCAGAAGATCACCACACTATAAAAACTACTTAATATTACTTTTAAATTTACTAAAATTAAACAAAAAGACAAGGAATAAATAAATTATTAATTTAAAGGCGAGTGCAAAGGGAGACCTACCTCGAATTAGAACGAAAAATGACACAGCGCAAAACTCCCGTTGCGTAATGGTCGCACCGTATTGCACCGTCAAACAGGTCCTAAAACAATAGACCATTAAACAGGTTCAACAATAATAATAACATAACAATAATAATAACATAATATAATAATAATATTAATAATAATAATATAATAATAATAACAATAATAATTTAGCATAATTATAATAATAATGACAATAACATAACAATAGTAATAAAAATAATAACTTAATAATATTAACATGATAATAATAATAATAATAATAATGTAGTAATAATAATAACAACATAATAATAATAATAATAATAAAGATATTAACATATTAAAAATAATAATACTAACGTAATAATAATAACTCAATTATAATAATAATATAATAAAGAAATAAAATAAAACACGCTTGACTTACAGGGGCGCGGGGAGATTCGGCGGAGAGGTCTGGCGGAGGTCGGGATCGGCACGGTGAGGTGAGGCCAGCGGTCGGGAAGTGGTGCGAGGCCGGTGGGAGTCGCCGGTGCAGCTAAGGGAGGCCGGAACGAGGGGAAAGTCTGCCGCCGGGACAGGGGAGGTCGTCGTCGGATAGTTGGTCGCCGCCGTACAGGCGGTGCAAAGCAGGAGGGCGGCCGCCGGACGCCGGATCAGGAGGGGTGTAGCATGGAGGCCGGGAGCAGGGATTCGCGCGGGGCTGGGGCGGTGAAGGGCGTCGGGCAGAGCGGGAGCCAGACGGGGCGAGGGTGTAGGAGGATGCCAGAGGGGTCGGTCGGGGGGTGTCGCCACCGGAGAGAGCCCGAAAGGCGGTCGGCCTGGATGGCGAGGCGGCGGTCGGCGAGGCAGAGGGAGTCGGGATGGTGCGGAGGGGTGCGGCGGCGACAGGCAGCGCCGCCTAGGAGAGGGGGAACAGGGGAGTCGCCGGGGGGTACGACTGAGCCGGAATAGGGGGTCGCACGCGCAGGGTGGTCGCCAGAGGTTACGGACCGGCCGGAGATGCCGCTGGCCGGAGTGGGAGGAGGCGTCCGGCAAACACGCAGGGGAGGCGCGGCGGCGGCTGGAGGGGAGCGCGCAGGAGGGGGCCGGTGGCCGGCGACGCAGGGAGGAGGCGGCTGGGTGCGGGTCGGCCGAACTAGGAGGGGGGAGAAAAAACGGGGGAGAGAGAGAGAGAGGGGAGAGGGGAGAGGGGTGAGGCGGCGTGGGTGGGAAGTTAGGGTTAGGTTAAGTTAATATATATATATATATAAATAATAATAATAATAATATGTTAGAATAAGTAAATAAATAAACTCAATAATAATAATGATAATAATAATGATAATAATAATAAAATAAATAATAGAATGACAACATAAAATTCTCAAATTTAAACGTCGGGCGAACACGTAGTCACTCGGGCCAACGGCACGGTCACCGTTAACGATGTGATGACCGCGCACTGGTGCGAAACCCTTCAACACAAGTAAACATTAGAATTTCAGACTGAGACCAAGAAAAGAGTAAAAAATAAGGGCATCTGCGGTCGGGGTGTAACAATTCTCCCCACCACAGACACTTTCTGCCCCCAGAAAGTCACCAAGCCAAAAGTCGGTCAAGATTCAAGTCCATGCCCCAACGGAACTAAAGGAACCAAAGAGAACTGAGAATCTCGGGATGACCTTACTCCACACAAGTCACACCCGACCCATTCAAGAGAAAAATGAAGTCCGAGGATGAGGGGAGAACACGAAGGGTTTCTCCCCACAACAAGAACTCAACTAGTTCAAAAATTTAACACCCAAAACATACTACCACATGGAGGCAGGTCCAGTATGGGAACTCATAACCGATCCAAACCGACTCCTATAACACGATCAGATTTACACCTCTTTCGAAACATTGAACCCACGACTAGAGTCAACAACTTCAACACCAGGGAGAACCCACAGAAAAATATTTAACCAACATCAAATTGGAGACATGATCCATTGAAGTACACAAAACATCACCACATCGACAACATAACTAAAATGAGGTCAACCCACACGAGGGTCAAACACACTTTTAGGAAGGACACCTGATTCAGAATATTACATTCACATGACAAGTCCGCTTAGATTATCATAGAACAAGTCCATCGTCACTTTATAGAAAAACAACGCATTTACAATGCTGTTGGAACTTTAATAGTAGGAAAAAAAATATGAAAAGGTTTTTAATTGCTCCACCGTCAATACGGAAGACAGAACCTGGACCAAGGCTCCACAACCCTGGGAACTCCTAACTGTGCATGAGCTTCACCCCGAGACCTATGGCTGGGGCTCTGATGGCTGAAGCATCTCCTGCCTGACAGTCAGGTACTGACACTCTCCAATCATAGTGTCCTCTTCAAGTGATGCTTCCTGCAAAACTTCTCCAGATTACCTAGACAACCGCATCAATGACACGTCTTCGGAGGGTTGCAACAAGACGGCTTTAAATGCCCGAAACGACCACACTGATAGCATACCATCGAACGATCTGAGGAACTGGAAGCTAGGACCAAAGGGGATAACTCCTTAGGAACAGGTATCTCTGGCACCTTTTCCTCACCAGAGGGGGAACTCTTACGAACAACAGGGGACGCTGAAGTATTAACCACCCGCACACCGGAAACCAACTCAGCCAAGAATGCTTCCTCTACCAGCTTCTCGAAACAAAGGTCTTTAGAAGGGAGGACTCTCTCCTTGATCTCTGGACGAAGACCCCCGGTGAAAAGAGAGGCCTTCATGAGTTCATGCGATGCCACCTCTGGAGAAAAGGAAATCAGTTCCTTAAAATGGTCAACATATGCCTTCACCGTCTGTTGGCCTTGTTGAATATGCACAAGTTCTCTCTTTTTCTCCAGCTTCACTTCCTCAGGTACAAACCATTGGATGAAAACTATTTTAAAGACATCCCATGTCATTTCACCTTGTGTTGACGGTGGGGTAACCATCTTCCACTCGTCCAGAGCTGGACCCTCGAACAACTCCATAATTGCATGAACCTTAACATTATCGGGAGTTCCCAATGTTCTAAAGACACGCTCCACTTCCTCGAGCCATTCCACTGCCTCTAACGGACCTTGATCACCATGGAGAATAGGCAAAGTCTGAGAAGGACCAAAAACTGGGCATGACTTATCCGAATCCTTAGAGACCTTTCTGGGCGGCATTTCCTGAGCGACATATAAAACACAAGGCCAAGACCAAAATCAAACCGAAGTAACATCAATAAAAGTGCCTTCATCAAAAACAGTCAGCACAAAGACCAAATAAATACAAACACAACCCAAAATAAAATACCCTTTTCTATTTTAGATTTAAAAACCACCCTTTGTCAAGACCACTTTCCAAAAACCAATCCCCTTTCAAACCAAAAACTTTCCAAAACCGTTTCCCCTTTAAAACCAATTTAGAAAACAAGGTCAAGCCTTTAATTTCAAATACACACCCAGGTAATCTCATGAACCGTTGCACATGTCTTCATCCACAGTCCAGTAATACCCGCACCAACACACATTTTTTTTCATGCATTCTCACATATGTGCAAACGTTCATAAAGAGGACCTGGGGTTTCATCCCGAACCATTCTCGACCAACTCCAAGCAATAACGAATTTGAAATTCAAGAGATTTCAGTTTTAAAACACATTTCATACATTTAAAGTCTTTTAAAAGAAACCATTCCAAATTTTTTTTTCAAAAACCTTTTTCATTTCCAACAATGTACTTACACAGACCAAAACAAAAGTAGCATCCAAATTTACATCAACCACTGGAGTGAGGGACTAGTAGTCACGCTCAACCTAGAAACATGGTAGTGGGCCATGTTCCAAGTCAGCGTCGACCACTAGGAGGAATTCAAACCGTGTACTCGGACTCCACATGGGACACTACTCCATGTGAAATCACGATGTAACGTCAGCTTGCCTCCATTTTCATCTCTCAATCCAAGACAAACTAGAAAGGGACAAAGACACAATTTCCGGACTACCCCTGGCGACTCGAGGCGCGGAACGGGAGAGGTTTCATGACATCCTTCCCGTACCTACCTCTCGAGTCCCGACAGTCCTAATCTCCACCTACCAGACAACCCAAATAACAAGAACCTCCTCTGATACCATTTTGTCACAAACCAGCCTGGTTCGACCCTGAACCGGTCACCCGAGCTGGTCCGTGGCAAGTCCCGAGGGGCGTTCCCGATCCCCCCGGGATGGCAACTAGTGTCGGGCATTGAAATTTTAATCGTTGGGAACGATTTCAGCCCAAACCAGAAAAATAGGATCAAAGAAAGAATATAAACTAAATAAAACAGACAAACACTAACGACATAAACAAAACTACATCCCAACATACCTCCATGTGACCTCGCAGGTCACCACCCAACTACAAACCAACGTCGCTCCATCAATAAGCGACTCAAGCCAGGAAAACCGGAACACAAGGAACCTGCAACTGAAATGGTAAAAGATAGGCGTGAGCACAAAAGTACTCAGTAGGTGATCCCCACAAAAAATCTCAAAGCACTGCCAGTAAATAAAGAATCTACATAATCCAGGTTTGAACTACAATGTATAAAAGTAATCTCTCATAATGTTTCACTTGAAAATAAAAACACGAGACATTTCACTTATTCTTTTTCCAAAAATTGGATTCCTTTCATTAGTTCTAAACTCATTCTAAAAGGAAAGAAGTGTTACATTTTTAAATCTTACACAAAGAGAATAAAGTATTTTCATTTGAAAACCTTTTTCCTAAAATCTAACAGTATAAGCTGTGAAAGATGACTGTAAGTAAACAAATAGGGAAAACAAGTGAAAGTAAAAGTAAACTAGAAGTTATAAGCAATAACCATGGGTGATCCTAATCATCCCTAGAAAACCCCTGGACGTACTCGGGTTCAGACTACCTGCCGGCATGGTACTCCATAGTCAATAACCAACTGGCCGCCCTAACAGCCAACCAGTGGCACGCCCCACAAGGCCTTACCTACAAAGGGGGGACTAACCCGTCTAATCGGGGTTAGCCAGCAACCGTCACTCGATTCTCTAAAGGATGCCGAGGAACCCACAGTGGTTTTAATAACACTGTGTAAGTGGGAGACCCTCGCACGCGTGACTCATCTCACCGCACTTGCCAACCCCTTACACGGACATCGCTACACGACAACCCTTGAAGGGAAGTCCCCCTGTAGAGATGCCCCGTAAGTACGTGTATATATATATATATATAATCACTTCACATTTAATAAAGTGCCAACCGGGCCGTCATATCATTTACATTTTAACCATTTACTACTATAGCATTTCTAAAGGGATATGACACACGCCATTTCATTGAAAACTAGAAACACACTTAGAACTTTATTTAAGAAACTCAAATCAGCATATTAAACCTGAAACACACTGGTTTCACAAGTAGAATCATTTTCCAATATCCAAACGCACCCCACTTTTATCAAGATCCAAACGGGCCTTTAATCACTTTTTAAAGGAACACCATTTCTCAAATGAAATCCAAACTTTTGTTCACGTGACAAAGGAAAACATTTTTTTTATCAACCAAGAACCACACTTTAAGTTTCCAAAATCAAGTTTAAAGGTCATACGATCATTTTGTCTAATCCAGGTTCTAAGAAACACCTTTTCCATTAACAATACATCTACTAATTTATACATGCCAAAAACATTTCAAAACAAAATTCAACATGACTTTCATTTTTCAGGAAGAACCATTTAGAAATACTGCCATGGAAGCACACAATTAAATCCAAGAAAAACACTTTCAATGAAACGCTAGAATTAAATAGCTTGCATTATCAGTAGATCACCACACTATAAAAACTACTTAATATTACTTTTAAATTTACTGAAATTCAACAAAAAGACAAGGAATAAATAAATTCTTAATTTAAAGGCGAGTGCAAACGGAGACCTACCTCGAATCGGAACGAAAAATGACACGGCGCAAAACTCCCGTTGCGTAATGGTCGCACCGTATTGCGCCGTCAAACAAATCCTAAAACAATAGACCGTTAAACAGGTTTAATAATAATAATAACATAACAATAATAATAACATAATATAATAATAATATTAATAATAATAATATAATAATAATAACAATAATAATTTAGCATAATTATAATAATAATTACAATAACATAACAATAGTAATAAAAATAATAACTTAATAATATTAACATGATAATAATAATAATAACAATAATGTAGTAATAATAATAACAACATAATAATAATAATAATATTAAAGATATTAACATATTAAAAATAATAATACTAACGTAATAATAATAACTCAATTATAATAATAATATAATAAAGAAATAAAATAAAACACGCTTGACTTACAGGGGCGCGGGGAGATTCGGCGAAGAGGTCTGGCGGAGGTCGGGATCGGCACGGCGGGGTGAGGCCGGCGGTCGGGAAGTGGTACGAGGCCGGTGGGAGTCGCTGGTGTAGCTAAGGGAGGCCGGAATGAGGGGAAATTCTGCCGCCGGGACAGGGGGGTCGCCGCCGGACAGGCGGTGCAAAGTAGGAGGGCGACCGCCAGACGCCGGATCAGGAGGGGTGCAGCGTGGAGGCCGGGAGCAGGGAGTCGCGCGGGGCTGGGGCAGTGAAGGGCGCCGGGCAGAGCGGGAACCGGACGGGGCAAGGGTGTAGGAGGACGCCGGAGGGGCCGTTCGTGGGGGTGTCGCCGCCGGAGAGAGCCCGAACGGCGGTCGGGATGGATGGCGAGGCGGTGGTCGGCGAGGCAGAGGGATCCGGGATGGCGCGGAGGGGCGCGGCGACGACGGGCAGCGCCGCCTAGGCAAGGGGGAACAAGGGAGTCGTTGGGGGGTACAGCTGAGCTGAAACAGGGGGTCGCACGCGCAGGGTGGTCGCCGGAGGTTGCGGACCGGCCGGAGACGCCGCTGGCCGGAGCGGGAGGAGGCGTCCGGCGAACACGCAGGGGAGGCGTGGCGGCGGCTGGAGGGGAGCGCGCAGGAGGGGGCCGGTGGCCGGCGACGCAGGTAGGAGGCGGCTAGGTGCGGGTCGGCCGAACCAGGAGGGGGGAGAAAAAACGGGGGAGAGAGAGCGGGGGGGAGAGGGGAGAGGGGTGAGGCGGCGCGGGTGGGAAGTTAGGGTTAGGTTACGTTAATATATATATATATATATATATATAATAATAATAATAATAATAATAATAATAATAATAATAATAATATGTTAGAATAAGTAAATAAATAAACTCAATATTAATAATAATAATAATAATAATAATGATAATAATAATAAAATAAATAATAGAATGACAACATAAAGTTCTCAAATTTAAACGTCGGGCGAACACGCAGTCACTCGGGCCAACCGCACGGTCACCGCTAACGATGCGATGACCGCGCACTGGCGTGAAACCCTTCAACACAAGTAAACATTAAAATTTCAGACCGAGACCAAGAAAAGAGTAAAAAATAAGGGCATCTGCAGTCGGGGTGTGACATATGCGCTCTCCATCCGTGGTCACCAAGGAGTATGCTCCATTGGGGTAAACCTTATGGATGATATAAGGCCCTTCCCATTTGGGTTCTAACTTGGGCGGTTTCCTACCGGGAATCATTCGCGCTCGAAGGGCCAGTACTAGGTCACCCTGTAGAAAAGAACAGAGACGAAACTTCTTGTTGAAGGCCCTCGCTATCTTATCTGGATGCCTTTCCAGATTGTGCAGGGCAGGAAGCCGGTTCTCGTCCAGTGCTTCTAATTTAGCTAGACGGATCTCGGCTACCTCATCTGATGTCTGGTGATCGTAGACTACAGTGCATAACGATGGAAGCTGGATCTCAATGGGTAGGACGGCCTCAGCTTCATACACTAGGGAATATGGGGTCACCTGGGTAGAGTTGTGAGTCGTCGTCCGGTAAGCCCAGAGGGCGTTGGGGAGCTTGTCTGGCCAACTTTTCTTGTTCTGACCAACCATCTTCTGCAGAATGTTAGAGAGGGTTTTTTTGAACGCCTCGATCTGTCCGTTTTCCTGCGCGTGGTAGCGAGAGGTATGGTTCGAACGGATGTTGTACTTGGCGTACAATTTCTTCAGTTCAGCCGCTTGGAAGTTGGTTCCGTTATCGGCGAGGACGGCGTGAGGTACCCCAAACCGGTGGATAATATTGGAGCTCACAAAGTCAACGATGGAACGGGCCTTGACCTCTTTGAGTGGAACTGCCTCTGCCCACTTGGAGAAGAAATCTGTAGCAGTCAGGATGAACCTACACTGGCGAGCTTTTGCTGGTGGATACGGTCCCACTACATCAAGTCCTCATACCGCAAATGGCCAAGAGTACTTGGTGGGGTGGAGGGGCTCCGGCGGCCGATGCAGGATGTTGGCGTGAACTTGGCACGCGTGGCATCTCTTGGCATACCCAATACAATCATGGATCATATAGGGACAGAAGTACCCCAACCTCCAGATTTGATGGGACAGCTTCGGCCCAGCTTGATGGGCGCCACAGGAACCGGCGTGAACCTCTTGCATAACTTGAGGAATCTCTACTCCTTGAATGCAACGGAGGAGGACGCCATCGAAGATCTGCTTGTAGAGGATTTGTTCAAGACTGGGGCTGCTCTGGAGGGTAAATTGCAGCGCACGGCGTCAGATTCGCTCGCGCTCGGCCCGGTCATCCGGGAGGCGACCATTTTGGAGATACTCGACAAAAGGTTCCCTCCAGTCGGAAGTGGCTTCAACCACTGTGTCTGACGAACCCGGGACCTCTGCCGTAGAGGGTCCGGCGGTGAGATGACTTACCCGTAGGCCATCATTGTCCTCTTGGGTGACGGGTGAAATGACTCTCCGATGTGCCACATGTATGATCAAATCATCTTGCTCGGGTTCTGCGAGCGATGCGGCTAAGCCAACCAAGGCGTCTGCTTGACTGTTCTGTGACCGTGGGACATGGGTAACCTCTGGTCGAGAAGAAAACTGGGCCATTAGGCGGAGGGTGTACTCCAGCAATGGTACAAGCTCCGGATTCCTGATGACGTAGTCGCCATTAATCAGTTTGATTACTAGCTCGGAATCTCCTTTCACATGTAGATGGGGCACATGGATCTCAAGGGCCAACTCGAGACCGGTGATGAGAGCCTGGTACTCTGCCTCATTGTTCGTACAACCTTCTGACAACAGGAACGAGTATGGCAGGACGGCTTGCACCGGGGTAATGAAGACAATACCCAGGCCCACTCTGTTGAGCTTAGGATCGTTGAGCCTCCTACCGGTGGGGCTCCGGGAGGCACCGTCAAAATGTATTTTCCAACACGGGACGACATGATCAACTGAGAGGATCATCTCATCAGGAAAATCCTGTTCCAGAGATTGATCCGCGGAGGTCGGATGGGCAGCTAAAAATTATGCCAGTGCCTGTCCCTTAATGGCCTTCTGAGGTACAAACCTGATATCAAACTGCGGGAGAATCACTGCCCAACGTGCTAGTCGGCCAGTCAGCATGGGGTGGTTTAGGATGTCCTTCATTGGGTCTACTCAGGAGACCAATTGCACCTCATGGTGCTGCAGGTAATGTCGCAACTTCTGCACGGCGAATACGAGCGCAAGGCAGCTCTTTTCGATAGGGGAGTATCTGACCTCCGTATCGAGAAGCATGCGGCTGAGATAGTAGAGAATGTTCTCAGTACCCTCGTTATTCTTCTGGGCGAGCAGTGCACCGAGGGATCTTTCCAGGGCGGTCACGTAAAGGATCAATGACTTTCTGGATATGGGTGGCATCAAAACCGGAGGTTGGAGCAGATACTGCTTGATTTCCTCGAAGGCAGTCCGACACTCCTCATCCCATTCGTAGGTGGAACCCTTCTTCATGAGCTGGGAAAAGGGCTTACACTTGCCGGCCAAATTCGTGATGAATCGACGTATATAGGCTAAGTGGCCTTGGAGGCCTCGAAGTTCCCGAATGTTTCTCAGGGGAGGCATTAGGCTGATGGACTTGATCTTCTCTAGGTCGATCTTGATGCCTCGGTATCTAACAACAAAGCCCAAAAACTTCCCAGAGGTGACCCCGAAGGAACACTTCAACGGATTCATCTTCAAGTGACGGGAATGGAGGAAACCAAACACCTTCTCGAGGTCTTTGAGATGGTCCTGGCGCTGACATGATTTGACCACTAGGTCATCTACGTAGAATTCCACCAACGTTCTGAGAATCGGCTTGAATATGCAGTGCATGGCCCTCTGATAAGTGGCACCTACATTTTTTCAAACCGAATGGAATAACCTGGTAGCAAAAGGTACCTTGGGGAGCCCTGAAGGCAGTGGACTCCTCGTCTTCGGGGGCCATCCGGATCTGGTTGTACCCGGAATAACCTTCCATGAAAAAGAGAGCTTGGAACCCGGTCGTGGCATCAATCAATAACTTCGTCACCGGGAGTGGGAAGTCATCCTTTGGGCAGTGGCGATTAAGGTCGCGGAAGTCGATGCAGACTCTGATCTGCCCATTCTTCTTCCTAACTGTCACAATGTTGGAAAGCCACTTGGGGTACTAGACTTCCTTGACGAAGTTGGCTTTGATAATCTTGTCAACTTCGGCCTCAACCATAGCACCATGAGAAGGTTGCATCTTCCTGGGAGGCTGCTTAAATCCACAATGGTTTGCGGGGTGGCCCAGACGGTGAATGGCTACCTGGGGATCTAGTCCTGGCATCTCGTTGTAACTCCAAGAAAACATATGACGGTGTTGTTTGAGGAAGTCTACGTACTCCTGCCGCTCCTCGGGGGACATGGCTGCACTGATCAATGTGGGTTTCGGATATGCCTCGCTACCAAGGTTCACCTGTACCAGTTCATCAACTGTGGTAGAGACGCCTTCTTCAAAGGTGGGGGGAGCATCCTCCAGGTCTTCCTCTCCACCCGTGGGGGGATTTCCCGCGACAGGAGATACTTCTGGGCAATCAAAACCTGAGGGGCAGCTGGTGCCGGCTTGGGCAGCAGTGGTCATCATATCAGGAGACTTACTCACCATCGAGACCATAGCAATGAAGGCAGTTGACCCTATCCCATCTGGCCTTTGGTCTAAGGGGCCACGTTTGATGATATCGAAGTAGTGGTGACGTGTCGGCCTGAGTCGGTGGATTCTAGCCCGACGGAAGAGACACGTATGGCGTACCACCGTTATCATAAGCTTGGCATTCCGGTACCGTATAGGGGTAGGAGGTTCTGGGATCACCTGAGCCTGGTTGATGTAGGAGTACGAGGTTATTTTCCGCCGTCGCTTGGACATGGGAACATGCCTTCCTTGTGTACCCGAAACAACAAAACATTGCCCCATGTCGGGGTTCGTGGCCTCCAATCGGTGGATCGGGAGGATGTAGGCGTTATCCATGCTTGACCAGGGATCACTTGTGACCGGGGAAGGTTCATCCTCACTTACTAGGATTTGCTTATCCTTACTTTTGTAAGAACCCACATCCAGATAGCGGGCCTCACAAGAGGCGAAAGGAGACACATCTCTTTGGAGCATGCCTACTCGACCGTTGAGTGAGTATTTGAGGCACTGATGATACGACGAAGGGACCACTGCATGCAGATGGAGCCATGTCCTACCCATCAACGCATTGTAGGCGGTGTCCTGAGAGACTACCATGAACTCTATGATGGCAATTAAGCCACCGAACTGAGTCTTCAGGCGGATCTTGTCGACTGGGGTTTGCTCGGTCCTGTCGTACCCCTAGATTCAGAGGTTAGAGGGAGTTAAATCACCTTCAGACAGACCCAGCTTTCACAACGTTCGAGTCGGAATTAGGTTGATTCCGGAACCCGTGTCAACAAGGCAACGGTGGACTTCCACACCATTGAAGTGGCCAGTGATGTACAGCGGGCGAATGTGCCCCTGTATAGGAGGGTCCTCATCTTCACCAGAGAACGAGATAACCACCTGACATTCGGCGTTTTCAATCGTCTCGGTATGGAAGGCTTCTGTAGCTGCTACCTCCGTCTCAAACTGGAGGGGGCTCCTTAGGGCCTCGGAAAGTGCCTCGTGCATTTCAGATGATAGGCGAAGGGCCTCAAGGATATAAAGCCTTGCCGTAATGCCGGCCAGGTGATTCAAGACATCATACTTTCATGCCAAACGTGAACCTCTGCCTACAAGAGGTCGTTCGGCAGTTGGAGGCATAGCGGGTCCTGCCGGTTGAACCAGCGATCGACTAGTACTGGGTGCATCCTGCTGCCTACTGGTTGAAGCCTGAAGAGTAGTCGCCGGACTAGGATTGGACAACGGAGGCTGGCCTGTAGCCGGGCAAGACTGATTGTGATACGAACGAGGTAGCTCTCCCTGATCTAGTAGCACGAATGGCGGTGGAGGTAGATCCGAGGGCGTTAGATGGGGTCACGCATCCTGAGCTCTGCGCTGAGCCTGCTATCTGGTCTCAGTAGCGTGCACGACTTGGCTGAAAGTGCCTGTTGGCGTACCTCAATGACCGGCGTGGTTGCGATTCCACTGACGTTGACGTCGGCTGGAAACGTTGGGGAGATTCACCTGGCGTTCCCCCTCGTTGGGAGTCATATAGGGCTTTACCAGGTCCACGGTGTTAACCGAAGCGTACCCCTGACTGTCACTCAAGGATTCATCCACCACCGGGCGGATTCTGTGAGGAATCCCCATTCCAGGGGGCATAAAGTCGCTGAGAGTGTGGGATGACGATGGCTCCGGTAGAGCGCGTTGCTTCTTCTTACGCCGTCGCTGCTTTCCCTTTTGGGAAGTGGTCGGCTGTGAAGACGATGCAGAGGTACCGGCTACTTCTTCTGAAGGTTCTGGCTGCTTCAGGCACGCCCGGATGATACCATGGGCACGGAAGACGGTTTTTCGAGCCATCCAGTCATCGTATTTCCAGGACCCGCGGCTGGGAACCTGCTGCCACTCACCTTCGTTGTCGCTACCGATCTCTGATCCTGCAAAGACACCCGCCACTTGTGCTGGTGTCGGGCTCAACCTGACTATGTTGTTGTTGACCTGGTCTTGAATCCAGTCTTTAAACACATATCATTGCTTGAGGGTGTGCCCCAGAATCCGATTATAAGGACAGTAATTGGGGTGATCGGTGAGATGCGCCTCTGTCGGCCTTCTGCACTCGGGCAGGAGCACAATCTCTTGCTTTAGAGCACTTTGTGAGTAGCCAGGGACCTGATTTTCGTTGAACGAATAAGTCTGGTGCCTTCTTTCCGGATAGGGGGCCCTGGGGGCCTGGCCCTGACGAGGGGCCGTAGGGGCCTGCCGAGGAGGCGGCGCCTGATTGTCTCGCCTGGGTGGCGGTGGCGCATTGCACGGGGGAACCTGTCGATTCTGAGGCGGTCGCTGCTGGGCGAGAGCCTGTGCTTGAGGTGGAGGACCTCTGCGGGGTTGCGGGGACGGTGCTGATGGTAGTAATTCCAGCTGCCTAGGGGCTTCTATTTGGGCCACCATGGCGGGTTCAGCCCTGGCGGTCCTCCTGGCTGGGATCATAGGGGGCAACAAACGTGCCTGACTAGCCTGTTGCAGAGCTTCCTCAAGGCGCTGAGCCTTATTTGAGAAATCTCTGAACCCTCCAGGGTAGTTCTGGGTAATTAGGGAAGGTACCATCTCCATCTTGACGTTCCCCACACACATCGTCAGTAATTGTTCCTGAGTCAGTGGCATATTGAGGGAATACGTAAGTCCCTTCCACCGGGTGATGAAATCTGCGACTCGCTCGTCAGGCCTTTGTTTGCACTTGAAGAGGTCTGCAATGCTAGTCTTCCGTGTGGTGGAGCTGAACTGGTATAGGAACTACCGACGGAGATCCTCCCAACCGGTCACCGATCCGATAGGGAGCTGGTTGTACCAGACGAATGTTGGACCTTCCAATGTCTGTAAGAAACATCGGAGCTTGGTGGCTTCTTGCTGAGCCGGGGTCCCCAGCATGGGGCCACACCTGGAAGAAAAATGTGCCAAGTGCTGCGGCGGGTCTCCTGTCTCGTTGAAGGGTGAGAAAGTGGGGTTTCCAAAACCCTGGGGCGCGGGCATATCATCCACCCACGCGGGATATGGCTTATCGTCCGGTGGGACCACCACCTGCCACATTTCCAACGCTTCGAGGCGGGCCATGAGTGCCGCTATCAGATCATCCAGGTGGGGGTCCCTGTCTTGATAGGGATCCCTGATCACAAGTGCATTTTCAGGTTCCTCAACATGGTAGATGGCTTCAGCAGCTCGTGGATCAACTGGCCGAACGAATTGCGGGGCGACTGGGGGAACCCGGACTGGATTCTTCAGATTTCCCCGTCGCTCGGGGAGGTTTGGCGAGATGTATCACGCCCTCTTGCCGTAAGTTCCGGATTCTGCCCTGTCCGTGGAAGTAGCATGATCAGGGTTGCCCGGAGGCATCTCACTGGGGGGAAATTGTTCCTGCCCCTGCTGCCCCTGCTTGGGATTACCATAGTCAGGTCGCCGCTCCGCAGCGCGCTCAGCCAAGAGTTCGTCAACCAGCCTCTTCTGCTCAAAGAGCTGCTGGCGTAACGTGACCTTCTCGGGATCTTCGTCCGTTTTCTGCACAGAGGAAGATGGGTCGGAGTGCTTGACAGTTCTGACGTGCTCCTTACCCTTGCCGGTATTTCGCCCAAGTACCAGCGACTCGGTGGGTACGGGGAGGCCTAGCAGGTTCCTCTGCTAACAGTTAACCCTCCTTGATGGGTCCAGCAGTGGAGGTACGCCCTCGGGGGGTAAGTCTCCATCAAGGAATTCAAGGTTGTCTTCCTTGTCCACTACGTCAGCCATGTGGACCGCGACCCCTCTTGAGGGCATGTCCTTGATGTCACATAACGAATCGGGCTGTCGTCGGATAGGGTCGAAGAGGAGAGCGGCATAGTGTCCCCAACCACGGACTTGCACATGGGGGGTAGCTTCCCTGACGATTCTGCAGAGTACTTTGAAACTCTGAACACATTTTTGTTGAAGGGTGCTTTGGCGGCCTGGCGACTCAGGGTGTTGGGCCACAAGGAGTGCGGCCAAATCGATCAGGCGGCATTGCTCGCCGATTTCTTCGAAGTGCTCTCGACTCCTGGGGTATTCCACCCACTCGTAATGAAGGCGGAAGTATGTCGCCCATAGGTTTCGACAAAAGCACCCTGCTTCTTCAGGGGTAAGGGACTCTGGTGTGCGAAAGTTCAACGCTGCCGTCGGCCAGAATTTCTCCGGGAAGTGATCCGCTGAGAGAATACTCCAGAAGCTCCTGGGTTCGGACTCAGGGTCTGGCCCTGTATTGCCCCACTCATCAACCAAGGGCGTCTAAGGGACCGGTAGCGGTACCGAGGCGGACCTCTAGGATAGTAAACTCGGCGGCGGAGAATACGGCGAACGAGATGACTGGCTGCCGAATTCAGGGCCATCCTCTGAAGAGTGATGTGACCTGGCCACGATGTCACGGTACGATGGGATGATAGCCACAGCTTCCAGCACGGGAGTTGCGGCTACTGGCGACAGGTCATGTCGTCGCTCTACCGCCGTTGACCCCCAAAATAGCTCTCTGTGATCTCTGGTAGAGGTAGAGGGCGCTTCTGGTGACAATGGCAGTGATTGCGCGGTCGAGACCTGCAGAATTCCCAAGACTTCTTCCTCCTGGATATACCTATGGAGAGAGATGGGAATCTGGTGGACCTCATATTCCAGGAGAATGAGGCTAACGCGCCTGGTTTCTGCCCCAGTCCTTGATACGGAGGGGCGGGGAGAAGGTTCCATCGCTGAGTCGCATTCCGCTTCCGAGTCAGAGAAGCGGTCATGTTTGATCTCCACCCGGGCCTTCACAGGACTCTTCTTGTGGCGGCGACGACCCGTTCTCCTGCCTCGGGGTGGCTCTTCGGGATAGGGTTGATCTCCAATAGGTAGCCTCGGGGCGGCGCTGGCACCGTGGCGGAGAGGGCCCCCACTCGAGATAGCCGAAGTGTGAGGGGCACCAAGGCAAATTTCGAAGGTTATATGGGGATAACCTCCATGGACAGCACCCATGTGGGAGGAGCCTCTGTTGGAATCAGCAGGAGCATGGGGAGGACCTCCATGGTCGATGCGGGCGGGGCGAGGCTGGCCATCACTCCTCGAGTTGCTGGGGTGAGGTGGACCTTCGCTGGTTGCAGTGAGGACGTAGGGAGGGCCCCCACATTGGAGAAGGACTGGATGGATGGTGCCTTCAGATCGCCGGTCTGGGGCAGGAGGATGGACTCTGTACCCTGTATAGTGGGCGCGGGAAAGGTTTCCACGTTGAGCGTCACTGTCGCGGGGCAGGTCTTCCTTCAGGATGGGGGTAGCACGAGGCATACCTCTATGAAGAGCTTCAGAGCGGGGAAGGCCCACGCTCTGTGGTGTAGTGGTATGGGGAGGGCCTCTGTACGGGGTGACATCACCACGGGTTAGTTCGCGGCGATCACCACTCAGGCCTGCAACCCGGAGATTCAACTCAGCCTGCCCGTGGGGTGCTTGGGGTCTTGATCCTGGTTGGGTGAAGGAGTTCCCCTGCTCCGCGTATGCAGGTACCCCATGATGCACGTCGGCGGTGGCTCGGTCCACTGTAGCGGTTGACGTCAACGCACCCGGGAAAGCGTCCTCAGCCCGGGCCCGGTGCTGACGTCGGGTCAGACGAGCTGGCACAGGTGGTGCAGGGGCATGGCCTGCCTGATCCTCCTGCAGAGTCGGACGGCGGCGCCGATGCGGCCGGACGAGAGCCCTTGCCTGGAGCCCTTGTGTCGGGACCCTGAGCGGGCTGAGCCGGACGACGCCCGCCTTGTCAGCGTAAGGCGAGGAGTCGTCAAGGCGTTCCGGGGACAGGCTCCCGAAACGGTTGAACGTTGGAGTGGGGAGTAGGGGCTCCCTGCGCGGCCTGTTAAGGCGGCATTGACGGCGGGGCCTGGAGGCCTCCAGGTCCAAGCGGGCCATATCCCGAGTTGGGATGACCTCTTCCTCCTCATACCTATGTACGAGATTGTTGATCACCCTTCGTTGGATGACCTATGATGGGGAAAGGGGACGTGGGCGCCCCATATTTCGCGATGTGGCGGCAGTCGTGGCGGTAGCGGCGCAATGCGGGGTGGTTGTGGCGATGTTGCCCCTACCCCTGCTTAGGAGAGCGGGCAGTGATCGTGTCTCTGTAACAGCAACCTGGTTCCTGAGAAATGAAGGGATCAACTCATCAGCACTGAGAGGAAAAGGACTGACAACTAGTGCCCCAGCATCCTTCCATTCTCTACGTCTGTAAGAAGGATCCACGCCAACACGCTGTAGAACGGAGTGCCCCACGTTCTACTACCCCGACTTCTGGTGAGTTTCACGACAGGCCCGCTATTTTCTTGGCGAGACCAGGCACCGGATATCTGGATCCGATGACACGTCAATCTACTGGTGTCTCGAACGCTACTAATCTCCACATTGAGGAGAAGAACTTCACGTCGGGTTCACCATTTCTGATTCCGACGCTTTCGTCGGGGCGCGCGCATCCGTCTATGGAGGACGCGCTGCCTGTTGCCCCGCATTCCCGCTTTCCAAAGGAGGGCGGAATTCGCTCCTTATTCAGGGACGTCTGCTCCTTGATCGAAACGGGATGATGGGATGTCGGTTCTTCCTTCTGTGGATTCCTCCTCAGAACTCGTCACCTAGTCCGAGTCTCCCTCATAGATTTAATACGTTATTTATGAAACTCTTCCCAGTGCCATGTTTCTATGGATGCTGGTTAATTACACTGCTTCTGTCGGGACATTCCAAAAGGTCCGGTCAGGGCAGTAACCTTCAGTCAGGGGAGTAGTCACATTGAGGCATCAGTAGCGTGTCTGGATACTGGGGACCTGGCATGTCTGTCTATTATCCCTGGTCACAGGGCTTCTTGAGGGTGTGGAAGCCTGAGGCATCCTACATCGAGCGCGGGGAACTATATGACGTAGACGCATATCTAAGGTTTTCCTCAGCTTCCCTTGTTTAACACAGGGTACGCCGCGAGTTTAACGTCCAGCGGAGATGGATCAGCCCGATCGGAGCATTGGCTAGAATAGATCGGATTGAGGGATTTCTCTTGAAGGGGTTCCAATACCGGGACCAGCCCATGGGCAGCTGTGAAGAGGAGCGTACCGACATGGTCTCACCAGGATATGACGGTCCGGACGAGAATCAGGGTGGATGATGGATGAACGAATGAAGTGGAGGGGGGAATGGCAAGGAACCGTTGCAAGGGCGACGATGAAGTTGGGCTTGAGCCTTGAAGAGGCTTCCTACGTATCCCCATGGCAGAGAATCAAAGTCCACGTAGTTCAGAGGGGCTTTGTCGGCGAACCGACGTGAAGGTGGACCTTGGCCCGATGGATGTCATCAGCGAACCAACGTGAAGGTGGACCTTGGTCCGATGGATGTCGTCAGCGAACCGACGTGAACGTGGACCTTGGTCCGATGAGGGATGGGCTTGAACCTCAGGGAGGATTTCTACATACCATGCCTTGAAATGGATCAAAGACCTCGTAGTTCAAAGGTTTTCATCGGTGAACCGACGTGAAAGTATACCCGTGGGTCCACTAGTGGTGGGCTTGAACCTCGGGAAGGTTTCCTACGTACCATGCCTTGACATGGATCAAAGTCCTCGTAGTTCAGAAGGTTGATGGAATACAGTTTAATGTCATGCGGGATGGTATCGAACCCTGACGTGAATAAATGATGGGCGGTGGGCTTGAACCTCATGGAGGCTTCCTACATACCATGCCTTGGCATGGATCAAAGTTCTCGTAGTTCGGAATGGCAGTGGATGTCGGCAAACCGACGTAAATGAGGGACCTTGGTCCGATGGGAGATGGGCTTGAACCTCTGGGAGGCTTCCTACGTGCCATGCCTTGGCATGGATCAAAGTTCTCGTAGTTTGAGATGTGACAACAGCTTGTCGTCAGACTGGAATGCAGTTTAACGTCGTGCTGGACACAGGTAGAACTCGACGTGAATTAGGTAATGGGTGGGCTTGAACCTCATGGAGGCTTCCTATTTACCATGCCTTGACATGGATCAAAGACCTCGTAGTTCAAATTGAAAATGGGAGGGGGCTTGGCACACCGACAAGGAGACGGTCTGGGCCAATGATTGTTGGTATTGAACCTTAGGGAGGCTTCCTACGTACCATGCCTTGACACGGATCAAAATCCTCGTAGTTCAGGTTGGGTGAGTTACAACGGCTTGTCGTCGGACCGGAATGTAGTTTAACGTCATGCTAGACGAAGATGGGACCCGACGCGAAGAAATGACGGGTAGTCTTGAACCTCATGGAGGCTTCCTATGTACGATGCCTTGACATGGATCAAAGACCTCGTAGTTCAAATGGGTGTGCATTTTAATGTCATGCTGGACGGGGGCATACAGTTTAACTTCATGCTGGACGAGGGCATGCAGTTTAACGTCATGCTGGACGAGGGCATGCAGTTTAACGTCATGTTGGATGAGGGCATGCAGTTTAACATCATGATGGACGAGGGAATGCAGTTTAACGTCATGCTGGATGAGGGAATCATGGACAATGCCAACTCTAAGCCCACGTGAGTCATGCTCGGTGTGAGAAACAAGAGGCAGTAGGGACCTGACGATCATGCCGCGAAGGGTGCGTCCGTGAGAAGCGGTGAGGGGCTTATGCGTTAGGTGGCCCATGGTGCTGGGACTTACTCTAGGATGGAGGCCCATGGTGCGACAGAACACAACGAAAGAGGGATTTGGGACCAATGATGGGAGGTGCCTCGTTCCCTATCACTCCCTCCACTGACCTTGGTAGTGGGGAAGTACGGAGATGCAGGGGTGCAGCCATCCGTTGGGGAACTAGGGTCACCCTTCTCCTAAGAACATATGCCACTCCAGTAAGGAGGATATCATCCCTTGTGGATGGGTGATTCCGCACCTGTGGAGATGAGTGGCGTAAAAAATGTTCGAGCTGGGGGGACCCTTTGCGAGAGGCACAAGGTCGGGTCACTGTTTAACGTCATTTGTTGAGGACGCGGTGCTTGGCAGTTTAACATCCTGCTACTCGGACGAGGTGGGTTCACTCCTTACCCCTAGGACTTACATAACCGGTACCCTCTAGTCCTTGGGGGAGGGAAGGTACTGGCAAGGCCATGGTCAAGGGGGGTTGTGGAGTGAACCATCGAGGGGTCCACGTTAGCGTGGCTATGTGAAGAAGCAATAGTCGTTAGCGTGCCTATGCGAAGAAGCATTAGGCGAAGCAACGCTACAAGTGGTATTGTCCGTGGGACTTTGAAATCACATCGTGCATACTTGGAGGGTCACACGGGAAGAGGAATTGCCAAGAAAAGGAGTGTGCTTCGCGAAGCGGAGTGCCTTGGCCTTAGCGTGGGGCATAGGTGTTAGTGGAGGGTGCTTCGCGAAGTGGAACAGTATTCACGGAGCACTGCCTCACGAAGAAGAGGTGCCTCATGAAGCAAGGTGCTACGAAGCAGTGTGCTTCGCGATGTGTAGTGATCCTGCCTTAGCATAGGGATCACTAGTACAGGTTGGGTGTTTCACAAAGCATAAACGCTCTGCGGCTGCCCGGGTTCCCTTGGGAATCCCCTTCCTTCGCGAATGCCCTTGAGATTAGTGAAGGGAATCCCTCTTGGAAGAGGGGCTCAAAACGATACAAAGCAAAGGAGTCACGCGAAGTAGAAGTACCTCGCGGAGCTCATGATTCCCGGGGGCAAAGGGTGCTTCGCGATTCGGGAGAGGAGAAGCCGAAAGGTCGGATTGTCCGTCCCTGGGACTCAGGGGGAGACCCGTATTTATAGGCAAGGGGCGCCGCGAAGCTGAACTCGCATGCCGACTCAGGTGCTTCACGGCGCGCTGGCGAACGTCAAACGCGATCGCAGAGAGTTACTGCCTCCAGACCTTCGCGGCGGGCTTGCGAACGTCAAACGCGTTCGCGGAGAGTTACCGCCTCCAGAGCTTCGTGGCGGGCTCACGAACGTCAAATGCGTTCGCGGAGATTTACCACCTCTGGCACTTCGTGAGACCACGATGCTCGGGGTGATTCGCGGCGGTGCTTCGCGAGGCAGTGGGCCAACCTTCTTTTCTGGCCCTTCCTTTCGTGCAACATTTTGGTGCCAACAATGCTTCTGTAAAATTATTTAAAATTCTTTTCTGATGTGCCTCATTTGAGTGTTTCCTTACTTTATTTCCTTCTTAAAATGATTAGGTGAATTAATAGTGTGATTGTTTCAAATTTCCATGATTATATGATTGTTATAATAGGATAAAATTTTCTATATGTGATTAAATTGGATTCAATATCAAATTAACAAGGTGTATGTGCGCCTTATATTTTGGTAAGTGATGACCCATATAACCAAACCATTATTAAGTTTATTAATACACTTAAAGACTCTAGAACAAATATTAAATCTATTAAAATTTCATTCTTATCTTGAATAATTTGAATTCTATTAAATGAGAACTAATTTATAATATGTAGAGTGTATGAAAGCTTTTTGATTTGTAATAGGGTGACCCATATAATTGAACCCTTTTAGAAACATATTTTTAATTCTTAAAGGCCTTTACATAAATATTGAATAGGTTTAATTTTCTGACCCTAAATCCAATTTTTGTGGTTAGATGGGAGTCTCCTGAAACTTATAAGGTATATGGACACTTTATATAGTGAAAGGTGACAAACCATAGAACCCGAACATCCTTTATGATATTTCTTCTTAGAGATATATGAGTAAACATAAAATATCTTTAATTTAACTGAATTAGATACCTTGTTGACGTGTGTACCCATTTTTCTTTGGATGAATGTCCCATGTGGTTAAAATAATTAAATTAAAAACTAGATCCATGTAGGTCAGTTGGGGAATTTTGTAAATGAATTGAACCCACAAAGGGTGTTTTAAAAAATTAATGTTTAAAATATTTAGGTTGATTTTGTTGAACTTAAAATGACCTAAAGGGAACCATGTAGGTTGCCTTTTTTCCTATTATTCCCTAGTGCTTAACCCCATGGGGGTGTTATTATTCCTTGTATTTATGGTCTTTTAATGTTTCGTAACAGCCTATATTGTTTTACATGCAAACATAAGGTGGATTTCTTTTTTCGACTAAGTACCTCTTTAATTAGTAAAATACCTTTTAATCTTCTTGATCTATTTTTGTGAGAGAATTTATAATTAAATAAATAGTGTTTAAAATGGGGGTTTATATTATAAAATTACCTAATTAAAATAGGATGGCATTGAACAATAATTGTTGAGAAGGTGGTTTAAAATAAATTTCCTGTTTTTCCTTATGGCTAGTGCTAGTTTTTACTTAAAACTAAACTATGATATGTTAAAGAGTAAAATGAGTTTTGTCTTAATGGTATAAAATATACCTTAAATAATGTTTTATCCTAACCCTTGTGTATGGGTAGTTTTAATCCTCTTTTCCTTCTACCTGAAATGGTTGGGTGATTTTTATTGTAGGTCTTTTTCATTAAGAGTTGTTGTATTTTTTGATAAGTGACATAATATGGCATGATCCCATGGTAGGTTTGAAAGAATCTATTTTGGTTGGGGGATATCCTTTTTTGGTAGAGATCTCATACTCTTTAACGCTCTTTCTGGTTTCTTACAAGAAGTTTCTATTGCTTGGTGTTGTTCAGGTACCGTCATCCCTCGTAAGACTCTCAATTCTTAAAAGTGACACCCTTCTTAAGATGGGTTGTAACTCAGTGTTTTAACCCTTTATTTGTGTGTGATCATTTTAAGATTCTCAAAATTAGTCGAATAAACATACCAAGGGAATGCTCAGTCACTTAATTAGGTCACGTGATGATTTTTCATCCACTCTAGTGATGGGAGACTCGTTACGTCATCAGTACGGTTGATAGTTATATGGGGTAATATGACTTCGGGTTTGAAATCTTGTAGGAAATATGACACTTGAATGCATATGGATATTAATCATATGATTAATATTGGGTATGTTTCATTTTCCATGGTGAAATCAGTGTAGTATTCATCAGTGTACACAATACCATCATGTTTTTAAAAGATGCAATGAACAATCTATGCTTAGTGTTAACCGTTTAGAATGATGTTTTAAAGAGAATCTGGTGTTTAACACGATGGTAAATTGTTTTGTAATTTATTCCAAATAATTTATGTACATGGATGTGACTTAGGTTCACATATTGGTAGGAATTTAATCTATCATTCTTGAGTGGAATGTTATCTCTATTTCTTTTTAAAATTCTTTTTAAAGAATGATGACCACCTCTAGGACCCGTGATAAGTGGTTGATAGAGTGTGTGTGGTGTAATGGGATCCTTTTCTCTTATAATACGATATTTGGTACACTATTAATGTGGGAAGAATCATGTTGACTATAGTTAAATGTGTCCTTCTATGTAGAAGGAGCACAACCTAAAGACCATTTCAAACTAGTTGGACTTTCTGAAAATTCTATGTGGCTGGTAATATCTTATGTTCAATTCAATGCTTACTTGGGAGTATAACGATGTTGTTATTGGTGACCATGGTATTTATTATGTGTAAAATGCATCATGGTTGGGTAATGGTGATGCGCCAAAAATTATAGCTGAGAGCTTCTAAGGAAATCGACCTCTAATGGTTCGATATACCCCCCCCCCCGGTGCTTTTGGAGGGTTGTCTTGAAAGAGTATAGAGCAATCCTCCCTCTTTATATGGAAAGAGTTTCTCAGTTCATTTTTATAGATAGTTGAAACCTCTTAGTGTATACTTGGATTAAAGAAAACCATCTCCCCTATTTTGGTATTGCATGGTACACTGAGAGAGAATTGTTCTTACACTGTAACACCCAAGTATCTCTTATATGAATTTTCCACTTAGTAAAATGAAATAAATGAATATTTAACAAAACAACTCCTTTTTTATTGAAGCAATAAATTAAAAATGGTACAAGAAATTTTTTTTCAGAATAAGAAGACTGTAATATTAAACCTATAATTATCATCATTAAAAAACAAGTACAACTTATAATAAGCATAATAACTACGATGTCATAGCCCGTGCCTTTGGGATATTCCATAAGTAGAAAACCAGTGAAGGGAGTAAGGGTAAGAGTGTAGAGGAATGTTAAAATAGGCATCATCTCTATGGGAAAATGAATCTATAAGTATAACGAGTTTGGTTAAAATAAATTTTTTGTTAAGGTTATGTATTTATACATAAAACGACCATTGCATATAGTTGTTGGAATAATTTTAAAATAAAATGATAATAAAAGAAACTAAAAATAACCATTAAGCTTATATATATTTATATATATTTATTTCATGAGTGTGTTTGTGTATTTATATAGTTATTAATTAAGATTAAAAAGATTTTATTTAATCATATATGTATATATATATATTAAGAGGATTTGTAATCTCAATAAACAATTAATTTAAAACTAAAAATTTGTGTTGATATTTATTAAAATAAATAATGTTTTTCAAAATTATGTTTTTAATTCAAATAATAAAATATAATTTTAAAACATTAAGATTTATTATTATCTTTAATAAAAACCTTATATTTTTTTTACAATATTTAGGAATCCAAAAATGTTTATATAAAACATAACTTATTAAATTTATTTATATAAAGTAACTTACTTAAAACAAGATAATATATGACCTATATAATTGTGAAAATTAAATATAATTAATAAAAAGGAATTGGAAGAAATGTATAATTACATAATAAAAAAAGAATATTATTATTTTGATGAAAATAATAATAATAAGTAATAATAATATGTTGTGTTTTAAATAGAAAATTATCAAAATTAGAGTACTTATACACTTATATGGTAATCAATAATAGATAGATATATAAATAAATATATATGGGAAATAATAATTATAAGATATAATAGTTATAATAAAATAAAATTTTCAAAATATGAAAAGAGGGAGTCCATTTTGAATAGGGGATCAAACTCAACACACCCCTCCCCCCCCCCCCCGTCTCCTTCCTCTTCATGGAACCGACAGAATCCCCACCCATCATCTTCACCAGTTGGAGCAGTGGCCTGCGAACGTGTCTGGAAAAGAAGCCTATGTTTCCCTGATGACTCATCCAAATTCCGACATGACCTTTTTTTGAATCCCATTAATCAATGATGATAGAGTGTGGATGAATCTGACCCACACCTTGTTTTCGATCGACTTACAACCCTCGATGGAGATCTGTGATGCCTTCTACTATCATCTTCCTTCTGGAATCATCAACCCTCAAATCACTCTTGGTGATGGTGAGTTGAATTTTTTGAAACTGATGGGTATTTGAGTTATTGTTTTTAGTTTTCATTTTTGGTTTTGGTTCCACGTATTCTGGTTCATTAAAAACTAGGGCTATTTTATAAAGATTCCTCATCGACAAGGAATTTTATATTCACCCAGATCTGGTTCTACATACTCTTTGAGGTGTATGTTATCTACATATAAAAGAGTCTACAACATTAAAATATGAATGGAGGAAATTACTACTGTAAACCTACCCACATCAGCTAGCCTTATTTTCCCGATTTTTCAAATTTTTGTTATCTTTGTGTTATCGCTGTCGTGATCCGAGACCGAGTTGGAATCTATTTCCTTAAATCATATAGTAAAGGGATTATATTTTTATTAAACTGTTCATGTATTATAGAATTGTTCCCAAATTTATCAGTAGTATTTAACCCCCCTTTCTATACAATTATTTTCTCTGATGCGAAGTAGTGTAATTATCTTCTGGGTAAGATATTTTATTTTTTTTAAATATGTTATGGTGTTTTATAAAATTCAGGTATTTTATGCCAATTGGTTTTAATTGCTTTTCGGTATTACTTGAAAATTAAAATAATTTTTTTATTGTAACAAAACAATGCATTTTTAATGAATTCATTTCTTTCAGACTCTTTCCTATGAAGTTTATTTATTTCAAATCAATTTATGTGAAATGAAATGTTTATTTTGTAAAAAAATCTGCTCAAACAGTTGAAGTGATTTATTCATCTTTTGATCTTTTATGCTAATTTGTTTTTCTTCAATTACTAATGTTTACTTCATAACAGTTCAACTAATTTTTACTATGTCATTATGACTTAAAGATGAATTTTGTTAAATCTATGATTAAATTTTTTAAAATCTATATAAATTCAGTATCTTTGTATTCAAACATATTTTAATATACCTCCAAGGTATTTATAATAGTATTTTGATTGTTTTTTAGATGAAAATATTACCGTTTTTATGTTATGCCTTAATTTGTTATGTTAAGTATTAAATATTTAAATTATCTTGGTTCATGAGACTTATTTTTATTAAAATTGTTCTGAATAATAAAAGAACTTTTGTTGGAATTCTATAAATACAAGAAATGTTATTATATTTTCAAAAGTATTTTTTTTATAATAATTTTTTAAATGTACATATTTATATATATATATATGGCTATATATATTTATATATATCATGGAATGTCTAAAATCACATATTCCCAAGGATCTCTCTCAAATGAAATTAATTTATTGTTTCTAGAATTTTAATTAGGCCCCTATGAGTGCAGGAGATGTTATCAAACATTCAAATTAACGTTTTTCATTCAAAACAAGTGAATATATATATATATATAATTTCCCATGAAACGGATTTATTTATGACATATATATATATATATTAATTTTGATGTTTATATATGTAAATATAAGAATGTATTTTCATACATTATTTTATGTAAAAGTGTTATTAATTTAATCGGTATATATATGCATGAGTGTGAAATCATGTTTTATCTATGTAAATAAATGAATATATGTGTATCTTTTATGTAAAACTATTACATACAAATATATAAAAGTATAATTATGTATTTTTAATGAAAAACCACTTTTATCATGACACATGTTTGATTAAGAGAATTCTTTTTATGAAATGGATTTCAAAACTCATGGTTTAAAAATAAATTTCATGGTTCTCAGAATGAAGAAAATAAAATAAATATATATGTTATAATGTTTTTAATCCCAAATAATCACACTTGGAAATTATGAAGGTAGGGGATGATGATTGAACCCAAACCCTTATGGGAATTTTGTCCCATCATATGAAGTGTGCGCCCTGATAGCACTCCAATACATTGGGTAATGTGTTATTCTCATGAGATTTCATGTATGGTGTGTGTGAGGTTTATCCTAATCACATTATGGTGTACATGGGTGTATCCTAAGAACATTATAGTGCACAAGAGGTTTGTCCTAATCACATTATGGTTCGTTGGAGGTTTATCCAAAGCACATTAGGATGCACAAGTGGTTTATCCTAAGCACATTATGGGATTAGAGAGTGAACCTAATCCATCATGATACTATGTTCATCATGTCTTAGGTGTGAACCGAGAATCCAAGTTATGATCGCAAGTGCCATTGGGAATTAATTATGAATGCTTATGATATTTTCAAGTGAAATTTCTATTATTTTATTAGTGAATGAAGTC
The DNA here is from genome assembly GCA_963277665.1 of Viscum album. Classification (NCBI taxonomy): domain Eukaryota; kingdom Viridiplantae; phylum Streptophyta; class Magnoliopsida; order Santalales; family Viscaceae; genus Viscum; species Viscum album. Next base: position 1,357,969,280 of record OY728150.1, on the reverse strand, counting down.
ATTTTTCCAAATGTTTTATTTATAAATTTAAATCCTTTTAATCTAAAATTTTTATTTTGAAAAGTACTCATGTCTTCTTAAGATTGCATTAATGAACATTATTAAATGTTTTACTATTTTTATTGATTTGAAAAAATCTATTTGGTTTCCTTTTGTTTTAAAAAACACTTATTGGGATTTTATTCACTCACCCTAAGTCTTCAAAATCTCTTTTCATAGGGCCTAAGGATGCGTATACATGAGATAGTGGGAAAGGTCCCGCTAAGGTGTTTACCATTGTAAAGAATAGTTTTAGTTTTTCTTTTATAGGTTGTGGAATTAGAATTCCTTTGATGTATCTGGACACTCTAAAACTCTATACCTTTGTGATCCCAGGTTGTGTTATAAATAAACTAATTATTTAAATATAAAAAATGGGTTAGGATTTATGGGTATTCATAGTTGGTATTAGAGCCGAGGTATAAGTAACTTTAGAGGTTAGGATACGGAGAAACTCAATAATCCTCTAGACACCTTTTATAGATTTTCATAGGTCCTCTTCATTAAGGTGTAATAAATCTTAAGACATTGAGTCATTTATTATCACATGCTTGTCATGTCTAAGGTGTAACATAAATTTTCCTATGATTCATTAGCAGGATAACGGATAATTTCGAGATGTAAGGGGAAGAACCTCAGACAACACTATTTTCCCTTCATGAGGAATTAATTTTAATAATTATTTCGAAATCAAGTTGGCATAGAATAAAAACCTTTTACAATGTCCAACATTCCTACAGGATGCTTTAAAACATATCGAACACCTTCTAAATACTGTGGAATCATTGGGGATCATGGATCACATATAAATAAATCCTAAGCATCCAACTCTCCCACCTTTCTCGCCAAGGGAGGTACCACCAAGGAATATTCAAATATTTATCCTTATCCAGAGAGTATGATGCACTATTTGATTTTAGAGTAGCAATCAAAGAGGGAGATATCTGAGACACCTATATATATTTAGTCTTGGATTCTAGTCTTCTTGGAAACTTAGGAAATATATTTGAGGATCCACATTTCCAAAATTTCAAAACTGACTCTATCAGGCTATTTTATAAAAACCTGGTCCATGCTGATGATTTGAAAATATATGTTAGGAACAATTACTTTCAAAAGGTGATTTATATATTCCATCAGTATGATCTGGGTTGTTTGAACTATGTCTAAACTATGAATGTGGAGGAGTTTGAAAATGCATTGAGGTGTTGTTGAACTAAGCAAACCCATGCTCTCTATGATCGATGTGACAATGAGAATTAGGGGAATGATTAATGATGGGAGGTATGAAACCCTACGACCATGTTTAAATTTTAGTGGTTTTCTTATTTCTATGTAAGATATAATCAAATGATGAAGGAGCAATTTATCAAGGGGTAGAATGTAATGCCCCAATAACTCTTATATGAATTTTCTACATAGTAAAATGTAATAAATAAATATTGAACAATTGAAACTTCTTTTTTATTGAAGAAATACATTTAAAACAATACAAGAAACATTTCCTCAGACTAAGAAGATATAAATATGAAACCTATAATTATAATCATTAAAAACAAGAACAAATTATAACAAACATAATAACGGTGATTTCATAGCCCGCACCTTTGGGATCTTCAATAAGTAGAAAACCAATGAAAAGAATAAGGGTAATAGCACAGAAGAATGTAAAAATAGGCATAATATTTCTAGTAAAATTAATCTACAAATAGGATGATCTTGGTTGAAATAAAATGTTTTTTAAGGTCATGTATTTATATATAAAACGACAATTTCATATAGTCATTGGAATACTATTAAAATAAAATGATAATAATATAAACTAAAAATAACCATTACACTTATATATATTTTTATATATATTTGTTGCATGAGTGTGTTTGTATATTTATATAGTGATTAGTTAACATTAAAAAGGGTTTATTTAAGCACACACACAAACATATAAATATATTAACGGGATTTGTAATCACAATAAACATCTAATTTTAAACTAAAGATTTATGTTGATATTTATTAAATTAAATAATGTTTTTCAAAATTATATTTTTATTTCAAAAAAAATATATATATTTTTAAAACATTAAGGTTTATTATTATCTTAAATGAAAACCTTATAATTTTTGTTTTACATTTTTTTGGGAGTACAAAAATGTTTATATAAATATAATTTATTTAATTTATTAACATTAAGAAACTTACTTAAAAAAAGATAATATATGAACTATATAATTGTGAAAATTAAGTTAACTAATAAAATGATATTGGAAGAAATGTATAGTTACATAATAAATAAATGAATAATATTTTTTTTGATAAAAATTATAAAAATCAGTTTTCTTTTATGTGGACAATTATTAGAATTCGAGTACTTTGATACATATATGGGTATCAATAATATATATAGATACCTTTCAAAAGATAATATATATAGATATAAATAAATATTTATGGGAAATAATAATAATAATAATATTAATAATAATAATAATAATAATAATAATAATAATAATAATAATAATAATAATAATAATAATAATAATAATATAATAATAAAAATGTTTAAATATGGAATGATGGAATCCATTTTGATGGGGCGATCAAACACAATGCACCCCTTTTCCCCAGTCTCCTTCCTCTATGCGACAACGATGGAATCCCTAGCTGTCGTCTTCCCCTGCTGGAGCAGTGTCCTGCGATTGTGTCTAGAAAAAAGCCAATGTTTCCCTAATGACTCGTCCGACGTCCGATGTCCGACATGACCTATTTGGGAATCCGGTTAATCGGTGATGGTAGCGTACAGATGAAGCCGACCCACACCCTGCCGACGGTCGACCTGCAACCCTCTCTGAAGATTTCTGATGCCTTCTACTTTCATCTTCCTCCTGGAATAATCTACACTCAAATCTGTCTCGATGATAGTGATTCGGATTTCTGGAAACTGATGGGCATTTGAGTTATTGTTTTAATTTGTGTTTCCGGTTTAGGTTACACGCATTCTAGTTTAGTACAAACTACAGTTATTTTATGAATATTCCTTATCAGTAAAGAATTTGATATTCACACTGATCCAATTCTACATACTCTTTGAGGGGTCTGTTTCTTGTGTATAAAGGAATCTGAAACATTGAAATATGAAAGGTTGAAACTGCTACTATGATCCTACCCATATAAGCTAGACTAGTTTTCATTGTTTTTCAAATATTTTTTAGCTTTGTGTTATCCTTGCTGTGATCTGATACCAAGTTGAAGTCTGTTTCCTTGAATCATACAGTAAGGGGATTCTATTTTTATAATATTGTTCTTGTATTACCAAATTATTCTCAAATTTATCAGTAGTATTTAATCCTCTTTGTTATGCAATCCTTTTCTCCGTTGCGAAGCAGTGGAATAATCTGCCTGGTAATAGAATTTATTATGTGAAATATGTTCAGGTGTTTTATGAAATTCATGTATTTTATGCATATTGGTTTTAATCTATTTGCGGTATTACTTGATTGTTCAAATCATTTTTTTATAGTAAGAAAAATATGCATTTTTAATTCATTCAACTCATTCGAACTTTTTTCCTATGTAGTTGATTTCTTTCAAATCTATTTATGTGAAACAAAGTGTTTATTTTATAAAAAAATCTGCTCCTACGATTCAATTGATTTATGTGTTTTTCTGATATTTTAGGCCAATTTGTTTTTAATCAATTATTAATGCTTGCTTCATAACTGTTTTCCTAATTTTTACTGTTTAATTATTATAGTAAGAGGAATTTTGTTAAAGCTATGCTAAATTTTTTTAAACTATATATAAATTTGTCATCTTTGTATTTAAACCAATATTAATCTATCACCAGTGTATTTATAATAGTGTTTTGATTGTTTACGAGATGAAAATATGACCCTTTTTATGTTCTTCATTAAAGTTTCAGGTAAAGTATTAAATTTCTATTTTTTTGGGGTTTGTGAGACTTATTTTTATTAAAATTATTCTGAATAATTAATGAACTTTAGTTGAACTTCTATAAATACAATCGATGTTATTAGATTTTCAAAAGTATTATATTGATAATAATGTTTTATATGTACGTATACAGATATATTTATATATATATAAAAATTTACATATATCATGGAATGTTGAAAATCACATCTTCCCATGGATATCTCTCTAATAAAATTAATTTAATGTTACATGAATTTTAATTAGGCCCTTATGAGTGAAAGCGAGGTTATCGAACATTCAAATTAATTTTTTCCTTTCAAAACAAGTGGATCTATAAAATAAATAAACATGTATATACATATATCATTTTATATGAAATAGAATTATTTAGGACATGTGTATATATATATATTACTTTCATGTTTATATATGTAAATATATAAATGTATGTGTATACGTCATTTTATGTAAAAGTGTGATTATTTTTAATCGATATATATTTGCATGAGTATGAAATCATGTTTTATCTATATAAATAAATGAATATATGTGTATCTTTTATATAAAACTGTTATATATATATATACCTGAAAGTATAATTATGTATTTTTAATGAGAAACCACTTTTATCATGACACACGTATGATCAAGAAATTTCTTTTTATGAAATGGAATTCAAAACTCATGGTTTTAAAAGAAATTTAATGGTTCTTAGAATGAAAAAAAAAAGAAATATATAAGTTATAATGTTTTCAATTCCAAAGTGTCGCATCTGGAAGTTATGAAGGAAGGGGATGGGGAGTGAACCCAACCCCTTATGGGAATTTTTTCCAATCATATGAAGGGTGCACTCTGATAGAACTTCAATGTATTGGGTAATGTGTTAATCTCACGAGATGTCATGTATGGTGCATGTGAGATTTATCCTAAGCACATTATGGTGTGTGGGAGGTTTATCATAAGCACATTAGGATGCGCGGGAGGTTTATCCGAAGAACATTATGGGATTCAGGAGTGAACCTAATCCATCATGGGACTATGTCCACCATGTCTTGGGAGGGAACCGAGAATCCATGCTATGTTCCAAAGTGTCTTTGGAAAATAATTATGAATGCTTATGAGCCATTCAAGTGAAATTTATATTATTTTACGAATGAATTAAGTTGGTTTTCCAAATTATATATTTATAAATTTAAATCCCTTTTAACTAAAATGTTTATTTTGAAAAGTAATCATGTCTTCTTAATATTGCATTAACAAACATTATGACATGTTTTTTCTATTTTTATTAAATTCAAAACTCTATTTGGTTTACTTGTGTTTTAATAAACCCTTACTGAGATTTTTATCACTCGCCCTATGTCTTCAAAATATCTTTTCATAGGTCCTAAGGATGTGTAGAAGTGAGCCAATGGTCAAGGTCCTACAACAGTGTTTACCCTTATAAAGAATAGTTTTGGTCTTTTCTTTTATAGGTTGTGTAATCAGAATTCCTTTGATGGATCCGAAATCTCTAAAACTCTATACCTTTGCGATCTCAAGATGTGTTATAAATAAATGGATTATTTATATATATAAAAATTAGTCCGGATTTTTGGTTCGACATATACACAATTCTAATGTTTTAAAATGTCGTTGGGTTTTTTTGGGTGGCTTCTGTTAGAGTGCGCTCAAGAAACATGGATGGTTTAATGAGGTCTAGTTGATCCTGAGTGATACCTAGTTTTCCCATGTAACAATTTTCGAGATGAGATCATGGACACCAACTATTTCCAGGGGCTTGATTGCCAGGTGGATGACGCCTTGAGGTTATTTTGTGTTCTTCTTATGTAGATGAACATCTTGTACTGATGTCTCGTTTGCATGCTGAATGTGGTTTGGATGTAGATAAGATCTTTGGTTTCGTGTGGTTTACTCTAATGTCACCCCAGTTTTTTCATCCAGGATCAGAAGGTATGTTTTACCGTGATGATCTCAATGTGTCATATCGATTGTTTTCCCAAGTTCATGATGGGGTACGACTATTTAAATGGGCATTTCAGCTAGAGGCATCACCAAAGAAAATTTGAAAGTTTTGATTATCATGATCGAATAAGTATTGAGATGCATTTATCTAAAGGCAATGGTTATATCTTTTAATATGCACTGGCCATATAAGCTGGGTGTATCGAGGGTAGTCAACAAGGGATGGTGCGACTTGATATCCCTCCCCATTGTCGCGTGCCGTTGGTGATGAACTATTTCTTGTCCTTATTGGGTAAGATGGCTATAATGCAAATTTTGAATGAATCCTTTCATGGAAGAGTCTCCAAGGTCAGTTTAAATTATTTCATTCTAGAATCTACCCTCCGATCAGATCATGTCACATACCGTGAGCATCGTTGGAGTGCTACGAGAACGTCTTGAAAGACTCTTCCAACAGTAGTGGTGTTGTGTTTTGGGTTTGGATCTTAAATTCTAGAACCTATTGCGGCTAAGGAGATGATGTGGAGATTGTATATCTAGTTTGATGGGTAAGTCTAAGCTCTGTCTCGGTGCATCATCCCAGAACAAGCATTGTCTTGAGTTTCTACAGTCTATTTTCCGTATTCTAAGGTAATGCTTGAAGGTGCATTGGGCATTGGAAATGTAGTGTTGATGTTTGATAAAGAATTAATGACCTGAGTAGTTCAATTTATGTTATATTAATTTTCACAAGGATTCTTAGGGACAATAAGATCTAAGGTGGGGAGGTTGTAGCATCCTGTGTTTTTGGACTCGACAAAAAACCAAAAGGAATTTGAATTTCATCGTTTTTTTGGACGGTCTATTTTGTAAACTGGGATTTAGAATGCGATTATGAGAGTTATAACACTTCAAAGTGTTGTTTTTTGAATTGGGTAAAGTCCCATGGGGTCTTTCAGGAGTCTCAATGAGTTTTGGGAGCGTCAGACCCCAGAAAACTCAATTTTTCAGAGTTTTCACTAGGTGCATGGTATGTGAGAAACTGCGTGGCCCCCAACATAAAACTTTGGGGATGGTGTGGGTGAAAAGTGGTGAAGTAAATAGGATATGCATGGTTAACCCAAACCATGTTACTAGCGCTTATGGTTAGTGCAACATTGGTATTAAACTCACATTGTTCATCGCATGGTTGGAGCCTTGTTTGGCCAAACAGTGTGGCCAAACTATGCAAGCAATTTTTGGCGGTAAATTTACCCTTTGGCCCTTAATGATGGTTTTAAAACTCCTTTTCTTTTTTTCCCTTCTCCTATAGTGGATCACCCTTCCTCTTCTATTCATGGTGCTCCTCCTCCCCCACCTATGGCATTTTACTCTAACTCCCTCATCTCTCCACTGAATCCTTCACCGTGAAAAGCATCATAAACCCCTAGGTAAGCTCAACTTTTATCACCAATCTTTTTCTAGTTTCACATTCCATCCATTGTACTATTTTGGGGCCATGGATTTTTCCATATTTTAGGGCATTTTAAAATACTTGAATTTCTTCCATTCTAGGCTGAATCAAGGCTAAAAAATAGTTGAGTGCAGCTCCACTACATCAAGGTAGGTGATCAAGTCTCTTTCCCATCATTTCGTCACATTTTAATTTAGTCGAAATAGTGCCGCTCACTAGACCCATTTGATGAAACTTTAGAATTGAATATTAATTTAATTAAAATGGTTTCCCATGAATTATGTGACCTCTCCTTACAATAAAACCCATTTGGGCCATTCTATCAATTATTGGCCACCCCTTTGGGTGTGTCCACCATGAATGGTTTATTGCCTATGCCTCAAATGGTTAATGAACAAGTGTGAACTCCTCCCTAGTTAAATTCCTTAATTAATTAAATTTAATTGGAATGAATGGTTGGTATTTAGATTCATGGTACACACCTTTTATTTAAATGATCATGTTGGATGCTTCTTGTTGAAATCCATATGCTTTATGTTTAATTATTATTTAAGTGTACAAATACCCAAGTTTAATGCTATATATTGTTGATTACATTTATATTATATTATGTTCATTACATTGGTCTTGTTTCTTAGCCTCTTGAGGTTGCACTTTAGGATCGACATCACATTGCCTTATGAAATAGCATGTGCCAAGTCACTAATATCTAGAACCTCTTTTGGGTGATCTACATGTCAGTTCTTGCACACTATTCCTCATGATCGTACTTTATATCTTGGGCATGTTGTTTAATTCCTAGTGCTTATTACTAATACCATAATTAGATGGTTTGAATGGAATTCTATGCTTGTTCAAGCTTCTTAGCTTGCACTATTGTGATGTCATTGATGACATGTGATTAGATATGTGTAAAAGCCATGTGGTTGTGTTTTTATTCCTCTACTAATGCCTATTTCTTATTTCCTAATGATCATAACATATGGCCTAGAGCCCATGTATGTGTCTAATTATTTTTTACCATATTTGACACCTTGTTTAACTTGTGGATTGAGATGTTTATTATGATGAGTCAGATGTTTTACTTCTCATTTTTCTATTCCTTTTTGTTCTAGAAATCATAAACACTTTATTTATACTTTAGTAACTTTTTATGTCCAAATTGTTTTAATATGTTTTTATAGAAAACATTAATTTTTAGAATACATAGAATAAGTTTTAAAGTATTATATTTATAAAATTATATTTTTCATTATGGTAATCATAATAACTATGGATCTGATCCCTCAGAATCAAATTTTATTAAAAAGGTGAAAGACTTTGTCTTGTCCTTTTACTAACAAAAGTATTCATCATCAGAATGATATTAATACTAATAAAATTGGATTTACCCTAATTATGATAATCATACAAACCATATTAAGTAAGTTCATCAGATTGACTTATGTTTATAATATGAATATGGTAAAAAATTTCTAATGTAAGGAAGCCATTTTACACTATAATGTGTAAAACAATACGAAATTATAATTTTGGTTTTCAATTCCAGTTTCCCAAGTTTTTACAAAAAACTTGGAAAAAGTATGATTGTTGGAAAACAAAGATGACCATTAGATAAATGCATATAAATATTTATTCATTAAAAGAGTTTGAAGATAATCGATTTCATTTTTTGAATTTCACATTGTATTTCTAAAGATTACAAAGGGTGAATGACTTGTTCTTAGTCATTTTTATTTGTTTTAGAGTTTTTTCTTCTCAAGGGAACCTTTTCAGGTTGTCCCCTGAAGAATTTTTCTTCATTGTAATCGTGAATCCAATATGTGATTATGATCGAGGGCTTGCGAGGATAGAAAGATGGAGAATCTAATCTTAGGATCGAGGTATTACAGGGATTGTAAGATAGAGCCGATCCATCAGATCAAGGGCTACTAAACCTAGGTAGATAGAGAATATGATATTCATATTGAGGTATTTCCTTGCCAAGGAAAGAATAACATTATCATAAGTACAAAACAAGGGATACCTTTATCCAAGGTTTTGTGTCTACCTTACTCTTAAGGTTAAAATAGATGTATTCATTTTTTAATAGTTGTATTCCATTCTTATATTTTCATTATTCTATTACTTGTTTCTTACAAGTCTTAAATTCTATTGTTCTTGTTTGTAATTGTTTTATCATAACGTATATGAATATGATAAACAACAATCTATTAACCATATCTTCTGTGAATCTAATCTATTTAATTTAATATAATTCAATGTTATGTGATTATTATTATTTCAATATGATATAATCAAATCTATTCTGATAGGAATCATTCATATTACAATACTTTGATTTAATCAGACTAAGGGCAATGTATGAATCCGATCATTTTACTTAAAGAGTTTTGTGAAATTTTTTTAGTTTAAATCCTTTTAAACTAAAGTTTGTATAACTAAAATTCACCCCCTCTTTTAATTAATCCATGAAGAACATATTATTTCAATCCTAATATCAATATATAAAATATTGATATCAAACAATTGGTATCAGAGCAGGATTCCACAACTCAAATAATTGCTAAGTTTTTTTTTCTATTGCAAGTCAGTTAATTTTTGTTTTAAAATTTTTCATTATGAAATTTTATTACACTAACATATTTTTTGAAAATAATTTTTTTTATTAATATAGAAGGAATTAATATTTAATCCATTGATAATCTCAATCCCAATAGACCACCAATTTTTGATGGTGCTGACTATGAATATTGCAAAGACAAAATGAATACCTTAGTAATCAACATTGGGGTTGATACTTTTGTATTGCTGAATGGTTATTACAAAATAATAGATAAGGAATTTACAACTTTCACTAACCAAGAAATGATTTCCATGATGCACCAAAGGATTCTTAATATCATTAATAGTTTACAATATCTAAGAGAAAATTTATTAGATGATGAAACACTTGTAGATAAAACACATAGATATTAGGATTCATATTCTTAATGATCACACATAAAAAGTAGATACGATTTTAAAATTCATTTGAATACAAGATCAAATTTTTGATATTTTTACAAAACCTTTACCTTATGATAGATTTGAGTACATTAAACAGAGTTTGGAATTTTCAATGTAAAATGATCATTCATATATAATTATTTTTTATCCATATACTTACATTAAGTTACTCCTCTTAATAGGGGTAGTATATATGTTTTTTTTTCAAAAATTTTTGTTTTTCAAATATATAATTTTATTAAAATTTTTATAATGAAGTTTTAGACTCATATTTATTTTTTAAATATTCAGATTTAGTATTCTCAAAAGGATAATCTGAGTCAATTTTTTTTACAAATTATGAAGGCTCAAGGTTTCTAAAAATTTTTATAATGGGTTTTTTTCTTTTGAAATATAATGTTTAGTTTTACCCTTAAAAACCATGTTAGGTTTTCTTTCAAAACCTTTGTATTTGAACTATTGTATTTAGTTTCTTAAAACTATCATAATATAGCTAGTTTTAAAAAATAAAGAACATGTTGAACATATCGATTACACTTTCCAACTTCGAAAGGTATTTATATTATCTTTAAAATTTTATTTTCACTATTTCATTACAACTATTTATCCATTTTTTTGTTATATTTTTTTAAAACTTTTTTTTTGTTTTTAAAATTTTTCTAATCGTATTCAATCTCTATAAGACAATTTTATTTAAAACCTTAAGAGTTAAAAATTAGTAGAATATTTATTTATAGGATTTTCAACCATCAAATCAAACAATTTATTATCTCAACCATTGGATCTATTTTATAAGATGAACCATCTCCCTGATCAACTATATAAAGGAGGGACCCCCCTCTACCACATCGGTTTCTCAATTGTTTTTTCATCGACATGTTATTTCTTACAAGTTGATCAGTCTGAAAGTTTTTCTTTCCATATGACTGATTGTATCCACTCTTTATGATGAATGAAAAACCAAATTAAAAATATTGGTTTGTTTTCTCATAAATGTTAATATAAAAGTATTTCTTTTTCAAATACAATTCTACTCTAAATAAAGCTATTAATTTTCATGGTTTAGAATCAATTTGTGTAGAAAAATAAAATCATGAAGTTGATAAGTATTATCGAGAATTAGTTCACAAATTTTATGATTCTTTGAAATTTATCAAATAAAAGGATAAGGTTTACTTCAATATTTATATAGAAGAATATAAATTATCACCATGAAAATTATCAAAATTGGTATGAGTGCCTTCTAAAGGTGATGCATATTGTCCATCACACAAAATTTGGATACCCTTGGAACCTTTGAAAAAAGAAAATCTAAGGATTCATTGTTTTCTCATGATGAGAAATCTAGAAAAGTATCTCATCATACCCTAAATAATAGTCTCATTTATTTTTTACAGGAAGGTCTTTTAATACCCATTAATGGTGACTGATATACTCTCAAATTAATAGATGTCTTCATATTTGACTATTTGGTTAACAAGAGAAATATTGAATTTATAAAGCTTGTTCTTTTGACTGTACAAAACATCAAAAATAATTCCATAAAGACAAAGATTATAATGTTTCTAGCCTTCTTGAGTAAGTTTATTATTGAGTGTTTTAAGTTTATAAATTTTGATAATAATCATATTCAATGAGGGAAAAGGTTTCTTTCATTAATAAAGATATGATAAAAAGATTGAAGATGGAGTTTGATGAAAAGTCCAAAAAGGTTTGTTAAAAAATAGCGCTACTACATCAGATGGAGATCTATCAAGAAAACCAGAGAAGATGAGTAAAAATAAAATAAAAGTTAATATCTCACCTATTAAATAAGATAATAATGAAAAGAAGTGAAATAAGTCACCCGATTATGTTTATGGGGAATGAATGAGACCCAAATATGATAAGAATCCAAAACTTCCTAAAATCAGATTAAACCCTACTAAGGCTAAGGCCAAAATGGTTCATTGTGTTGAAAATCTAGAGGATGAATCTAAAAAGGAAGAAGAAAAATATAAGACTCTAATATTCTATTTTTTGTCAAAATTTGATGAAAGGAGTTGAATTTGCCTATGAAAATGATATAAAAGAAAATAGGATGTAGTGTTACTATTTCTAGAAACTCCAATCATTCTTGATAATGATTCCTCTATGAAAGAAAAAGTAAAAGAAAAATATTGAGTAATTGGATCTACCTTTAAAAGAAAAAGAATTTTTTCTAATAGTGACACTGTAAATTCAATCGACACCACCTTTAGTATATAAAGAATCGATACTATTTATTTCAGGAAAAGAAACACTCTAAATAGATTGTCTTCTTAAAGAAGAACATAACAAGGAAGTTAGTGACTTGGTTTCAGGTCATCAAAAAGAAATTATTGATAAGGTTGATAAGAATAAATTATAAGGAAAAGATTGTTATGATAAAGGAGATAAAGAAGGACAAGAAGGAAAATAAGATGAACAAGAAGATATAGAATATGAATATGTTGAATAATAAATTGAAGTTGAAAAGAGTGAAGAGGATAATTAAGAAGATAATGATCAAAAATAGAAAGAAGAAAGTCATGAGGGAGAAAATTAATCTGAAAAATCATCAGATTCATCCTCACCAGAATCATATTCATTGGAACCGACTTGAAAAACAGAGGATGAAGAATTCGAATGTTTAGAAGAAGAATCCTCATTAGAAGAAGAAGAAGAGTCTTCATCTAAGAAGAAAGTGGATGGTCTAGTTTGGAAAACAAAACATTCAGAAAACCCTAACACCAGATATTTTGACATTATGGAGAAATTTTATGATAAATATGGGTCTTAAAACGTTGATAAAGCTATGAAGAAAGTTCTAAAAGTAGATAAGAAAAAAGTTAAGGATGTTTCTATTGGAACTAGCTAGACTAAGCTTCCTCAACCTGATCCAAAGTGATCAGAGTCTGAAGGGACCATCGCACAGATGAGTTATGATTACAACATTCAATCATTGAAAAGGTTGAATGGATTGTACCTTACCTTCCAAGACTTGAATCAAGATAGAAATTTTATTATGAAATTATTTCCAAAAAAATCAGACTCTATTGAAATGATTAATCAATCATTAATCTGTATTAAATTTTATTTTTTAACATTACAAGAAATTTCTATTTCCCATATAAGGTCTTGTAATTCAATGGTGAAATGGTCAAATAATGTCGATGCTGATGTTTGGTCTCATGATGATTAAGTTCAAGATATAATAAAGTCTATCATTGAATCAACTAAATCTTTTAATCATTTATAAAAAGATATAGTTGATAGGGTAAGTTTTTTGGAAGAGTTAAAATACTATACGGATGACTGGATTGATGTAGTGGATGATCTCAAAATCAAATTCTAAGACTTGAAGTTAGAAATTTCCAGAGTATGTTTTTGTTCAAATGATGTTTCGATTCTCAAAAATTATAAAAATAATCTTGTTGGGGAAGTAAATAAACTCAAAGTTGAGAATCAGAGTGTGAAAGATCAAATGGTGAAGATGAATATTGATCATAAAGAATTCAATAAGTTTATGATGGTCTAAAAACCCTTATGAAGAAAGAATAATTCTTTTTCAAATTTTATTGTAATCTGTATCTTGATAAAATTTTGAAATTTATGTTCATTAATGAAGTACCCATATATCCAAATATGATTGTATGAATATTTATCTAGTACAATCGATTGAATATTATTTAATAAATTTTTAGACGATTAGTTAATTCATTATATTTTTTCATTAACTTTCCTATTCACTAACTTTTTTTATACATTATATTGAGCCTCCAATTATTCTTTTAAATCACAAAGTTGGAGATATTTCTATAAAGGGGGATTCTAATTGAAAGGATAATATTTTTTTCACAATGGGATAGAATATATTTATTAGGGGGAGATGAAACTTTTAGAGAATTTATTGTATTCATTATTTTCTCCATTATATCTAGAATACACATAAAATTAGGGGGAGTTAAGTGTCAAGATTTATTTATAAATATGAAGTTTGTTTAAATGTACATAACTATAAGTTTTTTAAGGTTTTCATCTATTTAAATTTTTAGTGTTTGTGATTTCCAAAAGGGGGAGATCATTGATTCAGAATTTTTACTTCTCACTTTTCTATTAATTTTTGTTTTGGAAATCAAAAACAATTTCTTTATAATTACATTACTAAATTTTTATGCCAAAAGTGTTTTAAAATGTTTTTATAAAAAACTTTACTTTTTACCATACTTAAAATTAGTTATAAACTATTACTTGTATAAACTTATATTTTTCATTACAGTAATCATAATAAGTCTAGATCCAAACTATTAGAATCAAAATTTATTATAAAGGTGAAAGACTTTGTCTTATCTTATTACTGATAAAAGTCCTTATCATTGTACTAATATTAATACTGATAAAATTAGATTTACCATGACTGTGATAATCGTACTGACCATAGTTAGGAAGTTAATTAGACTAACTTAAGTTTATAATAAGAATATGATAAAATTGTTTATAATATAAAGTAACCCTTTTAAAATATAATGTGTAAAATAATATGACATCATAATTTCTATTTTAAATGCTAGGTGTCCAAGTAATTTAAAAAAACATGGAGAAAATATAACCATTAGAAAATAAAGATTAATTTTAGATAAATTCATATATATACCTTGTCATTCAAAGAGTTTAGAGCTGATTGATTTAATTTTTCAATTTCTCATTGTACAAGAGATCTAAAGATTAAAAAATTTGAATGGCTTGTTCTTAGAATTTTTTAGTTATTTTTTAGTTTTTTTAAGGGAAAATTATTAGGATGTCCCCTTAAGAATTCTTAATCATTGTAATCATGTGTCTGATCTTTGATTATGATCGAGTGATTGTGGGGATTGAAAGATGAAGAATTTGATCTTATGATTGAGGTATTACAAGGATAGAAAGACAAAGTCAATCCATTAGATCGAGGGATACCGAGGCTAGGTAGAGATAGAATCTTATATTCATATTGAGGGATTTACTTACAGAGGAAAGTTATACTTTATTGTATGTTTAAAACAAGGGATACATTTAGCCAAAGTTTTGAGGCTACCTTACTATTAATGTTAAAAGATATCAGCTTATTTTTTAATGGATTTAAGTAATCCTTACATTGTTATTATTCAATCACTTGTTTCTTAATAGTCTCAAATTCCACTTTTCTTGTTTTTAATTGTTTTATCGTCACATATTTGAATATGATAAACATTAATCTATTCATTGGATCTTCTGTGAATCTGATTTTTTTACTTTAATATAATTTAATATTATATGATTATGATTATTTCACTCTGATATAATAGTATCTTCTCTAATATTATCTGAATCATTATGATTAAGATACTTTGATTTAATCGGACTAAGGTCCAAGTTAGAATCTGATCCTTTTTACTAAAAGAGTTTTCTAAATTGGTTTAGTTTAAATCCTTTTAAAATAAAATTTTTATAACTACAATCCACCCATCTTATAATTAATCCATTAATAACATATTCTTTTTACCCTAATATCAATATATATAATATTGATATCCAATATATTTATGGAATTATATTATTGATGCCTTTCCTTGTGAAGTGACATGGATACTATGGTTTAGTAGCTATAGACCAAAAGAGAACACAGGTCTTGAGTTAAAGATTTATGGATGGACTCACCCTTCTTAGTTATATATACTTGATGTGTTAGGTGGGAAACTTAGGATTTCTAGGTATGGTCTCACTGGGTGGCTTTTTATACTTGTGAGAAATTTTGATTCCCTCGTAGAGCAACCAAGGATGAACCTGTTGGGAAGATGGATATGCCATTCCTCAGGTGATACATGTTCCCCTATGTGAGATACTTCATACAGGCTCAGAGTCACCATACCTTGAGTGATATAATGAACATCATATGGGTTTACTTGGAAGGACTCAGATGTATCGGTTATATTAGAGACACTGGTAGTGACCCTTGAGATTCTATTAGATTACCTTGTATAGATTTAGGACTCCACTACTGGATTTTACATATCTATGTTTTAAAAGATGGATTATTTTGAAATATCCATTATTTATATTTTTTAGCATGATTGTATATTGATATAGTTATGTGGCCTCTAAGATCAAGCACAATATTTGAGCCTTATTTTTTTTTGTGGATTATTAAATTGTAATGGTCGTTTCATACATTATGACCAGTGTATGTACCCCCTTTCAGATATCCAACTTAGGCCAAATTAGGTGGTATTAGATGAGTATCCATTTTGGAACTCAGACCAATTATCAATTATTTAATTTTTTTAATAACTCGTCTTTTATTTATCTCTAGAAAACTTTCATTATTTACTATAAAAAATCATTTGGCCATGAAACTGTGAGTGACAGCCTACTATGATTTATATCTCAAAACATGCCCGGACATCCTTTGGTACCCAAGTATATCTTTTTGTTTGTAGGTATTTGGATTCCTTTCTTGTATTGTGCTATGTACATAGGATTTTAGAGGTAAAAGACCGAACCTAAGCTTGATATTCTCTATAGAAGATTTTGGTCTTTTGACGTTTTTGTATATGTTGGGCAAAAATCCCTCAAGGTATCATTGAAGCATTTTTGAGGTGATTGTGTTTGTTGACAAAAGTGGACATCTGAGTAGTGATTGTTGACAAAGCAAAACAATGACATACAACTTTGTTGACAAAGAGGATTTCATGGTGGAATGTTGAGTTCAAGAGCTGAGTTCAACGATCCATGTTTGATTCAAGAATGTCGATAAAAGGAATGGATGATCTGGAGGCGGTACAAAAGAACAGATACAAGGTGGCACCGTTTTCCAGTGTTTGAAAAATTTTAGGGCCTAAAAATCGACGAATGAAGAAAAGTGTTTTTGGCAAAGGACTTGCGCGCCGAGGACTTGGAGTATAGGAAACTTGCGCACCATATGTTTTTCAAGATCAGAATATCAAAATATGGCTAAGGAAGTAGGTTTGCACAAGTTTGGGAGCTGGTCACGCAAGTGTCCAAAAGGGCAGAAGACTTGCGCGACGAGACTGGGTCGCGCAGGTGACTTGCGCGCCGTCGCGTAGGGTGGTCAATTTGCCTATAAATACTGGACCACCCCTCTTCATTCTTTACCGGAGTTCAACTCTTTGAGAAATCAGAGCTCCTGTCACGCAGGTGTGGTGGTCGCGCAGGTGGTGTGTGTGGTCGTGCAGGTGAAGTTGCGTGCCAGTGGTTGAAGTTGTGCGCCGGTGTTAGAAGTTGCGCGCCGGTTGGCAGTTGCGCGCCAATATTGGTTTGGGCGTAAAAGGAATAGAGTCACGCAAGTTTGGAGTTGAGGAAGCTTGTGTCGCGCAAGTGTATGATGAGGACTTGTGCGCCGATACTTGCACGCCGAGATTGACTTGCGCGCCAAGTAAGGTTTTGTTCCAGCAGTGATTTTCGGACTGCGTGGAAGCTGTAAGTTTTCCCGATACCTTCGGTGCAAAGAGATATTCATCTATGGGTGAAAGTTGTACTTCAACAGAGCATCTACACACAGAGGAAGATGCATTCATTCATGAAAATGAAGAGACCTACAGGTCTATAAACTGTGAGTGGATTCCCTTCCAGAGTAGTGAGCTTAGGAAGAGGAAGAAGGTGATCCTCTCCACCGGCAGTGAGCCAGAGAGAGAGAAACAGGGAGTGACCCTTGGGAAAGCAGTGAGCTGACCCTAAACCTTGTATAGGCAGTGAGCCTGGGCATAGAAGTGATCTACCCCGAACCTTGTAATCCACAACTAGTGAAGATTAGTGGAATTTGGTACGACCGGAAACTTGTCGGCGTATGCTCCTTGGACGTAGCCCAGTGAGGGTGAACCAAGTAAAAATATATGTGTCTATCTGTTTGCTTCCCTGCATTGCATTCAAAGCATCATCAATAGATAAAGAGGTAAAGAAGTGATCATAGTTTACAAACAAGAGCAAACAAAGTTACCCTTGTAATAAAGAGGTCAAGATCCAGTGGGGCAGGAAGTATTTCGAAAAAGAATATCCATAACCTGATTCACCCCCCCTCTCAGGGTATATAGGCCCATATTGGTCCTAACAATTGGTATCAGAGGGATAGGTTGATTTTAACAGATTTGTTTGCTCTGACTTGGTGTAGTCGATCTATGTGCCATGGAAAAGGGAAAAATATCCAAGAAGAAGCAGAAGTCAGGTGGTATTCCTCAGTGTGGAAGTGTGTATGGAAAAAGTGTGATTCAATTGAAAGAATCAAACATTTTACTGAAGTAAGGTCTGGATGAATCTGACAGGGAAAATATTGATTCACTCAAGCATGATGTAGTAATGAGTGAAGTACATGAACTTCAAAGTGATATTGAAACAAGTGATGATGAAGAAGAAAGAATTGAAGGAAGAATAGATATGAAAGCTGAGTTAGAGGATTCTCTTGAAGAGATAGATGTTTGGAGAGCCAAAACCAAGAAAGCTAACAAAGTTGTTCACGATGCCAAACTCTATATGCAGCAGCAAGAAGAAGAGAAGTCTGAGTTGATGAATAAAATTGAGGAACTCAAGTTATCAGCACCAGAGAACTCATAAATAGTTGGTGAGTATAAGCTTAAGATTGAAGAACAGAAAAGGGAGATCGATAGCTTGAATAGAAAAGAGAAAGATCAAGTCAAGTGCATCGAAGAACCTAATATTCCAAGTGACATTGGAAACAACGAAGAAGTTAAATCTAAAGATATTCTGATCCAAGCACTGAGAACTGAGATCAACAAGCTAAGAGGCTTGAATCAAAGGCTTATTGATGTAGCTACTGATCTGAGGAAGAAAAATGATTCTCAAGATGAAGAATTGAAAAATAAATTTGAAAAGGTGGAAAAATCAAAAGCTTGTGACAAGGAGAAGAATCTAAACTCATATGAGATTCAGAATTTGAAATCTAAAAATGCGGATCTAACTACAGAGCTATCCGAACTACTTCAGAAGAATAAAATTCTACAACAAGAGAATGAATCTATCTCCAAATCTGTTTCTGAGGAAAAATTGAAAGTAGAGAAGCAAAGTGCAATGGTGGAAAAGATGACACGTGAATTGGAAGATGAGATGGGTAGAGGGAAGCTTCTCAAGAGAGAACTTGATGTCCAACTTGAATCAAAGGAGACAAAGATTCAAAAGTTGGAAGAAGATCTTGAATCAGTTAAGAAGGAATTAGAGAGTTCCAATGATAGAGGAAAGCCTAAAATGAAGGATGCCTTACATTTACTATTTGATCATCCTTCGACAAGTGATGATAAAATGAAGTACAGATATGCTATTTCTGAAGAGAAACAATAGAATATTTTCTCAGCTCAAAGACCAGCAAGTTTCAGAAAAGCTGGTATTAGATTTGATGAATCACCTCCCATGCATGATAAGAAGAGAGCCGTGAACAGTTCTAGGAGTGAAGAAAAACCTGTAGGTGCTGTAGATAGGCCTAAGAGGTCAGTTACAAAAAGAAGTGACGACATGTGCTATTTCTGTGGGATTCACGGCCACACATCAAGCTTCTGTCCAGAGGCTCAGGAATACATTTCGTATTGTGAAAACAGAAAATGTACAAAATCTGAGAATAAGATGAAGCATCATGAGAAATCAGAAAGAAGAGTCTCTCAAAGAAAAGTATTTGTTATATGCCATTAGTGTGGAAGAATGGGACACACCATGAGTATGTGTCAGGAAGCTCAGGAGCTCAATTTCAGAGGAAGAACTCAAGCTACATCAACATCTCGACATAGAAATGATGAAATGAGGTATGTCTTTGATGGAAGATGTTTCATATGTTCTGATCATGGGCATTTGGCAAGAAATTGCAGCAAGAAGAACACAGGAAAGGAAAAGGAACTCGAAAGGAGATTCCTGACTCCAGTAATGCATAATGAGAAATTCTACACTGGGAGACAACGTGGTCAGGAGAAGAATTGGCTTAGAGCCTCAGGGAAATCACATGGAGTTGAACGAAAGGTGTATCAGTCACCACCTCGTTCATACTCACAACAACTCTCAAGGAGAGAATGTGAACAAAACTGGAAGATTAAGGGGAGATCTACTTCAGCTGTGATAAAGAATAATGAACGTTCAAGAGAGGACTCACCACTCATGAAAAAGAGTGTGATGACTCAGACATCTGATAAAAGAAATATGAACAAAGAACTTATTGAAAAATTCACATGTCGTGTTTCACAGAGAAAAGTGGAGGAAGGTGCAAGATCCTTGCAATGGTGGAAGAAGCAAGGGAAGATGGAAAGAAAAGAGATTCCTACTCAGAGAAATAATCAAGGAAAATGGAATTTTGGTGGAACATCAAAGAAGGAAATGTGTACTAGTTGGTTTAAACCCCAAATGGTGAGAAAGGCCAAGCCTGCAGAATCTACATATCAGAAAAAGGCTCAGAATGTAGGCAATGAATGCCTAGTCATATGGCCAGAGCAATTGAAGTTGGCTAGGCAGCTGGAGGAAGCAAGAAAGAAGTGTGATGCCCTCCAAGAAAAAATCAAAGGGTTGACCCATCAGGATCAACCATCATCCTCATCTTGAGGATTTTGAGAAATATCCCCTCTCCCTATGTATATAAATGCAACTAACTGATGATTCATGTGTTTCATGTTCTAGGGATATACGATCCAAGGGGCAGTGGCATCTAAGGATGCAAAATGGATATGTGATATGCTCTACAGTTTCAATTGATTCAAATCAGGTACCAGAGTTGAAGAAGAAAGTGAGCAACAGAGCACAATAGAATGTGATTGTGTTTTTAACATTGTCTCTTGTTTCCTACACCGAGTTTTAACTCAGTAGGCTTAGAGATTTTGTTAATGGCTCAACTCTGAGTGGAAGATGAGAACAAATGATGCATGAGGAAAAGACTAGTTATGGGTCTAAAATATTGGGCCTAACTATGGGAAGAGTTGCATAACACAGGGGGAGCATTCTATATCCTAATCAGATACATGATGTCAATATGATATGAAAGATGAATGTTTGTTCTCATGAAGAATGATTGGTGGAGAAGTAGTAATAACCTTGCATTTCATGCTTATTTATTTTGATCTAACATTGTGGTATCAGCTGACTGTTTTCAGGATACCAAGAAGCTACGAGAAGTAGTTGAAAATAATGATTCCATTGAACAATGAAACAGTGAGAAATTTCCTGATAAACTTGATGAGGAGGAAAGCAAAAAAGGGGGAGCATAAGTGAATAATGCTGATTTAGAAAAGAAAAATCATTATCTACACAATAGTCAAAGAGATGAGCTGAAATTGACATGCAGAATATCATTGGTGATTAGCCAGCTCTAGCTCAGACAAGGAGAATGGAATCACTGTAGAAAACATCTTTTATATCCCAGGTTGAGCCTAAATGCTTGGTTGATGCGGCTGAAGAAGGCATTATATGGGCTGAAACAAGCACCAAGAGTATAGAACTGAAGGCTACATTAGTATTTGAAGAAACTTGGTTTCCAGCGTGGTGGAGCTTCTTACAATATCTATCTCAACCACAATGGTAATCAAAGGATGATGAGGCTGGTCTATGAAGAAGACATAATATTTGGCGGATCAGATGATGCACAGTGAAAAACATTTTTTCTGAATCCATGAAACATGAGTTCCCAATGTCTATGATTGGTGAGTTGATGTTTTTCCTTGGTCTAAAGGTGACACAGGGAAGGAATGGAACATTAATTTCTCAATCCGAATATGTAAATGGGGTTTAGGAAAGATTTGGAATAGAGAATTCCAAAGAAATGAAGACTCGGGTTGCTACCCGGATGAGATTATCAAAAGATGAGGATGGCAAGGCAGTTAATATCACAGAATATAGGCAAATTATCGGAAGTCTGTTGTACTTGACCGTGACAAGGCCTGATATTGTTTTTTCCACATGCCAAGCAGAGAGATATAAGAGTAATCCCAAGGAAAGCCATATGCTTGCAGTGAAAAGAATACTTCGGTATATCCAGGGCATAGTGGATTTTGTCTTGACATATACTGACAAATCTCAAACAGAGTTATTGGGATATACTGATGCAGACTGGGCCGGTTCAGCAGATGATAGAAAATCAACGTCAGGTGGTGCATTCTATCTTGGTGGATTGTGTATTTCTTGGCTAAGAAAGAAGCAAGATTTCATTTTATTGAGCACCGCAGAAGCTGAGTATATTGCGGCCATTCAAGCATGCACACAATTATTGTCGATGAAGCAGTACCTTGAAGATATGGGAGTTGAAGTGAAGTCTCCGATCAGAATCCAATGTGATAACTCAAGTGCTATAAATCTTAGCAAAAATCCCATCCATCATTCACGAACAAAGCACATTGAGATAAAGTATCATTTTATCCAGGAGAAAGTTGATCAGGGAATCGTGAAGTTGGAGTACGTGCCTACAGAACTACAAGTTGTAGACATTACGACAAAGGCCTTACCCAAGGAAGTGTTTGAGAGACATCGACTGGCTCTGGGAGTTCAGTCAACTCCCCGCACTTGAAATAGTGTGGATGTGGCCACCCCCCTCTCCCCGAGGTATGATGTGTTTTTCCCTAATGTGCTGACTTGTTCTCTACTCTGTTATAGACTACCAAGGATTGCCTTTGGGTTCGTTGACAAAGGGGGAGAAAATAGTGATTGTTCAAGGGGGAGACAATGTGTAGATTTGATAAATCTTGACTGATATGGGGAGAAGCTGACAGGTGGAGCAGCCAGATAGGGGGAGTTGAAGCCAGTTGAATGTGCTTAGCCAGAGATTAGCTTGGACAACACAGGAAGTATGGCTAAAGAGGTGTTGAAGCTGTGAGCAGAAAGGGGGAGCGTATTAAATCTGACGATGCTAGAAGTGATCGATCAACGAATAGATATCACGACAGCTGAGGATCGTGATAAAAGCAGAAGAGTGGTGTTGGAAAATGGTAAGAATATTTCCAAACCAAACATTGGTCTTCCAACAAGCCCATCAACAATTGGTATCAGTTTAGTACAAATTGGTATCAGTTTGGTGTCAACAGTGGATGTCAAAGATAAAGTGATTCATTGATGAACTTTTCATTTACTCTTGTTTCTCACGCTGAGCATTGCTCATGTGGGCTTAGAGTATGTGTTGAGTAAATCCTTGATCGCTATCAGAATCGCAATGAGGCGAATGGAGGCTGAAGAATCAATGACGTATCTTTGTTTTGGAAGAGTTGTCAACAAACCCAAAGGGGGAGATTGTTGGGCAAAAATCCCTCAAGGTATCATTGAATCATTTTTGAGGTGATTGTGTTTGTTGACAAAAGTGGACATCTGAGTAGTGATTGTTGACAAATCAAAACAATGATATACAACTTTGTTGACAAAGAGGATTTCATGGTGGAATGTCGAGTTCAAGAGCTGAGTTCAACGATCCATGTTTGATTCAAGAACATCGATAAAAGGAATGGATGATCTAGAGGCGGTACAAAAGAACAAATACAAGGTGGCGCCGTTTTCCAGTGTTTGCCAAATTTTAGGGCCTGAAAATCGACGAATGAAGAAAAGTGTTTTTGGAAAAGGACTTGCGCACCGAGGACTTGGAGTATAGGGAACTTGCGCGCTATATGTTTTTCAAGATCAGAAGATCAAAATATGGCTAAGGAAGTAGGTTCGTGCAAGTTTGGGAGCTGGTCGCGCAATTGTCCAAAAGGGCAGAAGACTTGCGCGACGAGACTGGGTCGCGCAGGTGACTTGCGCGCCGTCGCGCAGGGTGGTCAATTTGCCTATAAATACTGGACCACCCCTCTTCATTCTTTACCGGAGTTCAACTCTTTGAGAAATCAGAGCTCCCGTCGCGCAGGTGTGGTGGTCGCGCAGGTGGTGTGTGTGGTCGCGCAGGTGAAGTTGCGCGCCAGTGGTTGAAGTTGTGCGTCGGTGTTAGAAGTTGTGCGCTGGTTGGCAGTTGCGCTCCAATATTGGTTTGGGCGTAAAAGGAATAGAGTCGCGCAAGTTTGGAGTTGAGGAAGCTTGTGTCGCGCAAGTGTCTGAGGAGGACTTGCGCGCCGATACTTGCGCGCCGAGATTGACTTGCGTGCCAAGTAAGGTTTTGTTCCAGCAGTGATTTTCGGACTGCGTGGAAGCTGAAAGTTTGCCCGATACCTTCGGTGCAAAGAGATATTCATATACGGGTGAAAGTTGTACTTCAACAGAGCATCTACACACAGAGGAAGATGCATTCATTCATGCAAATGAAGAGACCTACAGGTCTATAAACTGTGAGTGGATTCCCTTCCAGAGTAGTGAGCTTAGGAAGAGGAAGAAGGTGATCCTCTCCACCGGCAGTGAGCCAGAGAGAGAGAAACAGGGAGTGACCCTTGGGAAAGCAGTGAGCTGACCCTAAACCTTGTATAGGCAGTGAGCCTGGGCATAGAAGTGATCTAGCCCGAACCTTGTAATCCACAGCTAGTGAAGATTAGTGGAATTTGGTACGACCGGCAACTTGTCGGCGTATGCTCCTTGGACGTAGCCCAGTGAGGGTGAACCAAGTAAAAATATCTGTGTCTATCTGTTTGCTTCCCTGCATTGCATTCAAAGAATCATCATTAGATAAAGAGGTAAATAAGTGATCATAGTTTACACACAAGAGCAAACAAAGTGACCCTTGTAATAAAGAGGTCAAGATCCAGTGGGGAAGGAAGTATTTCGAAAAAGAATATCCATACCCTGATTCACCCCCCCCTCTCAGGGTATATAGGCCCATATTGGTCCTAACATTATAGAATGATCTATATGCTTTGTATCCCCCCTATTCCTCTATGCTTCCCAATTTTTTTATAGACACATAACACCAAGATCATCCTTTTGTATCTATTATTATTTTTCATCTTCCACCATATCTATTCCTTTTGTATGGATTACTTTCATTACTTCTATTGTTGTATTCTTCTATTTATGTTTCCACTATTTATTATTTATTGTTTACCGCTATGCATACCCTGATCCATGAGGGCATAGTATCCCCATATACATACCTTAGGCCCTCGATTCTAGTTGAAAGCCTCTATCCTTTTAGGAGATGTGCCTATGGTCATGTGGATACTGGTATGGCTACTAGTTTAGTGGTCAGTTAGTCGGGACTTTACACTTATGATATGATGATAATGAACCTTCTCACCCTTGTATTATATTCTTTAAATTCCATTCATCTATTTAATGTGATTTTATCTCACCAGCTTCTTTAATGTATATCCCCAGGTGATTATATATACTAAAGATAATAAGAGATCATTAAGATAAATCTGAAGGAATTAAATCATTTTTTTGTTTTTATGTAAAATTGATCTACGAGCCTTATTTTCCAATGATATAAAAACTTTTGATTCTATAATATGTTACTATTACATTATTTATCAAAAACATGATCTAATAGTCCTTTAAGAAGAATTTGGGTCACCATACCTTCATTATTAGATTTGTAGATATAGTCTTTCTTCTCCCTCATTGTTCTTCTAAAATGAAACATTGAAGTGTCCGTTGAGGCAAAAGATTCAAGAAATCCTTCTCTATTTTCTATAAAACATAAAAGATGTTAAGAAAGTGTTGTTTTCAAACAATACTCTACTTTATTAGGGGGAAATTTTTGAAAACAATACTTTATCTCTTTATGATGATTTTGATGTTCACAAATACCCTTATTTGTTATTCTAATTATTTTACTTTGAGTATATTTCAGGAAATTAATATTCCTTATTTATCTATTTTGGAATAATATTAAAGCGTTTAATCTGTGTGGAATATTTGAAAATGTGTTCAGAAATTAATTGAGCTTGTTATGAAAACACAGTTCATGCTCTATGTGTTTGGAAATCGTTTTAGCGTATTAGTGTCTTCTGGAAACACTGTTCATGCTCTACGTGTTTGGAAATCACTTGAGCATGTTCTAGAAACACTTTTCATACCCTACACTAAGGAGTATAGCGTAAGGATGGAATCTGTCATTTTCTTTATGGCATATTAGAAAAGTATGGTTAAGAAACCATACGTTATAGACAAAAGTATGGAAGAAGAACACTACGTTTGGAAGGAACCTTACATTCGTGATATCAGAAAAGTATGAAATAAGAACCCTACATTAGTATGGAATGTTATGTTTTTTTCTCAAAAATAATGGTTCATCAACCATACTTTTGAAAACAAACTTATGTTTTATAAAAAAGTATGGATCATGTACCTTACGTTTAGAAGCTGATAAAAGTATGGATCATCCACCTTACTTTTATAATGAACCTTACAGATCATGTATCTCATGTTTTTATAAAAAGGAAAGTGTGGATAATATACCATACGTTTGAGAGTTAAAGAGAAAAGTATGGATGATCAACCTTACTTTTTATGAATGGATGATCAACCTTACGTTGTCAACCTTACGTTCAGAGAATAGATGTTATATAGTTCAACCCTATGTTTGGCGTCAGAGATTTAAATTATGACTTTATTGAGCAAAAATCTTTATGAAGATTATTTGGTAGATTTAAAGCTAGATTAAAATCCTAAATTTAAAGTGCATATTTTACTGATTCAAATCCATTTATTTTTTATTCAAAGGAATGATTTAAGAGGATATTTTCATGGAGAATATTCAGGGGAGTTATGACTTCTCTGTTATTCAAACATTTGAATATTGTGATTCTAAAGGTGACATTTTTGGATCTAAATTTTTAAGTAAAATTCTCATCATTATTCTATATATCTGTAATATTTTGTATTACATAAAAGGGGGTGAATCATAGAAAATAAGATCAGGGATAACAATCTCTTAAATTATTTTTTCGACTATAGTTTACTGAGATATTCAAGATATATAGATCTGATGTTACAAGGTACAATCAAACTCTATTTTATAAAGAAGAAGAAACTTGTTGAAGATTCATAGTTTCAACATCGAATATCTTTCATGAAACCCTTGTTATTGGAGTTGATGAATTTATTTCTATATCTATTGCAACTGGATTAACTCAGAACTGCCCTTATCTAAAGAACATTATTTCTGAATACAACGATCTATCTACTGTCAGTTGCGTGCTGTTGTAACTGTGAAGAACAATTGGAAAGTATTTCAAGACAAATACTCTTTTTATTTTGAGTATCCAACTTCTCGTACTAAGCTATGTATTCGGTTTTGTGTATGAACCAGAAGGCTCTGTTTTAGCCTTAACTTAAAAGGTGTCAACTTCCCATACTCAGTTGTGGATGATCTGTTGATAAGAGGACCAAATAGTGAAAATCACCAAGCTCGTAGAGTAGAGGGTTGGTGGAGTGGACTAGGGGCCTTCTGTTCCCCGAACCAATATAAATCCTTGCGTTCTTTAACTTTTTATTTTCTGCTGTATACACAACCTGATAATGATAAAAGGATAGACTCGACCATCATCAGAATTAGTGAATAATTTGTAAAAGACATAATTCACCCCCTCTTGTGCATATTTGGTATAACCCGATCCAGCAATAGGTATCAAAGGAGGAGCTTTTTTGAAATCTATAACAAGCTAAACGTTTTTGGATTATACAGAGCACAATGGATGATACACGAGAAGGTATGTCAATGGTTCTAGCTCCCTACTTCAATAGTGAAAATTATGGATGCTGGAAATCAAGGATGATCATTTACTTAAAGAATCTTGGATACATAGTCTACTCAAAAACTCTAACTCCCTATGTGATTCTAGAGAAACCTGAAATAGAGAGTGCTGAAATAGAAGCAGAGTACGACATAAAATAAAAATCTATGAATGCTATCATATGTATTTTTACACTAGATGAATTCAATAGAGTATCTCTATGCCCGATGGCTTATGAAATGTGGAAGATGATTACAGTTTCCTATAAAGGAACTGACAATGTCAGAAAAATGAGGCATGCCACTTCTAAATTGAAATTTGACACATTCAGAATTTTTGAAGGAGAAAGCATCACCCAGATGAATGGAAGGCTTACAGAAATTGTTAATAATATCACTGCCTTGGGTGATCCTATCAAACAAGTAGATCAAGCCCTGAAAGTTATAAGATTATTACCACCTAAGTGGAATGGAATTTCGGTTGCCATTAGGTAATCCTCACCAATAAAAGATCTTACAATGAGAGAGTTAATTGGAAATCTTATGATGTATGAAGCTGAGATGGAAGATGAAGAAAATGAGAATAAAGTTTTAATAAAAATATAAAATATTTATTTGAAGGTAACATCTCAAAAGAAAAGCATAAAAATGAAGAATGAAATCAAAGTGAAATCAGAGAGTTTTGATTCATCTAATTCAGATGTGGAACTAGCTCAGCTAGCTAGAAAGTTCAGTTAATTCTATAGAAAGAAGATGGGATTCATAAAATCCTTCAAAAATGATGAAAAAGAACCAAGGGAAGTCAGATGATATGAATTCAAAAAGATGGGTCACAATAGACCTGACTGTCCTCAATTAAAAGAAGAAAAGAAAAAGAAAATTTTCAAAAATAATGATTATGAGCAGAAAGACAAAAGAGAAATGAAAGCTACTTGGAGTGTTTTTGGAGACTCCAGCAGCTCATCAAAGTTTGATTCAGAAAAAGAAGAATCAAATCAAAAAGAAAACATGTGCTTTAAGGTAGAAGCTTATGAGAAAGCAGGTCACAAAAGTAGAAAAGTTGTATGGTATTTGGATAGTGGATGCTCTAGGATTATGAGTGGAAACTCATAAAATTTTCAGAAATCTTACTCAAAAGGATGGTGGATTAGTCACATTTGGTGACAATACCAAAGGTAAAATTATTTTCAATAGAACTTTTGGAGATCCAAAAGATTTCTCAATCAATAAAGTACTCTATATACATGGATTAAAACACAACCTAATAGTATCTCTCAAATTTGTGATGATGGTTATTTTGTTTATTTTTCTAACAACTGATGTTCCGTTTTTAAAGATAAATTTCATAAATTTAGAGAACCCAAAACTGATAATGTTTATACCCTAGATTTAAATATGAATCTTTGAATTGGAATAGAAGACTTAGACATTGCAATATATATGCTTTACATAAGTTATCTAAGAAACAATTAGTTTCTGATTTGTCTAGTCTTAAATTTGAAAGTGATAGATTCTGTAATGCATGTCAACTTGGAAAGCAACACAAATCATCCTTCAAATCTGTTAACAAAATTTATACATCTAAACCTCTAGAACTTATCCATATGGATTTGTTTGGACCTTCAAGAATAACAATAATGGATGGTAAATTATATGTATATGTGTTAATTGATGACTATTCTAGATTTACTTGGATTTATTTTCTAAAATATAAAAATAAATCTTTTACTATATTTGAATTTTTTTTTCAAAGCTATCCAACATGAAAAAGGTTTTAAAATAATTTCATTAAGAAGCGATCATGGTGGAGAATTTGAGAATCTAGAATTTAGTTCCTTCTCCTCAAATATAGGAATTAAACACACCTTCTCTGCAACAGGAAGACCTCAATAAAATGGAAATGTTGAAAGAAGAAATATGACTATTCAAGAATTGTCTAGGAATATGCTAAATGAGTACAGTATTCCTACCTATTTATGGGCAGAAGCTGTAAGTACAACCTTCTTTATAATGAATAGAGTTTTAATTAGATCAATTCTTAAAATTACACCCTATGAACTCTGGAATAACATAAATCCTAAAGTAAATTACTTTATTGTTTTTGGAAAAAAAACTTACACCATATACACCAAGGAAAATCATGGTAAGTTTGATCCAAAATATGATGAAGGCATTTTCTTAGGATATTCTCCTACTTCCAAATATTATAGAGTTTTTAATAAAAAGTCAAGGATTATTGACGAATAAGTTCATGTGAAATTTGATAGATCTAATCCCTTTTAGAAAAGGAAAGACCAAATTGATGAATCTGACTCTATTGATAATATGAGACTTGAGAACATAAAATATTTATTTGAAAGAGATAAAATGAAATTTATTCTAGTTTAGAAGAACATGACATTGAATAACCTAACAATATACTACCTAGATAGTCTAGAACCCTAAATAATTACCCTTTGGAAACTATTATAGGAGACCTAGACACTGAAATAAAAACAAGAAGAAATGTATGAAATATTATTGAATTATCTTCCATTCTATCCCAATTATAACCCAAGAAATTAGAAGAATACTTAGTTAATGAAAGTTGGATGATAACAATGTAAGAAGAAATAAACCAGTTCAAGATAAATGAAGTTTGGAATTTAGTTGAAAGACCTCAAAACTATCCAGTTATAGGAACAAAATGGGTCTTTAGAAATAAACAAGATGATCAAGGAATAATAATTAGAAATAATGCAAGACTAGTAGCCAATGGTTATAATTAGGAAGAAGGTATAGATTATGATGATACCTTTTCACCTGTAGCTAGATTATAAGATATTATAATCCTTTTAGCCTATGCATCTCATATGAACTTTAAATTATTTTAGATGGATGTTAAGTATAAAATTTTAAATAGTTACTTATTGGATGAATTTTATGTTGATCAACCTCCTGGTTTTGAAAATTCAAAAAAAATAGGTTCTGTTTTTAAGATTACTAATGCTCTTTATGGCCTTAAACAAGAACCTAGAGATTGGTATGAAAGATTAAGTTATTTTCTTTTGAAAAAAAGTTTTACTATTAGGATGGAAGATCCAACATTGTTTAAAAAAATTGTTAACTTTAATAATTTATTGGTTCAAATTTATGTTGATGATGTAATTTTTGGTTCAACAAACAAAAATGTTTTTCATGAGTTTTCAAATTTAATGCAAAAATAATTTGAAATGAGTGTGATGGGAGAATTAAATTTCTTTTTAGGACTTCAAATTTATCAAAAATATTTTCGAAATGTTTTAAATATAATAAATACATTATTGATTTACTAAAGAAATTTGGACTTGAAAACATCAAGACATATACAACTCATATGTGTACTAATATAAAACTTGATTTGGATGAAACTAGAAAATCAATTGGCAATAAGTTATATAGATGTAAGATTAGTAGTTTATTATATTTTACTACTAGTAGTCCAGATATAATGTATCCATTATGTCTTTGTGCTAGATTTCAATCTGATCCTAAAGAATCTCAATTAAGTGCTGTTAAAAGAATTTTTAGATATTTAAAAGGCACTATTTTTCAATATCTTCTCTATCCAAAAACATTTGATTTTAATTTAATTTCATATTCAGATGCTGAATTTGGAAGTTTTAGATTAGATAGAAAAATAACCTCAGGGACTTTTCACTTTTTAGGAAAATCTTTAGTGTTATAGTCTAGTAAGAATCAACACTTAGTTGCCTTGTTAAGATCCAAGGCAGAATATGTATCTACAGGTAGTTGTTGTGCAAAAGTTTTGTGGATGAAAAACACTCTCATGGACTTTGGAATAAATTTTAATAACACACCTATTTTATGTAATAATAAAAGCGCAATAAATATTTCAAAAAACCCTATTAATCATTATAGAACTAATAATATTGATATAAGACATCATTTTCTAAGAGATCATGTTCTTAATAAGGATATATTATTAGAATTTGTAACTACTAAAATTCAATTAGCTGATATTTTTACTAAACAAATTCCCACTGCAAGGTTTTATTTTATTAAGGTAGAGTTAAATTTATTTTTTTAAATGAAATTTTAATTTTAATTTAATTATTTTAATTATTTTTTTATTCTAATATTACTTGTTTTTAGAATAATTTAAAATTTCATACATACTGCTTTAAATTTTTTCCACATATGTTTTTACTTTTAAATAATGTAATAATTACTATGTATGTAATGACATGGGAATCAAGGATGTTAGAAACCATTTCTAATTCCAAACCCATTCTTTTTCTTAAAACCTTTCAAAACACCCAAAACCCTTACCACCTTCGTCTACCTTAGACTAAACCTTTGAAACCCTAATCCTTCAAGCCTTTATAAATTTAAAAGAGAAATGGACAAGACAAAGAGAATTGAGGATGGAGAACCCAGTAACCACAAATGTCAACATTCGATAGGGAGGAAGATCTTACAAGGCAAAGTGATTGTTTAGAAAGGCTGTACTAGACCAATCTAATGCTGAAGAAAGATTTGGCCTTTCAAAATCTTGAACAAGCATTTAGTGGAGAAAATACAGAGTTTCTATATGAGGTAGAGCTTCATCACCTTTTCAAATCTATTCAGTTCAGTCTTGGAGATACATAGTACACCATATTTGTGAGAATTGACGATTGGGATTCTTCAATTTCATCTATGGAAATAGCTAGAATCTTAAACTGTCCTCATAAGGGAGTTTATCATTTCAACTTAAAGAATATTAGAGATAATGAAAATAAGTTAAGGGAAATTATTTAATTATTATTTAGTTCTAAAAGTATAAGAAAAATGTTAGTAAAGGACCTGGAACCTGATTAGAAGATTCATGTAAATTTTGTGCAACTAGGGATTGCACCTAGGATGTCAGAGATGGAGAAGATTTTGTTTCCTGACATGTACATAATGTTTTTTCTTATGAGTGAAATTAGGATGAATTTTCCAAGATATATGGTAAGATATCTCAACTATTGCTATCAACCAGAGGAAATAATGAACTTTTATCCCTATGGAAGGTTCATTTCAAAATTACTATTTTCATCAGATATGGTAAGATTAATAGATTCCAGAGTAAGATGCCATCATAGTAATGTTTTCAATGTGGGAACTCTAAGGAAGATTGGATTCTTTTGGAATACCATGAAATGAAAGATCATGCCTATTGGGGTTAAGAAATATCAGGACTCGACACAGGGGGAGCAACCTGCTAAATCTAAGGAAGGCATGAAAGAATCTAGAGAAAGTGGAACTTTAATAATATTACGATTTGAAGTAGTCGATCCACCTACTGATGAAGGAAGTCAAGAGTGAATTTAGAGGAAAAGACATCAAGTGGATCAAACTGGTGAGGAACCAATTCAAGCAAATGCTGATGCAACTGAACCTATTTTGAGCTACATATTTATTAGAGAATCTGTGGGATAGGAAATTGAACAACCAATAATTTCTTAGATTGAGGTGATTCCTAAAGTGGAAAAAGAAATTGTGCCTCAAACTATTGAAAAGCCTAGAGAAGTTGAAGTGGCTAGACCTGAATATGTTCAAACTGTACAACCTACTGAGATTATTCAAGAGGAATTAGCTCAAGTGGAAACTGTATTAGAGGATCCAATCTTGGAGGAAATCAATAAAGAATATGCTCAGGAGGAGAAAAAACCTATTAATGTGAATCAATTAGATAACCATTATGAAATTCAAACTAAAATTATTATTGAGTATTTTTCTATGGAAGTGTCAGGGAAGGACTCAAAGGAAAAATTAGTAGAGAAGCCAGTACAGAGGGAGGAAGAAGAGAAATCAGATGCTGAATCCATACCTTTAGTTTTATTAAATCCAGTGGAAGCTCAAACTGAGAATCAAGCACAAGGTGACTCTAATTATATAAATTCAGTAGCTGAGGAGCTGTATATAAATTTAACCAAAGTTGAATAAAAAAATGCTACTTTAAGAAGATCATTGTTAAAGAAAAATTAGAGATTTCAGAAATTGAAAGCCAGTTTTTTTAAAAACAAAAAGTTGAAGTTTTTAAGGAGGATATGTTGGATGAAGTTTCAAATTTGAAATCTGAGATGGTAATGAATTCATATTTAACAGATTTTAAGATTTTCTTGGAGAAACAATTCACAACTGCCAGGGATAGTCAAGCAGGTACCTCAGGTACTTCTCCAGATCTAATAATGAGATTTCAAGCCATTACAGTAGTGATGATAAATATGAATGACATATTTCAGGACCTTCAATGCAACAATGCTCTATTGTCTATCTTGTTAGACAACCAAAAACATCTTATTTAGTAGTTAACTTCAGATGAACCTGGAATAAGAACATTGCTGAATAAGTTCACAGATAATTTAACTCTTTTTATAGACAAGGAAGAAAGGCTGCATGAGTTCTTTAGAGTCAATTTGATTGAGGATATTCATCTGACTCAAGAGGGATGAGATCTCATTATCCAGTTGGGAGATGGATTAATGACAAGGCTAAGGAATTAGTTTGTATAAATCAAGGTAGTAATCCAAAGAAGATGAGACTAGTTTTCAATCTTTGTTGATCCAAACCTTGATTCTCATTATTATTACTGTACTTGTACTTATATTTTCAATAAAATATATTTACATCCCATGTTTATGTGTTATTATTATTTTTACTGTACTATCTATATTATAATATTAGTAATCCAGCTTCACATATTTATAAACAGTTTATCATAGCATTTATTAAAGTATATTTCTACATTAAAAAGTGTTATTTTCCTTATTCTATCATTCTTTTTTATATCACAAAAAGGGGGAGAAATTTGGATAAACACAACATTTTATTTTAAGTTTTATTCTTATAAATTTTATGCTTTTGAATCTTTTACTCAGGGGAGAAAATATATTTTTTCTTCCTTTCTTTAAACAAAAGAAATATAGATAAACATGAAAGGAGAATTTTTTGGATAAACATAAAATTTTATTTTCTTTATTTATAAAGCAGGAGATATTATTTTACTTTAAAAAGGGGGAGAAAATGTAAAAATTAAAAAATAATTTTTTTAAAATTAAATAATTTTTTTATCTTTGCAAAACTCAAAACTATATGCAATTAATTTTGTAAGATAACTTCATTGGTTATTTCATGGGTTTTGTGATCATAAAAAAGGGGGAGATTGTTAAGCAAGTGTTTTTTTAAAAAAATACTCTATTTTATTAGGTGGAAATTGTTGAGAACAATACTCTATCTCTTTATGATCATTTTGATGTTCAAAAAAACCATTATTTGTTATTATAATGATTTTACTTTGAGTATATTTCAGGAAATTAGTATTCCTTATTTATATATCTTGGAATAATATTAAATCATTTAATTCATGTGTAATATTTGACAACATGTTCAGAAATCACTTGAGAATGTTCTGGAAACACTGGTCATGCTCTAAGTGTTCAGAAATCATTTTAGCGTATTAGCGTGTTCTGGAAATAGTGTTCATGCTCTACATGTTTAGAAATCACTTGAGCATATTCTCGAAACACTGTTCATACCCTACACTGAGGATCATAGTATAAGGATGGAATCCATTGTTTTATTTACAACATATCAGAAAAGTATGTTTAAGAAACCATACATTTTATAAAAAAGTATGGAAGAAGAACCCTATGTTTGGAAGGAATTTTAAATTCAAGATTTCAGGAAAGTATAGAAGAATAACACTACATTATTATGGAACGTTATGTTTATTTTTTAAAAAGTATGGTTCATCAACCTCACTTTTGAAAACAACCTTATGTTTTATAAAAAATTATGTATCATGTACCTAACGTTTAGAAGCTGATAAAAGTATGAATCATCAACCTTAATTTTATAATGAACCTTACAGATCATGTATCTTATGTTTTACTAAAAAGGAAAGTATGGATAATATACTGTACATTTGAGAGTTAAAGAGAAAATTATGGATGATCAAACTTACTTTTTTTGAATGGATGATCAATCATACATTGTCAACCTTACGTTCAAAAAATGTATGCTATGTAGTTCAACCCTATGTTTGGCATCAGAGATTTAAATTAAGACTTTATTGAGAAACAGTATTTATGCTGATTATTATTCTGATTTCAAGCCTGATTCAAAGCCCGAATTTAAAGTGAATCTTTGAATGATTCAAATAATTTTATTATTGATTCAAATGAATGATTTAAGGGGATCTTTTCATGGGGAATATTTAGGGGAGTTACGACTGCTCTGTTATTCAAACATTTGAATATCATGATTCTAAAGGTGACATTTTTGGATCTAAATTTTTATGGAAAAATCTCATTATTATTCTATATATCTATGATATTTTGTATTACATAAAAGGGGGAGAATCATCTAAAAGAAGATCATGGATAAAAATATCTTGAATTTTTTTCGACTATAGTTTACAGAGATATTCAAGATATACAGATCTGCTGTTAAAAGGTACGATCAAACTGTGTTTTCTAAAGAAGAAGAAACTTATTGAGGATTCACAGTTTTTAAATTGATGATCTTTCATGAATCCATTGTTGTTGGAGTTACTGAATTTATTTCTATATCTATTAAAACTGGATCGACTCAGAACTTCCCTCATCAAGAGAACATCCTTTCTAAAGATGACAATCTATCTACTATCAGTTGCGTGCTGTTGAAACTGTGAAGAACAACTGGAAATTATTTCAAGACAAATACTATTTTTATTTTGAGTAATGAGCTTCTCATACTAAGCTATGTATTCGGTTCTATGTATGAACCAGAAGGATTTGTTTTAGACTTAACTTGTAATGGTGTCAACTGCCTGCACTCAATTGTGAACGGTCTGTTGATAAGAATACCACATAGTGAAAAGCACTAAACTCATGGAGTAGAGTGTTGGTGGAGTGGAATATAGGCCTTATGTTCCCTGAACCACTATACATCCATGCTTTCTTTAACTATTTATTTTCCGCTGCATAAACAACCTGATAAAGATAAAAGGATATACTCGACCATCATCACAATTCATGAAGAATTTGTAAAAGACACAATTAACCCCCCTCTTGTGCATATTTGGTATAACCCGATCCAACATAAGATTCAAGCTATTATTTATATTTGAGTAAATGGAATCAATTAAACTATAATAAATATAATAACTATGGTGATGGAAATTTGAGTGTAATGTGTATTCCGTAGGCTATCTGTTAATTTTTTGATGTTTTTTAATAATTATTTTTTAAATTTATTGTCATAAATTTAACTATATACTACATATTAAATGGTTTTTTGGGTTGTATGGTTACTAGGAAAAATGTTTTATTTCTATGATTATAATAGAATATCAATATCATATGTGGATAAAAACATAAATATAATAAAGAATGAATTTAGTAACTAATATAGAATAGTGATGAAAATTATGTTGGCCACAAAAATTAATTTTCATGAAAGGATTGATAATAAACGATTACCTATATGTTCAATATAAGTTTTATCTATAGTTTTCTATGATCAATTGTGGTATTTTTATATATGTTTGTGTTCTTGGATTTTAATTATTACAATGATAGCAGTAACAATTATATTATATAAATGAATCAGTTTTTTAATCATAATGATTTTTGTTAGATTGGGTATTTCATGGTATTTTTTTTCTATATGGAGTAGTTTAAGGGTTTATATAAGTTCATGATTGGTATAATTGACTGAAATGAGATTAATGAATGAGAAACTAGAAAGTGGGATGGAAATGAATAATGGTGGGTGTTATTTTATTAATGGATAATTAGTAAATATGATTAATAAATGGAATCTTT
Organism: Viscum album; assembly: GCA_963277665.1. NCBI lineage: Eukaryota > Viridiplantae > Streptophyta > Magnoliopsida > Santalales > Viscaceae > Viscum > Viscum album. The sequence goes on along the minus strand of OY728150.1, from coordinate 1,357,931,497 downwards.
TATTTAATATTTCTAGTAAATGTTATTTATAGGATTAGTCTTTCAAATGATTAAATATAGGATTTAGGGTTTTTTTGTCATTGTTTTGTCTTTAATTGAGTGTTTTATTGATGATATAAGTATAGTATTTTTTGAAGGTTCAATGATGGATATGGGTTATTATATTATCACTTCAGATGAATGCTATAGTTTGTAATTTTGAGTGTGGGTAAGATTCATATGTGGTATTTTCTAGTGATTTTATATACACTCAACATGAGTTAGATAATATTAAAGACTCCAAAATTGTTGGGGTTTCATGTTTCTTCAATAGAAACTATGTTAGAGAGGGAAAATATAGATATCCACTCAATATTCCCCATTCTCAATTTTGGACATGGAAGAGTTATGGTTCATAGGCATAAAATGTGATGGGAAGAAGTCAAAATTTTGAATTTTGTGTTGGTTATGGGATGATGATGTACTATATATAGAGATTATTGTATAAAGGGGGAGGAACGAGGATGATGTCTGTTATGTTCACAATACCCTACTTTGAGGGAAATTTGATGCATTTTTGAGATATAGATATGTGGTATATGGTCATAGCTAAGTGTTTTTTATGATTTTGATTTTTTTATGTGATGTAAGGACGACTAAATATGGTGATGATTATGTTGAAGGGATGAGATATCATGGATGTCTTCTATATGGGTGTGAGATTAAAAAATTAGTAGATATTTTTTCTAGTTACTACATTTCTCAAACCATTGATATTAGTTTATTATACATAGATTCAATAATTGGTGAGTGAGTCTTGGTGGAGTTTTTTAATGACCCAATGTTTTTTCAATGGAATTACCTTTTTATAATTGTTCCTTATAGTACAATCACATTAGGAAGCACAATGACATATCATGATACTAAATAATATGTGACCATTAAACATAATTTTTCCACTTCTGTGTTTTGAATTTCGAAACTCTGACATAAACAGTTGCATTCCGGGTGATTTTTGGGGGTCAGATAGAACAAATTTAATGTTTTATGAATAGTAACCTACCCTTATGAATAGTAATATACACTTATGAATAGTAATAGTACCCTTATGAATATTAAATCATAAAAAAGAATAATAACCACACCCATGAGTGTATGAATAAAATTTTGAAATCTTATTAGTGACAATATGACCATAATAAAAGTATTGTTATTTTTATAAGTCATAAATAAATAATTAAAATTAATTAATTTAAATGAAAATGTATTTTCCTAAAAGGTGTCAATAAATTAAAATTTTAATGTCTTTTGGTTTTAAGATAATTTTATAAGACCTTATGTAATTTTTGAAAGCATTATAAAACTTCTTATAATTTTAAAATCTATATTTTTCAAGTAAATTATGATTTTATTTAAAAATTAAATTAATCATATTTAGAAAATTATTTTTGAAAAATGGATTTTTTTGGGATTCTACACATCAAAAAATTGTTATGGTGTTTTTTTTTGCAATTTTTCTAAAATACTTGAATTTTTAATGAATAGTGAAAAATGGTAATTTATCGTATATATACATTAAGGATTAAATACACTATTCCTAGAATTATTTCTGATGTAATAAAACTTGGTGCGAACTCATGTGTACTAATTACTATTTTTTTTCATGTAATCATGACAATTTCTTTTCTTATGTAGAAATAATAAACTATTGATTAAAATATTAAGAAAACCCTCCTCCCCTCCACTATAAAAACAACCCACACTCCCGTCTTCTCTTCACTCCTATCAAGACCTGTGAGTTACCTAAATTCATATCAAATATCTACCCAAGCTCCTAACCTACATCCATCATCCCCTGTTCTCCTCAAAAGGCCAAATCCTTTTCCCTTAAGAGTCTCTCAAGGAATATTAATTGAACACGTAAACTCCTCTTTTCAATTATTTTACTTTCCTTTTAGGTTCCTTTTTTTGTTTTGTATCCATACCTATCCTCATCATAATTTTATGAAAAATCTAGTAACTTATATGAACTATAATATTTTTATGATAATGTAATAATTCATTATCATCTCTCATTTACCCTTCTTTTATAATAGTAGTGAAAACACTATACGAGATGTGTTAATTTTCCACATTCAAGGATAATGGGTTTTCAATTTCCATTAACATCTTAAATTCTGGTCATGAATCCATTATTATGGTTGAAACAGAATATAATATATGTATTAAGTCTCATCTATGGTTCTTGAATCTTTTTTTACATATGGTTTTGATTTATAAGACAAAATGTGTTCATTGTGATAAAAAACCCGCCAATTAACCCAAAGGGCTATCACAATGGTTTTATATAATGATTCATATTAACTACAAGTAACCAAATGAAATCAACAAAAAATTAACCTTATCAATGTTTAATAATAAAATATAACTCCAATTATTGAAAAACATCCTCATTTTACAAGACTATCCATTCATGTATATAAGTAAACCGATCATGAAACCAATAGACCCAAACAATGAAATTGAACCTCATAACCAATCAAAAAGGTTATGAATGAATGAAAAAAAGTTATAATAAATCAATTAGATATATAATAGGTTCTTTAATTATTAATTAATTAACCTAATTTGATTATTCATGTCATTAAGATCAAGCGAAGAACAACATCAGACTTCAGGTAAGGAATTCTACCTAAACCTCCTTTATTCATTCAGGTTGCTCTATCTTTCTTTTTACCCAAATAACGTTATCTATTATTTTTTGGTACATATTTAAAATTATGTTTAAAAGATCTAAAATAATTTATCAAGGTCCATTCATCATTCTCTTTCAGGTATATACATTTTTTTAGTGGTTCATTTCTCAATTATTCCCGATAAGAAAACCAATTTTAAGGGAACTTTTTGAATTCTTACCCATTTTCAAGTACAATATATAATTTTTTTAAGCCACCATTATTTTTATAAAACCACTTTTTTATTTATTAAAACCTTCTTGGTTCACTTCTGGTTTTATATAAAATATTATTCCCTTTTCTGTTTTTTGTGATCTTTGATATTTTCCTTAAACTGCACTAAAATGTTTTAATTATAAAGTTTAATAAATTATCTTTTTTGCATGTTAAAATTTCAAATTGACATCACTTATCTTGATATATTCCTATTTACCTTATGAATATACATGAATGATCTAATTCATTCATTAATATACACTTTTATGATACACCCGTTTTTTATTATTTATGATATGAATATGATACCCAATTATTTCCATGGGTAACCCGTATGTTTATGTATGATTGATTATGTATAATTATATATGTGGAAAGAATATTCATGAACATGTTATTATGGGTACATGTAGATATTTCTCTAATGAATTGGTTAAATTTGAGTCTCATGAGACGTTATGTGCAACAGTCTTGGCGGTTAGCCTTGACTAGTGCTACCATGTGCAATGGTCTTGGTTGTTAACCTTAACTTGTGATCCTATATGTGAAAAAATCATTGAATCAAGATAAAGTCATGTTTTATGTCACTTACACATTACTATGATTACATATTTATATGTTACCCTATTTTATATGTTATGATTCTATATGTTCCATTCCCTTTTATATCCTTATGCCATGCCTTATAACCCATATGCTAAAGATTTATTTTTATGTTTATTATCTTACTAAGATTTTTAGTTCATCCCTTTATTCATGTTATCCATAGGTTATCCTAGGAATATGTATGATCAAAATGTAATTTAGGATCTCATTATGAATACTAAATAAATATATGTTATATTTAGTTCCCTATTTTAAGTTTTATGTACCTAGTCTTCCAAGATACTAGACTTTACGATACTTGGCTTGTAATATGATGATTTATTATGCTTAAAATCATGAAATTATATGGGAAAAAGGATAGGGTTTATATAGTTGGTATCATAGGATGAATATAGAACTTTAGTAAGAACCTTAGGGGTGATACTAAGAATAAGAAATCACCCCTAATTTTGGGTAAGTATAGATTAAGTGGTTTATCAAGAAAATACATCCCTGTTTGGATAAATATAGGTAGATGTCGCTTTGTCATAGACGTATCTAGGGTTAAAACACAAAAACACTTCTTTGAGATAGACTCAAATGGGAACTTGTGCACAAAAATGGGCCTTGTTTCACTCTTGGTTTGACACTCCTGGGAGATATGCTTTGGTAAATCCATAAGTTTAGAACAAACCATTATTAAGGGAATAAAAAAATAACCCATAAGAATATATGTTAAGAAATAGATCAAGGATAACCTAGATTTAAATTAAGGTAATAACAAGATAGGATATACTTATCATTAATAAGTTTATATTTTTTTTATGTTTAAAGTTTCCTTTATTATTTTTATCTAATTATTGAAGCCCCCTAATTGTATGTTCTATTTCTTATCTAATGGTGGGATATAGAAGAACAAATTCCTGCAATCAATTTGATAGTAAATGCAAAGATTGCTCTAATTATATGCCTGATATGATGGGAACAGGTGCTCAAAACTTTATGAATGTACTTGCTCAGCTGGCTCAAGTTACAAATAATAACTGTAATAAAGTGAAATGCCCTCATCCATCAATGAAAGAGAAAGTTTCCATAGAATACATCATGTGTAAAAGGTCTCCCATGTTTAGTGGATATTTCGATCACCTACTCATAGAACAGTGGGTTAAATCCATTGAAAAGATATTCTCTGTCCCTCAGTGCTCAGAAGAAGAGAAATGTAACACCCCAAGATTTCATAGTGTGTTATTTCTTCAAAATAATTCAATAACTTGCACTACATGCAACACTGAGTTCAAGCGCACCATTACTTACCAAACAAGCCGTTCAAAAGAGGTTATGAATAGTATTAACTAAATTTTAAACTTTATATAATCCTTATAATTTTAGAATCCATATTATGAGTTTCTTAGACATAATGTAAGAACGAATTCATTTTCAGTATTGCACTTTTACCAACTTTTAACAGTGAACCCTTTTTAAATACAATATTTTAAACTTTTTGACTAAATGGGGACATCAAAAATTTAAAATGAAACATCCCAAGCTTCCACGGTACACTTCTCTTTGAATAATATAGTAGCGTGTGTTGTACGCAACTTTGAGTTCTAACACACACCATAACCAAATCAAACTAGCTATTATGAATAGTAATACCTACTTTTTGAAATTTTATAAATTCTATCTCTCAAAATGGACTTCAATTTTGGATTTGGAGTATCGAATTTAGCCTAAGGTGAAATTTTGGTACTTTTCGGATAACTTTAATATTTTGATGAATAGTGAAAATTACTAAATTTTAATTAAAAATAACTTTTTTAATCAAAATAATTAATAGTGATAAATTATGAATTTGAGTGGTTTTAAAGTATATTTAGAATATATTTTTACCATTTAATACAATTTTGGTCATTGGACATAATTTCACAATTAAACCGAACATAAACAAGTATCAATCTTTTGATAATTATTATATCTTAAAAACACGCTTTTTGTTTTGACAGCGAGAATTAATTTTAAATTAATTTCTGCCACTTCTGTGTTTTGAATTTGGAAAAATGGATTCCATATTTGGAATCAGGATGTTAAAATAGTGTAAATAGGTAACTTTTATTTTTAGACATTTTGAATAATTATTTCGGTAAATATTTTATTTACCATGGTTAAAGGGTAAATCCGGTAAATAATGGTTAAAAAATAATATTATAATAATAACAAATTACCTTAAAACGTGTCCTAACCTTATTTTTTGATACATGTTCGACCATAGGAATCTTTGGGTCGATTTTGGGACCCCATGGTGCCACTTGTGAGTGATAGGGACACTTTATTTTAATTAAGTTAAAATGAATACAAAAATGACACAAGCATATATCTTTTAGAAAAAAAATTTACAAAGGGTTATATATGTTTGATTTTAGACTATAAATATTCATTAAAAATCTAAAACAATTTCCTACATAATGATATTTTATTTATAATTTTTAGAGATTAAATAATTTAATTTATGTATGACACAATGATGATGCAGTAATTACCATAATAGTGAAAAATTAAAATAATTGATTTTATAAATACGCAAATAAATATAATTTGAGACTTTTAATGAATTACACTAATTTTCTAGGATAATATGACATATTAGAATTGATTTAATTGACTTTTTTCGAAGTAATAATTCTGTTATGAGTTTCACAAAAATCAACTATTGAATAGTGTCAAAATTGACATAAAAGAGTTTTTTAAAAAAAATATTATATTATTAATTGATATTAAATTCCTAAAAATCTAATATTAGGCCAAGAGACTTATATCCTGATAGGTGTATCATTAATGGACCACTTGGGGGTCGGTTGGATGTATATTGTAAGTTTATTAACTATATAATATAAAAATACAAAGTGACATGGTAAATGTCAAACTAATTAACTAAGAGTTAATACTTAAAGATAAGGTTAATATAGTAACCCAAACCTGTCTAAATTCTATTGGTTGAATGGTTTTATACCTATATCCACCTTAACATTTAAATAATCAATTTTGGATCCATTAGAAACCGAATATGAATTTATTATAAATTAATATTTCTAGCTTTTCCAAAGGTGCCCCTCACCCCTCTTATAAAAGGGAACTCCTCCTTCTCATTTCTTCACACCATCAAAGACTTTTCGTTCAACCAAAATCGGCCCAAATACTCTCCCAACTTCCCTCACTACAACCTAGAGGCCTTAGTTTTATCATAAAGCCAACCTAAGGAGCCCTTTTGATCAAATCAAAAGGAAGAACCCGAAGAAGAGGTAATGATTTCACCACCCTTTTCCAAGTTCCTTTCTTCTTCCACTTCTTCATCCTTTGTTATTACCATTCTAAAATAATAACTCCAGTATCATATATATACTGTGATGTTATTATAAATATGGTACAACCATATTCATTATTCTATCCATCCTTTTAATAACATGTCACCATACGTGTGTACGTACGACTTACCGTCTCCACGTCGTGGTGTAATTGTTATTCAATATATTATTATTTGGATGGGTATAATAATGATGTGTAAATCATGTAAATAATAAATATAACATGATAATGATTCTGTATATATGATATACCATCCATTTATATATTATTTTATCAAAAGAATGATATTGTTACTCATGCGTACGTACGGACTACCGTCTCCACGAACGCGATGAGATTCATTCTCCATCGTATCCATTAAAATATAATTATCATTTGATGATTTAAAAATAATGTTTAAGAACTTCATATCATTCTGGATATGAATAAGATACAACCTATCCATGAAAAATATGGCTTACGTAACAAAACATATAAAATAAAACGAGTAAGTTAACACCCGAAACGACGATAATACTAAGATATTATTAACAAATCAATGTTAAAAGATCATATATGATATCATATTAATATACATGATTCTTTTATAATTTAATAAAAAATATTTCACCATCATACATGAGGTTAACCTACCCTCAACCAAGGAAAAGTTCAAGGTAAGGGTTTATTTCGCAATCTCTTCATTATCCGAGGTTGTTTATACGTAGTAATCTACCAGGATTTCTTTATCATCCACATCCATGTTTCTTCGAAATGTATTTCAAAACATTTTTACTATTTACAAAGAATATGGTTTAAAGTCATTTATACCCTTATGTGTTTTTAAAGGAATATTTCCGTCGTTTTCCAAATAAGGCACTTTTTACCTTTCGACAAATTTAAGGTAAGAATGTTTTTTTTAACTTATACGGAGGGTGCGGCTATTTACCACCGTTATAAAATAGTCAAAACTTACCTTACAATCTTATAAGAATATTTTCAAATTAAATGTTTTATTTTATAATTATGTGACTTTTAAATGATTTCAAAATGAATATTTAAAGAATTTTTGAAAGGTACTCTTTATCAAGATCATAATTTTAAATGTTTTAAAGATTTATCTTTCTAAATATTTTTAATTAATTTCCATGTTTTCAAAATGATTTTAAGGATTTATTTATATGGACATGAAGGTTTTGAAATGATATTTATTTTCAAAAGTTTCAAAGTGGTATGGGACACTTTATTCAAAAATCTCTTTTAAATTACTTCCTTTATAAATGTGTGACTTTTAAATGATTTTGAGAAAAGAGATATTTCTCTCAAATAGTTTTGATTTCATTTATGTCAACATCCTTTGATGGATTTTAAGCTTATTTGAAGTTGATTTATTATGATACAAAACTTATATATTGTATTGAAGGTTTTGTGATATGTTTGACTGTGGATGTGCTATTTTTATACCATTCATGGTTTATGATGAAAGTATTGACATTTAGTATGCTAGTTTTAATACAAATGTTTATGTTATGTTTAAACCTTTTCATATGAGAATGCATTAGACTTAATATGTGACGGGTGGAGCCCGCTATAGCTCCTCAATGCATCGGTAGGTCTAATGAGACAAACTAGTGTCTTGGCACAAGCCCTTGGAAAAAAATTATTTGTAGTCTTGGCACGAGGCCTTGGCTATGTGGTTATGATAGTCTGGCATTATGCATTCCATCATTATGAAAGTGGTTATTGATATTGCATGTGATTATTCGATTAGTATAATATCCATGTGAATAAGTAAATGGAATTATTTCATTTTTTTTCATACTATGTTTAAGTTCAAGTTTAAAAGGCTTTTGTTTTAGTTATACATTGCCTTAAATGTTTATGCTTATTTATGAAAGTTTCCGCTGTATTGCTTACCCTTACGGAGCGTTTGAGCTCACCCCGTTTCTATGTTTTATTTTTTCCCAGGATTCCAAGAAGTATATTGTGATTGATAAGAAGGGTTAAGACAAGGGAATAATGGCATACATAAAGGATTATTTATGTTGTTTTGTATGTTATGAAGTGTAATGTAACATTCATGTATGTAATCTATTTTCCAAGACTACTAAACTAATCGGTCCTTTGGGACTTGATTCCTTGTAATCATGCCAATGTATTAAAATAATGCACCGACTCTGGGTAACTGGGGTCGGGGCGTTACAGTTGGTATCAGAGGAAGTTTAGAAATAACCTTTGAAACTATATTTAGATAAACTTTGATTAGAGCACATAGCCCTAAGATAGACTTTGTGGATTAGTATAGAATATCTTCCTAGAATCTTGGTATTGTAAATATTTTGTGAGTTTTCCGAGCAATACATCCCTGTCTGGATACGAGCAGGTAGAGGTGGCTCTGGCATAGATGTACCTAGGGGTAAAACTCGAAAACACCGCTTTGAGCTAGACTCGAACGAGAAATGGTGCACGACAACGGGCCTTGCTGCACTCTTGGTTACGACACTCCCGGGGGATATGCATAGGATAATTCTCATTTTCTCTACAAACCATTATTAAGGGTTTATGAGTATATACTTCCTCAATGGAGACATTTTTATGATTATGGATTATATCCCTAAACTATTTAATTTATGTTATGTGTTTTACAAGTTTGGGATTAGGTGTTGTTATTCATAAAATAATCAAGTGTATGCCATTGTTTATAAATTGAACCTAGTAGAAGGAATGATAACTCCATCAATGCACATGATCCAAAGAGAAAGAAGGATCATATCTTTCATGGTCTTAAGCCAGAATTTATAAGATAAATAGTCTCCCATGTATTATAATCATATGAAGAAATAATATCATGTGTTGATAAGATAAGTAAAGAGTTTACTGAGTCCTATGGCTTTGAAGGGAAGCAATAGAAGAAAAGGATGGAAGAGAGAAAGATAGATAAAGGGAAGAGGGAAAAGAAGAATTTTCCCATATGTGATAACTGTGGGAAGAAACACCCTGGAACTTTCCTGAAAGGAATGAGAGTTTGTTATAAGTGTGGAGGAAAAGGGCACAAAGTACGTGACTGCAAGGGTAAGAAAATGGTTTCAAATGTACAATGCTTCATTTGCAAGGAGTTTGGACACTACGTGAACCTATGTCCCAATCATCAGACTATGCTGCAAATGATGCTATTGGATAATAATCAAGTTATGATACTACCACAGATGATGAGGAATGATTAGAGTTCTTATGTTGATTATGTCATTTGAGTGTTGTATCAACAATGTACTTGTTATAATAATTATGGAGTATATAAGGATTGTACTGCAATACTATTTCATTAAGGACTTGAGATTGTGTGGAACAAATAAAAGTGACTCAATAGCAGGTTAAATTTTTGGAAAATATATGGTTGAGAGAAAAATAAACCATAATATGGTTTTGATACCAAGGTAGTGATTTTAGAATAATACACGATTGATTTGGATAAATTATATTGGATATTCTTGACTACCTTGAAGCTGATTAATGATTTGTATATTCCATCATTGTTGGGGTTTAAAACATTTTTGGATTGATGAACTATATCCAAAATTCTATATAGAATAAGGGAGCATGAATGTAATCAATAAGGATTATGGTAATTCAGGATGTTTCAGTGTTTTAAAAGAATACATGATGAAGGTATTCATATGCTATTACGGGGTAAAAAGGATCTACATTATGTTTACCTTACTTATAAATGTTGGACTATGAGTTTGTACAGAAGTATCTTGGATAAATTCTAGTTTGATATTAATTTTGGATTGCCATAAAAGGACAACCCGGAGGTCGGGCAGCAACCCGTCGCGACCGGCAAGGCCGCGAGACTTGAACCCACAACCGAAGGGCGACAAGGGTATCACTTACAACTGTCCCACGAGATATCCTAGATTAAATAATGTAGTTTTTTTAAAAGATCTGGTAGATGAATTATAAATTCATTTATTTAGGAACCCTATACGAATAGTATAAAGAGAATTTTTTTTATGTTCTATTATCTTTTAGAGTGAAAGATGAGTTTGTGGTAGAAATTTATTAATGGAAAAACTCTAATTATAAAGTAAGTATATCTCCTTATGATCTTAGCCAATCTCATAAATAAATTCCTCAACATTAAGAAAAGGAACTTAGAACAAAAATTTTGTCCTAGATGGTACCTTAAATCTTCACTAATTTATGGCTTTGGGATTGTTGGCCTTTTCATAGCCATGTTCTCTACCACTCTCCATGAGATAATTGATGGTTAGATTTCTCTTCTATATCCATATTTTCCTACATGGAACCCTAGTATGTGTTATTTTCGGTAATCTTCATACTTTCCACTCTTTATTTTAAATAGAGGCCTCATTAATTCATTTTTAGATGTGGGATTTCAACTAAGATATTTTGAAACATCAAAAATGTGTTATCCTAATAACTTATGTTTTGTTGAATCGATGGTATTTTAAATCATCATAGATTGATGAATTTAAGGACCTCAATTTTAAAATTGTTTGTGATTGATGACCTCAATCACTAGCTATAAATATTTACATTTTACTCCAATTATATGTCTTTAATTTCCACCAATGTTCTCCTAATCAAGATCATAATTTGGTGGAAACCCTTTCATTTCTCTTTTCCTCATATTAAGACTAAATTTTAGTAACCTAATTTCTGATTTGGGTTTTCCCACAAAGAATTTTTTTATTTTCAACCTTTTATTTTCGAAGAACAATTTCAAATTGCGAGGACGCAATTTATTTAAGGAGGGGAGAATGTAACACCCCAAGATTTCATAGTGTGTTATTTCTTCAAAATAATTCAATAACTTGCAATACATGAAACACCGAGTTCAAGCGCACCATGAATTACCAAACAAGCCGTTCAAAAGAGGTTATGAATAGTATTAAATAAATTTTAAACTTTATATAATCCTTATAATTTTAGAATCCATATTATGAGTTTCTTAGACATAATATAAGAACAAATTCATTTTCAGTATTGCACTTTTACCAACTTTTAACAGTGAACCCTTTTTAAATACAATATTTTAAACTTTTTGACTAAATGGGGACATAAAAAATTTAAAATGAAACATCCCAAGCTTCCACGATATGCTTCTCTTTGAATAATACAGTAGCGTGTGTTGTACGCAACTTCGAGTTCTAACACACACCATAACCAAATCAAACTAGCTGTTATGAATAGTAATACATACTTTTTGAAATTTTATAAATTATATCTCTCAAAATGGACTTCATTTTTGGATTTGGAGTAACGAATTTAGCCTACGGTGAAGTTTTGGTACTTTTTGGATAACTTTAATATTTTGATGAATAGTGAAAATTACTAAATTTTAATTAAAAACAACTTTTTAAATCAAAATAATTAATAGTGATAAATTATGAATTTGAGTGATTTTAAAGTATATTTAGAATATATTTTTACCATTTAATAAAATTTTGGTCATTGGACATAATTTTACAATTAAACCGAACATAATCATGTATCAATCTTTTGATAGTTATTATATCTTAAAAACACGCTTTTTATTTTCACAGCGGGAATTAATTTTAAATTAATTTCTGCCACTTCTGTGTTTTGAATTTAGAAAAATGGATTCCATATTTGGAATCAGGATGTTCAAATTATGTAAATAGGTAACTTTTATTTTTAGACATTTTGAATAATTACTTCGGTAAATATTTTATTTACCATGGTTAAAGGGTAAATACGGTAAATAATGGTTAAAAAATAATATTATAATAATAAAAAATTACCCTAAAACGTGTCCTAACCTTATTGGTTGATACATGTTCTACCATAGGCATATTTGGGTCGATTTTGCGACCCCATGGTGCCACTTGTGAGTGATAGGGACACTTTATTTTAATTAAGTTAAAATGAATAAAAAAATGATACAAACATATATCTTTTAGAAATTTTTTTTACAAAGGGTTATCTATGTTGGATTTTCGACTATAAATATTAATTAGAAAGATAAAAATATTTCATACATAACGATATTTTATTTATAATTTTTAGAGATTAAATAATTTAATTTATGTATGACACAATGATGATGCAGTAATTACCATAATAGTGAAAAATTAAAATAATTGATTTTATAAATACCAAAATAAATATAATTTTAGATTTTTAATGAATTAAAATAATTTTCTAGGATAATATTACATATTAGGATTTATTTAATTGACTTTTTTAGAAGTAATAATTCTGTTATGAGTTTCAAAAAAATCAACTATTGAATAGTGTCAAAATTGACAGAAAAGAGTGTTTAAAACAAATATTATATTATTAATTGATATTAAATTCCTAAAAATCTAAGATTCGGCCAAGAGACTTATATCATGATAGGTGTATCATTAATGGGCCACTTGGGGGTCGGTTGGATGTATATAGTATGTTTATTAACTATATAATATAAAAATACAAAGTGACATGGTAAATGTCAAACTAATTAACTAAGAGTTAATACTTAAAGATAAGGTTAATATAGTAACCCAAACCTGTTTAAATTCTATTGGTTGAATTTTTTTCGACCTATACCCACCTTAACATTTAAATAATCAACTTTGGATCCATTAGAAACCAAATATGAATTTATTATAAATTAATATTTCTAGCTTTTCCAAAGGTGCCCCTCACCCCTCTTATAAAAGGGAACTCCTCCTTATCATTTCTTCACACATTCAAAGCCTTTTGGTTCGGCCAAACTCTGCCCATATACTCTCCAAACTTCCCTCAATACAACCTAGAGGCCTTAGTTTGATCAGAAAGCCAACCTAAGGATCCCTTTTGATCAAATCAAAAGGAAGAACCCGAAGAAGAGGTTATGATTTCACCACCCTTTTCCAAGTTCCTTTCTTCTTCCACTTCTTCTTCCTTTGTTATTACCATTGTAAAATAATAACTCCAGTATCATATATATACTGTGATGTTATTATAAATATGGTACAACCATATTCAGTATTCTATCCATCCTTTTAATAACATGTCACCATATGTGTGTACGTACGACTTACCGTCTCCACGTCGTGGTGTAATTGTTATTCAATATATTATTATTTGGATGGGTATAATAATTATGTGTAAATCATGTAAATAATAAATATAACATGTTAATTATTTTGTATAAATGATATACCATCCATTTATATATTATTTTATCAAAATAATGATATTGTCACTTGTGCGTACGTACGGACTACCGTCTCCACGAACGCGATGAGATTCATTCTCCATCGTATCCATTAAAGTATAATTATCATTTGATGATTTAAAAATAATGTTTAAGGACTTAATATAATTCTGGATATGAATAAGATACAAACTATCCATGACAAACATGGCTTACGTAACAAAACATATAAAAGAAAACGAGTAAGTTAACACCCGAAACGACGATAATACTAAGATATTATTAACAAAACAATGTTAAAATATCATATATGATTTCATATTAATATATATGATTCTTTTATAATTTAATGAAAATTATTTCACCATTATACATGAGGTTAACCTACCCTCAACCAAGGAAAATTACAAGGTAAGGGTTTATTTCGCAATCTCTTCATTATCTGAGGTTGTTTATACGTAGTAATCTAATGAGATTTCTTTATCATCCACATCCATGTTTCTTCGAAATGTATTTCAAAACATTTTTACTATATACAAAGAATATGGTTTAAAATCATTTATACCCTTATGTGTTTTTAAAGGAATCTTTCCGTCGTTTTCCAAACAAGGCACTTTTTACCTTTCGACAAATTTAAGGTAAGAATGTTTTTTAACTTATACGGCGGGTGCGGATATTTACCGCCATTATAAAATCTCCAAAACTTCCCTTACAATATTATAAGAATATTTTCAAAGTAAATGTTTTATTTTATAATTATGTGACTTTTAAATTATTTCAAAATGAATATTTTAAGAATTTTTGAAAGGTACTCTTTATCAAGATCATAGTTTTAAATGTTTTAAAGATTTATCTTTCTAAATATTTTTAATTAATGTACATGTTTTCAAAATGATTTTAAGGATTTATTTATATGGACATGAAGGTTTTGAAATGATATTTCTTTTAAAAAGTTTCAAAGTGGTATGGGACACTTTGATTCAAAAATCTCTTTTAAATTACTTCCTTTATAAATGTGTGACTTTTCAATGATTTCGAGAAAAGATATATTTCTCTCAAATAGTTTTGATTTCATCTATGTCAACATCCTTTGATGGATTTTAAGATTATTTGAAGTTGATTTATTATGATAAAAAACTTCTATATTGTATTGAAGGTTTTGTGATATGTTTGACTGTGGATGTGCTATTTTTATACCATTCATTTTTTATGGTGAAATTATTGACATTTCATATGCTAGTTTTAATACGAATGTTTATGTTATGTTTAAACCTTTTCATATGGGAATGCATTGGACTTAATATGTGATGGGTGGAGCCCGCTATAGCTCCTCGATGCATCAGTAGGTCTCATGAGACAAACTAGTGTCTTGGCACAAGGCCTTGGCAAAATATTATTTATAGTCTTAGCACGAGGCCTTGGCTATGTGGTTATGATAGTCTGGAATTATGAATTACATCATTATGAAAGTGGTTATTGATATTGCATGTGATTATTCAATTAGTAGAATATCCATGTGAATAAGTAAATGGCATTATTTCATTTTTTTTCATACTATGTTGAAGTTCAAGTTTAAAAGGCTTTTATTTTAGTTATACATTTCCTTAAATGTTTATGCTTATTTATGAAAGTTTCCGCTGTATTGCTTACCCTTATGGAGCGTTTGAGCTCACCCCTTTTCTATGTTTTATTTTTTCCCAGGATTCCAAGAAGTATATTGTGATTGATAAGAAGGGTTAAGACAAGGGAATAATGACATACATAAAGTATTATTTATGTTGTTTTGTATGTTATGAAGTGTAATGTAACATTCATGTATGTAATCTATTTTCCAAGACTACTAAGCTAATCGGTCCTTTGGGACTTGATTCCTTGTAATCATGCCAATGTATTAAAATAATGCACCGACTCTGGGTAACTGGGGTTGGGGAGTTACAATAAATTTGTATTGGAAGTCTTTCATTTTGACAAGGAAGATGATCAGTGGTGGACACTAATAAAAAAATATTAAGTCCAAGGATGAAACTGATTCCATGGATTGGGAGGAATTTAAGAGAATATTTTTCAATAAATGTTTTCTGTGAACCCTCCATCTCAATATGGAAAGAGATTTCCTTAGAATCAAGTAGAAAGAAGATGAGCTCATCAGGGTGTATAATGAAAACTTCACAAGGCTTGAAATAAATGACTCTGGATTTTTCATTAACACTAAAATCAAGGTGAATATCTTATTTAGTGGACTAAAGCTGAGTCAATGAAAATTGTTGGCTATTCGGGACTTTGATAGCTATGAAGAGATTGTCTATTGTGCCCTCAAGGTTGAAATGGAGATCAAAGACTCTCAGTGGCCTTAAGGGACCTGTGAAAAAAAAGTGGTAGATGAAGTCTAGTATGGGTGGTTTGAAAAATAAATCCCATGATTGAAATAATATCGAACATCCCACATGTCAAAACTATGGGAACAAGAATCCTCAGAACTTTCTAAAGGGAATCCAGAATTGCTTCAAATGTGGAAAGATGAGAAATATGGATAAAAAATACTAAATGGATATAAAGAATCCTACTAATGTAGAAGCATAAAGTGAGGTTCAGATAAATTCTCATCCAACAGTTCAGTGTTACAACTTCAAAGAACATGGGCATTATGCGAACAATTTCCCTTAGTCGAGGTTTGTCAAAGGAAATAAACAACAACCTCTAAGGCAATAACGAAGATACTATTATCTAACTATTTCTGAGGTGGATATGGAAAATGATGTAGTTTTAGGTATTCTAGTTATTCATTCCAAAATAGAGAACATATGTTTTGATTCTAGTTCTATGCATTCTTTCATATCATGCAGGTTTAGTAGAAATATTCAAACATATCCTAAAAATTTGGAGATTGAGTTATCTGTGAGAACCAAAAATGGGTCAATTATTGCCTAAAAAGTATATAACTCCACCCCAATTATTGTTTTTGGAATGAAACTATCATAAAATATCTTCATACTTTTTTTAATGGAGTTTGTCACTATCTTGGTCATGGATTGGTTGTCTTTATACAAAGGAAACATCAACTGTCGTGAAAGGGTGATCACTCTTCACATCCCAAAGAATCCTCCAATTCTTTACAAGTTTAAGGAAGAAGATGAATCTCCTTTAGAATCATTGTCTCATGTGTGGATATTACTTCCTTATGATCAAGAATGTCTTGCTTAAATGATTGAGACAAAGGAGATAATCATGCTTGAAGAAAATCCCATCGTGAGGGATTACACTGATGTATTTACTGAATAATTTACTGGTCTTCCTCCTGATTGAGAGGTTGATTTCTCAATTTAACATATTCCTAGATCTCTACCTATATGAAATACACATTATAGAATGGCCACCGTTGAGCTAGAAGAGATGAAGAACCAGTTACAGGAGAATCTGGACTAGTTTTTTATACAACCAAGTGATTCACCATGGGAAGCACCAATCATCTTTGATAAAAAATATTATTGATCAATGCGCATCTGCATTTATTATCATGAGTTCAATAAAATCATGATAATTAAAAAATATCCCCTACCTCAGATATATGACTTTTTTGATCAGCTACATGGGGCCAATTATTTCTCTAAGGTGGACCTTTAGTCGGGATTTCACCAATTAAAGGTGAGGAATAAAGATATTCTGAATACTTAATTTTGAACAAGGTATGGACACTATAAATTTATAGTTATTCCCTTCAGACTCAGTAATGCTCCATAAATTTTCTTGGATCTAATTAATAGAGTCTTTAGAGATTACCTTGACAAATTTTTTGTACTATTAATCTATGATATTCTGATATACTCAAAGATCAAGAGGGACATGAGGAGAATTTAAATACTATGATAAAGACTTTTATAAGGGATAATATGTATGAAAAGTTCCATAAATGTGAGTTCTGGATGGAGGAAGTATCATTATTGGGGAATTTTATCACCAGAAAAGGGATATCTGTAGACCCTTCCAAGGAAAAGGCAATTGAAGAGTGGACCTGAACGACATCTATAAAGGAGATCTATATATTCCATTGCCTAGCTAGGTATTACCGACCATTTGTGGAGAACATTTCACAATTTTCAAACCCAATGAACACACAAAACGAAAGGGGGTGAATCTTGTCTAAACTCAAGAATGTGAAGACTGCTTTAAGGAGTTGAAAAAGGCTTATCACTGCGCTAATACTCACACTCCCAAGGAAGGGATAACTCCTTGTGGGGTATAGTGATGCTTTAAATAAAGTCTTAGGCTGTTTACTAATGAAAAATGATAAAGTGATAACCTACATCTCTAGACAGTTGAAAATCCAACAGAAAAACTCACCCATGCATGATCTGGAGTCGGTAGTTGTGATCTTTGCATTGAAAATCTGGCAGTATTACCTCTATAGGAAGAAGTGTGAGATATATAATAACCACAAGAGTCTCAAATATATATTCACTTAGAGAGAGATTAATATGAACTAATGAATATGGTTAGAGATCATCATGGTTTCTGACTGCTCAATCCACTACCATTCTGGTAAGGAAAATAATGTGGCAGATGCTCTATGTAGAAAGGAACTTGCATCTTTATCAATGATGAGAGTTGAGAAGGATCCAATCTTCTTGTATTTGAAGAGGATATACGTGGGAATAATTAATGGAGGAACATCATAAATACTTTCTAAAATGGTTGCTCAACCATCCCTCAAGGAGAAAATAAAGGATACTCAAAGAAAAGATGTAGAAATTATAAAAAGTATGGAAGCTATTAGAAATGAGAAATCCTCTGAGTTCAAGATTGATGAGGAAGGAGTTGTAATATTTGGGTCATGATTATGTGTACAATCTGATCAATAGATAAAGAATGAGATTTTGAATAATGCACATAGCTCAACCTTCTATATTCACCCAGGGAGCACAAAGATGTATCGAGATCTCTGAGAGAACTTTTGGTGGGACAATATGAAGAAGGAGATCATTGACTATACATAAAAGTTCCTGGTATGTCAACATGTAAAGGATGAAAGAAAAAAGTCTAAGGGGATGATGCAACCACTACTTATACAAACATGGAAGTGGGAGAACATCACCATTGACTTTCTCACTGGACTTCTAAGGACATCTAGAGGTAATAATTCTATATGGGTCATTATGTATCGTCTAACAAATACATCTCACTTTATAACAATTTATGAGGACTTATAATTGGATGAAATTTCATGGATATATATCAAAGAGGTGGTAAGGTAGAATGGAGTACCACTATCTATTATATCTTATCGTGATCCAAGATTCAATGCAAAGTTCTGGAAAAGTATCCAACATGCTCTAAGAACTGAGTTGAACTTCAACACAACCTATCATCCTCAAATTAATGAAAAATTTTAGAGAACTATTCAGACATTGGAAAATATTTTCAGAGAATTTTCTATGGACTTAAATGAAGGATGGGACGAATTTATTCCATTGTTCGAATTCTCCTATAAAAATAGTTTCCACTCAATCATGGGAATCATTAAGGGAGAAACATCATCAATCCATTCTCAAATGGTTGATCAACCATTCCTCATGGATAAAATAAAGGATTCTCAAAGAAAATATAAGGAAATTCTGAAAGGGATGGAAGCTATTAGAAATGGGAAATCCTATGAGTTCAAGATTGATGAGGAAGGACTTGTAATATTTGGGTCACGAATATGTTTACCATCTAATCAAGAGATAAAGAAGAATATTTTGAATTAAGCACATAACTCAACCTCCCCTATTCACCCAGGGAGTACAAATATGTATCAATATCTCTAAGAGAACTTTTTGTGGGACAATATGAAGAAAGAGAGTGTTGACTATACATCAAAGTGCTTAGTATGTCAGCAATTAAAGGCTGAAAGACATAAGTCCAAGGGGATGATGAAACCACTACCCATACTATCATGTAAGTGGGAGAACATCACCATGAACTTATTCACTATACTTTCAAGGACATCCAGAGGAAACAATTCTATATGGTTCATTGTGGAACGTCTCACAAAGACATCTCACTTTATCACAATTCGAGAGGACTTTTCATTAAATCAACGTGCGTGGATATATATTAAAAAGGTGGTAAGGAAATATGGAGTAACACTATTTATTATGTTTGATCATGATCTAAGATTCAACTCAACATTCTGGAAAAGTCTCCAACAAGCTCTAAGCACTGAGTTGAACTTCAGCACAACCAATCATCCTCAATCTAATGGCCAATTTGAATGAACTATTCAGACATTAGAAGATATGTTGAGAGGATGTTAGATGGACTTCAAAGGAGGATGAGACCAACATCTTCTATTGGTCTAATTATCATACAATAATAGTTTCCATTCAATCATCCAAATGAAAAAAATCTAAATCCATTTATGGGAAAAGGTGCATAACACTGGCATGATGGGATGAAGCCGGTGAGGGTAAGCGACTAGGGCCTGAAATGGTCAAAGAAATGGAGGAGAAGGTGAAAACCATTCAGAAGCACATCAAGGAAGCCCAATGTCAAAAAAATAGTTATACATATAACCATCAACGAGACCTTAAGTTCAATGTTAGAGACACGGTATTCCTTCCCATAACTCCATGAAATAGGGTCATGAGATTTGGGAAGAAAGGAATGTTATGTCCCAGGTACATCGGCCCCTGATAGATTCTCGATCGTGTTGAATCTATGGACTATCAGCTAGTACTTCCACAAACCATGTCTAAAGTACACTATGTCTTCCACATATCCCTCTTAAGGAAGTCCATAATAGATCCTTCACATGTACTCCATTCATAGGTGGTATAGTTGGAAAATTATCTTTCTTATGAGGAGCATACTATGATGATATTGGATCGTAGATATAAAGTTATATGTAATAAAAATAATCACCTAGTCAAGGTGCTTTGGAGGAACCATATGTAAGAAGAGGCAACATGGTAACTAGAGGAAGCAATGAAGAAAAATTACCCACACCTATTTACGGCTTATAATGTAAAATGAAATTTTCAGGGATAATTTTCATAAAGGGAGAATAATGCAACCAACCAATTTTTTATCAATGGAATTATCTTCTTATAATTATACCTTATAGTATAATAACAATAGGAAAAAAAATTAAATATCATGATACTAAATATTATGTGACCATTAAACATAATTTTCCACTTCTATGTTTTGAATTTCGAAAATCTGACATACACGCTTGCATTCAGGGTTATTTTTGGGTTTTGATGGAATAAACTTAATTTTTGTTTATTAGTAACCTACCCTTATGAAACTATATGACCCTTATCAATAGTAAATCATCCAAAAGAATAATAACCACACCCATAAGTGTATGAATAAAATTTAAACATCTTATAAGTGACAATATGACCATAATAAAAGTATTTTTATTTTTGTAATTCATAAATAATTAATTACAATTAATTAATTTAAAATAAAATTTATTTTCTTAAAAGGTGTTCAAAAATTAACAATTTTATGTCTTCTAGTTTAATGGTAATTTTATAAGACCTTATTTAATTTTTGAAATCATTATAAAACTAGTTATAATTATAAAATCTATATTTTTCAAGTAAATTATGATTATAATTAACAATTAAATTAATCATATATGGAAAATTATTTTTGAAAAATGGATTTCATTTTTTGATTCTACCCATCAAAAAATGGTTAGGGTGATTTTTTAGTATTTTTCTAAAATACTTGATTTTTTTATGAATAGTGAAATACAGTAATTTACCGTATATATACATTAAGGGTTAAATACACTATTCATAGAAACAACGCTAATGTAAACACACTTTGTGAGGAATAAAATGCATTAATTACTATTTTGGTTCATTGAATCATAACTATTTCTTATCTTAGGAAAAAATAATAAATAAATGATTAAAATATTAAGAAAAACCTCCTCCCATCCACTATAAAAACCACCCACACTCCCCTCATATCTTCACTCCTATCAAGCCTTGTGTGTTATCTAAATTGTAATAAAATATCTCCCAATATCCTTCCACAAATCCAACATCCCTTGGTATCCTCAAAATACCTAATACTCTTCCCTTAAGAGGCTTTCAAGGAAGATTAATTCAAGAGGTAAATTCCTCTTTTCAATTGTTTTACTTTCCTTTCAAGTTCCTTTGTTTTATTTTAAATCCTTAACTATACTCATCCAAATATTATGAAAACTATAGTACCCTATATGTACTATTTTTTTTATGATAATGGATGGATTTATTATTGTCTCTCATTTACCCTTCTTTTATACTAGTAGTAAAAACACCATATGAGATGTGTTAATTTACCATATTCAAGGATGATGGGTTTTAAATTCCCATGATTGTCTTCAATTATGGTCATGAAATCATTATTATGGTTTAAAAAGAATATAATATATGTATTATGTTTCATATATGGTTCTAGAATCTTTTTTTACACATGGTTTTGATTTATAATACAAAATGTGTTCGTTGTGATAAAAAAACCACCAATTAACCCAAAAGGTTATCACTAATGTTTTATCTAATAATTCATCTTCTCTAGAATTAGAAAAATGAAATTTAAAACCATGTAACCTTATGGATGTTAAATAATACAATATAACTCAAATTATAGACAATCATCCTCATTTTACATGATTATTCATTCATGTATATAAGTAAACCGGTCATGAAACAAATAGACCCAACAATGAAATTGACCTCATAACCAGTCAAAAAGGTAATGAATGAACTCAAAAAGGTTATACAAAATAAATTACATGTAAAATATGTTATGGTATTATTAATTAATTAACTTAATTTTCCTATTCAGTTCATTAATATCAACCAAAGAACACCATCAAACTTAAGGTAAGGGATTATACCCGAACCTCCTTTATTCCTTCGGGTTGCTCTATATTTATTTTTACCCTAATGGAGTTATCTGTTATTTTTATGTATATTTTTTTAAATGTATTTTACATGATACAAACTCATGTATTAAGTTCAATTAATCATTCTCTTTTAGGGATATAAATGTTTTTAAGTGGTTCCCGTATCAATTCTTCTCGATAAGCAAACCCGTTTTAAGGAAACTTTCTGAATTCTTACCCATTTTCAAGTACTCTATATAATATGTTTTAAGAAACCATTATTTTTATAAAAAAACTATTTTCATTATTTAAAACCTTCTTGGTTAAATTTTAGGATTATATAAAATATTATTCCCTTTTCTATTTTATGTGATCTTTTATATTTTCCTTAAACCACACTAAATTTTTTTAATTCTAATGTTTCATAAATGATATTTTTTCATGTTCTCACTTCAAATTGAAATCAATTATCATGATATATTCTTATTATACCATAATAATGTCCATGCATGATCTAATTGCTTTCCTTCATGGACATTTTTATGATACACCCATTTATTATGATTTATGATATGAATATGATTCCCAATTCATTCCACAGGTAAACCTTATGTTTATGTATGATTGATTATGTATGACTATATATGTGTCAATAATATTCATGAAAATGTTATGATGGGTGCACCTAGTTATATATCCAATTAATTGGGAAAGTTGAGTCTCATGAGATGATATGTGTAACGGTCTTGGTAGTTAGTCTTGACTTGTGCTACCATGTGGAACAATCTTTAATTGTGGTCCTCTATGTGAAACGAGCCTTGAATTATACTAAAGTCATGTTTTATGTTGCTATCACATTACTATGATTCCATGTTTATATGATCCCATATTTTATATGTTATGATTCCATATGTTCCATTCCATTTTATATCATTATGTTATGCCTTCTAACCCATGTACTAAAGATTTATTCATTTGTTTATTTCTTTAATGGCCTTTTTAGATCATCCCTTTGTTCATGTTATCCCTATGTTATCTAGTGATGCAATGTGGGCCCATGGACCATAGTATTTATGGGTATGGGGTGGATTTGGGGTGGGGCGGGCCTAAAAATTTTGTTTGTTTAGAGTGAAGGCCAATGTGGGTTGAGCCCATGTGGGTGCGGGCCAATGCAGGTTGAGCCCGCGCGGGTGCGGGCTTGCCCGCGGTCCTGATTTTAAAAAAATATTATTTTTACAATATATGTTTCTTTAAAATTTTAGTTTTTTAATAAAAAATCATGGTTAAATGGTGACATATGATTTCGCACCGTAATGATCATACTAATTCACCATTTATTCACATGTGAATTTTAAATCGGTCTATATTTATTGTTTTAATATGATATTATATTATTTATATAGTAATTATTAACCATATTCACATTTTGTGTCAACCCTCTCTCGAAAAATGGAACTCATCACCCTTGCACATGGTTTCAATTCCATAAGAGTTATTGTAATCATAATATTTTTAGGTTGATTTAATTTTTTTATTATTTAATTTTATTTTGTTATTAAGAGGATAACATAGAACCTCAGGGAAAATCTAATAGATTCCACTGAAACTGGTCATTACCTAGAGATAATTTGTTCATTCACAGTTTTATCTAGTCACATCAGCACACAACCAACTTTATCATTCATCGCCCCACACAAATCACTCACCTACTTTCTATTGCAACAGTTCACCCCCACATCCGTGTCGTCGCATTCCACCATTAACCCACAGAAAAATGTTTCACCGCATCCCTTAAAAGTCTAGTTATTGTTAATTCATAATTCTCCCCATAAATAAAATTAATAATGATAAAAAATAGAGTATTTAAATGATTATAAATAGTATTTTTTTTGTAAATGTGGGTAAGCCCATGGGAAACCTATGGGTTTATGCAGGGTTGGGTGGACTTGAAATTTTTTGTTCTCATTATATGCGGGCTTTTGCGGAAAAACCTGTGTAGGATCAAACCCGTGCAGTCTTGGCCCGCCCCACCCTGGCCCACCTGTTTTGTATTACTAATGTTATTCTATGAAGATGTTTGAGCATAATGTAAGTTAGGATCTCTTTATGAAGACTAAATAAATAAATGCTATATTTAGTTCCATGTTTTACGTTTTATGTACCTAGTCTTCCAAGAAATTAGACTTTACGATCCTTGTCTTGTAATATGATGGTTTACTATGCTTAAAATCATGTAATGATATGTGTAAAAGGCTAGGATTTCTATTGGTTTGGAGACAGTTTTCCTAGTTTTTGGATATGGTGGTTCATCTATTCACTCATTGAGGAATTAGTATAATTAAACACCAGATATAATAGGGTTATTTAGGAGGATCCTACTATTTATACATGTATTATCAACCTTATATGTATATAAATATTTTTTGTTGGTTTCATGGAGATATTTTGTTACTAGGGTGGACATCAATAACATGGATTTGGGTAGTTATGTATGGAGTTGTTTACTAAGAGTTTTATTTATTATTTTATCATAGAGTCTCATACTTGTATATCATTTTCATTTATTAGGTTTATTATGGAATATTGGTGTTAATTATGATTAGGTTTTGATTGGTGGTTCCATTATAATATTCAAATGATGAATGTTAGCACTTCTAACCATTTATTATATTTATACCATTGGTGTTAGTATACAATCAATGGATTATATTAATAGCATTTTGGGGTCACTATTTTAATTACAACTATCATAGGATGGGGTTACAATGAGGCCAGTTCATGAGAAGGTGGCATAAAAGCTTTGGATGAGAGTTAGAATGTAGATTGCAGTCAAGAACTCTATTAAAAAAATTTTAGTTTCTGTGTTATTCAATGAGGACTAAAGTAATTGACGCATGTAACATGATTTAAATTTTTGTATTATGTTTTTTAGAATTTTTTTGAGGATACCAATCATATTGATGATACTTTAATGTAACATTGAAGGAAAATAGATGTTCCCAATCCTGTTGAGAAGAATCATGGAGTTATAATGGAAGGTATTATGTTTTATAGTGAATTGAAAATATTACATAAGTCTTGATGGACTGCCTTATGGTTTATTCCCTTGTTCACATGGAAATGAATTAAAATGTATCTAGGAAATTATATATAGAATCAGTTGGAGAATATTTAATAAGTTGATGTAAATTCTTCCATTGTATATGCGTAGAGACTAATACACTTGGAAATGACCATTTGAAATTTATTGTTATTTTTTCCTGGTGGTTTGATATATCGATTCAGTTCAAGAAGAATTTTACAAAATATTTTTTTGATTGAGAATTGAGAATTTTGTATTCTATATCTACGTGAAGGTGTTGTGAGTAATAGTTATCAAGTTCAACCCTTATGTGTATAAGATTATACTTTATATGGAGATGTACATTGTTTTTGATGAGGAGATTGTAAATTTAGAAAATAGATTGAAAATTCTATGACTCAATACTACTTTTATTTTTTCCATCTTATTTCATTAGATGATTATATATTATGATCTATATTTTTATCTTCAAGAAAAATAATGACATATATTAATGTTAAATGTACATTCCACAACAATGATTGTTGAATTTTTATACATACAATTAGTATTGAAGAGTGATAATTCTTATAAAAAACATTGGATGGTGAGGAAGATATAATTGTATGTATTACTTGATAATTATTTTTTTGAAAAAAGATTCAATACCCTCCTTTAATAGGGACCCCTTTATATAATATTGATGTTTTTTTGAAGTGTTTGAGAAGGCATCACGTTTAGTTTAAAAGGACCTAATTCTATTTCAGAATAATCTAGATTTTTTATTTTTTAGGATAAAAATGATAAATTTACAAACTTTTCATAATAATCATACCATCTATGCATAACAATCATATAAATATGCATACAAAGTATATTGTCCATTTTAACATCAATATGATAAAGCATTAACATCATCATTGACACTATATGACAAAGAAAATATATGTTCATATTTTTAATCAAATAATGATGAATTGTTGATGTTTTTAAATGATAAAACTCATGTATTTAAATTTTTTATTAAAATAACGGGCAATTGGAATTATAGAATGAAAATGAGAAAAATTGTGAAAAGTGTTTAATTTTGGATTTTGACAGATTTTTACATCAAGGGTATTTTTGTCATTTATTTTAAAATATAATTCCAAATTGGGGGATTCTTTTTTGTTTAAATCATTATTTTTATTTCCTTAAACTTTCTCTGATGTACCAGGTGCTGATTCGAGCATCTAGAGGCCTTAAAAATCAATGAAGTTGACGATTTTTTTGGGAAGACAGTGTGGACCCCACCACCATAACAAAATCCCATATCAGACTACACACCTCCAACTAAGGTGATTTAACCTGGATATGAATGTGTACTCAATGTATCATTTACCCACTAACTTCCATAAAGTTTGGAATTCATTAAGGTGTCTTTTGAATGAACTGAATTGAAGGAAAATTCCTAGAAATTTCATCCAGAGAAAAGAAAAAACTAATAAAAAATTCATAACTCATACATGAGGTTGTCAATTACCTTGAAATTTGGAGGGTGTTTGAAAAAGATAACGAGAAAGAACTTTCATCAAGGATATAACATTTGAAGAGGCCTTTTTCATGGCCATTAATTCATGATATGTAAAATGTGGAGAGTTTTCCTAGACAGAATAAATTCTTGGAGTAAAAAGGATATAACTTTTTCACCAAGTGTCTAAATACTCTGAAATTTTTAGGGTATAAACCCATGGAAATTATAAATATCTTCAATGAATAGAGAAACACATGATTCTATCATTAATTGAGGATGCAACATGCCATCTTGTGGAGGATAAATTCTGCCTATAAAAGGAGATGAACTCCCACATCTCAAAGCATCCAATTTAATCCAATCTCATTACATCACATCCCATTACATATGGAGGAAAGAATCCAAGATGAGAAATTCCTAATCCTTGTTCTTCATTAATAACTATTTCTTCCATGTTTATTTTTTGTTCGAATTCGATGATCCCTTCGGGCATGGAGGGGTGGAATCCTTAGTGATTGAGTAAAGGGAAGGGGAATCCCATTTTGTGATGTCTGAGTTTATGAAGTTTTATTCAAAAGAATTATTTGATTTTAAATTAATGGTTTTCAATTTTTTTTTTAAATTTTAATTAAATACAATTTTATTTTAATTTATTCTTAAATATTAAATTTCTTTGATTTAAATACTATTATACCCTTGCTTGACCTATTCATTTTTACACCGATGGGTTAATATTTGAAGAAAATCAATTGAGGGAGTGATTTTTTTATTTATAAAACACATGGAGAAATTAAAATATACTAATTAATTTATTTATGGAAAATCAATACCATATTTGGTATTTCCTAGGTAATTTATATTAGTCTATTAAGATTTCTACACATTGATAAATAATCAAATCAAAGGTGAAATAAAGAAACAAATGTTATTCAATTCATTTAATTATTTTTTCTTAAACCAAAAGATTCATCTTTTCTAAGAAACCATGATGACATGAAAAATGGGAAAACCCAACCAAAATCTAATCACTTATCTCTCATTAAAAATTCACAAACCTTCTAAAGAAAACCTCTTTCTTTGCTAAATCATTAAAACTTGTTATTTTTAAAGTGACACCAAGATTAAAAAATCCCTCCTTATAGAATGAAATTATAATTACCTTTCATACTAAACCCTTAGGGGGGTTTAGTTTTTTTTCACACCTCATGAAAAACATGTGTCAAAACTTGCACCGCTGCCAGGGAGTAAGGGTAAATATGCACGACTAGGACCTCTAATGAGGAACCACTTTTTTTGATCCTAAGATAGAGAGAAATTTGTTTTCTAGGCTTAGAAATCTCATTCATCAAATAAATATTGATGAAATAAGTTTAGAATACTTAGGTATCTAATAAGAACCACAAATAATGGTACAAAACCCATGACAAACCTAGAGTGACCTATGTTCCCCACAATTTTCTAACCGGCCGAATTAGTTACACATTCCTGAAAAACAAAATTATTTTGTGTTATGAGTAAACCTGATTCCCTTACTACCTAAATTTCATGGACTTGTAGGTGAGGATCCCAATTGTAACATTCAAGAATTCAACCATGTGTGATCAAGATTCAAACCAATAGGAGTAGTAGAGGAGATAGTGAAGTGGAAAGAA
Organism: Viscum album; assembly: GCA_963277665.1. Taxonomy (NCBI): domain Eukaryota; kingdom Viridiplantae; phylum Streptophyta; class Magnoliopsida; order Santalales; family Viscaceae; genus Viscum; species Viscum album. The sequence continues at coordinate 1,357,902,383 of OY728150.1, read as the reverse complement.
TTCCATTTTTCACTTGAGGGAGCTGCTAAGGAGTGGTTTTATAATATAAAACCCAGAGAAATCCATGACTGGGATGATCACCAACAAAGTTTCATGCAACAGTTCTTCCCAGCCTCCCATAGTGTATCAATCAGGAAAGAGATATACTCCATTTGACAAGCTACTGGTGAGACTCTTTACGAATATTGGGAATGATTCAAGAAGCTTAGTGCAAGCTTCCCACACCAAGAAATAGAGGATTTCCAATTACTAGTCTTTTTCTACCAAGGATGACTAGAAAATTATAGGAACCTTTTGGATGCATCCTTTGAAAAATCATTGATTGAAAAATTACCCATAGAATCCTAGATCCTAATTGAGAAGATTTCCCAAAATTCACAACAATTAGAGATAAGAACCACTGGACAAGAGGGATACACGAGGTAATAACTTCCACCTCGTCAACTCTTCTTACAATAAAAATTCAATAACTAACAAGACTTGTGAGGAAAATGGCCATCAAGTATGTAAATGAGCAACCATCTCCACCTCAGGTATTTAGATTGTGTTTATCACCCAATCATTACACTGATCAATGTGCTGAGATACATGATACAAAAAGTTGTGCAGATGTATTCTAGTAAAGGCGATTCCCACATAATCAACAATAGAGAGAAGGTCAAACCCGACAAGGATGAGGATGACAACATATCTAGGGTAGGAAACATTTTTAAAAACTATTTTAGAACCAAATACCATACATGCATCCTTTCCAGCAATAAAAATAATTTTAACTTCCACCTTTCCATGAAAGAATTTTGAATAACCTCCAACATGTTTTGACAAGTTCTATCAAGAAATAGAGATCTAATAGCTGAATAATATATTGAAAAATTTGGATAACATGATCAATATCCTTATAGATATTATAACCTGGAATCAAGGTAAACTACTGACCCAAACTGTCCCAAATTCAATGGAGAATGTTAGTACAATCACAACTCAAAGTGGAAAGGAGATTACAACACCTGAACAAAGTGAGTTGGATGATTCCAAACAAAAAACTGAAGAGAAAATCATCCACCCAAAAAAAGGCAGAAACACAAGTGAAAAGGCAATAAAGGGAGAAAAAAGGAAACAAGGTACCATTCCTTTCTACACTGACTCAATCATCAAAGAATGAATAAGAAAAACTTCAAAGTGAGATCCATGAAACCTTCTGAAAAGTGGAAATCAACATTCCCTTGCTGGAGACAATCTTCCAAATACCAAAATATGCAATGTTTCTAAAGGAAATATACACCAATAAAAATAAGTGTGATGAGGATGAAACAATATATTTTGGAAAGAGTTTCTCATCCATTTACACCACACCTTCATCCAAGAAATTTTCAAGATCCAAGGACATTCTCTATTACCTATACAATGGGTTTTTTAAATTTTTATAATTATTTGTGTGACCTTGGTGCATACATAAATTTAATGTCTATTTATTTATTATATTATTTAAAAATTGGTGAGTTGAATCCCACAAGAGTGGTTATACAAATCACAAATGGATCCACTATTTTTTTAGCTGGAGTTATTAAAGATGTACTAGAAAGAGTTAAAGAACTCATTTTTCCAGTAGACGTTTATGTCCTCACCATGGAAGAGGAAAATGAACCAAGACATTCACCCATAATTTTGAGAAGACCATTCCTAAAAATGGAAAAGACAATAATAAATTTATGTGAAGGATCTCTGATAATGGATCTAGGAGATATCTTGGTTAACATTAGTGTCCTTGACTCAAAAAGAAACCTATCAAACAACCACACCCTCTTTGAAATCTCCCATGAAGAAGGTAATGATACCATTAGAGATCTAGGTATGATTTGTAATTTTTTGTCTGTAGGAGATCAAACCATGGATTTAGAGAGAGTTGTGAAAGAGAGAAAACTACAGTTACATGAGCTAGAATAAATCATAAGAGAATATTTTTGGAAATTTAAGGATTTATAAAGGAAGAACTAGGGTGGAAAATGATAAACCGATCCAACCAAAGACATTTCAACCTGGAGACCAATTTCTACTCTATAATTTTAGATTGAATCTAATTATAAGTAATCTTCGTTCTTGGTGGGAAGGTTATTTTTCTTATTACTAATGTACATCATTTTGGTTCCATCCAGGTCAAGAAAAAAGGAGTAAATCCATTCACTATATATGGGAAATGGCTGAAGAAGTTATACAAAATTTGATATCAAGAACCGGTGGAGGAGGTCAATCTTCTCCATACCATCTACTGATTTATTTTCATAAGGTGAGGTCGATCCAATGAAATTAACCAAAGGAAATTCCAAGAGGCATCCTGAGTTTCACTATTTTCTTAGGATTTAGGAATCAATTACCTCTTACATCACCCATTTGAGCATTAATGGAATGGTTCTTACACTGGTATGAGTGGTTTTAATTTTTAAAGAACCATCAGGGAAGGAAACCACAAGGTAGACCCAAGAAGAAGAATAAAAAGAGAACCAAAAGAATTATATTAAAAGGAAGTTAAATTTTTTCTGATTATCATTTAAACTCCCAAATTTTTTTGTCTAAATCATGTTTTGATCCTTAAAGTAGAAATTCCATTCCCACACTTGAATTTATGCCATACTTGACTGAACTATGAGAAATGAGTTTCTTAGGAATCCTGTGATTCCATGTTTTAGATATTAATTTTGATATGATTAAATGAGTAAAATGGAGAATTAAAATTTTAAAATGAATCATAGATATTGAAATTAATACTCATGATTTAATGTAATTAATTGATTCATGTAAATGAAATTCCCCATCCATTTTTCAAGATTTTATTTTCTAAAATTCATGTGAATTTATTTGTTATTATTAATCATGCCTTGAGTTATTGTCCAATATCTTATGTCTCATTCCCAAGAGGATTTATAGACCAGGTATTTCCTATTTTATCTTGAGCATATTTCTTGAGTGATCTTGGGACATGCCACCTACCAGAATATGTATTGAAACTTTTCAAAGGTATGACTATGCAAAAACACATTTAAAATTATTGAGGCATCCTTTGAAAAGCCACTTATCCTTAAAATACCACCTTTACATCAATCCTTCTTTTATCCCATAAATAACATGAATGACATTGTTAGGGATGATCCATGTTTCAAACCATTTTTATCCATTCCTACACTCCCCTTAGTATTTTCATGATATTTTAAAGTTGAAGTGTGGGGTGAAGGGAATAATAGGGTAAGGGATGATATACATTTTAATGAAGAATTGTGGAGGTGATATTGTGTGAATTGTAAAATGTTGTGGAATCATTCATTATAATCTACTTTGTTTCCTTCTTGACCAAAAAATGACAAAATGACACAATGAACTAAAAAATATTTGAAAAAATGGGTTGTGATTTGGGAAAACAAAAAATCACCATTTTTCAGACCGATGATCTTATGATTGTATGTGGTTAGGTTATGGATGTGGGGTTTGATATAATAAATAATTAAAAAAAAGTAAAAAAGAAATATTCAACAGGGTGCAAAAATCATTCATCATGCTTAAACTGATCATGGTTTTTACTTTGAGTCTTGGGGAAAGTTGGGAGTTGTTACAATTTGAAGAGGAGAATTCCATTAAACTTTTTTTTACTTTGGATAACATGATTTATGATTTAATAGTTAAACCTCCTCCTTGAGCTTTATTTTTAAACATAAAATCATACCAACCTCAATCCTCAGATTCATTTGAAACTTTATTTCAAGTCCTTATGATTTTATGTGATTTTTGTCTTTACAAAGTGGATAAAGTATTTCATTTATAATCCAATGGATAAAGAGCAAGTTCTGATGATATGAGCATAACTCTACTTGAATTATATCACGAGTGATGATAGAAAATAATAAAAAGTGAGGTAAATCTTGACTTGAGATGTTTAATAATAATGAATTGATGATCTTGAATGAATTAAAGGATATGTTTCATCATTTTTCGAAGGGGAAAAGTAAAATACATGAATTATTTGTTTCTATAAAAAATGAGAAATAAAATTGATATATTATATGGGTTTTTGAATGTTTGATTTGACATAGAATATAGTTTGATTATATTAAATTGAAATTTGAATATTTATAACATTGGGACCCTCTGATTTTCAATGTTGAGATTTTATGCTTATGGACAAGCATGGTTTATGTGTGGGGGTATTTGACAGAGAAAATTTATGAGAATAATTTTAGTCAAATAATGATGAATTATTGATGTTTTTAAATGATAAAACCCTTGTATTTAAATTTTTAATTAAAATAATGGGCAATTTGGATTATAGAATGAAAATGAGAAAAATTATGAAAAGTGATTAATTCTAGATTTTTGACAGATTTTTATGTCATTTAAATTTTGGTAATTTATTTAAAAATATAATTCCAAATTGAGAGATTATTTTTTAAAATCCTTATTTTATTTCCTTTAACTTTTTCTTCCATACCAAAGGAGGATTTGAGCATCTAGAGGCCTTAAAAAATAAATGCTATTGACGAATTTTCCAGGCGGACAATGGGGACCCCACCACCATAACAACATCCCATCTCGGGCTACACACGACCAATTGAGGTGTTTCCTCCTAGATATGAAAGGGTACTCAATGTTTAGTTCACCCATTAACTTACATGAATTTTGAAATCCGTTAATTTTGATTTTGAAAAAAAAAATTAAAGGAAGCTTCCTAGAAATTTCATCAAGAAAAAGAAAGTTCTAAAAACAAATTCATAACTCATACACAAGGTGGTTAGTTACATTGAAATTCAGAGGGAGTCTATGTTAGACAATTAGAAATAACTTTCATGAAGGATATAATGCATGAAGTGGGATTTTTCATGATAATTAATGGATGATATATGAAATGTGGAGAGTCTTCCTAGATAGAATACATGCTTAGAGTAAAAAAGGAATAACTCCCTCACCAATCATCTTAATACGTTGAACTTTTTATAGTAGACACCCAAAGAAATTATAAAGAACTTTCATAAAGGGATAAAGGTTTAATTATGTCATTAATTGAGTATTAAATGCACTAACTTGTTGAGGAAAAATTATTCATATAAAAGGAGGGTAAATCCCACCTCTCAAAGCATCCCATCTCATCCTATCTCATTCCTTCACATCCCATTCCATTCGGTGGCAAGAATCAAAGAGTAGAAATTCCTACTCCTTGTTCGTAATTCATAATCATTTCTTCAATGTTTATTTTTTATTTGAATTCTATGAACACTTCTTGTATGGAGGGGTAGGATCCTTAGTGATTGTTGGAAGGGAAGGGGAATCCCATTTTGTGATGTTTCAGTATCTGAAGTTTTATTCGAAGGAATTATTTTCTTTTAAATGAATGGTTTTTAGTTTAATTTATGTTTTAATTTTAATTAAATAGTATTTTATTTTAATTTATTCAAAAATATTTAATTTATTTGATTTTAATATTATTAAACCGTTGCTTAATCTATTAATTTTGAACACATATGGGTTAATCTATGATGAAAATCAAGGGAGGTAGTGATTTGGTGATTTCTAAAACATGTAGAGAAATTAAGATAAACTAATTTAATTATATAGGGAAAACAAATACCAAATTTTCTATTGCCTAAGTAATTAATATTAGTCTATTAGGATTTCTACACTTTGATAAATAATTAAATCAAAAGTTAAATGAATAAAATATTGTTATTAAATTCATTTAATTATGTTTTCTAAAACCAAAAGAATCATCTTTCCTCAGAAACAATGATGACATGAAAAATGAGAAAACCCAAACTAAATCCAATAACTCATCTCTCATTATAAATTCACAAACCTTTTAAATAAAAACTATTTCTTTCTTAAATCATTCAAACTTGTTACTTTTAAAGTGACACAAAGATTAAAACACTACTCTATAGAGAATGAAATTCTAGTTACCATTCATATTACACCCTTAGGGGGATTTAATTGTTTTTCCACACCTCACGACAAGCATGGGTCACTATGTAAGCTTCATCTATATTTCATAAACACAATATATTTATTGTGTAACAATCCTTATTGGGGTTGTGTAAGAATCATCTATGTACTAACTATCTACATAAAAATTAAATACATAGAAAATTTTGAGAAAACTACATAACATAGGAAAATTCATAACAATTAGTCTCTATTAAGAATGTGTGTAAAATTTTCAAAAAATATTATGAATGAGGGTATGATTAATAAAAAAGATTAATTATTGTTATTTTTAATTGTATTAACAACATGAACACTATAATAGATCATGATTCATTCAGGTAAATGAGGTGAAAGCACACAAGGAAGACGCTAGGTTGCTTATATGGGTTCCTCATTACAAGAAGAGGATCCACATCAGTACTGCTTGAGTCTATAAATACATGAATAAAAATTTCAAATGAAAGATATTTGAAGAATTTTATGGTAATTATAAGTCCATTATATTCAAATATCACACGATTAAAAGATTATGTGAGTTACAAGTCAGTAGGTGGATAAAGGAAAACTGGAAGACCAAATATTCCAATATTTACTGAATGATATTGGAGTGAATTAAATTCTAAAATAAAAGTAATATATAACTGGATAACATGATAAATATATTAATACATTTTCATTAATATATTGATTATATACGAGGAATAAAAAAAGTGGTCTAATAGTGTAATTATGAAGAAGAAAATCCATTTCTCATTAGAGAGAGACACGGTATAAAAATCTATTATAGACCATGAAATGTTTAAGGAAGAGAAAAATAGAACTATTGCTAAGTATAGGGTATTATTATTGTACAATATAGAATATTATGAAGAAAAAAATAATAAAAAGTAGATTGGTCTTAGATTTATCAACTTCTAATCACTCCTAGGGAAGTCACATTTTTCTGAGTGATACAGCCTAAAGTTTCCATATTATATTAAATTATAAAGAATCTTTATGAAACCTATTGATGCCATTCAACATAGGAATAAGATCATATCCATTACTCTAGGATTTACTAGAGCCTTCAATTTTATACTTCATCAAAACAAGCTATCTACAACCCATCTCTCTATAATGATGACATGCCATACATTTCTTACATTATACCTCATTAGTGACAGGATAATAGAGTTTAAGGAGTTAACCATTCTTATATATCCTTAAATAATAATAAGGAATTATTATGGGGGTGGTATGACAATAACCATACAACACGTATGTATGAAAGCCTCATCAATAAATCATACTGTGTGTGTTAATTTGATTTTCTTGTTTATATCCTTTTCTACAATGACCAAAGTAAAGATAAATAAGGAGGGGAATCTATTCAATGTACCTATGAAGAGGTGATAAAGGGTTCACATTTAACTATTTTTAAACATATACTAGTAAAAATTCACCCTCCCCCTCTTTGTGCTATGAAGATCCCTTTGTAATCTAATATAATGGTATTAGATACTACAATGCCTCTAATTAGAATACAACTATTTGAAATTTTTAAAAAAATTTATATTTCACCTTTCAAAGGCCATATGAAATAAATATTTTAAAAATGGAAACAATTCATTACCAAATAAATAATGAAATAAAATTCTATAATGATAATAAAGAATATAGAAGATTTGAAAATTATAAATAAAGAATCCCTCTCTTCACAATGGGTATGGGAAATATTTTTCCACATACTCTAATAACAAGAAAGAAAAATAAAGCATATTTTATGATCATGTAGTTACATAAATTAACAAGGATCTGGATGTCCTTTCAACATCATAAATATCAAATCACACTAGTGATAATGATGAGGTAGCTAATATTTCCTATCAAATTTGTACTTATGAATATCTAAGAACATATGGGAAATATCACATATTTTATGATTTAGAAGATAATTCAATGAATACTTAAAAGGATATATTTTATTATCATCCAAGAGATATATTCACTTATATTTGTGCCTATTTTAAATGCATTAAAATGAATATTTCCCATATTGAATAAGAGTCGATGAATAAAGAATATGCACTCACAAAAATGTGGGGATGATTGTTGATCTATCCAAGAGATATAATTTTAAGAGTTATATAATCATGGAACTCGATGAAAAATACTCAAATATTTATAAAGACTAGTTTGAATCAATCCTAAAAGATAATTGACTGAGGTACTAGTATACAATCTCCCTAAATTTTAGATAAATTAAAATGATATTATTTATTTCAAGGATACACATTTGATGATCAATGTAGATAAAATTAAATAGCTTGACTATCTAATCCCAAGGGATATTTGAATGCCTGATGGTAGCATTGAAGGGATGAGAATAGCCTATTAAGACTTAATTTAAATTACTGAAATACGAAAATTACATTACCAAAAGGAAAAATCATGAACATGAGTATAAATTAGTAGATTTTGAAAATAATTAACAACATGTATTTACAACAATATGTTTAAAGAAGAGATTCTTCCACATATTTTTCTAAGGGATATTATTATTTAAAAAGTCACCCAAAAATTATAAAATAAATATTTATATAATATAATGATCATTCTATAGTAGTACCATTTGGAAAGATACTATATACATCTAAAATAATTAATATTTATAAATTAACTTTTATAAGAAATCCAAGTTTAAATTTAAAACATGTAAAAAATGGATGAAAAAATAATGAGGACCCCATTATTACAAAAAAAGTTTCAAAAGAAATAGTAGGATAAGTTTTTTATCTATTAAATCTAAAAAATGTATCACTACATCAAAAAATATATAACTTTTTATTCTAGACATATTTCACTTAAACAAGGAAAAAATATTTTTTGGTCACTATTTATATTTTAAGAGATTCGAACATGAGGAGTCATGTTATTATAATAAAATTCTAATATATCAAATACTAAAAAATCATACATTGAGAAGAATAATATTGGGTTTCTACAAGATCCAAAAAATAAGGATAATAATATGTATTCTACAAAAATATTTGAAAAACTAGAATATATTGGTGTAAATTGAATAGTTTTTTTGTCACAGTGGGAGAGTAGTCTTTGAAAAATAAAAAAATAAATAATTAATAACAAATAAACACATAGGAATAAAAAATGTGAAGATATAATATGTTCTATAAGAGGATATACCCAAAAGATCAAAAATGAATTCTTTTGGGTTATCTTTGTGTAGTAAGTAAGAGGTAAATAATTTTGTGAATAATCCTACAAAAATAATGAAAATTTCTTCACCAAAGTGAAGATGTTTTTTATATTTGGAAGGAAAAGACACAAAATAGACACTGGTGAATGATACATGGGTATATATATTAAATAATTAAGCCAAAATTTGAAAGTGTAACAACCTACATAAAGAGAGAATGAATTTTTTTTAAAAATTATATTTGGATGACATATGGAATATTCAAGGACATCTAAGAATAACTAAAAATAATTCATGGTCATTTGAACAACTAAAATAGAAAATATAAAAAATAATATAATATGAACTAGAGAAGGAATAATACTTAGGGAATGTAAAGATTCAATGTAACAAATTTAAATTTCATGAGAGTTTGTAATATTATGAAAGAATTGGACCTCATGAGAGACTCTATGGGAGATGAAAGTTGGTTGGGTAGATATCAATGAATTTCTAAACATTTAGCCTGGACTAAGAAGAAATTTTTAAGAATTCAGAACATTGAAAATGAGATAAATGTTACCTGATGGATCAAGATATAAATAATAACCCATAAAATATAAAAATAAAATCACCGATTAAGATGAACTAGACCCATACTATGAGACCTGAGGCTAAAAATATAATCTTTAAATGATTGATTTGATATCATCTTAAGAAAACCAACTATAATTATCCATAATTCCAATGATTATAACATATATTGAGTCACATAAATACCCATTAACTTTTATTTTTTGTGTTTTTGCAAATTTTGAAGACCCTTTACCTAACAAAACTAATGTCCTTCTCATAAAATAGAAATTTTCAAACTACACCCATATTATCATATTCCATAAATAGTCTTCAACATATTAAACATATTTATATACATCTAATATCATTATATATATATATATATCATATTTAATACTCTTATTTAAATCTTTCGAAATTTGAAACATTAGAAAGGTGGCCTTAAATTCTTAGCAAGGGTAGTGTTCAATGAAAGATAACATATTGAAATAAAACATGAGTAATATGGATTCCTGATAAGTCATACATTATATAAAATCAATATATAACAAATTTCTCTTTATTATAAATTTATATTAAAACCATATTTATATTTATCGGTCTAGATACCATTCACTTATAATTTCCCATTACCAATTAATTAAGAATTCTTCGATAAAATGTATATTTTTATGCTAACTATTCTTTCCCACTGACCTATTCTAATTTTTCCATTCCAATCCTTGAACCACGGTCATGTTTCATCATATCTATAAATTTCATAAGGGTTTTAGTATTTTTTTTATATATTTCTAGAGTAAAATGGTCACTTCATGGAATATATGGTGATGAATCACATGGAAATCTTAAAAACATCTATTTATATAAATTTTGATTCCATAAAATTAATTGATTTTAGTAGTGAATAAAAATATGTAAATAAAAATTCCAGTAACTTAATAATGTTATAAATATATTATTAATAAATTTTATCTTTATTATAAACATCCTTAAATGGTGGCGATGAAAAATGTAATATGTCATTCAGGGAAATAACAGTCTGCACGTACAGTTGAGTGAAATTTAAAATTCACAATGAATTGTATATAAGGAATGTCGATAATGATTCAATATTAAAGAATAAATATTTTGAAATATATACAATATTTATTTATTAAACCATATGTATAATTATCCATGTGATATGGTGATGAAAAATACAATACATCTTTCATTAAGGTGGCGGTCTTCATATAACACGGGTGGATTTTTTATTTTTTAATTGATTTGGAGGAATCTAGAAAATTATTATTCCATAAACAAAAAAGATTTAATTATACTAATTATACCAATGAAATTATTTTATTATGGGTTAAATAGATTTGGTAGAGGTAGAAAACAAATTAAGAGTACTAATGAAAAATGTGTGATTAGATTTTCTCACCTTACTTCTCAAAAAAATTATATGATTATACATAGATTTATCTTTTTTTTGGGACTAGAACCTCTAGAATATGAGAAAGAGTTATTGAAAGGTTTTTTGGTTGGGATTTTTCTCGCCAAGTGGATATAGGTGTGTCAAAGCGTTTGGGGATAAATGAATCCTTTTAAAATTTTCAGCGGTGTAATTATTTGAAATTTATCCTTATGTTATATTAAAATCATATCACTCTCAATGGAATGTGTCTTAAAAAGTGAAAAAGTGTGGAGAGAGGAGGTGTAAGACCCGGAGATTTTGGAATATATATTTTTCTATAAATTAATATATTTTACCGATAGATTGTTCCACATACAATACTAAAATAAAATGATTCACAACATATTAGATTAATATTATTATTTAAAAATATAAATACTAAAACAACCAATAAATAATAATATTTTAATCAATTTTTATTGTATAAATAATATTATTAAGATCACTTAATGTTATAAAATAGAGTTTCTCAAAAAAATCATTATATATTGTATTTTCATTTAAAAGATAAATTTATAAATTTTAGATTTTTTTTTAATTTGAGCATCATTTTTAACCCAATATGTTTAAATTATTTTAGGCTGTTTTTTTATATATATCTACAAATTTTATATTTATTTGAATAGTGAAATATATTGTTATGACTAAAACCATTGCATTTATGGCTATATTAATAAGTATGTACAAATTAAAAAATTATTAAAATGTATTCACAATAAAAACATTATTCAATGTGTTAGATGATTCATTTCAAAAACTATGTTAAATTTATAAAACCATTGATTTACATTTTAACATGTTAATTAATTTTTAAGAAAAAATTATTTTGTTCTTTTCATTCAATTAAATATTATTTAGGTAAATTTTGGTTTTTTCTTGACATTGAAGACACAATACAATTTTTTTAAAAATAATTTATTTTTAAAAAAAACATCAATAATTTTATTCGATGTATAAATTTAAATATGCAAATACACTATGAAAAAAACTACTTTTATGGGCTATTAGACTTTATTTTTAAATTGACCTTTCTGAACCACATTTTTTTGGATAAAATGAATTCAAAATTTCCAATCATAATTTTCAAATTAACTAACAATATCACTTTCAATTTGGTCATTAATATTGTGACACCCCAAGGTTTAAAAGTACATTATCTCTTTAAAGTAATTCAATAGCTAGCAGCTCACACAACACCAAGTTCAAGTGCTCGACGACTTACCAAACTAGTCGTTTAAAAGCAGTTATGAATAGTATTAACTAAATTTTGAATTTTATATATTCCATATAATTTTAACATCCATATTATGTGTTTCTTAGACATAATATAAGAACAAATTCATTTATCTGATAAAGGAATTATTTTTCAAAAAAATGCAATTTTACCACCTTTTAATGGAGAATCCTTTTTAAATCCAATATTTTACACTTTTATATATTCAATTTGACAAAATAAACATTTTATTTAGAATAGGGACATAAAAATTTAGTTTTGATAAATCTTTGGTGTTTTTCTAATAACTTTCATATTTGGGTGAATAGTGATAAATATTAAATTTTAATTGAAAACAACTTTTTTAATAAAAATAATTTATAGTGTTAAATTATACTTTTGAATGGTTTGGAAGTATAATTAGATTATATTTTTACCATTTAATCTAATTATGGTCATTGGAATTAATTTCACTTTCAAATTATACATAAACAAGTGTTAATCTTTTGATAGTTATTGTTTCATAAAAACACACTATTTATTTTGAAAATGGGAATTAATTTTAAATTAATTAATACATCTTCAATGTTTTGAATTTGGTAAAATAGACATCATTTTCGAATTCATAATATCAAATATATCTTAGGCTTAATTTTTGGTATTTTTCTGAAAAACTTCAATTTTTGATGAATAGTAAAACAACATAGTAGTAGTTAAAAAACTGACTTTTTCATTTAAATGTAATTTTACCATTTCTGTGAATTGAATTCCGAAAATCTAACATACATGGTTGTTATTATTAAGTAAAATGTTGTTCAATAAAATGAAAATAATTTTTTGCAAATAGTAACTTTGGACATTTATTTACCGTGATTAAAGGTAAATAGGGCAATTCAAGGTAAACAGAATATTATAATAATAAAAAATTACCTTAACACTTGTTCTAACCTTATTATATGAGTCATGGCCAACCTTGGGAATATTTTGGTCAATTTTTTGACCCCATGGAGCCACTTAAGAGTGATAATGACACTTTATTTTAATTAACTTAAAGTAAAGACAAAAATGACATTAACAAATATCTTTTAGTATATCAATTTTTACATGGGGTTATATAAGTCATCATTTTGACTATAAATATTAATTTTATGGCTAAAAATATTTCCTACATTATGGTATTTTTTTATAATTTTTATACATCAAATAAATTATATTATTTGTGACACAATAATGATGCAGTATTCACCTCATTAATAAATGATTAAAATAAATAAGATTATTAATATAAAACCAAATCCAAAACCTATCCAATTAATATTGGATGATTTTATTTATAACATGAGTCATCGTATATTCTACTTTAATGGGGTTTTTATCTTTTTAAACCGAAGATAAGTTTATAATAAAATAACATTTTCTAACTTTCCTAAAGAGCCCCTCCTCTCCCTTATAAAAGGACACCAATTATAACCCATTACTCACACCTCTCAAGACGTTGGAACATCCAAACCCTGCCCAAATAATTTCTCAAGATCCCTGTCTCCCACCTAGAATCCTTAACTTGGCATAATTCACTTCCAGAATTCCTTTTGTTTCAAATCAAAGGGAGTTACCCAAATTAAAGGTAATGGTTTCTCTTAACTTCTTTTCTTTTATTTTACTTCTCCAACCCCTAAAATATTTTTATTACTTTATTTTATTACAAAAACAGTATCATAAATATAATAGGATGTTTTTATGAGAGGGATTCACACTAAACTTACACACACCTCCATCTAATGGGTAAAGAACACACTGCTTCTGTGGATGACAAACTAACACCTCACGAAATGACGATTGTTCAATTATCTCCTACCGTCTCTCATGGTGTCCATTAAGATGGAAATATATTTATATATTATATATATTATGTTTATTTTTCTTTATTCTTCTTTTTTTTACATTTATATCATATACCTTTATGGTTTCCATTATGGGTAAACGCGATAATTTCATTTGAGGAAGTGCGGACTACCACCCCCTCAAAGTGATATGACTCGATAATGCCTTATGTGGGATGTATAAAGAATGGAGTTAATTATATTATATATGATATTATACTGGAATTATAATATACATATGTATAATTATTTTTTAATTCCCATAAAATACAAAATAGAAATGAAAGTAGTGTTCATGCGTACGTACGACTTACCATCTCCATGAACGGTGCATTTAATTTATTATCTCCAAATGTTTTATACTGTTATAAATACATATATATACTGGATATATAATATTTATATTATATCTAAATCATTTATATCATTCTAGAGATAATGGACCTTTGACCACATGGACAAATTGTAATTATAACAAGTTCATTTTTGAGTCAAGTTTCGAACATCGATAAAATATCCAATATAAACTCAAATAATTAACTAATTGTTATAGAAAGGTAATAAGTGATATAAAAGGAATAATAAACTTGAAAAATATTATTAATCAAGTATAAGTTAACTTATGTTTATTATTAAGTAAGAACAAGGAACGTACAAGACAAGTTATACTTAAGGTAAGGGGTTTCTTATCTCACTTTTAATTCTGTGATATTTCCATTGTCCGCCAATTATTTATTGAATGTGGTGTATTTTGTACTTCCATTTGATATATATTATCATGATTATATTTATATTCATTGTATTATTTAATTCATTTTGTGGTTATAAACTTTTGTTCATACGACTCGGTTGATTACAACATGGTTTTCATCTTACTTCTTATTTCCATGAGATTCATGCTATATTGCCACTATTTATATTTGTATGGTGTATGTACTAACCATGATTTTATTACTTATATAATATAATTTAATTTATGGGTATTTAAATCTTCATTTTATGATCCTTATTTCATGTGGTGTATGTTTCTTAAGTCACCAAATCAGTAAGGGAATTTCTAATTTCAATTTTCACTCTTTGGGTTTTACACAAACTTCATTTATTATTTTACTCCAAGATTATGTGTGAAATCACTATTTATTTATTTATGTAGTAATTTAAACTTCCCTTTATGTGTATATTATTTTGATACACATAATCACTCCATTCATAAATTCCCATGTCGTCGATATGAACTTGATAAGAGTAATCTTAACTCAATTTTTATTTATTTAGTTAAACATCCAAGTCATTGGTGTTGTTGTTACAAGAATATGTGTGAATGTCCTATGATTGTTTTACACTGAATATAAAATCATATTTAGTGTATTTATATTATTCACATGTAATTATGTCATTTATTTATCCTTAACCTAAGGATACAGTCTTTATAAGGGATTTCATATCAACTTACATTCCATTGAGTCTTCTTTGTTGTTATGTGCCAATTCACTTTTATTTGGTGTATATACTGTAATTTGACATAATATATCATGAATCCCTTTATTCTCATGATATTATTATGTTTTTATTACCTCAATTATTTCTATTCAAGTGTCTCTCATTTGGTTAGGAACTCTAACTAAAATATTATTTTAAATGTTTTAAAAATTTATTCTTATAAATATTTCTCATTAATGTCGATGTTTTAAAAATGGTTTTAAGGATTTATTTATATGTAAATTAATGTTTTGAAATTAAAATTCCTTTTAAAAGTTTCAATGTGGTATGAGACACTTTTAATCAAAAATCTATTTTAAATAGCTTCTTGATAAATAGTGATACTTTTAAATGTTTTCAAGAAAAAGGGGATATTTATCTCAAATAGTTTTGATGATTATTTTTC
The DNA here is from genome assembly GCA_963277665.1 of Viscum album. NCBI lineage: Eukaryota > Viridiplantae > Streptophyta > Magnoliopsida > Santalales > Viscaceae > Viscum > Viscum album. The sequence goes on along the minus strand of OY728150.1, from coordinate 1,357,886,237 downwards.
ATCTATGTAAATATCCTTCAGTGTTTTTTATTCTTTATTGAGGTTGATTTATTATAATAAAATCATCCAAATTGTATTTAATGATTTATGTTTGATTGTGGATGTGCTATTTTAATGCCATTCATGGTTTGTGGTTAAAATATTGACATTTCATATACTAGTTTTAAAACGAATGTTTAGATTATGTTTCACCCTTTAATATGAGGAATGAATTGGACTTAGTAAGTTACAGGTGGATCCCACTATAGCTCCTCAATTCATCGGTAGATCTCATGAGACAAACTAGTGTCTTGGAACAAGGCCTTGAAAAAATATTATTTGTAGTCTTGGCATAAGGCTATGACTATGTGGTTATGAAGTTTGGAATTATGCATTCCATCATTATGAAAGTGGCTATTGATATTTCATGTGATTATTTGAATAGTAGAATATCCATGTGAATAATTAAATTTAATTATTTTATTTTATCTTTTCCATATCATGCAAATGTTTAAGTTTAAAAGTCTTTTGTATTAGTCTTATACATTGACTTATATGTTTATGCTTATTTATGAAAGTTTCTGCTATATTGTTATCCTTACTGAGAATATGAGCTCACCCATTTCTATGTTTTATTTTTCCCTGGATTTAAAGAAGTATTTTATGGTTGACCTGTAGGGATTGTATAAGAATATATGTGTGTTTAAAAAGGGGATGAAATTTTGTTAATGTTTTTATTTCATTATGTAATGTAAAACTTATGAGTGTATTTAGTACTTCCAAGGCTACTAAACTTATAAGTATCTAGGGAAATTATTCCATATATCATGTCAATGTTATGTAATAATGCACAGACTCTGGGTAACTAGGGTCATGGCGTTATCGTTGGTATTAGAAGAAGTTTAATACAAACCTTGGAAACTAGATTTAGGAAAAAAACTCTTATTAGGAAACACAACCCTATGATAGAAATTTAGGATTAGTATAAAAGAACATCCAAAAATTTTGGTAATATAAATATTATGCGTTTTTTACAAGAAATACATCCCTGTATGGATATGAGCAGGTAGAGGCAGATTTGGCACATATGTACCTATGAGTGAAAACTTCGACAAGGAGTTTCGGTCTTGACTCGGGGTATCCTGGTACATGAAAACGGACCTTGCTGTACTTTCGGTTACGATACTCCAAGGGGATATTCTTAGGATAATTTACATTTTCTTTACAAACCGATTTGAAGTATTTTAATATAAGATGAGAATAAATGACCTTGGTTAATCCTAAGGTGTTTCAAATTAAAAATAAGGTGTCATGATATTATCTAAACGATTTTATGACTATTGTTACTCACACAATGATTTCTTGATTTAGTCAATGGATGAATTCCAAGGAATCCATAGTAACTTTGATCATGATATACAAGGTGGGAACGACGGTGTAAATGAGAAACAAAATGGAATGTTGATAGGCATAAAAGATATTGTGTTCATGCTGAATCAGTTTTCCAAAAATATGATCAACAACATATATATTAACCAACTACTAGACTCAATGAAGAAGAGAGAGACATTGAATGATAAGAGCTATAGTAGTGGAGACCATGGATAAAATAAAGCACAATTTCCATCATGCAAGAAATGTGGAAGGAGACACTTAGGAAAGTGTCTCAATGGAACAAAGAAATGATTTATATGTGGGAAAAGAGGACATAAAGTAAAGAATTTCTGAGAAAAAATGAAGAGTACTATAGAAAAAAATAAAAATGATCCTAAGAATCCAATTACAGTCATTTTTCGTAAATGTAAGTGACCTTGGAATTACCTAAGTTAATGCCCTATTCTATAGGATGACCTCTAAGTCAAGGAATAACCTATATGGAAATAAATGGATGGAGAAATGTTTAAAGTATGGGATTAATTTGGAAGACTCTTCTCTTGTATGTGTAACCATGCAGATTGTTATGTGAAAATTCTATTTTAGGAAGAATTATCTTTTCTTTTGTGGATATAGTTATAAAGAACCACTTGGGTTTATATGATTCTTTAATTTGAGGCAATTATAGGTTATTAATTTTTGGGATGAAAAAGTGATGTATGAGAAAACATTTTTGGTTAAATTATGGTTATTTTGAGGAATTTATATCATTTTGGGAATGTTATAAAATATAGTTTTTGAAAAAAGACAACACGCAGACTGTGAGACAACCCATCACGTCAGACAAAGCTATGAGAATTGAACCCACAACCAGAGTGCGATTAGGATTTATCACATACCACTGGAATATGTGAAGTCCCTGGTTAGTGTGATTAATTATTTTTAGTTAAATGATTTTATTAAGTTGATTTGGGACATTATGTATTATCAAATGGATATCCTTAGTTTAGGAAAATGATTTGGTGATTAAGTGATAAATGTTATTTTGGAAGACATTCGCTCTGTTGTGAACAATATATGCCTAAGGAAAATAGAATACTATGGGATTTCATTTGAGGAGTAATGGTGGATATTTTTTAATGCTTTTATTGTGGATTTATTGTGATTTGGGTTATTTATGGATATGATTAACCTATCATATAGAATATGTGATTAGGTTAATTACTTTTAAGTATGTGACTTTAAGAGTAGTCGATGTTATTTGGAGATACAATTTAACATGGAAGACTATGTAATCAAATTATTCTGAGTTTTGGGTTTCAATCTTAGTTAGGATTATATTGAAGGATTTTAAGGAAAATTTTTCATTGAAAGGGTATTTGTTGAACTTTGGGTTTTTTTGTTTAAATTTTGGAGATTAAGAGTAGTATTTCTTTCTATAAAGGATTGTCCTTTTTGGGGATCATATGATCATGTACTAAACATTTTGGTATTGGTTAATGTTTAATGACAAGGGAAATATATAGTTTATCTTTTTTGGATTATGTGATTTTCTATAAGTTGATTGTAGCGCTTCAGGTGTAACCAATTCATCTTGAATACTCATCGTTTGGAGAAAAGATGAGTTTTTGGTAGAAATTTATTAATGGATGAAACTCTACTTGTAAAGTCAGTATATCTCCTTATACTTTTAGTCAATCTCATAAATAAATTCATTAGCATTATGAAAATTAAATTAAAACAAAAATGTTGTTCGTTTACTTTTCCTACTGGGTAATCAAAGTCCTTTCAACCCATCACAAGTTTATGGCTTTCATATCGTTAACTTTATTATAATAATATTCTCAATCACTCTACACTAGAACTTGATGATTAGTTTTCTCTTATATATCCATGTTTTCCAACATGAAACCCTAGTATGTGTTATTTTCAGTAACCTTCATACTTACCTTTATTTATTTTAAAATAGAGGCCTCATTAATCAATTTTCGATGTGGGATTTCAACTAAGATATTTTGAAATGTCAAAACCCCAATTTTCAATCCCAAGTTTAAATTACGAGGATTCAATTTATTTAAGGAGGGGAGACTATGACACCACAAGGTTTTATTGTACATTATATCTTTAAAGCAATTCAATAGCTTTCAGCTCACATAACACTGAGTTCGGGTGCACAATGACTTACCAAACTAGCCGTTCAAAAGCAGTTATGAATAATATTAACTGAATTTTGAATTTTATATATTCCATATAATTTTAACATCCATATTATGTGTTTCTTAGACATAATATAAGAACAAATTCATTTTTCAGATAAAGGAAGTATTTTTCAAAAAATGCAATTTTACCGCTTTTTAATGGAGAATCCTTTTTAATTCTAATATTTGACACTTTTATATATTCAATTTGACAAAATAAACTTCTTATTTATAACTGGGATGTAAAAATTTAGTTTTGATAAATTTTTGGTGTTTTTTTGATAACTTTCATATTTGGGTGAATAGTGAAAAATACTAAATTTTTATTGAAAACAACTTTTTTAATAAAAATAATTTATAGTGTTAAATTATTCATTTGAATGTGCTAGAATTATAATTAGATTATACTTTTACCATTTAATCCAATTTTGGTCATTGGAAATAATTTAACTTTGAAATTATACATAAACAAGTGTTAATCTTTTGATAGTTATTGTTTCTTAAAAATACGCTATTTGTTTTGACAATGGAAATTAATTTTAAATTAATTAATGCATATTATATGATTTTAATTTGGTAAAATAGATATAATTTTTGAATTTGGAATATCAAATATATCTTAGGCTGAATTTTTGGTATTTTTCTGAAAAACATCAATTTTTTGTTGAATAGTAAAACCACTTAGTAGTAGTTAAGAACTGAATTTTTCATTTAAATGAAATTTTACCATTTTTGTGAATAGCTTTTTCAAAAATCCGACATACATGGTTGTTATTAGTAAGTAAAATTTTGTTCAATAAGATGAAAATAATTTTTGGTGAATAGTAACTTTTGACATTTATTCACCGCGGTTAAAGGTAAATAGAGTAATTCAAGGTAAAAAGAATATTATAATAATATAAAATTACATTAACACTTGTCCTAACCTTATTGGATGAGTCATGGACGAAAATGGACATCTTTGAGTTTATTTTGGGACCCCATGGAGATACTTAATAGTGATAATGACACTTTATTTTAATTAACTTAAAGTAAAGACAAAAATGACATTAACAAATATCTTTTAGTATATCAATTTTTACATGGGGTTATATAAGTCATATTTTGGACTATAAATATTAATTGGAAATATAAAACTATTTCCTACATTATTTTATTTTTTATATAATTTTTAGAAGTTAAATAAATTAAAATATTTATGACACAATAATGATGCAGTATTCACCTCATTAATAAATGATTTAAATAAATAAGATTATTAATATCAAAAAATATCCAAAACCATTGAAATTATTATTTGATGATTTTATATCAAACATGAGTCATCTTATATTTTACTTTAATGAGTTTTGGAACTTTTTAAACTGAAGATAAGTTTATAATAAAATAACATTTTCAAACTTTCCTAAAGAGCCCCTCCTCTCCCTTATAAAAGGACACCACTTCTAACCCATTTCTCACACCTATAAAGCCCCTTGGATCATCCAATCCCTGCCCACATAAGCTATCAAGATCCCTATCTTCCACCTATAGGACTTACCTTAGGCATAAGTCACTTCAAGAAGTCCTTTTGTTTCAAACCAAAGGGAGTTACCCAAATTAAAGGTAACAGTTTCTCTTAAATTATTTTCTTTTATTTTACTTCTACAACCCCTAAAAACTTTTTATTCATTTCATTTATTACAAAAAAAGTATACTAAATATACTATAATGTTTTTATTAGAGTTATTCTAATTACACTTACACACACCTCCATCTAATGGGTAAATAACACACTGTTTCTATGGATGACAAACTAACGCCTCACGAAACGATGATTGTTGAATTATCTCCTACCACCTCTCCTGGTGGAAATTAAGATGTAACTGTATTTATATATGATATATATTATTTTTATGTTGTTTATGATTCAATATTTTCCATTTATATCATACCTTTATGGTTTCCATTATGGGTAAACTCGATAATTTAATTTGAGGAAGTGCAGACTACCGCCCCCCTCAAAGTTATATGACTCGTTAATGCCTTATGTGGTATGTATAAAGAATATAGTTAATTATATTATATATCATATTATACTGGAATTATAATATACCAATGTATCATTATTTTTTTAATTCCAATAAAATACAAAATAGAAATGAAAGTAGCGTTCATGCGTACGTACGACTTACCGTCTCCATGAACGATGCATTTCATGTTTTATCTCCAAATGTTATATAATGTTATAAATAAATATATATACTAGATATATAATATATATATGATATCTAAATCATTCATATCAATATGGAGATAATGGAACTTTTACCACATGAACAAATTGTAATTATAACAAGTTCATTTTGGACTCAAGTTCCGAACATCGATAAAATATCCAATAAGAACTCAAATAATTAACTAATTGTTATAGTAAGGTAATAAGTGATATAAAAGGAATAATAAATTTGAAAAATGTTCTTAATAAATTATAAATTAACTTAAGTTTATTATTAATGAATAAAAAGTAACATACAATACAAGTCGTACTTGAGGTAAGTGGTTTCTTATCTCACTTTTAATTCCGTGAAATTTCCATTATTTCCCACTTATTTATTGAATGTGGTGTATTGTATACTACCATTTGATATATATTATCATTATTATATTTATATTCAAGTTATTATGTAATTCATTTGGTGGTTATTAACTTTTGTTCATACGACTCTATTGATTACAACATGGCTTTCATCTCACTTCCTATTTCCGTGAAATTCATGCTATATTTCCACTATTTCCTTTTGTGTGGTGTATGTACTACCCATGATTTTATTACTTATGTAATATAATTTAATTTATGGGTATTTAAATCTTCATTTTATGATCCTTCTTTAATGGGGTGTATGTTTCGTAAGTCACCAAATCGGTAAGGGAATTTCTAATTTCGATTTCCACTCTTTGGGTTTTATGCAAACTTCATTGATTATTTTACTCCAAGATAACGTGTGAAATAACTATTTATTTATTTATATAGTAATTTACACTCCACGTTGTGTGTATATTCTTTTGATACACATAATCAATCCATTGATAAATTCTCAAGTCATCGATATGAACTTGATAAGAGTAATCTTAACTTAATTTTCATTCATTGAGTTAAACATCCAAGTAATTGGTGTTGTTGTTACAAGAATATGTGTGAATGTACTCTGATTGTTTTACACTGAATATCCAATAATATTTAGTGTATTTATATTTTTAATATGTAATTATGTAATTGATTTATCCTTAACCTAAGGATACAGTATTTATAAGGGATTTCATCTCAACTTACATTCCATTGAGACTTCTTTATTTTTATACGCCAATTCACTTTTATTTGGTGTATATAATATAATTTGACATAATACATCATGAATCCCATTATTATCATGTTATTATTATGTTTTTATTACCTCAATTATTTGTATTCAAGTGTCTATATTTTGGTTAGGAACTCTAACTAAAATATCATTTTAAATGTTTTAAAAATTTATTATTTTAAATCTTTCTCATTAATGTCAATGTTTTAAAAATGGTTTTAAGGATTTATTTATACAGACATTAATGTTTTAAATTAAAAATTAATTTTAAAATTTTCAAAGTGGTTTGGGAAACTTTGATTCAAAAATCTATTTTAAATATCTTCTTGATAAATTGTGATACTTTTAAATGTTTTCAAGAAAAAGGGGATATTTATCTCAAATAGTTTTGATGATTATTTTTCATCTATGTCAATATCCTTCAGTGTATTTTATTATTGATTGAGGTTTATTTATTATAATACAATCATTCATATTGTATTTAATGAGTTATGTTTTACTGTGGATGTGCTATTTTTATGCCATTCATGGTTTGTGGTTTAAATATCGACATTTAGTATGCCAGTTTTAATATGAATTTTTAGATTATGTTTCACCCTTTAATATGAGGAATGAATTGGAATTAGTAAGTGATGGGTGGATCCCGCAATATATCCTCGATGCATCAGTAGTAATCATGAGACAAACTAGTGTCTTGACACAAGGCCTTTAAAAAATCTTATTTTTAGTACTAGCACAAGGCCTTGACTATGTGGTTATGAAGTCTGGAGTTATGCATTCCATCATTATAAAAGTGGCTATTTATATTGCATGTGATTATTATACTAGTAGAATATACATGTGAATAAGTAAATGGAATTATTTGATTTTATATTTTCCATATTATGCTGATGTTAAAGTTTAAAATGATTTTGTTTTAGTCTTATACATTACCTTAAATATTTATGCTTATTTATGAAAGTTTACGCTATATTGTTATCCTTACTGAGTATCTAAGCTCACCCCTTTATATGTTTTATTTTTCCTAGGATTTGAAGAAGTATTTTATGGTTGACCTTCAGGGATAGGCTAAGGATATAAGTGTGTTTAAAAAGGGGATGAAATGTTGTTGATGTTTTTATTTCATGATCTAATGTAAAACTTATGAGTGTATCTAGTTCTTCCAAGGATACTAAACTTATCGGTATTTCAGGACATGATTCCATGTATTATGCCAATGTTTTTTAATAATGCACCGACTCTAGGTAACTAGGGTTGGGGTGTTACAAATATTATTTACCAAGGTTAAAAATTGGTTTTCACAAAAAAAGATCATTATAATAGAAGTTTAAAACTACAAGGGAAATCATAAAAACTCTAAAATATATCTCCAAAATGTATTTTTGATTGTTTTATAGACCATAAATCATCACAAAATTCATTATATCGAACTTTTAGAGCCATTTACCATTTAATAATGTCGTTCTATCATAAAAAAATAATGGGTACTTAAATAAGTTCCACTTTCATTACTTATAAAATAGATAACTCCCACCATATTTCTATTGAAATTAAAAATAATTAAAAATAAAAAAATCTTCCATACTTTATCCAACACTCTATCCTAATTTCCTATAGTAATTTTTTTTTCAAAATACAAACTAAGGATCCATAAGGTGTAACCCAAGAGAGAACATCCGAAGGGAAAGGTAATTTTCTCAACCTAAATGCCATATTTTTTTTCTTCTACCAGTTAAATATCTTATATCCTAGAAAGTATGATGAAATATGTATTATTAATACATACATAAATGATATTATAAAAATTTAATATCACTTTTCTATATTCCTCTAAAATCATTCAAAAAAATTAATACATCATCAGGCGTACATGTAGACTACCACCTCAATGAATGATGTGTTTTATTTTTCCATTACTGCTTAACATGGATGAATTTAAAAATGTATTTAATAAAAAATAATTATATTTATGACACTATTAATATTTCATAATGAAAATATTGGATAATATATATGTGATATGAATAATAAACCATCATATTAAACATAATCACCTAAAATTAAAATATCAAGGCCCCTTTATTGATTTGGAAACTTTTTGTGAGAACATATGGAACAATATAAAAATTGTTGTAACATAATAATAAACTAATTAATCCTATAATTATAGGGATTATGAATCTATTTTAAATAACCTTTCATCACAATCTTTATATGAAATATGTTTCAGATAAGTCTACTGGACAACATTAAGTAATCTTTTTAACCAAAAATTATTCAATAAATAAATAAAATATGATAATAAGTAGATATTGGAAAAAAATATAGATGGAAAAGTTCCATTGTAAAGTTTTCTAATAACATAAGTTTATTATTCTGAATGTTATGTGCATATATATAATGAATCAAGACTCGAGGTAGTAGTTATTTTTTTTCTTCCTATTTTCAATTCCATGAGACATGTTTGATATTATTCACCATATATTATTTTATAAGATGTATTCAATACCATATTTCCTTCAATTATAATGAATATATTTATTTTCATGATATTTTGAGGTCCACCTTATTGTATCCATAATATTTTATTTTTATTCATAGTTTTCCATTACTAAAATGAATTTTATCTCAATTTTTCCTCATCAGGAAATTATTCATATTCACCACATGTTTCATTTTTTTTCTAATATATTTCTTATGAATTTATTTTATCATAATTTTTCATGAAATATAATATATTTTCAAATATTTATTAGGTTATATTAATCATGATTTTTCAATTTTAAATATAATGATGATGTAAGTATTTTGGTTAACTCAATTCTCATTCATTGAGTTATTGATTCACACTCAAATTTACCCAAGGGATGAAGGTAGAACGGTCCTTGTAGTTTAGCTTGCGTTGTCGAATCCTCAGAGACCTAAGAAAAAACCTATAGACACGTACATTCTGTGGATTGTTTTTGGCTATGAAGTGGACAACTTGATTTAATTTTATATGGGTTCAAGTGAACTCTAATACAATGAAGTTAATTCAATTTTAAAGTATGATTTGATCCTAGGTTATCACTTGGGGTGGATTGGACGCATTCCCTTTTCAACTATTTCAATTTTTATATTTGAGATGAGTTTATTTAAGAAGATAAAACAAAATCATCACTAGATGGTTTAATTCCCACACAACCTAATACTAATAACCTATACACTTGAAGGATCAAATCTTTGAGCACTCCAAGGTAAAGGTTTATATTATCACTTAAAGTGTGTGACCTTAAAATTCAATAAGGATGAAGAAGTTTTAAATCATAAAATAAAAACCTCATTTTAAAGAATTGATTAGTGATTAAGGTAGTGATAAATAATATCCAATTCATCACCTTGATAATCCCTTAGATCAACCCATAAGTGGGTTATCACTCCATTTATTCTATGGTTTCAATGGAAGCGGGAAGTGGACTCATGAGTGAGGAATTGGAGAAGTAATAAAAACAATGAAATAACAATCACTCCATTATTTTGTGATAATATCACAAGGTTTGGTATGAAAAAGTTAAAAACTTGAGGCAAAAATATCAAAGTGATAAGAAGAAGAATAGAAAGGAGAGGATTAAGAACTTTTATAAAGAAGCTAAGGTAATTCAAGGAACTTACAATTGAGGGAAAGCGATTACAACATCAAATTGGCAGCATGACATTAAGATGAAAACAAAGCTCAAAGATCCTAAAATACTCCACCAAAATTGACTTAAATAGGAATTTTTGTAGCCTTGGGTAGATCTAAAAACAGTACAAAAAATTTCACTTGATTATGGTAGGCCTAGGGTGGTGGAAAGTAAGGGAGATGAGACTTTTCCACCCTTGACCCGAGGTGGCAACCAACTTGATTCCACCGAACAGACGTGTCTAAATGGACTTATATATGGTAGAATTGGAGTAGGCTATAGAAGAATAAAATGAATCTACGGATGTCCTATAGCTGTATGAAAAGTTTCAGCCAAAAATAGGTTATGGTTTACGAGATATGAGTAAATTGGTGGGATGTTTTTCTGGGACTCATATTTTGGCCAAAAAATTTATCTCTGAATTGGACCACCTTAATAACCACAATGGAGGAATAATTAGCACTAGATTATGAAGAATTATTTGTTCCTATATACGTATTCTGGAATCCCACGAAATTTGGGAGTCAGTGGGCCTGTATGTTGGGCCCCACATTCTCATCAGTGGGTTGGTGTCCAATTTGCCTTCTCCAGAATTGTTTGCATGAAATCCCTTTTTGTTGGTCTTCCAATGCGAATCTTCCAACACTCCAAAAGTATTAATTGTTACAAATATAATTAGAAACCTGAAAATTAAATATGAAAATAATATCAAGATCATTGGTTACTTTAAATAATGTTAAAAAATGTACCACATAATAGTGCATTTTAAGAAGGAATTACACACATAATGTGAAATGATGTTCAAAGTGTAAAATGCACTAAAATGGTGTTTATGAATAATAAAGAACATGAATATTATATATATTAACAATTAATATTAGCCTCATTTAGTGGCTAATCACACCCCCCAACTTGAGTTTTGATAGTCCTGAGCAAAATATATCTCAACAATATGAAATTCGAATTCCATTTTCCAAAAACATTTTAATCCATAATGATCACCAAAACCCTTATACCAAACAATCATGAAACCCATAAAAATATTTTAACACAAGATAGTTTCATAAGAATATACCAATCCCAATCCCATTCCTTTGTTAAAATTCATTTCCATATTTCATCCAATATTAATTAAGTATGAGGATGTGTTGTGTATCATAATAGACATGGGGGTTCATATTGATTAAAGGGGGAAATGATGGAAGCGCTAGGTGGAATCACATTTCAATATTAAGATGTGTATTCAATTTTTTTATTGTATTATTTTTTTGTTTTTTTTGTTTTTTTAATTTTTCCATGGTAATTGAAATTGGAATCAAAAGAGTCAACCCCTGTAGTGAGACTTTGCCGATGACTCCCAGGCAGAAAGACCTTAGGGAACCAAGTGAACCCCACATAATCAGGCATCATCTCGAGTTAACTCAGTCAAAAACAAATTCAAATTACCAAAAATAGATATAAAATTACTAACTCTGGGCCAGAAAACTATGGAGTCACGATCTTCAAGTGCCGAAAGCCACACATTAGGTCATTTCATTTCTCTATGCACAAATTTATTGATTTTTTTAATTTTTTTAGTGAATACTCATATTAAAACTAAAATGATCACCAAACCTATGCTATTTATTTGGGGGACCCCATGAACTCAAACTAATATCCCACTATCCAAAGGATGTGCATTGTGATCTTTTTTTATTTGGATGAAAATATAAATGATGAAATATCACATTGGACAACCACACTTTCCAAAATCTATGCTCATAAAATTATACAAGGATTAAAGTCAGAATCAGGGCATGATAAATTATTTGATATTCAATTTCAAAGTGTGCAATGTGAATTACGATGTTCAAGGTTAAAGAAATTTTTCCTTCCATTAAGGTACACTTTTTTTTTTTCAAATCATTCATTTTTTTTGACACTAACGAATTTTTTATTTTATCTCCCCCCAACTTAAAATAAAAATATCCCCAGTGTTTAAAGAAAAGAAAATTTAGAAGGGGGTAGAGGTAGATAATGAGATTTCAAAAAGGAAATTGAAAATGAGGATCATGGAATGAAGTCACCTGGTAGTTGAAGTTGAAATTCTTGTTTCTCCCTTTTAATCCCTTGATCTCGATGTCACTCTGAGAATTCCATAATGGGGAAAAAAAGAAACAAAAAAAACTATATATATATATTTATATAATAATGAAATTAAAATATAAGTATATATAATAAAATTATAGAATAAGGAAGCACAAAAATCCATAGTTCAGTGGTAAGCGCACTCCCCTGTCTCCCTTCGGTCCCGGGTTCGAGTCCCCGTGGCTTCGCCCGTTGTGACGGGGTTTTCCCCATGACCTACGATGTGGAATTTTTTTATTATTATTATATTATTATTTATTATTATTTTAACCTACAAACACATATAGATAAAATAAAATAAACTGATGATACATTGTCTTCTTTTTAAATTTCTGGGTATGGTATTACTCAGGGATCACACCACGTGACACAGATAAATATGGCGCTCCCCTTTCGTACCCATACATACTCATAATATAAGAATAGGTCAACAATATATTTTTTATTTTTAAATATCAATATTATTCATTAATTCTATTTAAAATAGAAATTTGATTAAAATAACAAAATTATTAGAAACTTGAAAACCATGGGTTGCCTCCCATTCAGCGCTTTATTTAACGTCGCTAGCTTGACATAAACCCCACAAATTACCCAATACCAACTTTCAATATTTTAAGGACCAAATGTTTCACCAATTATACTAGGTTTAGATTGATTATATGTTTATAATTTGTTTAATGCACAAACCTATGTCCTAAAATGAGTGGGTAAATCCAAAGAATATCAGAAATGGTGGATCCAATTTCCTCTACAGTCTTTCCTAAGACATCAATGATCATTACAACTTTTTTGGTTTCAAGAGAAGAATGAATTCCAATTGAAAGGTCATGATTATACCTTATGAAGGGATTCTTTAGCGGGGAGGGAAGGAAAATAATTTTGAGCTCGGGTTGGATAGTACATTCAAATACAGGTGGAGATTTTGAATCCAAATCAGTTTCATTTTCCAAATTTCTCAATAAAATTGTTCCTTTTGAATAGAATATTCAACCAAAAAATTGGAAATATCAGTGTTTGGAATGGATATGGACTCAAAGTCTGTGATTTCTCCCAATGGTTCAGTAATTTTTTGTTTTGAAGAATCAATGGAGTGATATTCATGACACACAATCCATGATGTCAAATTCTCATATTTTGAATCCAAAAAATAAATTTCTTCTTGATTTAAAGACCCTTAAATAATCCCTTTATCTTCTCCATAGATCCCAAATCCAAAGGTTGGTTGTGGGAGAAAAGAGTCTTCTATCAATGATGAGGAAGGGATAAAATGAGTGGGAATGAGTTCCATAACTGTCTCAAAGTTTTGTAATTATAATCTCAATGATGAAACCTCAAAATTCATTATCTCCATTTATTGACATAGTTTTTCAAGTAATGGATGTGTATTAGGATGTATAAGGTGTTGAGACAAATTTTATATTCCAGGTGGATAATTAAGTTGTTGGAATTGCACAAGAGGATGTTCTGATTGGCCTTGTTAGGTTTGGAACACATAATAGGTTGGAATGTTTTTTGGAGAATAGGAGTTAAAAAAATTGTGGCTCAATAGGTTTTTATTATCCCACATGTAGAAATTAGGATGGTCATTGTACATCACACATGGGGTTTGGTGATCAAAGTAGGTATAGGTTTCCCATATTTGGACTTGTTCAAAAGTGATTTCCATATGAGTGAGGGGGTGAGAACAGAGAAGAGGGATAAAAAAAATAATGATAATGTCTAAGATAACTTACTTAGGTCCCCAGAAACGGCACCAGAAATTGATTCATGCTCAAATTTACCCAAGAGATGAAGGTAGAACGATCTTTGTAGTTTAGCTTGGGTTGTCAAATCCTCATAGAGCTAAGAAGAAACCTATATACACGTACATTATATGGACTATTTTTGACTATGGAGTGGACAAATTGGGTTGATTTTATATGGGTTTAAGTGAAATTTAATACACTGAAGTTAATTCAATTTTAAAGTATGAGTTGATCCTAGGTTATCACTTGGGGTGGATTGGACACATTCCCTTTTCAACTATTTCAATTTCTTATATTTGAGATGAGTTCATTTAAGAAGATAAAAAAACCATCACTCACTAGTTTAATTCCTACAAACTCGAATAATAATCACTTATACACTTGAAGGATGAAAAATTTTATCACTCCAAGGTAAAGGTTCGTATTAGCAATTGAACTGTGTGACCTTAAAATTCAATAAGGATGAAGAAGTTTTAAAATAATCAAATAAAAATATCATTTTAAATTAGTTATTAGTGATTAAGGTAGTGATAAATAATATCCAATCCAGCCCCTTGATACTCCCTTGGATCAACCCATAAGTGGGTTATCCCTCAATTGATGCTATGGTTTCAATGGAAGTGGGAAGTATACTCATGAGGGAGGAATTCGAGAAGTAAAAAAAAACAATGAAATAAAAATCACTCCACCTTTGTGTGATAATCTCACAAGGTTTGGTATGAACAAGTTCACACCTTGAGGAAATGGTATCAAAGTGATAAGAAGAATAATAGAAAAATATAAGATGGAGAACTTTTATAAAGAAGCTAAGGTAATTCAAAGAACTTACAATTGAGGGAAAGCGATTACAACATCAAATTGGAAGCATAACATTAAGATGAAAACAAAGCTCAAATATCCTCAAATCCTCAACCAAAATTGCCTTAAATATGAATTTTAGGAGCCTTGGGTTGAGATCCCAATATTACAAAAGATTCCACTTGAGTATGGTAGGCCTAGGGTGGTTGAAAGTAAGGGAGAGGAGACTTTTCCACCCATGACCCGAGGTGGCAACTGACTTACTTCCACCGAACAGACGCATCTGAATGGCCTTATAGATTGCCGAATTGTAGTATGACATAGAAGAATAAAATTCATCTCCGGATGTCCTCTATCCTTTTGTAAAGTTTCATCCAAAAATAGTTTAGGGTTTACGAGATATGACTAAAATAGTTGTCTATGTTTCTGGGCCTCAGATTCTGGCCGAGAATTTTATCTCTAAATTAGGCCACCTGAATAACCACAATGGAAGCCGAATTAGCACTGAATTATTAAGAATTATTTGTTATGATATATGTCATCTATAATCCCACGAAATTTGGGCTTCATTGGGCCTGTATGTTGGGCCCCACATTCTCATCATTGGGCTGGTGTCCAATCTACCTTCTCTAGAATTGTTTGCATGAAATCCCATTTTGGTGGTCTTGCAATATGAATCTTCCAACACTCTACAAGTATTTATTGTTAAAATATAATTAGAAACCTGAAAATTAAATATGAAAATAAATCCAAGATCATTGGGTACTTTAAATGATGTTAAAAAATGTACCACATAATAGTGCATTTTAAGAAAGAATTACAAACATAATGTGAAATGATGTTCAAAGTGTAAAATGCACTAAAATGCAGTTTATGAATAATAAATCACAAGAATATTATATATACTTACAATGAATATTAGCCTCAATTATTGGCTAATAATTTATGATTTATCTTCTTGAACTTATTTTATATAACTTGTGCAGATTATTATATTTTATTATATTATGTTTTTTTGGGGAGTTACATTTTTTCGACCTAAAACTCTTTCTAAATCTTTATTTCTTCATGAATTATGATAACCATAAGGGATTTGGTTACCTAAAATATACTTTATTTGAGTTAAATAGTTATTCCTTGGGCATCATTATTCAATATATTATAAATTATTCTATTTTCTAATTTCTAAAAGTAATTACTATTTTTTATCTAGGCAATATTATATTTTTTAATAAAATATGATTTATTGATGAATTAATTTATTGTATAAGTGTACTATTTTTAGTAAAAAATACCATCTCATATACAAATATTTTCCCACCATTTCCATGTGCATTATTTTGAAATATGTTTCACCTTTCTTATTTTAAAACAAAATATGTGTTTACTCAATTGAATTTCAAATTTCACTTTTCCACTTTTAAAATGGAAAAATTTGTGTCTCATTATATGATGTGGGTTTTTAAAAAAGCTATCTCAAATTATTAAAAATTATTTACATCAATTCAAAGTAGAATGTTTTATCTTTCAAACAAAAATATCATTAGAAATCACATATATCTTTTCAAAGATGTATTATTGAAGATTATATTTTAAAAGTTATATTTTAAAAAATTAATTCACTAAAACTATTAAAAAATAGATTTTTATGATCATTATTAATTCAATTATTATGACAATGAAAAATTATTTTTTAATAATTCATTTATTATTTCATTTTAATTTTACTATTTCCCCTAAATTATTGTTTCCTTTTGACATTTTTTTCACAAATAATGTTCTAAATATTTTTATAAATTAATCTTTTGGGGTGATTTAATCTTGAGTATCAACTATTTTATTTCTTAAGCTCAATTTTGGTGATAATATCTAGAAATGGTATGAAAACCATTTTTCATTACATTAGTTCTAAATGATGTATTGCATGATATTGTTTATGTAGCACACATAAGTATATATGATTGATGGATGCGGTATTATATTTCCATGTAATTAATTTATAGTTTGTATATCTCATAATCTTAATATTCTATATATGAGGATTGTCATATATTAATGGGAACATGGTAGGATTATCCAAATCCAAATGGTACACATGAGGGTTATCTCTAGCCAAAGGTTATATAGGAGGATGAAACCAATCCCAAGAGTAAATGAAGAGATCATCCTAATCACAAGAAGGGTATACAAGTGGAAATACTAATCCCAGTAAAGTTATATGGGTGATAATCCTAGGAATAATATGTTTTATAGAGGTTTACCCAATCCTACTTTGTGATCAATGTCTTAGTGGGTTGCATTGAAATATAATTTTTATTCTTATGTTTATTTAACAATATTATTTCAAAATTGGATTTTTATGTTATGATCCATTGAACATGGTTAGTATCCTATGATTATGCACTAATTTTTCATATTATATGTTTTTTCATTTAATATTACATGTACTCATATCATGATTTATGGAAAACATTTATTGTTCCAGGTTCTTTTTAATAAGTTATTTCCCTCCTTATCATTTTTTTTTTTATTATGATCTAGAAATTGAGGATGTGTTGTTGATATTTTCCCCTTATAGATTTTTTTGAGCTCACCCATTTTTTATATTTTAATTACCCATGTTATGAATTTGAGTATATAATTTGAGAAGTTCGTATGGGTGTTTAGTTTGAATTAATTAAGGAGAAATGTTAACAAATGTTGTAACATAAGTATCTTATGTAGCTAGTAATCAAATACACTAAAACTTACATTCATTATATAGTATGTTAATTTATGATATGTAATGATTATCTTCCTGAAATCATGTAAAAAATGGTTTATCTCACTTTGAATCAAAAAAAGTTGTGTAAATAACGTGTTATTAGAACCAGACCGAGGAGTGCGGGTCAAGGAAACATTAATTTTTTAGGGTAGGGTTTAGTGATTTTTTAGGATTTTTATAGTTATTTTTTTTGGATTTAGATATGATAAATTTATGGAAATCATTAAGGATAAGTTTATATGTAGAATAACATACCCTAAAATTGGAAAATTTTGGAGTATGTGGTTTTCCAAGAAATTACATCCATGTTTAGAGACTCGAATGTCGATGAAACTAGGGTTCAAATGAACTTAGCGGTAATAAACCAAAAAATTTATCATTGAGTATAATGTAGATATTTACTTGATGTATTATGTGTTGGGTAAAGGCTACACAACTAGCTAGATACCTGTGGGGGATTTTATATTGAAATTCATTCTATCTTTATGAACCATTTTGATGGATTTGAATATGAGAGAAAATTTAACATAAAAATTTCCATGTAAAACCTTAGTTAAATTTAAGGGGTGATAGGATGATCAAATTATATAATATTTCAACTAAAAGCATCATATATCGAATTTAAAATTTAATTAGGGAAGAAATATTAGGATTGAGTTTTCATATTCATATAATTATTTAATATTATTTTATTTGATAACATCGTAATACTTTTGGATTTAATATTTATTTAGAAAAAGGATATTCAATATGAAATTGAGGAAGGCATGTTGCTATAAAATCTTAAGACTTAGTGGTTAAGGAATATTTGGAATAAATATTTGCTATTCTAAATATCTTCCCAATTTGAGAGATATGATATATTATATAGTATTCTATAACATAGAAATTTGTGTGTCTCTATAAAATCTATAATTGATTAATGATTCTATTTTATATACCCTTTGGTATTTTTATTAATAAATTATAATTAAAATTATAAGGAGAAAATTTATTTATAAGGGGAGAATGTACCACCCCAATATTTTGGAATATATTTTTTTCTCAAAATTAATACATATTATCCATCAATTACGCTGCAGGAAACACTAAAGTAAAATTAGTTGAGAAATATTAGATGAATATTATTTATAATTTTTTAATAATAAAATATATAGTAAAAAAAATATTGTAATAAATTGTAAATGAATTCAAAACAGGATTAATAACACTTAATGTTTTAAATGGGCATTTTTTAATAAAATATATTTTTATTTATATATTGTATATCCATTTAAAAAATAAAATTATAAATATTTGAATATGAATTTTCTAAAGTGAACATAATTTATGAATTTAACATGTTAAAACTTGATCAGGTTAGGTTTTTGATATTTTTCTAAATTAATATTTTTTCAATTGAATAGTGAAAAATATAGTTTTTACTAAAATAGTAGCATTTATGACTATATTACGAAGTAAGTATAATGTAGAAACATACTAAACATTTTTTATGATAAAATTTTAAGGATTAAAATGATTAATTTTAAAGAAAACATGGTTAAATTTAGAAAACACATGATTAACATTTTAAAGATGTAAGTTATATTTTCTGATAAAAACTATTCTGATCATTTATTTAATTAATATTATTTTGGTAAAATTACATATTATCTATTTTTGGAATACAAATAACATTTTTAGAGGAAATATTTTTTTTTAAAATATAATAATATTGATTATTTTAACCAATACATAAATTTTATTATTAAACACACACTTTTCTCAATAACATATTTTTACGTGTGTGAGTTTATTTTGAAATTATATTTTCCCAACCATAGAATTTATTTTCTAAAATTAATACCATGTAAGAGATAATTTTTTTAAAATTTGGTAAAAAATTTAATTTTAATTTTGGTCATTAATTTTAATTACTGAGGTTAAGAATTAGTTTCCAAGTAAAAAAAGATAATTATATATAAAGTTAAAAACTATGTGGGGAAATGATAAAATAACACGATTTTTCACCAAAATGTATGGTTTATATGTTAAGATAATTTATCTTCTAAAAAATTTCATTATTTCCAACTTTTCCATCCATTGACCCTTGCATTGTGCCGGTCTATCATTGAAAAAGTAAGAAGCATCTACAAAAGTGTAATTTTCATCAGTCATTAAAGGATATCACTCCTACCACTTTTCAAAACAAATTAATAATATTTAGCTCAAATTAAAATATATTATACTCTCTCAATAACTTTTTCCACATTTTTTTAATCCTTTTTCCAACCACAAGGCTAAGGTAATGAGCCTTATGGTGTTACCCAAGGGTGAATATCCAAAGCGAGAGGTATTGTTCTCAACCTAGATCTATTAATTATTTTGTTCTTATACCCCTTAAGTCTATTATATATTTGAATGTTTTATAAAATAATTATTATTAATATGATTAATTTCTATTATGCTAAATGGAAATTAATTTTTTATCTTTCTCAAAAACTAATAAAAAATTGATATGTCATCATATATACGTGCAAACAACCACATCCATGAAAGATAATTTCTATTTTTTATTTATTTCTTAACATGTATGAATTAAAAAATTTATTCAATATATAAAAATTATATTTATAACACTATTAATATTATTAAATGGTAATTTTTGACCATCAATAAGTAATATCAATAAAAAACTATTAATGTAATCATAGCTACCTTAAGTGAACATATTGAGGAACCCTAATTGATTTGATCCCACTTGGAGAATACCTATAGAACTATAATTTTTTTTGATAATTGAGTATAAAATTATTAAAAATATCAAATTATGCATATTTTAAAGCTATTTTAATATAATTTTTACCATGTTCAAAATACTGAGGATGTTTTAGATAAATAAACTAAACCATATCATGTTAGCTCCATAGGGGAAAAAATTAATAAATAAATAACATATGAAAATAATTGGACATTTAAAATTAAATATATATGTAAAATGTTCTTTATGACGTTTTTAATAAATATATTATTATTACTCTGTATGTTAGTCACATGTACAGAATGAATCTGGGATCGATATAAGGGTTTTTTGTCTATTTTTATAATTAGAAGAGACATGTTTGACATTTCACACCATATATTCCTTTATATTGTTCATTATATACTCAATTGAATTCATGTATAATGAATATATTACATTTAATGGTATTTATTTCTATTCCTATGATACAATTAAAGTAATGGTTTTCACATCTCAACTTACTTCATTGAGATATGATTCATATTCACCACCTCATTTTTTATGGTGTCTATATTCTACATGTAGTCATTTTATCAAAAAAATTATTATAATATAAATGATTTAAAAATATTCATCATTTATTACCTCTCATGGGTTTTATATTTAAAAGTTAATAATGATTTAAGTGTTTTTGGTAACGGAATTAGCATTCATTTAGTTATGGTTATTCTTCCAGAGCATATTTCAAATATATTGGGTACAAATTACTGTCTGATTTTATTATATGTTATTTTTCTATTTATTATATATTGATTTACATTTTTATAACATAATCCCCTTTCTAAATTCTATTTTATTTATAAAATATTATATTTGCAAGGGATTTATTTTTTCCAAATTTCTTTTATTTGAGTTGAAATTTTATATCATGAGCATAATTATTATATGTTTTAAAAATTATTACATTTCTTATTTCATTATATATTTTCTATTTTCCATCTAGTTAAATTTATTTTATAAAAAATAATATTTATTCTCAAAAAAGCGAATCGTTTTTGTATGATTAAACAATATTACCTCCTTTAAAGACATTTTCTCCTCCAATTACATATTAATTATTCGCAAAAATATTTTACATTATTATCTTGAATTAAAACATTAATTTAATATTTTTAATATCATATATCCATTTTCTAATTTTTAAAATAAATTCTTGATCACATTTTTATAGTGTGGGGTTTTCACAATGTCATTTCAAAATATTAAAAATGATTTTAATCCTTTAAAAATAAAATATTTTTTATCTTACAATAAAAATTTTCATTAGAGATCATTTATGTATTTTTTAAACTCCATAATTTCAGATTATTTGAAAATTTAATACCTTTATAAAAATATCACATCACCTTTTAAAAAATATATTTTCATTTTTATTGTAACTTCATCTTTTATGATAATAATATATGTATTTTATAAATCTCTTTTATTGTTATATTTTTTTTTTCTATATATCTCTAAAGAATTTAGTTCCATAGAAATTATCTTTCATAAATAACCCTGTAGTTTTTGTTATAAAATTTCTTTTTGGCATGGTTTAATTTTTAATATCAACCATTTACATTCTTCAGGACAATTTTGGTGATAAAAACTAGAAATTGTATCGCGCACATTTTTCTTTCCATAGGTTCTTAAAGATGTGATGAATGCTTAATATAAACTGGGAAAATATGTATGGATTATTGAAGGGTGAGGTTTTATATATTAGTTCAATGCATTGAAAAAATTTATATCTCATGAACTCAAAAAGGTATATTAGAGGGTTATCCCAAGTCGAAGGATTCATTGGATTATTATACCAAGAAAAAGGGTACACAAGTGGATTATCAAAAACCAAAGGTTAAACAGGAAAATTATCCCAAAACCAAGGGTATATTGAAGCATTATCACATGATCGGGAAGGGTATATGAGTGGTATAACTAAAAAAATAAGGTTAAATGGGTTGTTTTCACAATCCCAAGAAGGTACACACGTGGTTAGCCTAAGACTACTACATGATGAATCTGTTGGTGGGTAGTATTGAAATATGATTTCTATTATTATGTTTGTGCCACAATATTATGTCATAATATTATTCTTAAGTTATTCTCTATGGATCATGTTTATTTTCACAGGATACTGAACTCCTTTTCTTTGAAATAGTTTGTTCACTTGATATTACATGTAAATCTATCCTGAATTGTGGATAACCCTTATTGTTTTATGTTATTTTTAACAAGTTGTTTATCTATAGATCATGTTGTGTTATATTCTTATGATTTGAACAATGATGATTCACTAATGATATTTTCCCCTTAATTATCATTTGAGATCTCCCATTTCTTATGTTTTCATTCCCCATGTTATGATGATGAGTATACCTGTTAGCACCGAATTCTGCTTGAGGCAATGGATTAACATATTTAAGAGACCCAAAGACATATTTTGATTCTATGAAAAAACTGGAGGATCCCAAGTGAGATTCACACAATACTGACATCTATGCACAAACCTCTTGCATGCCCTATATGATGTCAAATGGTTTCTTCTTCTCTGATATCTCAAAAATGGACAAGTCAAATGATATAGAGAAGTCAGGTTAGCATGAAAAAGTATGGATCTGCCCGCAAAAATTTTGAGTGCCTGATATGAAATCAAAGGAAATATTTTATTAAGACTATCTTCTGTGTCATTGATTATATTTTCACCTATAAATAGAGGGCTACCCCCACCCTTATGAAAAAATTATTCAAAAGTTGAATAGTTTCTCCCGTTCACACAAAACAATCCTTTCTACGACTGTGTGAAAGTAATCATGTCAAGGTACTGGATATTGCATGACAGGTCTCCGATGGGTCCCCTTTCAGGCTTAACCCTCACCCATTTCCATTTTACCATGTCAAGTGCACTAAAAATATCCCTTTCACATTGAAGGATTTCCCTTGTGTAAACCCATATTGTGTTCAAACCCCTTCCCTTTACACGCTTGACTCTAAAATTGTGCACATCACTCAAATTTTCATGTAATATTTCAATCTTATGAATTCCCATTCCTTTATAATCCATGTGTTTTCTTCATTATAAGGCACCATGTTCGAGCTCCCTTTGTGTGAAATATCCCTATTTTTCATGAAACTCTTCTGTGAGGCCCTCTAGGATTGTGCGTAAAGATTTTCCGGTTCCTTAAGTGGTATCTATGTTTAATTTCCATAACACATATTTATTTTCATAGGCGCACTAACATCCATTGCTTCTTTACATAACTACACTAACAAGGAACCATATATCAACCACTCCTCCACATCTTCAACACCTAGAATTTCTTGTGCATTCCCCCCATGTGCATATCAATACAAGTTATGTAATTCCTAGGGGTGATGAGGGAATCCCCATCATCTGAGCAGTAGGATGGTAAACTACCAAGCACCCCATCATCCTCAACACATGATGCTCAACTATAATCACCACATATGTGAAATTCTTGAGAATAATAGAGAGGGTATGTGACTGGGATCCTTTCACCTCACTCCTTTTCAATCTACCTTCTATTTCCCTTTGTGTTTTGTCTCCCTGTGTGCCTTAGGTAGACTCTATTTATGTCCCAAAAAACCTTGAAAAGTTATTACTTATATGATATCCATACCCTCTACATATATTGGGTCACCCTCCCCGAGCTTCCCTCCTTTAGTATTTCCCAATCTCCATATTTATATGCTGCTATCCTTGCGTAAGCCCCACACCATCCCTCATGGACACTCCACTCACAACACATTCATTAGGTATGTTGATGCCTCTTGTTTCCCACACCGATCATGACTCACATGGGATTATAGTAAGCACCGACCATGAAATCCCTTATGGGATACTAACAATGAATAAGCCCCATTCCACCTCATTCTAGAAGTATATTGATTTTGATCCCTATATTCCACAGGGTGTGTAGTAATCCTCCCTAAGGATCAAGACCAACATTTATCCTTCCCAACCACTTCAAGTCAGTTCACTTTCATACCGCATGATGTTAAATCACAGACCCCTTTCTTTCCTTGAACTACATAGGTTTTGATCTTTTTCTTCTATATATAGTACATTGGATGCCTCCCTAAGGTTTAATAATGATCAATGGTAAAATCCAGTGAAATGTTCTAGGGATCTACCATCCTGATGTGACATCTTCCCTTTTTGGGACACATATCTTAGATAGACCTCCCCGGGGTAACCTAATCCATCTATATGGGTTGCTAATCATGCGTATGACCCAAAATGTAAAACGGGGTTTTAATTTGTGTAAACCCCAACCACATGTCCTAGGAATCTATCTATGTGTAATCCACACACATCATATCCCTCCAAACAAGAGTATCCCTCTTGTGATGGGATGTTAACCATATGTAGGTCCCAACATGTGTCTGGGTTGCTGTACTTTGTGTAAAACCCGATTCTATTCCTCATCCTAAAATACATGGACATTGATTTCCATCCATGGGGATATTTAAGAAGCCTTCTTGAAAATCCATCCCATCATCTATGTCCCATATTTTCCTTTACTTTTAGCCCTTTGTGTTTCAGGAAGATTATTCCCTAACCAGGAGGTTCTATTTCCTTCGAGTCCACATCCATGCACTACATTCTCATGGGTCTCCTCCATAGGAGTCCCATCACCCCCACTAATCTATATGGACATCAATTTTTATCAATGTGGATATGTAAGAAGCCATTATGAGGTTCAATCCCAACACCACCATCATCTTCATGTTGGTTCCATTTCATTCACCATCCACTTCACTCAAACCTCCACCATCCATCCAAATTTATACCTGGGCCACCACATCTTGGTGGGATCATTCCATTCAGTATGGTCTTCTAACCATGTGTAAGAACCACACATCATATACCTCTTACCAAGAGTTCCCCTCTTGCGACTGGCCGCTAGCCCTATGTAAGCCCCAAATCACCCTTTTGAAATATGTGAGTTTTAATCCCTATTTTCAATACAGGGTATGTAGGAAGCCTCCCTAAGGTTCAATCCAAGCTAATGGTAAACCTTGATGTTCCCATTTTTTGGGGCCCACTCTCCCTATTCCACCCTTTGTGGTGTCCAGATTAGCCTTCATGGTATGATATCTTCGGTTTTTAGGACAAAACATCCCAGATCCATTATTATTGGGAATATTGTTCCATCCATTTTGTAAACCTTCTAGGTGATCCCTCCTAGGGATGTGCACACCTAATCCACTCTCATCAGTGTCCTGATCAGTCTAATCTATCTCTAATAGACATTAAACTTGTGGAATTTCTAGAGTTTAACATGGGAAAACAATGAAAACTTTAGATACATGTCTATGACACAAGATACCCTGTGATAGATGTGTGAAGTCTTGGGTTTCAGCACCCTTTAGAAGCCCTCTAGTGGGGAAGAATAGAGTTAGTTTAGTTTTCCAGCATCAAGACATGCTACACATGCCTCAACATGACTACTTCCATGATAGAAGGTTTCTTCCCTGATTTGATCCCTTGTAATTTAATGAAAGAATCATCATAATTATCTGGAATCAAAAAATAGATGGCACTGAGAATGAGTTTCACAAACAATGCCTTAATCTATAAGGGAGACCCGGGCTAGTCGATGAATTCCAAGGAGAAATCCATGGAAGGAGAAAATAACATCCCATCAACCCATTTGGATTAATGAGAAGACATATATAATTAAGTGATGAATGCCACCAACCTTTGGAAAGTGGGAATGTGGTGAAAAAGACACAACTTCCACATTCAATGATGACGTGAGGTGGAAAACCCCCATGAAATCATCTGAAATAGAAATGTTGAACTTGATGTGAACTAGTTATCCTCTAACTATGGGGATTAGTAGCACTCAGTACATCAGCAGTTGAGCGTGTCACCAGATTCAGAAATATGGCACTAGGTCCTGCCATGAAGATTGTGGGCCTGAGATGAAACTCACCAGAATTCAGGGTAGTAGATCATGGGGTATTCCGATATATGAAATTTTCAGCATGGATCTTTCTCTCTAACCATGGAAGAATATATTCTACAGGGGAATTGGGAATTGGTTTCCTAAAATATGTGTTGATGGATGAATATTCTTGCATATAAGGACCCAAGTTGCAGCCACTAAAAACCATCACCTCCCGCCTGCAGACGTAGGGTTATAGGAAATGCCAATGCAGCAACTCCACATGGTTCCACCTCCACCATGATATCATCCAGAACCACAACTGTTGGGAACCCACACCCCATGTCACCCACCGATATCATCTAGAGGAGGGCAACTGATACTCTCATTCGATCATATGAAAATTAGGGGTTTATCCCAACAAGGGATATGAACTTCCAAGATCTAGAGGCCTATGTGCCTCATCGTCACCATCACCCCCAAGGGTCGCACTAGGAGCCACTGCCCCCCACTCTGACACCCAATAGTTTCTAGAGTGTCTCCCCAGAAAATTCATACAAACAGTTCCCCTATACAGATGAGGTAAGGGATGCTCGAGTCATCCCAGCTTTTCCCATCACCCAAGATCCACCAAGGAGGGATCCCACCAAGTTGTGTCAACATCACTATCTAGTATCTTAGGAAAAATAATAGGTGATCTCTACCCCAATGTCACTATCCCCAACATAGATAACCCGATGCCAATGTTGGGTGAAAGCTAAAAAAGATGCCTTTTAGGTGGCGTCATCATCTATAGCTTCAATGGCTTGTGCCACCACCAATGTAAACTACTAGCTTCCTGTTATTACAGATTAGAGGAGCCTATATTATCGATCCATATTGAGACCCCAAACACCTCATGGGTAGGGTAGGTTGACTCTTATGGTTTCCAATGTGAGCATCAGTCGTTGCGGGCCAACCTGTGACATCCAGATCTAGTATGAAGGCCCTCATCATACAATCTCCAACCAAGGTGGAGGTTCTCCCCACCCTCACATCCAGTATGGGAGTTCCCCCTATTCCACCTTTTTTAGTTTGAGAATAGGTCCTCCCCATATTTTTTATGTTCAACACGATGGTCCTCCTCGATCCATGATCCTTGGTATGTATATTTTTCCCATATTTCCAGTTATCAATGCGAAGGTCCTCCTCACCCTGCAACCCATCAACATGGAGGTTCTCCCAGCATTCAAATTGATTAGTACTAAGTCCCTACTTGTACCCCCATTTCCGAATAGAATGGAGGTTTCCTCTATGTTATCACCATCTCAAGCGAAGGCCCTCCTCACTCTATCACTGCTAACCGTGGAGATCCTCCCTACGCATCCAAGACTCAACATGGGGGTCCTACCCTTGTTCCATTCAACATCTACCCTGTTTCCCCTCGAATATCAGTGCATCAAAGTGTAGGTTCTCCCCACTCTCTCATCCAACATAAAGGCCATCCCCATTTCCTTATTAGCACCCATGGAAGAGGTCCTTCCCACTCTGATGACATAAGGCATTAAGGTTTCCTCTATGTTTCTATTAACTCTAGTGGAGGCCATCCCTACTCTAGCACTATCCCATACAGAGGTCCCCCCCATGTTAATGATTTAACCTTCCCTAAGGAATCATACCGAGGTAGAAGGGTGAGTTGTTACAACCAAAGGAAGATTCTTTCCCACTACCAGATCACTATCAATCCATTTCACTTTTCAGACTCTGAAGTAGAGTGTGATTCGATGATGGAGCCTTCACCCCTATCCTCTATACCAAGTCTAGGATAGGAACCATGTGTGTAACATTCAACATTTTGAAAAGTGTAATGAACTAGATCCACAAATCCATCTACAAATATATATAGGTCGATGAAGATTTGGCTCTCGTTCAGGGTCTGGTCATGTAGTCCACTCTGTCATCATTAGGATAATTCTCTACATATAACAGAGATCACAAAGAGTTTTTCTAGGGACTGATAGATGATGAGAACCAAAAAATTTCACCAATAGTGATTTCCACCCTAACACAGGAAGACTCAAATGATACCCCATCTTATAAGGATGTGGTGATGCAGTCAGTATAGTCCTTGGGTGACACCCCAATATGAGGCGGTTTGTCAGCATGCACATTGTACTCTCCACTAACCATCCCTCCACTATAGTAGTCTATATCTAGAGCATTAAAAGTTCCTTATCCACACCCAGTTGATGAATGTTGAAACTAAGGGATAGATACCAATTTTAAAAAAAGGATTTTGTGGGAAATTCTCACTCTAGACAATATTCCCAAGATATTTTGCCCAACTACTACTTCAAAATTTGGAATTTTGGGGCTGCTTTCCTAGGATGAAGTCATGTGTTTCCACTGAAACCTGGGGATAACAAGCTTACATCTTTGTCAATGTCGATTTGATTATCCAAAAATTTAGAAGCATTATGATGACATTACCCAGTAATGTCACCTTTTTGAGTTAGCCACACTTCACGTGGCTCACCACCCTGCATCGCCCGAACATTACCGATCTCTTCATCAATGTTGCGTTCAAGGATTCATTTTTCTCTTCCAAGTTATTGGGGAGGCATCTCCACACGTCTAGATCCTTGTCTGGGAATAGTATACTACCCTCCACTTCAACCCTATCCCGAAATAGTCAAACCTCCTCAACAATATCGATGATATGCTACCAAGAGTCATCATCATAAACATGGAAAATCTCCCATATAAAGAAACTAAGGTAGGACTCATCGAAGAAAAAATACCTCTAGGGACATTAACACAACTGTTGGATCCTTTAGGAATTGTCACTCGCCATCAAAGACACTTACTTGGCCTTGCATATCCCACCGAGTCATTGCCCCTTGACCATGAACCCAATAAGAGAAAGGGGAAAACTGTGACTGCTAATCCCTCTAGCCCATATGAGTTAGTATAGAAAATGGAGGAGGATCCCCAAAGGGCCGTGTTTCTCCAATAGCTCACAAAATAATAGAAAGTCATTGATAATATCCTTGCCAATCTAATTACAATGTGACGTCCAGACTATGGTCATCCCCATTAAGATCTCCATCATCCTCCACTGGGGTAGAAGGGGTAGGTATAGGCTCTCCCAGCTTTGTTTCCTTCCATTGATCTTGAAAACCCTGCATATCCTGTCAAGATAGAGGCTGGAGATTTTGGAAAGTGGCATCGGTATGAACCAAAAAATCCGCCTGAGATGCACGAGATCCTTACCCCATCTACATAGGTTGTTCCCCCAGTATCCCCTCAGGTTTATATTCAGGTCACTCCCCTATCTGTTCCATAGGCCATCCCTCCATTAGCACCTCATTTCATTCCACTATCCTCTCCACGAGCAGCTAGGGCTGCTTATCATGTTAAAGAACCCACCAACACACTGGTGGTCAAGAATCCTCACCAGGTTAGGAACCCTTACCAAGATGATCCAATGGCCCATCTCATCATTCAACTTCAGTCCCTTGAAACCTGAAAGGTGGTGATACCACCTCTTGGAAAGCCATATCTGGCATGGGTGTATGATATGTCAGCACCACAGGCTTTAGGAATCCTTCTCCCTCTTAAATGGGATGGGTGACCGCCTACAGCATTTGGCCCACTTCATCTCAAGGTGTTGACCCATACTAGGAAATACAGTATAGCAAGATGCTTCCATGATCTAGTGTTTCATACAAACACTTGAAGGGATCACATTCATCTAGTATAGCCAATTACCCATCAGTTCCATATCTGGTTGGGAGGATCATCATAGGAAGTTTTTGTATCCGTTTAGCTCCATCACTCACAAGACTAGTATTTCCGACCTCTTCAAGTACAAGAAAAGGCCATATGAGTGCATCATAAACTTTGTTCCTATATGTAAGGGACTCCAATATTCACTCGATATGCCTCTAACTCAAGAGTAGCTATTAATGATGTGTGTGGGAAACTTCATGATTGAATTGGTTCCTTACATCATCACTCAAAACCTCCCAGGCGGATTTTGGGATTTTTCTGCTAAGGCTCAGAACCTAGAGGATGCCTTGAAATAGGCCAAATAGGAACACTTGTTTCCTCCCACAACCCCTACAAGAAGAGAATCCAAGGTTGAGACTACTGTCATTGCACAGGTAGAGGCACCGAGACCACTAGCATTGCTGCCAGTAGAGCCACCTCTCCTGCTTCGTTGAGGGCCCCAACCTCACTGAGAGCCCCAACCTCATGATCACCCTTAGGTTCAGCATCTCCCACATATGAATATGTAGGAAAAAACATGTAATGAACTATTTTACCCTAGGAGATAATATCAGGTTCCACATCCTCATTAGGCTACAACTCACCGCGAGGTTTAGGCTCACATGGTCCCTATCCCGGATAAGAGGAACCAAACAAACTTGTTTGAAGAATATTAGGTCCCTGTCTATTTCTAGATTGTTTTGGATCATGGAATCATGTAATTTATAGAATGTAGAAAACCCCAATAAGTTGATCTCAATGGTCTCCCCAACTAATTCCCATATCATCGATTCCTTGGAAATACCATCATGCAGTGCTATGTGTTCAAGGAATAGCTTCAGAATCAGGATAAAAACAATGTGGTCAGGTTGTGTCTGAACCTAGAATAGGTGGCATGTGTATTTAAAAAAGAAGAAAGTAAAAATGAGGGTGAATGGAAGTAGGTCTCCAGCCGTGGGTCTCAGAAATATGATGAATGGATGGCTCACAGAGCAGTCGCTCACACCCATGACATCATAAATGCCTGTTTGAATTGGTATGAGCCTCCCAAAGGCACTAAAACATCCCCAACCACCACCAATTCATCCAAATATCATCTTTAAACCTCTTAGAAGAGAAGATTTTGGTGACATAAGGGAAATCAAAGACTCCCACCGGTGCCAAAGTTTTCTCGCATGCTTGTTGACTTCCTGCCCCCAGAAATGGGGATTTCACCAAGAATTTTTCCTGTAATGGAGGATTCCTCATTTGATGACTAGAAGTATGCCTCAGTAAATACCATCAAGATGGTGGACCCATACATGGTTCTTGGTGATGAGGAGAGATGAAAATATCCTCCTAATGTTCTTGGCCAATACCATCGTCGATGTAACTATGGATACATAAACCATAAAAATTCTCAGGATAGTGCCTCTTGAAAAACTGTGCATTCTATTGAGACTAGATAGTAAGTTCATCATAGAGCTTAATGTGTGAAGTCCTCTCATTCTATCTCATCATATTTACAGCGGTCTCTATTTGTGATCCTTGATTAGGAACAGTTATCGCGACCACATCATGATCAATTTTGTTTAGCAGTGGAAGAACCTAAGTCATCTTGTAACCAGATGGTAGTCATATTTTATGGTTCACCTAGTAAGAAAAAAAACATTCCCACCACTAGCCAGAATCTATCGGTTTGACCACCCACACTTGTAATACCTCTTTCTAGTAGAAATGTGTTCCTAGTAGGGAAGTATGACGTGATTAAGCACATTTCTATAATTTCTGCAAAGATCTCGATCCTCAAGGCTCTCCTCCTATCAGAAGATATGCGTGAATCCCTCATAAGGGCTTTGAGAATCTCCCTATAGTTTGAAATAGAGGTAGAATACGTAGAAGTATTTCATGCTGAGGAAATAGAGCGTACAGAATTTCAAGCCATCATCTCATTCTTAGGAGGGGATGAAGGACCCACTGTGTAGGGGAACATCTTACCATTGTATGTCACATTCCAACTTAATGGTGTTGAAGTCTGCTGCTTCCTTGCTGACACAGGTTCTGGGATCAATCTAATTCTGACCTGGCACTCCGTAAGCTAGGTTTATCTAAAGAATATCTGGATCCCTATGACCTAAAAATTTAGGGTTATGACCGCGCCGAATAGAGTCCATGTGCCAAGATTTTTGACTCAGTTCAGTGGTCTGATTTCCATCACTTAATTCATGGTTTTCTTGTAAGAAACTGTTTACAGTTCATTGATGGGTAGACCCTGGCTCTATTTGAATGTGGTGGTTGCCTCTTCATATCAACAGTGCCTCATATACTCCCTTAATGGTCGAGTGGGTGTACTTCAGAGTGATGCACATCTCTTTAACACTTTTGAATCCCTCTATTTAGATGCTGACTATTACAAGACCAAGGAAAAGTTGGTTAAAAACAATGAGGTTGAGAACACTACTCTTTCATCTGACCCATGGATAGACATGTATGATGAATTCATCCTCCCAATTCACTGGTAGGAACCCATAACACCAGACTTGGGACACTGCTTTATCATTTCTGAGATAAGAAGAAGACATGTTCCCAAATACAAGGAACATTGGAGGATCACATCATATTCTTATACAAACCAGGATCCGGTGATACTAGAACCCCATAGCCCTATACAATATTGGGATGTATGCCCCATGGTGACAGCTATATGAAATACCTACATGTTCCACCAAGATGGGTTGAACTGAATCAAACCAACATGCCATTACTACTTTAATATCATCAAGCATTCCCCCCTAGTCAAAGGACTGATGGAATCCGGTCAGTAGCTTTTGTATCAATGGTTTCAGTAGTGCAAGGTTCTCCTGATGATGATTCCACCACCACTCAGGACGAAAGTAACATTCCATTGTGGTTATTTAACCTAGAAGAATTTACCCTCATCAACATTCTTCTTACTTTGCATGATGAAGAGGATTTGGAGGAACCTCCTATTGCATGTGAGGAATTTTTTTCCACCACTATAGATGAGTTGGTACAGGTGAATCTTGATAACGAGGTAGACCTGAGTCCAATAATGATCAACATAACTATTCTTGTACAAGGGAAAAAAATAGTATGTGGATTTCTTGAAGTAGAATCCGGATGTATTCACCTGGAGATATGATGAGATTCCAGGATAAGAACATTAAGTCACCATCCACCATCTTAGTCTCCTTGTAAGTCATCATTTGTTCAACCACTCCCCCTAGAAAGAAGAAACCATCTCAAAGTACCATGGTTGAGGCTGAAGTCAATAAAATAATTAATGAAAATATCATCAAAGAAGTCTAGTACCCCAAATAGTTAGACAATATCATTCCCATCAGGAAAAATAATGGGAATATTAGGGTCAATATCGACTTCCCTGATCTTAACCTTCACTGTCTGAAGGATAATTTTCCACTTCTTGTGATTGAGTTGTTGATTGATGCCACTTCCAGATTATAGGATCCCTCTTTCATGGAAGGGTATTCTAGATAAAATATGATTCCAATGTCCCCCAAGGATGAAGAGTCCATATCCTTTACAGCACCGTAAGGTAACATCTGTTTTCAAGTAATTACTTTCAGTCTGAAGAATGAAGGAGCCACCTATCAGCACACTATGAACCAAATATTAAAAATGATTCTTTGGAAATTAGTGGAATACTACATAGAAAATCTAGTGGTTAAAACCTTCCAGCGGCAAGAACATCTTAGAGATCTTGATAAAGTGTTTGGCTTCCTCTAATCCCACCATATGAAGATGAACCCCTTAAAGAGTGCCTTCATGGTTACCTTTGGAAAGTTTCTCATCTTTTTCGTTAGATATAGAGGCATCAAGATCGATTCAGTGAAGATCAAGACCATTAGTTAGATGTCTCCTCTAAGAAACATTTGAGAGCTCCGAGGCATTAAAGGATACATAGCTTATATATGTCGATTCATTGTGAATTTGGCTGGAAAGTGTAGTCCATTTTCCTGACTCATGATGAAAGGTGTCATCTACTAGTGGGATGAATAATGTTAGACCATTTTTGATGAAATCAAGAAGTACCTACTTCATACTTAAATTTTGATGCCACCCATATTTAGTAAGTAGCTGGTCCTTTAAGTGACTTCTCTAGAACAGTCCCTTGAATCCATGCTACTCGACATTGAGTCCCAATTTTCCTCTATCGAGAAGAGCTGTCTTGCACTATTTTGTACAGTTCATAAGTTGTAGAAATACTTGAAACACCACTAGATATAGCTAATGTCTTGTGTGGACCCTTTGATGTATATTCTTAACCTCCCTATGTTGATAGGCCTTCTATCTTGGTGTGCAGTGACCCATCAGCAGTTTGGCATCAGGTTAGTTCTACAGAAAGCTATCAAGGGTCAGGTATTAGATTATTTTCTAGTCACCCATCCAGTCTCTATAGAGAAGTATTTGGATCTTGACTTCCCAAATGAGTCCATCCTCTTAGTGGATCATGTTGTTCCATGTTGTTATATAAACATTAATGGTGCTTCATTGAGCACTACTAGAATAAGGCTCAATGATCCCATACTCAATTAAGTAGGCCAGTGTATCTTCTTCATTACACCAACATAGAAGGTATTTCCATATTTTTTCTTGATGTTAGAAGGCTACAACAAAAATGAGGTAGAGTATTAGACTCTAATCACTGGTCTTGATTTGGCCCTTGAGATTAATGTTCCCCTCCTATATGTGAAGGGGGAATTAGAACTAGCACTACTACAAAACTGGATTTTAAAAACAATGACATTTAGTAGCACAAAAAGAATACACTTAGAAATTCCATATTTATCAGTGCTAAAATAATCCATGATAAAAGGGGACCTTTATCAACACTAAATAAAATCACTGATAATGGTTACCCTTTATTAGCACATTTTATTTAGTGCTGATAAAAGGTATCCTTAATCAACACTTTAAAGAAGCGCTGATAAAGGTTACCCTTTATCAGTGATTTAGTTTTAGAACTGATAAAGATTCTTTTTATCAGCACTTTTTTAGTGCTGATAAAATCTTATCTTTATCAGTACTAAAAAATCACTGATAATGGTATCTATATTAGCACTAGCCTTTTAGCACTGATAAAACATACCTATATTAGACCTTTTTTTCTAGCGGTGATAAAAGGTATGATTTTACAAATAAAACCTAAGAATAACCACCTCTTTCATGCCTAAATATTTCACAAAACATCTATTGTTCCTCCTCCGCCTCCACTCGCAAACATCTGTTGACTACTCCTCCTCCTCCTCATCTGCCACTAACTCCTCCGCCACTACCGTAGCCTCCTCCTCCTCCTCCTCTTCTGCCAATAACTGCTCCTCTATTATCGCTGCCTCCTCCCCCAACCCCCCTCCTCAGTTGACTCCTCCTTCTCCTCCTCTTCCCCCTCTATAGTCGAATCCTCCACCACCTCTTCCTCCACCTCCGTTGTGGCCTCCTCCCCTACCAACATGACCTCCTACTCCATAGATGACTCCTCCTCCTCTTCTGTTACCGCAACCTCATCCTAATCCACCGCCATCGCCTCCACCACTGACTCCTCCTAGGAAAATAGTAGTGCATATTTTTAGAACTTTGGACATATTTTTGTTGTTTTTGGATCCTATTATGAAGATATCAACACCTTATGATCTCATATGACTTCTATATTTATTTAGATAGTTTTGTGGTCATATTTTTGAATCATATCATTATGTATTCCTAGTTGAGGTAGGAACATGGTTTATGTATGGAGACCATTTTGAGAAAACTTATGGAGAATTAAATATATACCATGAACTCAAGGGCTTAGTATTATGTATATGGTGGTACTTTTGAGATTTGATTAGTACTGTGGGTTCTTGATCTTTTTTAATCATAGTAAACTCGGTGGCCTTGTATTATTATTTGTTTTATTTTTGATTTCAAATTATATATGTGTGTATTTAAATATATATAGGATTTTGTTAATGATATATATTATAATCAACATAAATTGAAATTTTCATCAAAATAGTGGAAACATATTTTCACTGTGTGTTAAGATATATTTGGTTTGTCATTAATTATATGACATTAATTAACTAATTTGAGAAATAATTTTTTTCTTTAATGTTATAGAAGGCGACATCTTTACCCTTTTGTTTGAAATTGAACTTTCTAATTAAATCCATAACCCACATAGTTTATTTATGAGTTAATATCAGAAATTAAAATAAAGATAAATTAATAATATAGGTTAATAAAAAAACTATGAAACATTTATTATGAGATATAATTTTAAATGGATTTCAGTTAATAATAATATTTCATTTGATCTAGTTATCATTGCGACATTATATATTTTTTTCTATGGATTCCTTAATGTATTTATAGATTTCAATCATTGACTTTAGGAAATTTCTAATCGAACTGAGAAATTTTCCTATAAGTTCACACAATAACTTTATCCCCAATCTTAGAAAAAATTATTTCACTTTTAATATTAAGAATAAATATGTTTCTTGATTTTGATAGAAAACCCATAAACCATAATTATGAAAAAAATAATGTAGATAGATTGAAATAAAACCATAAATATTGATTATGAAAACTAAATCATACGATGTTTATAGAGATTGATGACTGAGATAATGTTTTTGGTCTAGTAGCCTCATAGGAACTCCCAATATATGGTTTAAATTTTGTTTTTGGAATGTAAGCCAATTTTTTTGTCCCAGTAAATTCCTTTCAGTTTTATTTTAGATTGGTTCTAGACATGATTTTATGATTTTTGGGTTATTCAAAATATGCCACCCAGAAAGGTCCCTAATGTTTCTTGTGGTTCTTGCCCGGTTTTTGGTTATCCTCAGTTGCTTCCCATCTTCTGTGGAAATCAAGGTTTGTTACATGTACTGAAGTGGATTGAGGAATTTGATCACGTCTTTAAAGTATTTGAAACACCCAATGATGTTAGAGTTCATGATGTTATGGGTCTACTTGAGGGTCTATATTTGTAATAATGGGAGTTTTTTCACCACCAATGATGCAAGTTGGGATAACATGGGAAGATTTTAAGTCCCTCTTTGTCCGATGGTTTATACACGAGGAGGTTAAGACAAAAAAGGGAATAGATATTGAGTGTCCATCAAGGTTAGAAGATGGTGAAGCCTTATGTTGAACACTTTAAAGAGACGATTTCCTTTTTTCCAAAGGTGGTGTCATAGGATCAATTAAAAGCTTCTCATTTCATTGGTGGTCTTCATCCCAAGATCATGGAGTGAGTACTCTTCTCCAAGTGCCTCCATTTTGAGAAGTTGGTGGGGGGGGGGAGTGTTTTTGGCTAACTTGTTGTGAAATAAGCATAGAAAGATTGGCTCAATTTTTGTCTCTCGTGTTGGGGTGAAGACGTTATGAGTTTCATCATTTTTGTTTCGTGGTTGTTATATCTTCATATTTTTTTTATAACAGTATAATTGAATTATCCTTTCATAGTTCAAATAGTTTTTTTAATGTGAACCTTTAAATGGTTATCCTTTCATGAAT
This sequence comes from Viscum album, assembly GCA_963277665.1. Lineage (NCBI taxonomy): Eukaryota > Viridiplantae > Streptophyta > Magnoliopsida > Santalales > Viscaceae > Viscum > Viscum album. The sequence continues at coordinate 1,357,848,296 of OY728150.1, read as the reverse complement.
TTGTTCCCCTATTTCAATTGTTATTGTTTGGATATGTATATTTTTGTGGAAATTGATCTTTGTGCCTTATGTGTGGGTTCATTTATATTATGTATTTTGGTCATTTTTGTTGCTATTTATACTATTGTAGTCTCTTGGAAGAATATTGATGTATATTTTCCTCTATTGATCAAGGAAGCCAAAGCATGGATTGGTTGTGCATCACACATAATGTTAATAAAAAATAAGGATTCTATGTGCATATCACTACTATTGGTTAACTACCACTTAGCATGACATTTGAAATAAACTTCATGCATGGTGTCCCTATGATGCTCTCATCCCACACGTTCTCTCCACCATAACCATTAAACATTCACTTTTGCTTCTATTCCTGCATCAATTTACTTTGAGAATACTTATTTTTTTATTAGCTTATATCTGGACCAAAGATACCCATTCTAAATATGTAAAGGTAATGTTATGATATACTTTCTCTATTTTACCAAAAAATTATACAATGAATTGATTACTTAATTTTCATTATTCCTTGTAGATTTCTATTATTTTGAAATATTAATATCCATGTTTCATGCCTTTTGAAGAAAAGAAAAAAAATGCTATCTCCACTCAATCACACTTGTAATCTTGATGTTTGCACATTAAAATCATTATCTATAGAATTAATGCATTTTTTCATATTTATGTTTAATTTATTTCATTTTAGTATTACTCACGTAATAATTTTTTTCTTATACAGGTGGATTATTTTTTTCAAGTTGAAGTGCTATGTTCAACTTTCATGATTCTTCTCCCTTATAACATATTCACCCTTTCAGTGTTTTATTTATCAGTTTTTTTCATGTTCTCTCCACTGCCTTTGTAGGAAGAGCAACGCTGCTGCCTCTGCTCAATTACAAAGGTAATCCTAAAATTTTCACAGTAAAATATTTGTCAATAGAATTATTGTATTATTTAATATTTATTTTTCATATATTTATTTTTGTATTACTCATAACAATTTTTTTTCTTATACAGGTGGATTTTTTTTTTCAAGATGATGTGGTTTCTTGGAAACAACTAATGTATTGTTTATAGTTCGACAATGAAATTCAATTGAAATCATGGTAACATGGATACATAGGATTGTTTTTGAATGTATGTAATAATTTGTATTTATTTAGTTTACAATCTAATATTTGAAATGTTTATAATATAATGTTTTTTTTCTGGTATTTGTATTGTAAATTTCATTTCATTTGAATTCTATATTGGGACTTGTTTTTATTGATATTTGGTGTGTTTTTGGTGTGTTTCTGGTTTGTTTTTGGTGTTGCGGTGTGCTACTACAACACACTGGCGTGGTTCTATTACAACACAATGTTGTATATCCCTTTATTCATGCTTTTAAAAGTATTGATAATAATTCCTTTATCAGTGAAAAGAAAATCACTGATATATGAGACCTTTATCACTACTGATAGAGGTCCGATTTCTTAGCTCTTTTGTTAGCGCTGATAAATGTAACCTTTATAAGTTCTATTTTAGTGTTGATAAAAGTTCTTTGCTTTTAACATTTCTCAAGTAGTCAGTTATTTTCTATCACTAATATAGTCCATTTCTAATTCTGTTAAAGGAAAATTTTGTAGTAGTGTAGCCAAAAATAAAATAAATGGTGACTATGTCATCAGAAAGCTAGTGCTCATGCCCTTGTTAGAGAGTGATCACTAGCTAATGGCTTGACTCTCTTGTTGACCTGAGTTCAGTTATGTCCCAAGGTCACAAAATAGTTAAGATGATTTCATGGATAGAATTTCTGTGTCTCTTGTAGTGCCTGACCAGAATGGTTTATTTATCCATGTGGTGCATCGAAGAGTCATCACTCCCGCCACTTTGGGTGATGATGACATTCAAAAGGTATGCAATATTATCACCAATTACTCTACATTAGAACCTCTAGATCTCCCTTCCATAGAAGAAGAAACCCCTGGTTGGAAGACTCTCTTTGTCAAATACTTCAAAAACAGAAATATCTCCATAGATAGAGCTGAACATGAGTGAATCCATTGGTATTAAATGTAATTCATCCTTCATAGTGGTCCCATCCTTGAAAAGATCCTCTAAAAATGTGGGTTTTATGGAGTTCTCCTTAATTTCATTCAAGGAGGTGAGATCTAACAAGTTATGCAGAAAGTCCAAGCTGGTTCTTGCAGAGCTCATCAGAATGGGTCAAAACATTCCCACCAGATCCGAAGGTTGGGCGACTTCTAGCCCACCATAGTCCACAATTCTATCCAATTATCTAGGAGGCTTCACACATGTTAAATCAATTCAAACTTTGTGTATCGGCCACTGGAACCCCTATACACAAATAAGTACTCATAGAACTTTTTCTTCCAGGGGATTGATGTCATGGGACCATATCCACAAGCAATATCTCTCCAGTTCAGGTTCATTCTGACCACCAAATATTTCTTCCCCAAGTGGGTAGAAAAAATCCCAATCAAGGAAGTCAAGTCCCATTCTATCATTGATTTCATGGGATCCAACATCATCCACCAATTCAAAGTCCCTCACGCTGTCTTAACCAATAATAACACCAAATTTAAAGAAGATGAGTTGAATAAATTATACACTAAGTACAACATACAGTCCAATCACACTTCTTGCCATAATACACAATAAAATGGGAATATCGAGGAGTTAAAAAAGACCCTCTCTAACATTTTTCAAAATATGGTTGGCCAAAATAAAAAGAGTTAATTGAACAAGCTCCCCAACACTCTCTAGGATTATCAGATCACAAATTATAATTCTACCTAGGTGACCCCATATTCCCTGGTGTATGGTGGAGAGGGAGTCCTACCCATCAAGATCCAATTATAATCACTCACCATTTTTTATGATCCGCAGCTGTCATAAAATATAGAAGAATTCCGTCTAGATGAGCTAGAAAACCTTGATGAAAATACTCTTTAAACCTTGCACAATCTTGAGAGGCACTAGAACAAAATAGACAGGGATTTTGACAAGAATATTTATCTCTTCTCCTTCCTTTAGGGTTCCACAATATTGACCCTCAGAATGCTGATGATACCAAGCAGGAAACCACTAAATTTGGAGCGTAAGTGGGAGGAACCTTATATCATTCACAAGATTTACCCCAATAGTGCGTACTCTATGATCACAATGTATGGTGAGCATATAACTCCTCCCACCAATGTTAAATTCCTCAGGCAGCACTTCACATGAAGATAAATCCTATCCCACATGACATTAAATTTCTCTATCTTGGATGAAAGATGTAAAACTGACCAGTATCATCGTCCTGCATGACAGTAAACTACATTGGATGTCCTTCATGATGTTAAACTATATGCCCCATTTTCCTATAGTATATCCTACATAGCATTAAAATTTTTCCCTCATCCTTACCAAATTATGTTAAACTGCCTGAAATTCAGAACTACATGTGGCTTGATTCCTACCCTCACAGGATTTGTAGAAATACCCAAACATTTCATCTACGAGTCCAGCCCTAAGTTTATCCATTTTCAGCCTCACTGATTGAGGTTTATCCTGGAATTTATGGTGTGTATGAGACCTCTTTAGTCCTAATTCTCATAGGGTTTTCAATATATAAACTGCGTACCTCCCTTAAGAATACTTATTTTTTCACCCTCATCCTTACCACATGATGTTAGAATGTATGAAACTCTAGAACTATGTATGGATTGATTCTTTCCCTCATAGGATATGTAGAAATGCCCAAAACGATTGCCCTTAGGTCTAGCCCTAGTTACCACAAATCATGTCATCTTTTTGGCCTCTAGAACTTAGTGTCTCGGGATCATATGGTGTGGTGAAGACACATATTGTCCTCATTCACATCGGGTTTACAGCTACCACAATACATATCTACTATTAGGGATTTCCCCTTTACCATCTGTCCTTACTGCATGATGTTAAACTACACGACATTCTAGAACTATATATGACTTGATTCCCATACTCATGGGATACATAGAAATTCCCATACATTTTTTCTTTGGGTCTAGCCCCAGGTTCTCCAATTTATCTTCTGGCCCCTTGGATCGAATTCTCATCTGGGACTGTTAATGGTGTGGTGTGGGACCACCTTGGTCCTTATTCACATCAGGTGACTTTACCCCGCCATACACATTTCCCTATTTGGGATACGTCTCCCATATTCTTCCTTACTTCAAGATGTTAAACCTCATGACATTACATAAATACATGTAACTTCATTCTTTCCCTTGTAAGATACATACAGATTTCTAGAAAATTTGTGTTCGGGTCCAGCACCAAGTTCATCAACCCACTTCTACTCTTTCCTTTACTAGTTTTTTGAGTCATTTTTCCTTGACTGAGTCCAATGACCACTGTTAAGCCTCATCGATGAGCTCATGTTTCATGTGGTGTAGGTCTTAGAGTACGGGATTATACATGGACATGCCTTCATGTCATTTCCATGCATTACATGCCCCTTTGCTTTGATCTACATCATATTTTACACTATAAAGGACCCCCAAGTGGCAAGGATGCTCAACCTTTAGGCTCACCTACAATTTTGGACTAACATCCTAGAGGATCTTGAATGATGTTTTGATCCAGGTTTCATATTTAAAATATGGTCAGTGGTCGACCCTCAGGTGTTTGTTCCCATCCTGGAAAACGTGATATGGATACTATGTCTCAAACATGGTTAGCAGTTATCATCCATCATTATAGAAAGCATCATCACATCCCAAATATTGGGCTGATAATTCACATTCCTTCTCACATCCTTATGTCTAGATGGAACTTCAATAATATCGGTTCCATCCCTCCATGCACCTTTACACATTGAGTGAGAAGACTAGTGTCGTGGGGTTTCCTTTGACTCTGCACCTCAGTTCCCCTATTTTGTGCTTCTATGTGTAGTAAAGATCTTCTCCACCTCTTATTTCTCACACTAAACATGGCTCAGATGGGATTAGGGGTCCCTGATAAGGTTTTTAATTTTATGGAAGAGTCTAAACCCTTATATTCCGAACTCTATGACCTTACACTAATATATTTAGTGTCCAAGTTCACATTACATTAAACTATGTAATGACTTCGATTGTCCTCATTTCAAAGGATATCACCCCCTTTGGCATTGGCCACTTTCCCTACCTACCTTCAAGAACTATGTGTGGCTTGATTCCTACCATTGCCGGATATGTAGGAACACACATATCATCAATATTGGGCCTACCCATAGTATTATTTCCACTTTTCTTCTTCCTCAGTAAGTGATGTTAAACTACAACCATACTCTGAACAAATTCATAAAGCCCCATGATAATTTTGGGATGCCTCATCTTCATCACTATCAAATATGATTTCCCCCACCAGTGTTGGTCTCTAATTACACTGTTCTTCGAAAACTATGTTCGACTTGATATCCATCCTTATGGGATACATAATGACTCTTGGGTATTAACCTAGGGCCCAACCATAGGTTCTTCATCCCTCCTGGCGCTTTGGCACCAATTATGGTCCAAAACCTATGACCTCAAAATTGGATCTCCCAGTCCATGTAACACATCTTTGAACTATTGACTAGGGTCCAGGTGTTATGACCTTAAACTATGTGCAACGTCTTGGTCATATGATGTTAAACTAGGTCATTCACCGTCTTTACCTTATGACAATAAACTCCGTATACATCATCCTCTTTTACATGATGTAAAACTACAACAAATCCCACAACCTCATCCTTTGTGGTCTTATCCCGTAGTGCTAGTTACCTCCTTCATTGGTCGTATCTTCAGTTGTCAATCATAATACAATATTACAACCCCTAGAATATAGGTTTGATCTTTGTTCAGTCCAATGTTCTCACATCAATGTGATTTTGTCACAGTTTCATAATTTAAAGAGTGTTTGAATTAGTTAAAACATTCCATCACTCCGTCTACACACTTCATGTGCCACTAATTTGGATCCCCATCCCCTCTCACATACAAAGGAATCCCCTGATGGTATGGATGCTTGAAAACATGGTGCACCTACCTCTTTGGGCCAACATTCCAGTATACATTGGACATCATTTTAAATTAGTCCCAATGTTTTTAAATATGGTCAGTGGTTGGTGCTCGTTTGTTATTTTTCATCCCATGCTATGTGATATAGATACTATGTCTTGAGCATAGTCAGCTATTATCCTCTATCATCATTCCATTCTCATCATGTTTCACATTTTGGGTATCATGATACACTCTCTTCATTCTCATATGTTCAGATTCATTCCAATGCCCCTGAAATTACCCTAATCGTTCACTAGAACGTGTTGGGAAATGAATGTTGAATGTTCTCAGATCCTTATCATCCCATCTTAGCTCCCATCTCAGTCTGAATATTTTGAAGGTTAGTCGATGATAGTAGACCCCAAGTATTTTATGTTTAGATAGAAATATCATACTAAAAGAGGATAATTATGTGGTCATTCCTTGTTTCTCACATCGGGTATGACCCACGTGAGCTTAGGGATTGATCTTTGGTTGCTTCACAGTTATTATTGAGATGCATTGATTAAAGAAAATAATAAAGCAATAAATCCATGCATACAGTTCAGAATAAAAAATCAAGGAGGAAGATATATTTTATGAGTTTGTCCAAAACATGAACCTTATGGATTAGCCCCTCCAATGGACTTCATCACTTCTTCCACTTTCTAGTGTATAGCCCCCAAGGTTTCCTCCTACTCCCCAAGCTACCTTTCTTCATCAGAATCCGTGGAATGAATCTCATTAACCTGAACTTGAATTCGTTCCCACTCATCTTAGAGTTCAACCATATGATGGCTCTATTGCACTGCCTACTCCTAGGCTTCCATCAGTTAGTCTTTCAGTAGTTTATTAATCTTTCATTGGGTAGAGAAGCTTGTAACTCGTTCATTCATTTTCTCGTCAAGGCATTTTAGTTCCTGTTTAGCCTCATAGAACTTCTGGATATTATTGGATTTATTTTGGTACCAGGAGGCTTTTAATTGTTCGATTATCTCCCACATCTTCTCAGCAAGATAGTCATGGATCATCATATAGATATGGAGAGAATCCACCCCTCCATTATAGAGTAAAGACAACTAAGTGCGAAGTGGCCCCATCCAACTCATCATTGTCTATCTCTTTAGGATCTCTAGGTCAGTATTCAAGAAAAATGGCCAGAAGATCTATAGCGGGGTCTTCCTATGGAATCCTTTTGGAAGGATTGGGCTATGTGACATGACGGAGACCATCCTCAAACATTTATTATTCTTCTATAACCTCAATATCTTTAGTCTCTACCCTGGTAGTGATTTCACTCCTAATATCTACTTTATGATCACTGGATGATAGGGATGGATCAGTTCTACTGATTGAATCTTCCGAAATAAGCGTATCCATTAAGAGAGATCCCATGGATGTCCCAAAATCTTCTGTTTCTCAGAATTGTAGTCTTATGAGCACTGTGTAAAATGAATATTTGGCTAGCTGAATTCTCAAATGGCAGAGGTGGGTCTGTGTAAATAGATACCTACAAAAGATGAGCATAGTCGAATCAAGTGTCGCATCACCGTAGGGGATTCCGCCACAAGATATCACTCAACACTAGTTAATTTAGTAATTGGAACTGGCTCCTTATGAACATTGGGGATGACATGAGATTATGAGGTCGTCACTCCAGCCCCTTTCATTACTTCAACTATGATTGTTGGTTCGCCTTCCTAAACCCAGATATGTGTTTCGGGAGATGTCTTTCCATAACCATCGACATATTTTCACCCCCTACAGTGGGATATCCCCAATCAACACTACCAATGTGTTTCTAAATAGGAAAAATCATAGTTAGTGGATTCAGGTTATGTGAAGAAAAGGGAATAAGATAGATATGATTTGAAACTTACATCATGATGTTCTTTCAGTTTCTTAATAGATCTCGTGATTACGTTGCTCTCACTTGGGATCCTCTGTTGGGCTACTGTCCCCTGAGGTCCCTTACCTCTATGACCCTCATCCTTATCCCCCTATTATGCCTCTTAAAATTATTCTTCCTCTTTTTCTTCCTCATCATTTTATTCTTCTAGTTCTCCTTCATCATCATCATCATCTTCATCCTTGGGTGCCATCCATTTGGGTTCGTGCTCTTAACCAAGAATTAATTTAACCAAGAAATGTGTTTCTTTAGACCACCCCCATTGGAATGAATATGTGTCCATGGATGTATGGTACGCATGTCCGTGATGAAAATATACCTTTCCCACCACCTGGATTCACCCTATGTCTACCAGATCAATCCCAGTCCACACCGGTCTTCACCATAGTTCTTCTTTTTTCATCGATTGTTTCAACATTCTCCAAGTAGACCATAAGGATGGGAAAATGGAATTAACGGCTAGATACAAGAGATACATCAGTTTCTTCTAAGGGGCCTCCCTATATGTCCCATGAGGTCGCATGTGGGATCACCCCTCTTTAGAAGGAAGTGGTGTGGCCGCACCTTGCGATGCTACTACCGCTGATGTTCCTACTTAGGAATCCCTAGATACCTAACCTAAATCTTTCCTTACCTACCTAACAGAACCTTTCCCACTCTCTCACCATCCAGTCTCTATGCTCTCCACCTTGATCTACCAAATGGGTTTCTGCATAATTGCCTTCGGATAATCCTCTACCCAGTGGTCAGTATAATCTTTTGATAGGCCAACATCTACATCAGTGGGGGGGGGGGAGTAGTGTAATGACTTCTCAAAATATATAATTTGTAAACATGATACACAATTAGTGAAGGATACAAGGGTTCCTCTATTCTTGAATTACAGTATACACTCTTTTCGGAATTCACTGCATGGACCCAAACTGTCTGGAAAACCATGATAGCACAGAGGGATCGCGATGGATTTTCCCATCGATCTGGGCCACCATCACACCACCCCTGATACTATGTAGTGACTCCCACTACTTCAAAATTCCTCACAAGTCATCTGCCATTTGAATGGATGAGGCTGGAATTGGAGGAAGTTGAAGTTTTCATGATTTATGATCTTGAGATTAATCCCATTCTCATTAAGCATCAGTGACCGAACACCTACACTATTAAAAAAATATAGTCTCAAGACATATCCTAGAGGATGGATGGAGTTTGGGAAATCATACCCACCACAGTGAGCTATGACCCAGACATGGAAAATTTTATATGTTCTACAAATTCTCCAAGGAGAACTTTCTATTGTGATGTGCCCAAGAGTGATGTACAACCTGGATAACATAGGCACTCCTAGGTTGACCCTATTATTGGATTCCAGTATCCTAGCCATCACCAATTTCATTGTATGGACCCCCAACTCTGTGTCCCTCACTGGAATTAGCCACCTTCTCAGGAAGGTAGTGAGGAACCTAATGTATCGCACATACGGGTCCCGAATTTCATTCACACTAAAGCCTCATGATTGGTATTCACTTGATTCTAGGACCACCTAGTGTGATACTACTTTCCCTCTCTGTTATATGGTCAGACACTGATTCCATCGCCCAAACATCCTCAAATTTTGGTCCCTCCTGAGAAATTGGCTGAACCATGGTGGATAGGATATGCACTTCAGGATGTGATTAACCTTCACCCTCTCATTTTCTAGCACCAATAGATGCCATGTACTAATAGGGGTTCACACCCTATCTCCCCATATATTATCTGTTGGAAATAATTCATCATATTAGAACCCTTCCAGAGGGATGACCCCGTTGCAGTTGATGTCCCAATGGATGATAACGACCTCCCCATGGTGAATATGGAAAGTATTGGTATCAGGATAACATCGGCTTAATAGCTCCATCCCCAGGTCCTGTTGGCGGTAGAAATGGTATTACGATGTCCACACGACATCAAATAGCCTGATGTGTCGAAGATATTCCCTAAACTCTTTTCATTTCTAGCATACCCAATATTCCCATGCCCGATTTCTAGTGAAGTTTCCTCTATTACTCAAGTCCCATTCTTTCTTCCATCCCTTAATCTCATCAATGATACTTCTCCTGAAAGTGCTGGCATAATGGGTGGAGAAATCATCAACAAATTTTTTACCCCCATAACAATCCTAGTTTTCAGATTCAGGAGGTAAATATCCATATCCCTTTTTTAACTAGAGGGGTGACCATTGTTCATAATGTCAAACTATGAAAGGTTATCCTCACACATCACCCACTAGCGCGACAAGTTGGTCTCAAATCCTAGCATATATACCTCCTCCAGAACGTTGAAGTTCTATAACGAGAGTCTATCAATCAGGACATAATCCTTTTGAGCATATGTCTTCATGACTAGGAGCATTTTTTTGTCTGATAGCACCCTTATCACAAAAAGAATTTGAGGGTCTTCATCCATATCACTCCTCTTTACATCATAAGAAGCCTTGGAAGCCTCCTGCTCAGTGTTGATATGTTTGTCAACCATCTTGTTGAAGTCACACACAAATGAAGGGATTTGCATGAAAGATGCAGGATTGGAGTTTAATACAGATGACTATGTGCAATATTTAAAACATCTATGAAAGCAAATCATGCTAAGTTAGAATCGCACCAGATATAATGGTTGCACATAAGGCGCCATCTGAATTTAATAGCTTTAATGTTGAATGAAGGAGAATTCATGCACTAGATCGGATCTCCTATTGTATGGATGTAAATTTATCGTTATTACCCCTACATATTTATAAGTGAGGACTGGGTATTTCACACATGCACAAGGCACCTTACTTGCTAGGTTGGATGTTTTTCATGCACTAATAGAAACATTTTATGCTTGTTGGCATTACCCTCGAAACCCAACCCTCTGGTTCCCTTTCAGCTCAAATTATGAGGTGGGGGGGGGGGGGGGCATTTCTTGGTGCTGAATTTCACTTTAGGCCATGGATTGGCATATTTAACTAACACAAAGGAAAATTTTTATTCTGTGAAAAAACCTGATGATCCCAAGGGAGCTGCACATAAAATTTTAAGCCTTCACACAAGAGTGGCATCACTATTAAAACCTATTGTGCACCTCATAGAACATAAAAATGTATATTTCTCTCTTTTTCTCCCAAAAACAGCCATATAATATGCGCTAAGGAAGAAAAGTCATCATGAAAAAGTATGGTTCAGTGAAAAAACCTCATGTGTAGACAATAAAATGTCAAACGACCTCTTCTGCACAAACCAACTTGCACGACGTCACCGATATTTCCACCTATAAATAGAGAGGTACCCCTCCCTTAGGGAAAAAACACCAGAATTTGAACCGTCACTCCAGTGCGTGTAAGAAAACTTCTTCTGTGGCCACGTGGATGTAATCATATCATGGTACTGTATCTTACACGATAGGTATCCCATGTGTCCCCCTTTGGGTGTGCCCACTAGGGGTTGAAACCCTCCCATTCACATTTTCCCAAGTCATGTTAACACAAAGATCCCTCTTTTAATCATGGATTACCCTTATCCAGACACATATTGTGATCAGACCCTTCCATTTACCCATTTGACTCCAAAATTGTGTGCATCCGTGCTTCATGTGTTGTATTCAATCAAAGGCACCATGTTTGAGCTCCCCTTGAATAAAAAATCACTATTTTTCATGCACCTCTTCTGCGTGGCCCTCCAAGATTGTGCGCAATTATTTCCATGTTCCTCAAGTGGTGATCCATGGTGAGTTTACCAACCTAATGATTCTTCGCATAAGTACACTAACAGATATTTCTTCATCACATAGCTCTGCTAACATGGACCCCTATATCGACCACTCCTACACCTCATTGACAGCTAGAATTTCTTTTTTCCATCCCCTCTGAAATTGTGGATTAGTAAAAGTTATGTATTTCCAAGGGGTTAGGAGTGAGTCCCCATCATCCGAGCTATGAGACATTAAACTTCCAAGAACCCCATTGTCCTCAACACATGACGTTAAACTGCGATCACTACATTTGTAGAAAGCCTTAGAGCACTAGAGAGGGGATGGTAATGGGATCCTTTTGATTCCCAACTTTTCAATATGGCCTCTCTTGCCCTTTTCTCTTTGTTATCCTATGTGCCTTGGGTATCCTCCACATAAGGCCCGACACACCTTGACAGGTTATTCCTTGTGTGATGGTCATATCCTACCTGTAAATCAGGTAACCCTCCTAGGGCTTCCCTCCTAGAGAAAGTCCCAATCTCCATATATTTGGGATGCTAGCCTCACATAATACCCACACCATCCCTCATGGACTCACCTCTCGTGGCACGATCATAAGGTCTATTTCTACCTCTTGTTTCCCGCATCAAGAAAGACTCACATGGGCTTAGAGTAAAAACCGACCATGAAATCCTATACGGTCTGCTAACCATTCATAATTCGCATTCCCCCTCATTCTAGAACTATGTGGAATTTTATCCTTATCTTCCACATGGTATGTAAGAAGCCTCCTTAAGGTTCAAGACAAATATCCATCTATCCTGACCACTTAATGTCAATTCAATTTCATCCCACATAAAGTTAAACTGTGGGCCAATTTCATTCCTTCAACTACATGGGTTTTGATTGCTACCTACTATATAGGGTATTTAGAAAACCTCCCCGATGTTCAACTTTAATCAATGGTAAAATTTGGTGCTCCCTTCTCGGGATATACTATCTTGATGTGACATATTCCTTTTTTTGGAATCATCTATTCAATCCGCCTCCATGGGGTGTCCTCCTCCATACCTATGGGATTATAACCGTGTGTAAGACCCAACAAGCTGGAGGGTTGTTTTCCTTTATGTACAACCCAACCAGATTTACTGGGTAGTTAACCATGCATAATCCTCACACATCATATCCCTCCAACAAAGAGTATCCCTCTTGCGATGGGATGCTAAACTTGCGTAGGTCCTAGCATGTCTCTGAGTTACTGTTCTTTGTGTACACCCCGATTCAATTCCCCATCCTAAACTACATGGAATTTGATTCCCATACATGGGGATACATAAGAAGCCACCTTGAGGCTCAATCCCATCATCCATCTCCTATCCTAGCCTTTCCTTTAATCCCTTTGTGTTTCAGCAAGATCATGCACTATCCCAGAGGTTCTATTTCCTTCAGGTCCACATCCATGCGCTCCATTCTCATGGGTTTAATCCTGAAGTGTCCTATCTCCCCCACTAAACTAAGTGGAATTTTATTTCCATCCACATAGATACATAGGAAGCCTCCCCAAGGTTCAAGACCAACACCACCATCAACTTCATGTTGGTTCATTCTCATTCACTATCCACTTAACTCAACCCTACATCATCCATAATGATTCCTACCCAAGCCTCCATATCATTTTGGGATCACACCATTCAGTATAAGATGTTAACCATGCATAATCACCACAAATCATATCCCTCGAACCAAGAGTGCCCCTCTTGGGATGGGCCACTAACCATTTGTAATCCCCAAATCACCCTTTTGAACTACCTGGTTTTGATTCATTTCTTCTCCACAGGGTACATAATGAGCCTCCATGAGGTTCAATCCCAATAAATAGAAATCCTTGGTGTTACCCTTTTTTTGGGGCCCACTCTCCCTGATCCACCCTTTATGGTGTCAAGATCAGCCTTCATGGTGTGATATCTTTCCTTTTTGGGACATGCCATCCTGGATCTATTCTTATTGGATGTCTTAGTCCATCCATCCTATAAACATTCTAGGTGATCCCTCCATGTGATGTGCCCACTTGATTTTATCTCATCAGTGTTATGATCAGTTTGATCCATCTCCGATAGATTTTAAACTCGTGGTATTCCCTATGTTAAATATGGGAAGTCAAGGAAAATCTAGGAGACATATCTCCGGTATAAGATACCCTATGGTCCATGTGGGAACCCTTAGGTTTATCTACCCTTGATAATCCCAATGGCGAGGAATAATATAGGTGGTTATGTCTTCTAGTGTCAAGACGCGCCACATATGCCTCAGCATGACTACTCCCCTGACTGAAAGTTACTGCCCTAACTTGACCCCTTGTAATTTTCTAAAAGAAGTAGTGTAATTAGTTGGAATCCACAAAGATATTTCACCAGGAACGAGTTTCACAAACAAAATCTTAATTTACAAGGGAGGCTTAAAATAGTATAAAAATTCCAAAGAGGAATCCATGGAAGGAAGGACCAATATCCCATAATCTCATTTTGATCAGGGAGTAGGCATCTCTGAAGAAGTGAGGATTGTAGTTCACCTTTGGAAAGTGAGAATGTGGGTCAACTAACGTGGTTTTCACCGTCAATGACGGCACGAGGCAGCATTCCATGAAGAAAGTGTTGGAAAAAATATCTTATAAGAAGTCTGGAAGGCAGCATAGTGTTTCAAAATTTTCTTGAAATGTTAATAATTGCTGACAAATAAGATTAATGTGTAACTAGTCCTCAATGACAGAAAATTAACTTTTTTATTTCAAATATCACTTCTATGGGAAAAGGAAGAACCCTCACAAATAGTAAGATAATAAGTGAATAAAACATTAAAATATATCACAATACGATTCCAGAAAGGTTTAAAAGTATTGGAATCATTCACTCTATATAATACCCATTCAATTGAGGTTACCTTAGGGTCTAGGGCATCCTCGATAATATATTCAAAGTGGTATGATATCTTTCCCATGTCTAAATATATTCCCTAGGTTATTCTTCCTAGTATTAAATCATCATTTCAAAATATGGTCTTGTTTTTTGATCCAAAAGTCTAGATCCTCCTTTAGAAATAGGTTATTCACACAATGTATCAATACTAGTGTTTAAAGAAAGTGTTTAGGAATAGAACCATGAGTGTGGGTCTAGGGAACCACATGAAAAGTTTTGGTTTATCCAACTCTCATCTACATAAATAAATTATAAGGAATGATATAATTTTTGACTTCCACCTTATTTTAACGTTTTACCATAATTTACTTTTACCACAATCACACATTATTTTTCTTTTGTAAAATATTTTTATGAGAAAAAATAAAATAAATATATTACATAACATGAATTTTATGATTTAAAATATGGAAATAATTTTACAAGATTAATATTCTAGATGTAGTAAAAAAGTAATGCAATTAAAATGTTCTTAATGAAACTAAATAGTTTTTTGAAAAATTTCCATTTTATGTATAAAAATGAATTTACAGAAAAATATTGTTTTGTCATATTTGTGGTGTCTTTTTGAGGTACTTTATTATTTATTTTTGTATTATATTGGTTCCTTATATTTTCCAAGGATTTTTTTGATAAAGAATAGTTATTTTTGGACTTGAAAAAAATTGGTGCATGGTTGTTGCATGGTTAGTAGAAATCGTGAATCATCCTAGGAGAAATAGTGTACCCTAGAGAGTGGAATTATCCAAGATGCATGATCTGTTGTATGGGTGTGAATCTAACTATCTACCAAAATCAGTGGGTCTATATGAGGTGCATGGTCGACCACCCAGGCATGCGAATTACCCCTAATAACTATGTGGGATCTTTTTCTTAAGGATAATGGTTCCATACCATTACTAGAAAATTTAGAAAATAGTGTGTCCAAACCATGTAGCCTTTTTAGGCCATGAAAAATATAAAATTTGAACCTTTTACCTTTCTTTATTTTAATGTAGATCCACCTATTTTCTTCCCCACTTGGGATTTTTATCCCTAGGCACCTCTCCCTCTTCTCATGGATCCCTTGGAAAATCATTTTTATGGTGTATATTCATGTGTATTATTCAAATAATCCTCAATTAATACCCTTATTTATTTATTTTTACCTTCTTCTTAGGTTCATAATTACTCTTTCTTTGGATCTTATTTCTATGGTATATTAGATTCACTTATATGGGTTGACTCTTTGTTTCATGAGTTTAACATTGAAGGATATGGTATGATATTGCATTTATAGTGTCTCCTTGTGGTGATGTTGTAGTTTTCCATTAGATTCTAGAAGTTTCCAAGACGGAGGTAGGTGATTCCATGATTTAACATTAATTGATAATTTTGGTATGCTTGTTATGTTACATAAATGTATTCTATGATTTGTTTTGGTTGTGAGAATCATGTTTTTTAATTTATTTGGTTTGCGTATGGATTAAAAGATGATTTTATAAAGTAAAATGGATGGTTTTCATAAATTTTTCTAATGTGGAATGTGTGTGTGTAAGGGGATTAGAAAAAGGTTTTCCTATTGAAAATCATAGATTACATTGGGTGTTTTCAAATTTAGAAGTGTGTGTTTGTGAAATTGATGGAATTATTGATATGAAAAGTGGAAATTGAGAACAAAAAGGGAATCCTAGGTCACTATATGGGTGTAATAGAACTAGTATACTAGTCAAATTGGTGAGTCCAGGCTGGGTTCTGTCTAGTAGGATTGATGCATCAACACTAATAAAACATTGATGATGATTAGAGACTACTATACCTTGGGATACATTCCCCTATGATGGATCATGCATGAGGACACTATGGGTTATGGATTTTATAACATGTTCAATGAGTTATGAGTTTCCAAGGGTCCCATTGACACTAGTTCTTAGGGACTACCCGGGGTGATCATGTGATGATATGCCTACAACTTGGATCTTATTTGTATGCGATTTTATTTACGGTTTTCAAATCATGTTTTAGTTAAAAACATTTCTCTCTTTTTCAATAAAACTTACATGTTAGTTTTTATTATAATGTGTTTTCATGGAATCATTCTCTTTGTGTGGTATCGTACTGGGAATTGAATCACACCCTACACACACCCTCGGGTGTATGTAAATCTTATTATATTTGACCTAGGTAAAGGAAAGATGTTCCATGGTGGGTATGGTGGATCCGTTTGCTAGTGTTCCACTCCTTTTAGGAGTTGGTGGATGTATATGGAGGGTGGTGTACCTCTTGTTTCATATATTTTCTTGGTAGTGTAGTTGGCTTCGTTACCCATTTTATGTTTTTTTGTTTAAAGTTGTAATTTTTTTAACAAGTGATAGTGATACCTCATTTGGTTATGGTTTTTGGTTGTGATGATTATTAATTATTTTTTAAATTTTATGGTTAATTATTTGGAAGAAATCATTCCCAAATGTAATGTTTGATACCCAGGAACTAGTTTCCAGCTTGTGGGGATTGGGAATGACCTTTGGTCTATGCCATGGGATGGGTCGAGTGTTGGGTTAGATAGAATCTTATAGCCTTGTGGGAGTCATTAATTCCCATAGGGTTAATGAATTTAGAAATTTAATATCCCAAAATAGACAAAGCTCTAAACTAAAGGGTAGTATAGGATTTTCATGTCCGAGATCGAACCCAAAGAGATAGGGTTGAATAAAATATCAATTAAATAAAATAAACCTGAAATAATTTTTAATTAGTAGAAAATGAATCTAAGCTAGAGAGCATTGGGTTGTTGTAGAATGGTTCACAAGAAAGTATAAAATGGGTGCTAGACCGAAATGAATCTATTTTCATTGAATGAAAATGAATGAAAAAATTAATTAAAAATCATTTTTTTCATCGTAATTTTATCCTTGTGAGTCCAATAATCATGATAAACACACTCCATCCTAACTTTTCATTTTCACAAGGTCAGGTACATCAGAATACAAAAGATGGATAACCTGAATCCTAATTTAAACATTGGTAAAGGACAAAACCAATTGTCATGGTGGATTTCAAAACCATATATCTCACATTAAAAATATATTCAATTATCCTAGGAAATGGTCATTCTTGAATAAAAAAAATTAAACCCATTCCCCAACCCCGCTCACAATGGTCATGCATGAAGAAATCAAAAAAATGATATAGTTGAAGAACAAATATGAAATACCAACATCAAATGCATTAAAATATAAAATATATCATACATTCAATTCCCCTTCATCATGCACACACCAACAAAAATTAAATCACCCGCTCATGCTAATTTTGAGCTGGTGTAGAAAAATAATAAATGAAAACCCTACAGAATGTGTCAAATCAGGACTCTACGATGGTGTGTATCCCAGGAAGGGGCTCCTCATCAAGCTCTAGAATAGAAAAAATGGTTCATCTAGGGTCTCTAGTTATAGGATTAAAATTTTTCGGACTTGATTCATTGCACGGAATTTAATAGGATTACACATAATGTAATCCTGATCCGATATTTCCTTTGTCATTTTTGAATTGACACAAATCTCACACACATCTTTGAATTTTTTACTCTTTTCACAACATGTATTCAGGGATAATGATGTTTAACCATATTTTATAGTGTGTATGAATGACACGACATAATCTTGAGGTGGAGGACTTAGTTGATGAAGTCACGATGTGTAATGAAGTTACACATCATATAATAGTGTTTCTTCATTTTCTGACTCCTCCTTATCTTCAAAAATCCAATAATGGGAACAAAAAGTGTCTAATTTTCTCATTATTTATTTTCTTTTCATTCCTTTTTCACAAAAATAAATTGTTTCAGTTCAAAAAATATAATACAAGTCAAAACATTCCAAAATTGGAAAAATTGTTCAATTAATTACCAAAATCAATACATAAAAACACTATAAAATATATGCATGAAATAGAATTATTAGAATCCCTGGTCATTTCATGATAAAATGGTATGAAGGGGAGGTTTCACCCTTTCATTGGGTAATGTTAATTGGGAAATTATGGATATATAGGAGCTAGTACTATTGAGGGTTGAGGTTTTGATTATATGTGGGTTTTCTGGACAACACACCTCGTTACTGGACTTAAGTCATCATGGGATGTTGGGACTTGGTTTGAATTCTCCTCCAAGTGAGATTTATAGGCTGAATATTTTTCATGGACACTGGTCATGGGTGAATTCGGTTGGATTATTATTATTTTAAACACAATTTTGATATGATTTACGAAAGTGTTTTTAAATTTGTATGGTTTTTGAAAATTTTACGAATGGTGTGTTGATGGTATTTCAGGTGTTTTTTGCTTGATGTAGAAAGATTCCTCACTAAATACTTCCTATGAAATCACAAGAAGATAGTGGAGAGAGTTACCCCTCATTGATTGATCATAGATTAGTAAATTTAGTGGTTCAGGCTGTCCAAGAATTAGGTTAGGGAGCGAACCCGATTCCAACTTAGGTCAGGGAAGAAGAACTAGGTCTCGTAATGGAAACAAATAACGAGTTGCTCAAGAACAATCCACATTCCTTTTGGGGTATCATGGATCTCCAAGAATCATAGGATTGTATTGATAATATTGAGAGGATGATTGGGTTTCTTGACAATCTTATGGATTTTAGGGTAAAGTGTTCTTCATTTATATTAGAATATTCAAGTTAGACATGGTGGGACTTAGTGGTTCAGGCTGGGAAGCATAAGAAGTTGGGTTGGAAGGATTTAAAGGTCATATTAAATGATAAATATTTTCCTAAGACATTGTACTTCTCTAAAAACTAGGATTTTCGATATCTCCACCTAGGTGATCATACCATGATAGAGTATGAAAACAACTTTGCGGAGTTGGTTCGCTTCACACCAAAGGTAGTTTTTAATGAGAAGCTGAAGGCTTAGTGATTTGAAATGGGGTTGAGGCCAGATATACAATAACATATCTTCTTATCTAAGATGAATACGTACACTGAGGTGGTTGATCATGCATTGATGGTGGAGATAAACCATGCAGTTATGTCTGGGTTTTCTTGGGTAATTTTAGCAGTGGTCTAGATTAGTGGTAGTTCTTTTTAATTGAGGAGGAAGAGATACAAGAAGGAAAAAGGAATAGGTGGTACCTCAGTCCATCTTTCAATAAATCCTTCTTACGTGGATTCAGATTCTAGATCAGTCATGTTCCATTAGTGTGGAAAAGTGGGGAATGTGTGGTCAATGTGTCCAGCTCCATTTAGTCTTTGACATTGGTATGGAATTTAGGGTAACTTCCAACTATTTTGTAGAGATATGAATCCATATAAGAGTGGTGAAACTTCTACAGATTCAAGGGAAATTTTATCCTAGTTAGATCCATCTAGGATAATGAGATCTCAGTTTGGAAGTTGTGGTAGTAGGCATGAATCTTATTAAGGTGAAATTCAGCTTAAGTCCGAGTCATAGGTTAGTAGTTGTTCTCAGGTTCAGGAAGAGATAAGGAATCTTTATCTTGTGGATTAAGAGCCAATTGAATATAATTTAGGATGTATAATAGTTTGAGGTACAATTATTATTTCATCATCCATATCATTAAATTTTTTGATAAAGGTGACACTGTTTCTTTTATTTCTATCCATCTTATAGATCATTTTAAGTTTCCAACAGAGCTCATATTGTATGCGATGGAGATATTAACACCGCTTGGAAATAATCTAGAGAAAGGTTTCAGGTTCACATCATTCGCCTTCACTCTGTCAAGTGTTGAGATAGATTGGGACATTTTGGTCCTAGAAATTTACCTCTTTAACATGATCCTCAGTATGGATTGGATGGTGTGTTTCTTGGCATTCATCGATTTTTATTGACAATGAGTGAGTTTTGTAGAAATAGATGGGTGTAATCAGGTTTTTCTGGGTGAAAGGGATCCCCTGTTAGGACATGTGGGACCTCATCTTATAGAATAAGGTAGTCTTGTTTGACAGATATCATTTCTCATGTTGGAGAAGGATGGTAGTTTCCTAGATGATAGATTGATTTCTATGGTGGATAAATTCCCATAGGTATTTCCATATGATTCTTTAGGTTTTTCTCTAAAGTGAGACATGGATTTCACCATAAATTTGGCACCGAGGACACATATAATATCTCTTCCCTCATATGGTATTCCCCCATATAGTTCATGGAATTAAAGATACAACCGAATGTTTTGGAATCCAAAGGATTCATTCACCTGAGCATCTCGCCTTGGGCAACCCCAATCTTGTTTGCATAGAAGGTCGATAAATCAATTTGATTATTTATCAATTAATGAAAGTTGAATAAGTTAATGATCAAGAATAAATATTAATTTCCCAATATTTATTACATTTTTGATAAGTTTATTCGAGATAGGTTGTTCTCCAAGATCGATTTGTGATATAGGTATCACCAAGTCAGAGTATGAGAGGTAGATTTCATGAAAATAGACTTCTGAAGAAGGTATAACCACTTAAAGTATTTTTTAATTTAATTTGGATTTAAAAACTATCTAGTGGTATTCATGGTTCTCATGAATAGGGTATTTCATCAGTATCTTTAATCCTTCATTGTGGTATTTCTGGACGACTTCCTAGTTTACTCTGGGATAGAATAAGAGCACGAGCAACACTTGAGAATCATGTTTATAACTCTTCAAGATCACCGCCTATATGATTAACTATCCAAGTGATCCTTATGGATAAGGGAGGTGGTTTGTTAGGCCATATGATCTCAAATCATGGGGTTTTAGTGGACCTTGAGATGATCTATGCTATAATGTCATGCGAGAAGCTGAATTGTTTTTGAAATCAGAAGTATTTTGGAATGGTAGGGTAATACATGTAGTTCATCAGGTATTTCTCTTATCTTGTTATTCCCATGACCATTCTTACCCAAAAATGGGTAAATATTGAATGGATCGTAGAGTTTTAGGAATCCTTTGAAGGGCTTAAGTGGTGGTTGATCATGACCCATGGTTTTATCTTGATAGAATATATAAAGGGATATGTGGTCTACCATGATGCCTCATGTATGGGTATTAGGTTCATGTTGATGTAAGATAATCATGTGGTGGTGTATGGTTCTAAAAAACTCTTAACCACATGAGAATAACTACACAACCCATGACCTAGAATTAGTAGTAGTGATGCTCCCATTAAAGACATGGAATCATTACCTCTTCAACGATAAGTTTATAGTCTACTCATATCATAATATCTTGGATTTCATTTCCTACCTGAAGGATATGAATAGACAATATCATCACTGGGTCAAATACATTCTCGGGTTTGATTTTTTTTATCATTTATACCTCAGTAGAAGGTAACATGGTAGACGTTTCTTTGAGTAGGAAAATTCCAATGGAGGTTGAGAAAGTATCCAGTATTGGGCGGAACTTGATGGGGATTCTCACTATGTTTCATATAGAGAGTAAGGATAACTTTGGAGGTAATTACCTTGCTAGTATTCAGCTGGAACCCTCCACCCTTGAGTGTATTCAGCAAGATCATGGTATTTTTGGTGGTTTTGTTGTTACACTTTGGAAGGTGGTAATAAAAGATATAATTCAGTATCAGTGGTCTATTCACCCTAAGACTACTAAGATGTTTTATTTTTTGCATTATCAGTTCTAGTGACTAGGAATGAGATGAGATATCAGTGGCTTTGTATCTCGATGTTATACATGTCATCAAGTTAAAGCTAAGAACCAAAGGCCCTCCAATTTGATTCAACAATTAACCTTTCCTACCTAGAAGTGGGATGAGGTCTCCATGTATTTTATTATTAGCTCACCTATTACAACCTGAGGATGAAATGAAATTTTTTTAGTGATTGAATGTTTTGAAAAAATCAGGGCATTTCATTCTGAAAAATGATTCGACCAACATGGAAGAATTATATTAGTTTATTCTTTAAGAGATAATGATGCTCCATCATATGCCATTATTGATCATTTTATACAAGAACCTCATTTTACCTCTTGGTTTTGGTAATGTCTTTGTAAGTTAATGAGGTTGCATTTCATGTTGAGTATGACACACCATCGTCAAATGGATGGACATATGGAGTGAGAGAATCAGATTATAGAAGACATGCTCTGTGTGTGTGTGTTGGATTTCAGAGGATCATGCTATAACCATTTTGGGTTGGTAGTATTTTCCTATAATAATAGTTTACAATACTTGATAAAAATGGCCCCCTTTGAGGTTCTTTATGGTTGGTCGTGTCGATCTCACTTATATAGGGAAGAGGTGGGTGAGACCTTGTTTTTGTGATAGAGCCTCATGTAGGATACATCTGAGAAGATTCAGTTAATTAGGAAATTGTTTTTTATAGTGTTGAGCCTTCATAAGTAATATAATGATGAGAAACATCGATATTTGTAATTATTAGGGGGATATTAG
Source organism: Viscum album (assembly GCA_963277665.1). NCBI lineage: Eukaryota > Viridiplantae > Streptophyta > Magnoliopsida > Santalales > Viscaceae > Viscum > Viscum album. The sequence goes on along the minus strand of OY728150.1, from coordinate 1,357,825,274 downwards.
CTATTTTTAAAATCGGAACCTCATTTGGGTACCCACCATCTTGGTATAAAAGGGAAGCTAATGCCGAGGTACGCTATACCTTTTGAGATTACTGAGAGAGTTGGTAAGGTGGAATACCAATTAGATTTTCCATATTAGTTAACATAAATCCAAGATGTTTTCCATGTCTTACAACTAAATAAGTATAATAATAATCCTTCTCTTGTGCTGAATTGGGAAGAGTTGGAGTTGGAGCATGACTTGTCTATGTTTGCGCTACCAGTGAAGATTGTGGATTAATAAGAGAAACTTCTTTGGGGAAAGTCCATACCATTTGTTTGGTTCATTTGGAAGCATGGTTGTGATGATCATGAGACATGGGACCCTAAGTATTTGGTTGAGTATGAGTACCAATTTTTGTTCTCTAATCAGACTTTGAGTTGACTTTCTAAGGGTGAAATGTTTTCATGGTTGGGGTAATTTTCACATCATGATTTATTTTTGAGGTATTTTATTGTTTATTTTGGTCTTATCTTAGTTTATTTATCTTTCCCTTGTATTTTTTAGAAAAATGGTGATTTTTGGTCTAAAATCAAGTGGTAGACGGTAGGTGCATGATTAATAGACATTGTTTGTTATCCCATAAGAGACTATGGGCCCAGACTAGTGGGTCTATCTAAGGTGCATGATTGATTTCACAAATGTTATTCCTCCCATAGAAAACTATGGGGCCACTTTTCATTAAGGATATAGGTTTCACATAGTTTGAGAAACCATGTGGCCTATCCAGGTCATTAAAAATGTAGAATTTCCACTTTTTCTATTCCCCAATTTTAACCCAAATCCATCCCTTTTCTTCACCACTTAGGATTCTTATCCCAAGGATCTTCTCCCTATTCTCTTTTTCCCTTAGATATCTATTTTCTTGGTGTATTTGTTGTGGACTCTTTAAATAATCATCAAGTACACCCATTATTTCTTGATTTCTTCCTTCTTGGGTTCTTATGTCCTCTTTCTTGGGTCCTTCTCTCTCTAGCGGGTTAGTTTCCCTAAGATTGGTTGAATATTGGTTTCTTGAGTTAAAAATTGATGTTTATGGAATTATATTTCCTTTATAGTGTCTTATTGTGGTGTAGTTTTGGTTTTCAACTAGATTTAAGATATTTTCAGGCCTAAGGTTGTTATTCCATGATTTATCATTATTTGATGATTTTTGTATACTTGTTATGTTACATAAATGTCTTCTATGGTTTGTGTGGGTTCTGAGAATCATGCTTTTGAAAGGTTTTTTTGTGAATATAAATTGAAATATGACTTTATAAAGGGAAATTTTTGGTTTTCATATATGTTTCTAATATGGAATATTTGTGTGTAAGGGGTTTTGAAAATGGTTTTCCTACCAAAAATAGTGGATTAGCATGGGTGTTTCTCCACGTTAGAAGTGTTTGTTATGAAATTAGAGGATCTATTGACTTGAAAAGTTGAAATTGAGCACAGAAATGGAATCCTAGGTGACTATATGGGAGGAATAGGACTAGTGTGATAATATGATCTGTGAGGATGAGGCTTGGTTCCTTCTTGGAGGATTGATGCTACAAATATAACTAACAATTAATGGTGATTGGAGACCACTAGACATTGGGTTGTGTTCCCCTATTTTGGATCATGCACGAGGGAATAGTGGGTGATTATTTATATAAAATGTTCATAAAGGTACAAGGTTCCTAGGGTCCCATCTTTGGGATTTCCCGTTGTGATCATGTGATGATATTCCCACATATTGGATCTTGATTGTATTCGGAATTCTTTATGAATTTAAAATCATATTTTTGTTAAAATGTTTTCATTATTTTTCAAGAAAACATGTATGGTTATTTTCTTTACAATTTTATGGAATGTAATCATTCTCTTTGGTTGGTATCCTATTGGGAATTGGATCACACCATATATACACCATTAGGTTTTCATATATCTTGTTATGTTTGACCTAGGTAAAGGAAATAAGTTCTCTGGTGATGATGGTGGATCTAGTTTCTAGAATTCCACTTGTTGTAGGAGTTGGTGGAGGTGGATTAATGGTGTTTTCCCTCATGTTTCATGGAGGTTCTTTGTGGTGTAGTTTGTCCCTTCTCCATTTGATATTTTTTTGTTTAAAGTTGTAAAATGTTTATCATGTTATAGTGATACCTCTTTAGGTTATTTTTATTGATAGTGATGATGTTTTATTCTTGTTTAATGTTTATAGTTAAATTTGTGGGTTAAATATTTCCCAAACGTAATGTTTGATTCCGATTGACTTTTTGCCCAGTTGTGGGGACCAGGAATGCCCTTTGGGCCATGACACGGGCCGAGTTGGGTGTCAGTTTGGATGGAATCTTAGGCCGGTTCATGACATGTTTAGTATTTATTTCCATGATATATATTTCTTTTATGACTAAAATGAGATATTAGTTGTAATTTAAAATAACTCTAAAACTGACTATATCCTTATTAATACTAAGTTAATGAAATGGTTTAATAATTGTTCTTTTACTATGATAAATTATCACATTGGTTCCAAAAATTCAATAAAATATTTTAAATTCATCATATTTATTTTAAATGTATTATTTTACTCAATAAATGAATATTTTGATGGGAAAAAGTATTCTTATATTTTTATGTCATTCTTATATCATTATAATGTTATAAAAATTAAAATATATATAAAAGAAGTGTTTTCACTATTCACTAAAAATAATTCATTTTAGAATGATCCTCAAATTTCATCATTAGATAATTTTTATATAATTAATCCAAAATGAGGTTCATTTCATCAAACTCAAATTCTAAAATTTATAAATTTATCTTTTATATAAAATATATAATATAAATTGAAAACAATATTTTTAAGAAAAAATCATTTTTGTTTAACATTGAATAATTAAATTAACATTCTTTATAGTTTCATAATAATTTCATGGGTGATATTAATTTTTTTCTATTCATTAATGGAATTTTATCAACAAATTTTGTTGATATCACTTCCTATTTTTTTTTAAATTTATCAAAAATATGTTCTTCAATAATTGTTTTTCTATAATTAATGGTATTTTCATACGTAAAATATAAGACTTTTAAATTTATAAATTAATTTATTTTGAAAATTATATTTCATTTAAATAAGTTTTAATGAATTTCATATTATATTAATAATAATTTATTTATATTAGTTTGGTTTATTTGCATATCAGAGACTATCATATGTACATGTTTTATTTAAAGGAGAATTACAATAATTAAATCATGCAGGGTTACATTCTTCCACCTTGAATAAATTATACCCTCACTATTTCAAAATTTTTACCAAAATTATTATATCTTAAAAGAGGTATAATATTATATGTATATTTTATCATGATAAGTAATTTATATGTTTCTACTAGGTAAATTAATATATCTTAATTATATATTTATTAAACCTTGTGTGTACCATTATAAGGATCATTATTTAGAATAGTTTTGCAAAACAATACCAGGGTAACTAAGAATTATTTTCCACACTATCTTGATAGATTTATCCTGCACTTGTTTGAGTATGTTAAATTCGTTTAACATCATGACAGAGATAATGCGAAAATATATTTCTTGACATAATTTCATTTAAATAGAATAATTTCATATTTCAGTTGTGTTTTCATCAATTTTCCACCTACATTTAATTTTATGTTCTAAATGATAAATAACAAGAGTGAATTTTATATTACTAAAGCTTAAAATTCTTCTTTTAGTTGATTATAAGATCCATAGAATAATGAAACATTATTCCTTCAATCTACAGTCATTTACTAAATAATAAATAGTTAGAACAAGTTATGTTAATACTTAATATTAGTATACATTAATCTCCAAGATCACATAAATAACACCCAATGTTCAAAATATATAATTATAAATCAATGTAAATCATAAAAAACATAAACATAATCTTGAATAAATTCAAACACAGAAATCAAAAATATTTTAACACTTATACTTCCAAAATCAATATATATATTTTCCTCAAATATTAATTAACGTCCCTTATCATTGAATATAATACTTATTATATTATAAACAAAAAAATCATAGAAATAATTACATGTAGAATTATATTAATCCATACTAAATGACTTGAACCTTGATATCACATTAGTCTTGAATCCCTTGGGTTATCCAAACTCCTCAACTAAAATTAACATAAATTAATTAACTCAATGACCCCATTAAACATATTTACCTCAATATCTTATCACACACTGACCTAGTGGGGTATCTATGGCTTTAAATAGTTCATAAGAAAATATAATATAATTATTTTTAAATATACATCAAACTAAATTAAATTCTAAAGAAATTTGTTATATTTATCATAATCATGTATTCCCTCAAATTTCTTCCAACTTATTTTTAATCATTTTAAAATTTAGTCACATAGGACATAAGAAATGTTCCTATGAATTTGAACTTATGATAATGAATAAATCTGTCAACCCATATTGGTATCCATAAATATGACATCCGAAAGTCTAAATTTAGATCAACACTTCTATGATACTAATTCATATTCCCCATACCCATATTCCTATTTCTTATGATAAAAACCTAATCTCTAAATTATATATTTGATAAAACTAATGTGACCAAATATTAAACTCCCATTATGAAATTTCAAAAAAAACAAAAGTGAGTTACATACTTTCCCAAGATAGTTTAGGATAAGAGTTGTTGATAATTATGTAACCCATCACTTTACAAAACCCATGTTGTTCCCATAAAATGGGAATTTTTACCATTATATCCAAATTTGTATTTTCCATAATATGTATTGGAAATCACCCAAAATATTATCCACACAATATACACATCTTGATACATCACAAGTATTACTCTTCTTCATAACCATTAGAATTATAAACATGAGAATAATACTCTCAAACTCTTTTTAGGGAATCATTCAATGGATGATATCATAGTGAAATAAAAAATAATTATTACGATATATTAAATAATCAATAAAATATTCCACATAATTATAAAATAAGAATGAAATATACATATTGATAATAATAATGTACTAATCAAATTGACAATTCCAATTTATTTTTAAGTGACGAAATGTATAATTATAGACATCATAATCCTAGTTTTATGGCCTTTATTAGGATATCTAAAATAAATGGTAAGTCAAAATCCAAATTCATAAATAATACGTAAGAAATTATAACTTTTGGATTCATGAGACATACCCAATGCATTGATGGGATATATAATTTTGGGTCTTCCCCATCCATAAATAACTATAATCATACCCTCAAGTCCCCAGCCAAGATACAATAAATATATGGGTAGGCTTACACCAAAATATATATATATATATTTTATCTTAAGACCTACTGACACATAGAGGGGATATATCATTTTATCCCCACCCGTAACTAAATATTTTTAATTCATTAATCATATTATAGAATAAATAATCAATGTAGTACATAACTAACATGATTTGATAATATATAAAAATATGTATTGAAATAGAATGTATAAGTAATGTTAAAATTTACCCAATAAATAAATGAAATAACTTGATCGCAAACCCTCATGAAAAATATGGTTGATGGTACCATTATATAATATCCCTAGTGAAGTATATGTAAGTTTAATAGATGTTGAAATAAATGAAAAACACTTTAATAAATACATTAAAAGCAATTTGATAATGAGAAGAAATATCATTTATTTTTGGTAACTTTTAAAAACAAAACATTCATAGAAAAAGGGGAATATGAATCCTTTATAAAACCATAAATTCTTGAAAATTACATCTAATAATTAATAATTTTCATGATTGATGGAAAATTCAGTCTTATAGAGAATGATAGGAACACATATTCTTTTCTATCATTTTTAATGAATGTAAAAAATTACCCATGTGAAATACATTAAAGATATTCCATTTAGTTTTTTTATATAATTCAAGTAAAATATAATGTAACCTTAAATAGTAAAATAATATTTTATAAGGACATAATAAATCAAAATAATGAATTTTTACAAGTAAAATAATGTTTCCCAACCAATAGTAAGGGATATTAGAAAACAAAACCATACAAACCTAGTATCATTTGAATCGATACTCTTTGAATGTGAGGAATTTTAATATAAGATACAATTAAATAATAATAAATATAGTCTTGATATATTATGAAAATGAGGTGGTATATACACATTTTAAAGGAATATAAGTGTATAATAAAAAAACATATCTTAATGAAGTTAAATTGAGATAAAAAACCCATAATGATTTCATAACATTTTAATCAAAACTGCATTAACTTAAGAAAATGTAATGTAACTTAAAAAAACATGATTATAAATATATACATGATATCTTTTTTCAAAGAGTATGTATATAAAACTTGAAAATATAATGCAAAGCATAATATATAAAATGTAAATAGAAGTTAAATTGAGATAGAGAACACTTAACATGGATTCCGTCTTAGTTGAACACAATATAACTTCAAAATTTAATATATATATATGTATATATTTATAATATAATTATTTTTAAATTTTTAGATACCATTCACTCATAATTTATCATTACAAATTTATTAATACTAATTTTTTAAAATCAATATTTTTTGTGTGTTAAATATTAAGTTTTTTGTACATGTTATGATGCAATGGTTCCCTTCATTGCACTATATTAATTGTTTAATAATTTAAAAAATTTACAAGAAGATATATATTATGTTTTTTATATATTTATGGAGTTACATTTTCACTACATGGAACTTATGGTGATGATTCTCATGGGATTATTAAAAACATCAGTCTTTTGAAATTTAGATTCCATAAAATGAATTGATTTTATTAGTGAATAAAAGATTTGTATAACCATTGAACACCATAATAATGTTATAAATATAATATTTATATGCTAAATAAATTTTAAAAAACATCAATGTAAGATAGTGATGAAGAATGAAATACATCATTCATAGAGGAGGTAGTTTGCAAGTACACACAAGTGAATTTTTAACTTTCTAATTAATTGGAGGGAAGGTAGGTAGGTAATGATTTATTATTGAAGAATCATATTTATTTCATATATATCATATTAATTAATTAAATCCAACCTCATAGAAATAAATTTTTGGCACTTATAAAGAATAATAAACATTCATAATGGTGATGTTAGTGTGAATGTAACATGAGGGAAATTTTATTTTTTGGAATGGTTTGGAGGAATTCAAAAAAAGATTATTACATAAAAGTAAAAAAAAATATTTTTTATAATTATGTTTATATGAATATATTATTTTATTTATAATATATTTGAAAGAGGTATAATAAAAATGAAATTTAATAAAATGAAAAATGAGTGATTTGGTTTTCATACCATAATTTTCAGGACAACTCCTTTAGTCTTTTAAATTTTGACTTTTAGTACGACAAAACACTGTAGAATTTGGGAAATAGAGTTGGATTTTTTTAGTGTTTTTTGTTCATAGAGGTTTTTTGTGTGTGGTTAATTAGGGTGGTGAAGGGGTCCTTATAAAAATATGATTTGTCACATTTTGTTAAATATTCTTTTATATTAATGGAATTTCACTCTCCTTGGAAATTGGATAAAAAAGTAGAAATTATATATGTTGGATTTTTCATAGTCTATACACCTCTCATAAATAGATATATGGGGTAGTTATTGATATATTTTAATTCATTTCCCAAAAATTTAACTTTTTTCAATAATTTACTTTCACCTCAATCACATATTTTTTAACCGTGGAAACTTATTATTATACTAAAAAAATTATTAGATCTTATTGCCAAATTTAATGATAAATATTTAAAATATTTAAACAATTTCAAATGATTAAAATTATAGATCTGGTAAAAATTAATTTTATGAGATGTGTGTTTAACGCAATAAAAATCATTTTTTGAAATACAACCTTTTAATTATAAAAATAAATTTACCCCAAAATCAAGCTTTATATTAATTAAAATGATATATATATATTTATTTTAAAATAATAAAAATTTGGTTATGTGAGATTAAATATTTTCCACTACTAAATATAACATTGCAATCCCTTAATTTTTTCCCTTGATGAAAATTTGTTTTTTTATTAGGCTAAGGTAAATCTTAAGTACAAAAAAGTCAATTATATATTCATAGATTAAACCTTTTAAATTTAAATTAATTTTTTACTCAATAAATTAATTTTCGGATGAGTAAATGGATTCATATACATTTAATCCATTCTTATATCAATATGATATCGCATAAAGATGTAATATTTTTAAAAACTCTAATATCACTATTCATCTAATTTATCCTATGATATCTATCATACATGTAATCCAAAAATGTTTTTCATTTCATAAAACTCAAATTATAAATTTTATAATTTTTTATTTTTTTATTATAAAAAATATATAATTAAAACTATGTTTTTAAGAAAAAAATTTATGTTTAAGAATGAATAATTAAATTTTAATTACTTATGTTTTTTTAATTATTATATGGTTGTTATTAATTTATTCTACTAATAATTACTATAATTTTATCATTTCATTTTTTAATATCATTCCATAAAATTATTAAATTTATAAATAATTTTTTCATAAAAAACATTATCTAGAATTATTGGTATTTTTCTATCTAAAATATTTCCCATTTAACTGTTTAAAATTATTATTTTTTCAATAATGTTTCATTTAACTATGTTTACTTTCATTTATTTATTATAGTAATAAACAATTATTCACTTTCGATCAATATTTTAAAAATCACAATCTATCCTACATACAATATTTATTTTAAGAGAATATATATTTAAATCATGGGGTGTTACACCTACGCTACTAAACAATAACATTTTAAAATCTAGATAATTCAGTATGAATAATTAACTCAAATTGGAATAAGCTAGAACAAGAGAATCTTGGTTGATAGTAGAACCTCATATTTGTTTCTCAAACTAAGGATAAAATGATGTTCCCCCTTATTTACGTATCATTCTTATTATATTTGTGAGTTAACCATATTGGGAATTAAACCTGATATCAGTTCTCCAAAAAAGAACAAAACTAATGTATTCTATAACAACTATTTCATTTACAAAGATCTAATCATATTTTTATGGTTTATTAATTTATATTATAAGGATCATTAGGATAAAATATATATCCAATTGAATTAATGAATATGGTATTCTTATTAGGGGGAGAAAAGTTGATATTGTGTTGATAGTCTACAAGAGTTAATAATTAATTAATATCTTAATTATGGAATATACGTGAAAAATTGTAAAAGAATATGTATGTATAAGTACAATATCCTTCATTTTTATAATAATATAACATTATTTTAGAGGGGATAAATTATATCCATAAATGACATTGAAATAGGGACTTTATGTGGTGATTCCAGGGAAGATCACTAATTTCTAAAACATGGTAGCTAGAAATTATTAAATTTTTTTCATCTATGTATTGATATGAGTACAAAAAATCAGATTTTTATTTTAAGGAAAATATATTTATTAATTGGTTATTACTTTATTTCATCATTGATACATGTGCATGGTCTTTAAATGAGTCATGGTAATAAGATTTAGTGAGTTTGATGATTTTTTATCATATTCTATATACCAATGGATAGTGATTTTGTTTTAATAAAACCCTCATGTTTTGCACACTAATTATAGATCATATATAATTTTAGAGGGAAGATTTATAGAACATTCCTTATTTTTTAGTTGATACTATCCACATCCATTCCCTTTGAATTTTTCCTAAATTAGGTGGAGTGAAGAAATTGAGAGAATTTAAAGAGAAAATAAAAGTTTTTTTAAAAAAATGCATATGAACATACAATTTTGATGCATTTTTATTGAAAACTAATTAAATAGGGGATGTTATGGAAATAATTTTATGTTTGTTTTTTATTTATTATCAATGATTATCTAAGTCATTAAGGTAAGTCACATGATGTCAATATTTTTATAAAGTATGTAGTAATTTTTTTTCAAGTTACTAAGAATGTGGGTGAGAATCTGTAATATCTTGGTAGGAATATATATCATACCAAATGTTTTGAGAAATATTGTGGAGTTATTATTAAATTTATTATATTGTGTATAACATTATAAATAATACATGATGATTACTTATTAAACATAAGGGGATAAACTGAGATTTTATTCCATTATTCAAAAAAAATTAATAATCTACTTGGTCTCTATATGAATAATTTATTACAAAAGAAATTATATGTAGAAGTTGGTGTTATGACTAGATATATTTGAATACCAATTCAATTTTAAAATATTCACTAGAAATTTAATGTAACTACTTCTTGGAATATTTATATAGATATTTATTTAAAGTGGATTTGTTACAAAGAATTATTCCATAGAATAAGGTGAAGGTTGAATCTATATTTTGGTAAAAGGGTTGTGAATACAAGATATGGTGTTCAATATATTTGTTTATAGGATATTAATTTATATGTCTAAACACATGGTTTATGTTTAAGGAACTATGAATTGAGGTACTAAACATATAATGATAAAACTCATGGCTATTGTGCTTAGTTATGAATGATTGATTTGTATGATTAAATTTGATAATTGATATGTGGATATTCCATGAGAAAAAGACATGTAATGATGTGAAATGTATATTCCACAATAGTTACAATGTAATTTTTAAGCTAAAATCTAATTTTTGAGGGTGAGAAAGCTACCAAATACTACTCAAGAAATAAAAAAATAACATTAGATATTGTACTTTATAAAGATGTTTTTAAAAATGATATAGATAAATTAAAAGAAGGGATATATTTTATAAAATGTTTGGAGAAATTTTTATGTGTTTGAAAGGGAACTAGTTGAGTTTAAAAGATGTTTATAGTGTGTTTTGGATAAAATAGAGTTTAAAAATTTAAGGATTAAAATTGGAAATTTCATAGTCACTTTGAAAGTATCATTCCACCCCTACATAACCATTATTTTCCTCTATATAAACATGATATATCTTTTTTAAACATAAATATGGTGAAATTTAACCAACATTATTATGTTGGAATGGTGTTGCCTAATCCTAGGATGAAGTTAGGATAATTGATGGTGATCTATACTATACATGAATATGAAACTCCCATGGTTTGACTTATGTTTTGGGATCACATAGGGTTTCATGGGGCAGAATTCCCTAACATAAATCTTTATCATGGTATAAAATATGATAAGAATATAGAAGATCTCTCTAGTGACACCAATTGGAACATTATTATAGATACACTATTCACTATAGAAAAGTAGATATACTATGTGGTTAGTGAATAGTTGAACATTATTATTTATGATCTCATTTAGGAAAGAGTTTTTGAGTGTATGAATCTCCTAAATTTGAGATGTAATTATCCTACAAAACATAGTTAAACTTGTATATCTCCACAAATGTGTAGTTAATTTTCCAAACCAAGTAAATCATTCCGACTCACACTCTTCTTTTTATCCTTCTGGTTTTCCCTTTTACTATTGTTTATGAAATCATTCATCATTATTACTCTCAATGTTTCTAAAAGAACTAGAATTATATCCTGAGTTTCAAAAATATTGTTAAATTTTATTAAATCGAGTGATGATTATTGAATATAGAAAGGTGGTTATCTATCATTTTAATGTATTTTTTGTTACTGGATGATTCATATCAAGGATTATATTTATTAATAAAATACTTACTTTCCACTTTTGGGTGAAATAACAATAGAGATAGATAAGAAACATTGAGGACTACTGGATTGATATGTTCTTGGTGTTGTGTGAATAATATTGGTAAAAATTATGGATGTAAAAATTAGATAAGATAAGATTGTGTATGGGTATATGAAATATCTCATGAATATATTGAACAATGAATACTTAAAAACATGATTGTTCAATCTAAAAACGGTTGAAGGGAATACTTTTATTGACCGCATTAATGAATTCAACACCATTAGAAGTTAGTTTCCTTTAGTGGGAAATATTATATAAAATAAGGAATATTCACTAGTTTTAAAAATTGGGTACAACTATGAAAGCGGCACATGACGCAAGGAAGAAAATTACATTAAATTGCAAGCCTGGGGACATGACCCCGAAACCTTCCCCTCACCCCCAAACCCTTACCACCCCACCACCAATGGTGGGGAAAATATTTTCTAGTTTTACTATCTTGGTAACTTAATAGTTTGGAAGATACATTGATATCCATGAGAAATTCTGCATGAAGTACAAAATTTATATTGAATGATGTGTGAGACCCAATACACAATGAATATATTCAATGAAATGAATCAAGAGGACTCTCTATTTTTTTAAAAATGTGTATGGAAGATAAAGATATAAAAAGGGTGATAATCAGAGAGGATGATAAAATCAATATATAACATTTTATTCAAGGAAAATACTCTGGGTCCTACATACTAGACTTGTGTGAAAAATTGAATCATCAATAAGGAGTGTAGATAAAAAAGGAAGGTACCTGAATACAATAAAACAAACCTAAATACTGAAGGATCCAATGATGTTTTCATGATATGTGTGTTTAAACCTATGTATTCTTTTATTTTAGACTCATGGTAAACCTTCCATTCCACATTAGAGATGGGCTTGGAGAACAATTTTTTTTTGACAATTTTTAAAAGATCCATCATGATGATGATGGACCCTTGTTGATTGTGGGGAAGAGTGTTGCATAGTTCAAGACCAATAGTTATAGTTTTCTAGTTATAGATAATGTTAAGTATTTTAATGGATTAAGAATAAATCATATTTATTTTGGGTATCATGATTATGCAGATTTTAGTACCATATTCACTTGTGGTACATGGAAGTATATAAAGATATCTAAGGTCATATCTCCTAGAGTAAATAATGGATCAATGTACATCATGATAATGAATTTCATGGACCTTGAGAAAGGTTATTTTACTTATGAAAAATAATTAATTATTAATATAATTAAAGATACCTTTTTGATGATAAGAGGTCAATCCGTAGGGAAGGAATCACAGTATGTGACTTAAGTGTGTTACCAAGATTACAAATAGAAATAAAAAATTAAATTAAAATATCAATAGTGTATGATAAAATTTTTAATTGTGATTAATCAATGATGAGACAAATGTTTTGTATGAGTGTGAGTATTAGTGCATGCAATAAGGAAAGACAAAATATCAAAAGTTAGTGAGAGAAATCAATTGATGAAGTAGGTGGAAATTGTACTGCTAGTTTTTGTAATGATTTTACTTCATTTATGCATTGAATTAAACATACTAGAACTGATTGAATAAGGATAACTATATTTGTCATCAAATCAACCTATGGATGAATTTATTCTACCACTTTTAACTAAATAAATCAATCGATCACTGAGTGAGAACAAATTAGTTATCACTAAGTTTGATTTTTCAGTTGAACTCAGAGTGACACTCTCTTTTAAGCATGGCTCAATTTTAGGGAAATCCTCATACTGATAAATAGTTAGAAATTATGTACAATCAAGATCATTATTCAATTATACTTGATGTTTTTTAAAAAATGGTTATCTAAAGGGAAATTAATACAATAATCTTGCAATATTAATGCATGAATGAATTAAAATTGATTAACTAGCTCATCATATTCTCCCATGAGTGTTTATCATAAGATCATGATTTCATTAAACAAATTAAAATATTTATATATTAAATAATCAATGTATAACTAAATAAATAAACCTGGGATGGGATAATTAATATTCTCTATCCCGTATCTCAAACTACAACTCCTCCAGTGATCTCCATTAGCCCCTGTTGTGTATCTATTATCTTTATTTTCTTATTTCTATTATGTGTTTTGGGTTGTGTTTTTTGCATGCTTATAGATTACTCTTCATATGTTATACACTATTATTATTCTATCCAACCCTCATGACCATATCATGTCACAAATCCTAGTTGATTTTTATCACCTCCATGTGTCGTATTCACTGTGCATTTTTATCCTCATCAGTGATAGGAAAACTTTCCACTCTAACTGAATTCTCAATATCCTCAAAGCTCAACAATATTAAGTGACCATTTTCCAACATGAAATATTTTCTCCAAGTGATAATATCGATTTTTGGTTATTACTAAGTGAAAGATCGTGAATATCTAGTTCCCATGATCTCCATTTCTTATGATCATTTCTACTTGATTAATCCAAGAAAACAAAAATAATGGAATGTAACTTATGATGCAAGATGATTCAATTTGGGAAATTATTTACCTAATTCCATTTTTAGTTAATTGAAAAGTTCAAACAAATTTTTGATACTTAAAGCACTTTGGACCCACATGCCCAAACACATTTTGGGCATGGACTCCACTACTTGACGTTCGAGGATTTTTTATGTAATATATATATATATATATTATATAATCATTAGTATTAAAGAAAATCATAAAACTACATAAAAAATATATACTTATTTTTATTATTAATAATTAAATATATATGTATATATTACTATTATTATTAGATAAATATATATATTACATTATTTTAATAATTTATTTATTATTGTTTCGTATTCAATTTTTTCTTTATTCTTCTCTTATCCATGGGTAATTATTTTTTAAGTGGGGGATTATCCTCGATAGGGCGAGTGCAGTATCCATGTTTAGTTTTCCATCGTTCCTCAAATGTAGTGAAGGCTTAAGTGGGGTTCAGATCAAGAGGCTCATCATGAAATCTTTGATATTTGGTGTGTTGAGGTGGAAATTTTATCTACCGATGGTGGATCATCCAGGGAATTTTGGTATCGGTGGCATGGCTTCATAGTCAAGTGGTAGTGGCTCGTCTTGCTTCAGGTAAGGTTAACATTATTGGATTTAATCATCAAGGTTTCAAGTGGCTTTAGAATATCCTTGGAATTTACTTCAATATGAATATTCCATCATGGTTTTGTGGTATTCTAGGTTGTCAATTGACCATAGTGACAGTGGTGATGATCTCCTTCTAGATAGATGACTCATCATCGATGGCCAGGTGCGGCTATTCAATTTCATCTATGGGTTGTGTTCAAGATCGACCAGTGGATGTTATGCAGTGTTAGATCAGTGGGGGATAAGATATTATGGACTTACAACATGAGATACAGAGATGGTAATGTATGTTGTAGTCAATAGTATCATAGTTGTGTAAGACTAGTATCTTATGGGGTAGTGATAGATCTGTTGCGGCGAGTTGGAAGTAGATTATGGTGTAACCGGTTCAATTGTAGAAAGAGGTATCATAGGTAGATGGTTTGAGGGAAGAAAAATTGGTTGTGTAATGGTAGATAGTTGGAAGGGGTGATGGAAGATTAACAATGTTGTGGTGGATCATCTGGATTGTAGCTAAGTGATTTTCTTTTCTTTTTTATTCATTTATTTTCTTCCAATGGTTCCAGTTCCTGTAAAATTAGTAGGGAAGCAGTTGCATGAGGTGGTGATAAATTATAAAAATATGATATATTTATGGTAATTCACCTAGATGGTAGTAAAACCATTCAACATAGAAAATTTTAGATAAAACTACATTTTATAAAACATGATTTCAATAACAAATTGATCAATGAATTAATCTCAATTCAAAATTTTAATTCCTAAAAAATGAAAAGAATTAAAGGAATTATTGAATTTGAAACATGGTTTTGAAACATTTAAATTCAATCAGTAATAAATATTTTCCAAAAAAATAATTCTAATAACACTTCAAAATTCAAAAAATAACATCCAATTTCGATTGAAAATAAAACCTCAAAAAATGTTGATTCCACAAAAAATGAAATAATTATTTTCATCCACAATTTTTTCATTAAAAAATATGTACATTTAGTCTCAAAATAAAAATTTTAATAATAATTTCAAATAATGACAGTCCTATAATGAATTTATCAACAATTATAAAATATCTATTAAAAAAACATGTTTGGCCTTAAAAAATCAATTAATTCTTAAAAATACATTTAAAAAAGGGTGTAAACACATGCCATGTCAATCCCCCCAAACAGAAATGTTTGTTTGTCCTGAAAAAATTACATTCCTTTTTTGAACTTTATAATACTTAAAATAATAAATTTCAAAAATAGATAAAATAGATGAATGATAATGAATTCTATTAACGAGGAAAAATCTCTAAGGTAATTCATGATTAACAAATAATGATCACAGTAGGTCCTACCTAAGTTAAAATAAAAACTAGAAATAAAGGAAACATAGATTCATTAACTATTTAAGATGTGACACCTTCTATATTAAGTCACTCATAACCCTATTTGAATTCTAACTCATGTTCCCATTATAAAATTGATGACAAGTTATATTTAATTGGAAATAAAATCATAATAAGAGGTACCTTTAATTATCAATGTCACTTGGGCTCTAAAAACTCATAGATTCCTTTTTTCCCTTTATTGATACAACTCATATGATTTTTATATAAGTAAATTTTCCCATTCTTTAATTAACTTCATTATTCCCATCAACTCAACAAAATCATTTTTTAAAAGTACATTTATTTTTAATTTTTCCAAACCAATAGTTATTATACAAATATTTAAAAAATAATTATTGTGTATGGATTAAATTTATTTATAGAAATAACCATACTTTTTTTATCTCAGAGACACCCCGTGGGATCCTAATTTCTTATTTTAATCTAAATTAAAAATATTTATGTTACTAACTTTTCAGTTTCCACACTAAGGTGATTATTTTTAAAAAAGGTTATTTCCCTAGGTTTGAGTTCACCTTTCTATTTTCTTCAAGTTATGAACAAAATTCCATAATGATCTATCTTATCTCACTCCCTTTCTATTTTATTAAATAGAAAATCCATAAAAATACATATAACATCACTTAATAGTCATGAACCCATAATAATTTTATCATAAATGAAAACCCAAAAAAACCTTAATGTTGTTATCCATGAGGAAAGATAATATTAAGGTTCAAAATGAATCTTAATACCCACATTTTGTGAAATGATTTGATTTTTTTTGATAATTTTCTATAAAAAATGAAGGTGGATTTTGATGTTTCTAGAATTTAAATAAAATCTTAGCATAGATAAAGACCCCTATCCCCACACATAAAACCCATTATTGTTACTAATGTTGATTCAAAATGTGAGAGATATTTTTGTTCATAGATAATTAAAAATTCATCATTTAAATAATTTTTAAGGGTGTATAGTAAAGTTCAAAAATTACCTTTCCACACATAAAATAAATTTGTAAAATAATCATTTTTAATGTTCATGATTTAAATTATTATAAATAGACTAAAGAATATTCAAAAATAATATAAAATAGAATAATAATAACCAACAATTCAGTTGTAAACATAATTTTAAATACAAGTGAATGTTTGAGGTGCTATACATATTTTAAAAAAATAGTCTCAAATAAATTTTCAAATATCTTGATATAAGAAAGCTAATACCCAGGTAAGAAAATAAATTTACAATTTTTAAAAGACCATGGGAAATACCCCAATAGATAATTCTCATTATCATGAATTAATAAATGATCAATGTATTGAAATATAAAAGGTAAAAAAAACTTCCACGGATGTGGGTTCTTTGATAAATTATGTTTATTAAAGTATTCCTCCTCTATATCCCTAAGTGAAGTTATTTGGTTAGTTCATTAAATTTCTAGTAGTGATAATAAAATAGACATAATAATATTGAAGTTAAAAGTTTTTAAAAAAAATCAAGCTAATATTGAGTAGGGGGTTTATCTAGATGATCCCATGTGTTTATTTTTTGGTTACCTTGCATAATTTCTAGTAGAAATAATACTCTTGTGGGAACATGTGATGTGTAGAAAATAGAAAAGAGTAGTAGAAAGTAGAAGAATTGTGTAGAATGCCTTAAATTTATTATATAGAAGAAATAAAACGAAAAAATACAAGACCCATTTGTTAGTTCCCATGAAACACTATGTTTCTTTTCCGTTGTTAGACTTGAGTCACACTCATCTTTTGATCAAATAGATGAAATCCAATCCATCTGCCTTCCCTTCAAATTAGAGTTTGATTCTCCAGACACTGACTAAAAAATGGTATGTTATCCTCTACAAATATCTCCAATACCAAATTTATAAGCACTTATGGAATGATGAAAGTTACTAAACACTTGGTTTTTTTATTAAACATGAAAAGTTTCATCTTATAATTGAATATAAAAACCTTTTGAACAACCTTTAAATCCCTATTATGAATTATTGAGTTAAAAATGATTTTTTATCTTTATATATATTTTACTATTTTAATATGGTTCTATCATAGTTTTCTCTAGCTCACACATCTCTAAAAACCTCCTCTCAATTGAATATTTGAAGTCAATGTTCTGGTCCTTGACTTCCTATTTTTTTAATGATGTTCTATCTAAAAATGAAAAGTTTTTTCAAAGAGAACCCAATAATGGAACCTACCTTTGGGAGTTTTATAAGGAGTTCTATAAGTTCACCAGTCTTCAACCAAATTTACACACAACCCCTTTCATGAGCTAGAAACTATCTTTTAGAAAAAATCTATTTGAGTTATATGTTAGATACTTTATCCTACCCATTAGATTGTGGGTTGTAGGTAGGATATACTATTTCTAGGAGAAAAACCATACTTATCCATAATATTATAGAACATATAATTTTTGAAATGGGTTTTATTATCTTTAATGAATTCTCTTGGCACTCCATACCTTGAAATAATATTATTTTTGATGAATTTCACCACACTAGTAGAAAGATTTTTGGGAAGATACACAACCTCAACCCACATGAACACATTTTCCACATCAATAATAATATATTCATTTACATAAGATTTTGGGAATAGTCCCATGAAATCCAAGACCCTAATATCAAAAAAATCATCCCATAATATTCTTTTTTTGGAATATATTACCTTTTACCTACATTTTAAATAATTTTGCACTTTTCAAAACCAATTACCAAACTCCTATCATCATTTAATAGTTTTGTCCAATAAAACCCAACTTTAAAAAATTCTATGTCATTGTCTCCCCTCCAAGGTGTCTATACCAAGTTGATTGATGAAAAATCTCAAGAATTTGGTAAATTTCTCCCCTATCCTTATATCTTCTAATAATTCCTATCGAACACTTTCTATATAATTGGAGGTTATCGTAGAAGTGAAACTTAAACTCAAAAATAAATATAATTCTTTTATTCTATGAAAGATAATTTGGAATGAAAACTAAAAATTTAAAGTTATCCAAATCTTCAAACCAAGAATATTATTTAACAAAAACCACAAACAGTTGTTCATATAGGAATGATCTGTTGACCTGCCTTTGTTTTTCAAATTGGATGTTGGGAAGAATAAAAAAATATTTTTCAATGACATTTTAATACACCTATTTATCCATGATTAATAGATCAATATATTGAAACTGATGAGTCCACATCATGATCCTAGGATTTAAGTCATTCTTATTGAACATGTATTAGAGGGATGAATAGTCAGGGAAAATGATAACTTCTGACCAAATTAGGGGTGCTTTAATGTTTTCAATAGAAAAAATAATAGTATCCAACTCATTTTTGATGATGGAATAATTTTTCTGAGTGCTATCCAGTAGATCACTAGCATAATAATTGGCACACATCCTATTAGAATTCATCTACCCTGAAACTTTTCTATAAGTAGATCATTATAATCAATATCACTTCACAATAATATTACTAGTCTGAGGTGGTGATTAATAGTGAAGTATATTGTTTCTTTATAATAAGGTTAAATAATTCCATTAATTTCTCATAAAAAACGAAAGGTGAATCCTTAATAAGAAGTGAACATAGAGTCTTAGATATCATGTAAAAATATCAATAAAACTTTTGTAAAATATTTTATTTCTAAAACATCTTCAAATACCCTTATTAATCACAGGTGGTGGAAGAATTTGGATCACCTAAAATTTTTAATTTCCAACCTCTTGTCCCTTCAAATAAATAATGTTTCCAATAAAAATTACCTGAGTATCAATGAATTGGGAGTTATCTAAATTTTTAACTTGGTTTGTATCTTGGAAACATTTCATGAAGGTTTCTGAATTTTTAGGAAATTTTTAAAAATTATTTCTAACAACTAAAAAATCATCCATGAAAACATAAATTATTCTTTGAATCATGCCTGAGAAAATATCCATAATGCATCTTTTAAATATGGTTGGAGTACCGCAAAAGTTAAAGATAATTCTTTGGTAGGAAAATTTCCCAAATATAACAGTGAAGGTGATCTTCTCCTAAATATTAGGTGAAATTTAAATTTGTTTGCATCCCAAATATCTATTAATATTTTAGAAAAAACTAAATTCTATTCAACCTTTCAATACTTTTACCCAAAAATTGAACAGGGAAATATTTGTTCCTAGTGACAGCCTTGTGTTTCTTATAGTATATTCAGATTCTAAATTTTTTATTATTCTTGTTTAAATGTTCTCATTTATTAATTCTTTATCACAGTCACTCTATTCTTATTTGGGATTACCTGGAAAATACTAATAAATGGACAATTATAAATAGAAAATATTATTCTAGCATCAAGAATATTAATGAAATACTCTTGGACCACTTCTTTCTATTTTGTTTAAGATTTATCTATTATTTCACCCTTGATTTACACTAAGGTTATAAGGATATTTTAGGCATGAAGTATGAAGGACATATACCAT
This sequence comes from Viscum album, assembly GCA_963277665.1. NCBI lineage: Eukaryota > Viridiplantae > Streptophyta > Magnoliopsida > Santalales > Viscaceae > Viscum > Viscum album. Next base: position 1,357,804,503 of record OY728150.1, on the reverse strand, counting down.
TAATATTAGAAATATCTAAACCAATAATAGACCTGTACTTTTTCAAGACACTCAATAAGTTTTTCTATTGACATTACTCTAATTTGGATGAGATGATTATATAAATTGTGGAAAAATAACATAAAAAGAATATTTTAAATGATCTAGAAGGTTATTGAGATCCCAATTAGGTGGTTATTGGTTACAGAAATTACACTTTGGCATGTGAGGTCCAAGATCCTCATGTTTTCTCTTAAATAAGGTAGTAATGATAGCTTCCTCTTCATCACTATTATTTCCACATAATTGTTCCTCACATCTAGATTCTCTATTTTGTGTCAAAATGGGTTCTAAGGAAAACTTGTCTAGATGTTCAGGGAATTCCCCCTTAAACTCATTAAAGGGATCCATATCCTTTCTAGAACCAATTCCTATACAAGATTCAACAAAGAAGTCAGGTACACTATTAATTTCTTCAAAAATCCTAAAACAATCCTTTAAATCTTCATCAAAATAATCTTTAGCTTCTAAAATATTATCTCTAGAATAGATTCAGACATGGTTGGGTTCATTTATTTTTCTTGAAAACATTGAATTCCACTTTTTTTTCACCCACATTAAAAATTAAATTTCCCTTGAAACATTAATAACAACTTCCCCCATGTCAAAAATGCAGCTAGAAGTAATGATAATAATATCATAGTCACATTTCATATCCAGTTTTTGAAAAAATATGGAAGGAAGAACCTTACTACTTACACAAAAAATTCATATTCACCACTGACTATTTGAGTAATGGATCGATCTATAAGTTCTAAAACAACAGTAGTGGGTTACGTAACTCCTAATATCAATTTTTGAAAGAATGAATATAGAATCAGATTGGTTCTTCCTATAATACCACATAGAAAATTAAATTGAACTCCCCTTTATCCTCAGGTACAAGGGATAAAAAATCCTAATGTCTTAAATTTTGGTAGGTATCTAACTTTAAAACACCAAACTACACACTGCTTTAAGATTGTAAGGGGAAATTTTTTCCAATTTTTTCATGTAAGAATATATTTTCTTGAGTAATTTTTTATAAGATTTAATTTGATTCAGTTCCTCCATTAATGGATTTTAAATTTACATTTTGTTAAATCCTTTTGTAAATCATAATAGTTCAGAATCCGGGATATATTTTTTAATTTTATGGGGAAAGGAAATTATTAGAGAAAAGTTCATCACAAATTTAGGCATCCTTTAATATTACTCTTAAAGAGTTTTCTTCCCATTATTTTATTTTTTCTTGAAGGAATTTTTTTGATTTTTGTATATTGGAATAACACTATTTAGTGTTTTTTAGTGATGATGTCCAAAATTATAGATTCAATATTTTCCAGATTTGAGTTTCCAGATTCATGATAATTTTATTTTTTCAGCAGTTTGGGGTTGTTTCCTAGCTTCCTGGTGGGGTTGGAGACCACTTCTAGTTGTCATGTACATGGAATTGTTTCTAAGGTTCACTTCAACAGTTCTTGGAAGCTTTCCCTTTATATACCAACAAAATCTCCATTCAACTGTCCCATTTTTATTTCTAGATTTTTCATCCTAGTATCCATTTATGCTTTATAAAAATATTTTTTGGATTTTTTCAAAACATATAACTATCATATATTAAAACATTATCCTTAATTCACCTTGGGAGGTAGATGATTAAGCATTTGGATTTAGTTATAATTACAACCTAGTTTTTTAGAAATCAAGGGGAGTTACATTTCTTCACACCCCTTTATCTTTGTAATAGAGATTTGGATGGTTTACATATCCCTAATTATAATTTTTGATAATGTTTCATCCCTAATATACATCCTAGGACAATATCTATTAATGTTTTTAATTTTATGATCCTGTTTAGGCATATCAAAATTCATACACTAAGAATGTAATTTACTAAACATTCATCAATGGTAGAATTTATTCCTTATAGTGTTTTGATAATTTTCATTAAAAAATCCTAAAAATATTTCCATAGATTGTTTAATAGGATTGGGTTCATTCTTCATAACGGTTATTCTCTTATAGAACTTGTGATGTGTGTTTTGTGCTAATGTTTTACGAATTTATTTTAGATCCTTGGTAGTTCTATCACTGAAATCCCTGCAAGTAGATTAGTTCACCAATGTTTGGTGTTAATGGGTGATACTATTTTATAAAGTGTCCCTGAGGTATTGGAGAGTGCATCGGTAGTTCATAAGTTTTCTATCTAATCCATTAAATCTTTTTGATACATCATGGAGTAATTCTTCCTCAACTTGAAAAACACCGATTATTTTATGTCACATTTTAAAATTCATTCTCCTAGGGTAAAATTTCATAGTGAAAGAATTATAAACATGATACCAATTGTAAATAAATTTTTATTCTAGGTATAAAAAACAACTCCAATAATTTACCTTGAGAATAAAATGGAATACTATTAGTCTGAGATATTCCTCACTCAGGCCCAACAATGGAACCAACTGAACATTGATGTGGACATTACTAATGAAATCAAGAGAGTATTCACTATTAATTCCATTGATGTTTGGATTTTGTGACAACATGGATTTTTTTATTTCATAATTTATATACCTTAGTTAAATCCTAATATAATATGGATTATTATAAATAGTCAGAAAAATGAATTCTATTGGACTATTCTTCTCCGATTTCTAGGTGGTTTGAAATTTTCATGTGGTTGTTTATTTTGGTTCTTAGCTTATCTATTATCCTCAATTTTAATTTTATGTTAGTATGTTTTTTGGATCCCTTAAGTTTATATGAATATATACTATGGAATACTATATGATCATGGAGTTAGACCAAGTTTCCATACACATAACAACATTAGACAGTTTTTTTATTTTAATATTTATTATATAATTTTATAAATTTTTTTGTATGTATGATTGTTCATATACTCTTTGTGTCTTTATTTGTTTTTATATGTAAATTTCTATATTTTTACACATGTTACTTACCCAAAAAATTGTCCTAAAATTTAAGACAGGGTCAACGGACTCATGTAAATTAATTATTTATAACTCTACTAAAAACAGGTTTACTGATGAGAAGTGGTCTATCTACAGGGACAAACCCATAGTATGTGATTTAAATGTGTTTCCAAGATAATAAATAGAAAAATAAAATAATATATTAATAGCAGTTGATGAAAATTGTTTTTGTGAAAAAATAATGATGAGAATGGAGATTTTTGTGTGAGTGAGTGTGATCCTAGGAAAGAAGGAAGGAAAGAAGATCAAAATCGAGTGAGAGAAATCAATTAAATGAGTAGGGGGAATTAGATAACTAGTTTTTGTAATTATTTTCCAATATTCACACATTGAATTGAAAATCACTAAACTAATTAAAAGAGGATAACCAATTTTTTAGTTAGGTAAACCTATAAGTAATAGATTCTATATTTTCAACTACAAAACTCACTCGATCACTAAGTCAAAAAAATTAATTATCACTGAGTTTGATTTGTCTGTTGAACTCAATGTGCTACTCTATTTTGAGATTGATTTACTTTTTAGTGAAATTATCATATTGATTTTTTTAAATGAAATATGATCAAGACCTGTTTTCACTTATACTTGATAATTTCCAAAAAATGATCATCTAAAGAGGAAAAGAGAGATGAATATAGTAAGATTAATGCATGAATGAACTAAAATTGATTAAAAATATCTATATATTCCCCTAAGATTTTTTTTATCCTGTAATCATTATTTAATCTAACATATTAAAATATTTAGATATAGAATAATATATGTAGAAATAAATTAAGAAACAGGTGAAGATAGAATGAATCTTCTCTTTCCCATAGCTTCAACTCTAGATCCTTCAATTATCTCTAATATATCCCAAAGTGTCTCTATTATTTACATGTTCTATTGCCTACTATGTCTTCTAGTGTGTGCTTTTTTCTTGTGTCTTTATTATTTTTATCTCTTTTTGGATTAGATTATTTTTTTCATCCCCTAATTCTATCTCCACTCACAGCTCCTAGATTAATTTTCTCACCTCCATGTGTCACATTGACTATGCCTTTTTCTCCTTACTGTTGACAAGATAACATAACCCTATAATAGAATGCTCAACATCCTCAAATCCCAAGACAATTCAGTGACCACGATCCCACAAAAAATGTTCTCAATGTTGAAATATCAATGGTTGGTTATTACTGAGTGTAGGTGCTTGAATATCTAGTTCCCATGACCTCCTTTCCTTGAGGTAAATTTTACCTCCTTAAGCTAAGAAAATTGTAAAATATCAAGTGAAATCATATGTGAGTAGCTTTAATTGGGGAAATTATTCCCCCAATTCCATTTTTGGGTCATGGGAATGTTTGAACAAATTTCATGCCCATGATACACTTTGGACCTACGCACCCAAGATCATTTTGTGCTCAGATGTCACTAGCTGACATCTGATCATTTTTTATTTAATATATATATTATATAATTATTACAATTAATGAAAAACACACAAGTATTTACAATAATATATACTTATTATTTTTTATAATATATATTTTTACATCTAACTATTATTGTTATTAGATATAAATATTTAATATAATTATATTTATTTATTCATATCTATTTATTTTATTTATCATTACAATTTTATTCAGTTTTTTATTTCTTATTTTCTTATCCTCTAGTCAATATACTCAGATGGGGTGTTCTTCTACAACAACACTAGTATGGAGACCAGGTTTGGTTTATCCTGTTTCCTTAGTAATAATGTAGGATTCAATGTGGTGTTGATCGAAAAGTCACAACACATTGTCTTTGATCTATGGTCTGAAATAGTGGATCTTGGACTGATTGATAGTGGATCGTCCAGTGGAGTTCATCTTGGGAGGGATGGATTCATATTCAAGAAGAAAATGCCTGACTTTCTTCAAGTGTGGTGAGCATGGTTGGATTTGTTCAGCAATAGTATAAGAGGCTTACGAATATGATTGAGGTTAACATTAGGAATATGTTTACATCATGGGTTGCTGGGAGGTCGAATCGTCAATTAGCTAGAGTGATGATAGTGGAATTATATTTTTAGATCGATGGATCAGGTTTGGTGGTGAAAGTTGCAGCCAAAGATAGCGTGGTTGGGTCAGAACAATAGCTCAAGGGTGGAAGTAAAACTATTTTATCGAGATGCCAATAGAACATGATGAAATAAGGGTGACTGTAGTAAGAGATATGGGTGATATATGGTTTGGAAGTAGCACAGTTGGGGGGTGGGGTGTAATAGTAGATTTTTAAAGGGGGGGGGGACGGTAGATTGATAATGTGGTAGTGGATCGTCTGGATGGTTGTTGTGTGATTTTCTTCTGATTATGATTTATTTATTTAATTTCCATGGTATCAGTGCCCACTATGGTAGTAGGGAAGTGGTCACATGTGGTCACACCAAATGGGACAAGTAGGTGATCTTGACGGCACCTCACCTGGGCATCATTAGAGAAAAACAACACCGACGATTTTAGATAATATAACCTTAAAAAATGATTTACATAGAATATTGATAAATGAATTTATATCAATTGAAATTGAATTTTAGAAAAGTTTAATGAACTAAATTCATGGAATTATTAAATATTAAAAATGTTTTTGAAACATTTCAATTCAATCACTAAAAAATATTTTCCAAAAATAATCCGTTTGAGAACATATCAAAATTTATAAAATAACATGAAATTTTGATTGAAAATAAAAATTCCAAAAAAAATTGATTCAATAATAATAAAAGAATAAATTTCATCCAAAATTGTTTCATTAAAAAAATATGTACATTTAATCCCCAAAAGCCACATTTAAATAATAAATTCAAATAATGATATTTACAACATGAATTTTTAATCAATTATTAAATCTCCATTAAAATACAATTTCACTATTAAAAACTCAATTAGTTACTTAATATATATATATATATATAAAGTATATAAACAAATACAACATTAAGAATAATTGTATCAATTAATTCTATCAGGTATTCAAAATTGTGGTACTATAGGTTAGGCTACATGGATTTTAAGGGGATGAAAGTCTTAAAATGAAAATTAATACTACTATAGAGGAATTTGAAGGAGGTTTTATTATTTAAAGACTGTATACATGGAAAATATAAGAAGTTATCCTTTGTAAATATAGGTATAACACCAAATTATTATAAGATAGAGCAAGTGAACACTTATGTTTGGGGGATTTCACCAATAAATTCCCATATAGGGTCATAATAATTTTTGTCTTTTTTTGATAAACTGATAAATAAGGTATGAGTTTACTTTATAAAAAGAAAATCTGATGTTTTTTACTTAATTTATAAGTGGAGAACCATAGTGGAGAACTTATCAGGATGGAAAATAAAATGCATGATATTTTCCATAGGTAGAAAGTTTGGAATTATGGGGTTTAAGTATTATTAATAAAACATATAATTTGGTTGGAGAGTACTCTCTTAGGTAAACTGAAATAGAATATTATAGATGAAAGGATGAACATGACACTTAATAAATTTTCTAACAGCATGAGGCATCATTTAAGGATACCCATTATTTTCTAGATATGTGTTGTAAACATTGCTGCATATCTCATTAAAAGGAGTACATCTGTACCAATGGAAGAATTTATAACCAAGTAATTCTAGTCTGTAAAGGAGGTAAGACTATTATGTGTATGTTTATTTGGTTATTTTATATATGTACATATAAATTCTAATTTAAGGGACCATCTTGATGTTATTTCCAAAACCTTTTTATTTATTTGATATGATTTTGTGGAGTTTTGTTAAGGATTCATGGATAATAAGAATAATATGAACATAAAAAGCCAAAAAATGATATTCAATGAAGGTGTAAAATACAAGGACCATCATACAACTAAAGTTGATAGTGTAAATAAATATTTAGAGTTCCAAGATAATGTTGAGATTGAAGGTGTACATAATCTTGTGACACAAAAACCAGTAGAGATTACTCATTAGGTGGTGATGAAGAGATTAATAATAGTAAGAAGGCATGTGTAGAGGTATTTTTCATTATCAGATTTTTTATTATTGATTGATGGTGGAAGAACAGACAATTTTTAAGAGAAAAAATATTTAAATGAATCAAAAAAGTTTGATCCCACAATGAATGGGGATATTTATTTATTACATCATGATAATACTTGGTAGTTGACACTATTATCACATTGAATTAATGTATTTCAAAATGAATGGGTAAATCAATTACAAGAATAATATGATGGTATGAGGATGTCTAAGTAAAGACTAGTGTTGAGAATGTGTTAACTTCACTAAAATTTTCAAAGATACAGTGATGCTTATCACCATATAGAAGCTTATTAGTATTGTTAAATTAGAGGATTTAAAACATTAAAATCATGATATAAATACTATTTTCTTTTATGAATAAATAGAGTAGTATTTTTGTATATAATATTCAGAGTGATATGTTGAGTTTGGAAATCATGACATGGTACTTAAACATTAGAAGAGCTTAAATGGGTTAATGTATCCACTCAGGTCGTGTAATAAAAATATTGATGTATTCTTGAGAAAAAATGAATAAAAATAGTTTTTAATGGAACAATTCTTATATTCCAAGCTATTTTTTGATGGATACATTATAAAAATTTTGTATGTTTATGAAATGATCATTCTAGGATCATGAATATAGAAGATTTATGGGTTGAAAGGGAAAATGGATGGGGAGTTCAAGATGAATGATCTTGGCGAAGTTAGAAAAATTTTAGTGATGAAGATCAATAGAGACCACATAGAAGGTAACATGATCTTATCGTAGTATTAAAACATTTTAAAAGTTATGAAGAGATTCAGTATATTTAATTAAAATCTAGTATCTTTTCTATAAGGCCCCCACCTTAAACATAAAATAATCTTAATTTTAGTCAAAAATTTACATTGAGGATCTTTTCAGGTTTATAGTTTTATAGCATTAGGCTATAACTATTACATAACATCTCAAATATTAAAAAGTAGACACTTCCACTCTATCCAATATTTTTCACAACAATAAAACTCCTTAAATAAAATATGAATTATTTTCTTGATATAAATCTTCTTAAATTCTTCCTTTCTCAAACCCTTCTTTATACCCTATGGAAAATATTTCAAAAACATGGGATAAGCTTAAAAATATCAGTAAGGAATATAAAACAAGGAATATTATATTAGTATATGAATGCATACAAATCAAATAAACCATACTTTCCAATCTAAGAAACATAATCTTTTTGAAATACCTCAAAAAATCATAAGATTTATGAATAACTCATAGAAATCATTAACCATAAAGGTAATTTTTGGCATCCATAACATAATTACATTGTATCTTTGACAACTAATTTGGGAGTTATGTTTGGAATACCCATCAAAGTATTTTCCATAAATCTATTAAGATAAACTTTAAAATTTACCTCCGTCACATTACCCAATGCATTGGCGAGATATCCCAAGCTCACCCACCCCCAGTTTATCACAGAACAACCTGTATACATAAACAATTCCAAATAACCATAATATAATCATAACACACAAAACAAGAATAAAGGAAATATAACAATTCCACATTAAAATAGAAATATATCATTTAAAGATATTGACATAATCAATGATTTCTCAAAACCATTTTCAATACCAAAATGCGTAAAAGGGTATATGTTATTTATTTTCCTTTTAAAAACATTATGACTTGTTAAGGAATCCAAATATAAAATAATACTCATAGTGGTGGAAAGGTCATTGTCACCGTGTATGTTAAAAAGAAATATTACCTTTGTAATTTAGTAAAACCTTTCGTAAAACAAAATATTACTTTTGAAAGTAATTTAATGAAATTAAAAGAAAATTGGTATAATTATACAACATGTAAAAGAAGGTCTTATATAAACCAAAATATGCCTCAATGAACAATGATTGAGAGGAAGTCCCTTACCTTGAGTCTAACTTGTCTCGTTCGTTATTTATATTATTGAATAAAAAACTAATTTTAATTTATACTTAATTCAGAACGCTTTTCAAGTTTATTATTCTTTTTATATGACATATTTCTATTTTATAACAATTAACTAATTATTTAAGTTAATTTCAGTTATTTGGTTGATATTTGGTTCTTGAGTCGAAAATGAACTTGTTTTGAATTAAATTGTCCTTGTTGTCAAAATTTTATCATATCTAGAATATTATTTATGCTTTAAATATCAAATTTATTCAGTATATGTGTATTTATAATAGTTCATAACATTTAGAAATAATAAATGAAATGCACCATTCATGGAGATGGTAATCCGTACGTATGCATGCACATTACTTTCATTTATTTTTTAATATTTAATGGAATGAAAACTAAATGATACATAGGTTTATTATAATTAAAGTATAATATAATAATTTATATACAATACATAAGTACATTAATTATATTCTTAATATGTTCCATGTGTGGCATGAATGAGTCTTGTCACTTTGATGGGGAGGTAGTCCGCACTTCCTCAAATTAAATTATCATATTTACACTTTATGGAAAACATAATGGTATAATGTAAATAATAATTAGATAATAATAGAGACAATATAAATATAATATATGTCATATATAAATACAGTTCCATCGTAATGGCCACCATGAGAGGTGGTAGGGGAAAATTGAAGAATCATTGTTTCATGAGGCAGTAGTTCACCATCCACATAAAAAGTTTCTTCATATAAATTAGATATAGGTGTGTGTAAGTGTAGTTCTAATACTTCTCATAAAAAATCCTATTATATTGAGTATACTAGAGTTTTTATGTAATCAAATAATAAAAACTGAATAGATAGTGAAGAAGTAAAATAAAGGAAAGAAACTTTAGAGAATACACTACCTCTAAAACATGTAACTCCTTTTTATTTGATCCAAAAGGCTTTATTGAATTTCTTTATGCCCAATTAAGGCTTCTAATAGAAATTTAGGGCATGATAGGTATGATTAAGTGGGTAGAGGTGTTGGCCTTTTATAAGAGGGGGGATGGGAACTTTAGGAATGTATTGAAATATTATTTTATTATAGATTGATATTCAGTTTCAAATGGTCTCAAATTCATTCATTTAAAAAAATATGTTTTTGGGTCGAAAAAATATCAATCAATAGTTTTTAGAAAAGTTTTGGTCACAAAATTAACCTTAACTTTTATTTTTAACCCTTAGTTAAAAACAATAACTCTTTCCATGTCTTCTTGCATTTTCATAATATATGGTAATTATATTTACAATAAAATTCCAAGAGAACCATTAGTGGTTTATTAATGAAAATTTTGAGATTATATAAGTTAGTTGTCCGAATGTTATACTTTAAGGAAAATTATATCATTTAATAGAAAAGTATTTTTTTTAAAAACTCATTTATGTCAATTATGACACTATAAAGTAATTTATTTTTGTTAAAGTCATAAAAACTTGGTAATTAGAAAAAAGGCATTAAATAAAATATAATATGTCAATATAACCCATAAAATTCATGTATGGAATCAAAATATTAAAATTACATTTATTTTAATATTTATAATATAATTTATTTGAATCTTTATTAATGAAGCAATCACTACATCGTCATTGTGTCGTAATTAAAATTTATATATTTAATTTCTAAAAATTATAAATAAAATACCATTATGTGGGAGATCATTTTAGATGTTTAATTACTATTTATATTCTAAGATATCACTTATATAACTTAGTATAAAAATTGTTTTATTAAAAGGTACATGTTTATGTCATATTTTTTTTAATTTAAATTAATTCTTATAAAATGTCATTTTCACACCCAAGTGGTTCTATGGGGTCCAAAAATAGACAAAAGTATGCCCATGGTTAGAAATATCTCATATAATAGGATTAATACTTTTTCTAGGGTAGTTTAATATTATTATAATATAATTTTTTACCCTTATTTACCAGATTTACCCTTTTACCATGGTAAATAAAATAATTACTGAAGTTACTATTCATAGTGCCAAAAAATAAAAGGTACCTATTCACAAAAATTTGGACCTTAGGATTAAAAATATGAAATCCATTTTTCCAAATTCAAAACACATATGTTGCAGTCATTAATTTAAAAATAATTCCCGTTGTCAAAACCAAAAAACTGGTTTTTAAGAAATAATAACTATGAAAATATTGACAAGTGTTTATGTACAATTTAAAACTGATACTACTTATAATGACCAAAATTATATTAAAAAATAAAAATATAATCCAATTACACTTTAAAACTAATTAAAATTATAATCTAACTATATAAATAAATTAGATGAAAAGACAGTTTTGACTTAAAATGCAGTATTTTTCACTATTTATTAAAAAATGAACATTATCAGTAAATTAACAAAAATTTAACCAAAGTAAATTTTTCTGTCATAATTCTATAGAATAATTTTATTTTGTCAAAAATAACATATAAAATTTTCAAAAACTAAATTTAAAAATGGTTCGCCATCAAAAGGCGTTAAAATTCCATTTTTAGAAAAATACTTCTTTTATCCAAAAAATTAATTTATTCTTATATAATATCTGGAAAACATATAATATGAAATTAAAAAATTTTATTGAATACATAACATTTATTTTTCTTAAAAAAATCCATAAATAGTGATATGATTTTATAAACACAATTATTCTCTTTTTAAATAGGTTTTCCTAAAATCACATCCTTTAAATTCAATTGGTTTTTATTTCAATTTAAAATAAATTTGGTAACCAATGTATCATTATTTAAACCTATTTAAACAATATTTTCATAATTCCATTGATACTAGTTATTCCCACTATTCCAACGGCTAGGCGTTACTACCATTTAAAAAAAATAAAAATATTTATATATTATTTTTTGGTATAACGCAATGTTTCGTGAAACATAAGATTTCGAAGAAAACCATTAATGCATATTGATTATGCAATCAGATAAAGTGTCCCATTTAATGTAAAATTAATATCATATTCATAAATATAAATTGTTCTGCAAAATTTTTATTCTATAAATACCTGGTTGTCACAACCTGTCCCCTGGGGCCCATGCCGAGACTGCCCCAAGCCCACCTTCCATAGGCCAGGGGTTGACAACTAGCACTGGAAAGACATTTCCCTAAAATTGGGAAGAAATTTCCTTTAAACATGCAAACACACAAACCAATAACAAAACAAGATGTAAACCATGTAGTAAAACTGTAGTAGTAAAAGTGTGTACTGAATGTAAAGGGGGTCAGAGTACAAGCCCAAATGAAAGATACAACTACAATAGAAAAAAGCTCCTGAGACTGTACACCAAGGATCCTACCTGAAGGGTAGGTACAACTCGTCTCTGTATCTCTCCATGTCATCTAGTCACCTCCATGTAATTCCTAGTCCTGAATCCCTAAAGTTTTAGCTGTACTGCTCATCATCTGCACAAGACCCGACAAGGTGCTAGAGAAGTTCATGCAAAGTTGAGTATAACAATACCTAGTAGAGACCCTAATACCACTGAAGTTCTCCCGGAATTCAACAATGGAAAAACCAAAAAGTGTGACATCAAACTAAAATCATGATATAAAGTTCTCTTACACCAGGTATACAACTCATAGATCAGGAATAAATATGATTAGTCTTAAGCTATATAATTTTATTTCGTTAGGAAGTTCCAAAATTGAACAATGAGGAATTTGTTCCATTGTCGATCCACACAGGGTTGTATGTTGATGATCCACGATGGGCTGCTCTAAGGATGGTCTTCATCGGGTCGCGCCCTTCTGATCCACACATGGTCTCTAGGATGTAGATCCACATAGGGTCGCTATGAGGGTGATCCACATAGGGTATTTATGATGCATATCCAGACAGGGTCACTATGATGCTGATCCACACATGGTCGCTATGATACTGATCCACAAAGGGTAGCTCTCTAATTGAAATCCAGCCACAGGATTCAACACACATGGTGAACATGAGTTCCATAGAATGTGATCCTAAATATATTTTTCATCCCTCAACTACCAAGAAGTTCCAAAAAGGAGTAACCCAAAAGACTGCCATGTTGTAAGGGTTCCAATGTGACAGACGGTGTGTCAATTGGACACCCGGTCTGTGAGTTAAAAGCGTTTTAGCAGCGAGGGCCTGGTTAGATTCGGGTTCGATCCAACCCACCCATACTACAACTTTTTACAAAACTTAGGTAATGTATCTCAAAATGACCTTCGTGTTCCAAGGATTCTAGCACCCTATATGGTTCATCAAACAAACATCTAGTTTGTGAGATACGACCTTTTCAGCCAAACTGGGTTAAAAAAGGGTCCGAGTCCGGTCCGACCCGGTCGAGCTGACCCAACCCGACCCGATCTGGTTCGTGTTGACCCACCCCAGTCTGAGCTCGACCTGACACAACCCGAACAAGCTAGGCCATGACAGGCTCGACCTGCTGGGTCACGGGCTTGGCCCGCTGGGCCACCGACCGGCCCAACCCGCCTTAGCTGGGCACGACCTGCCGGGCCACGCGAGGGTCGAATCCCCTCCCAAATAGAAATTCATTCATTTTTTTGCAACATTGGTGCAATGTGGCACTGCCCCCTCCGTTAGTAGGACCCATAGGGTGTGATTCCCCCTCTACTGCAGCTCGATGTTGTAGTCTCCCTCCACAGTGCGCGCCACCCGCTGCCAACGCAGCTGACCGAGGTCCGGCTACCCCTACTGTTTCTGCGGTGCCTTCGGGCTCTTCCTTACTTCATGGCCAGCAATATCTACCACAACCGATGTGCTGGTACTGCGCCGATAAGGCATCCACATGCCATTAGGTGAGCTCCAGTGGTCTATTTTACCTTTTGATTGCGCCTACATGCCTCGTGGGATGCTTCCAAGACTACACGGATCCCAGAATGATCTTTCTGCTATATTTTCTAGTTTCTCTTGATGAACACAATCAAATCAACAAAGTTAGAGGGTTCGGGCCTTATTTGGCTGGCCCACGCCCCCCGCGTTAGTAATATAAATAGTGTGAGAGTTCAAACGTAATCGAGAGAAGACTAAACATCGTTTGAAACTTCCACAACAACCACCTTCAATTTCATACAAATTACGAATTAACTTATTTTGGTTAATACATGTTTGTCACGTTTTTAGAGGATGTTAGATTGAATCAAAACCACTTGAATTTAAACAAAAACCCCTACCTCAGATTTGTAAGATATTCTACAGTTGTGGGAGAAGAATTAACATTAATTGAAGCCATCGATATTCATTGTTTCTGGATTGATTCCTCTAACATCGTTGTTTAAGACTCCATTCTTCTTTGTAGGGGAATTTTGTTCTTCGATTATTCATTAAGAATTATCCCATTATTCCCTAAATCTCCTTACCCACCATTTCAATAATCCAAAGGAGAAGTTAAGAGTTTAACTCCCCTTTTAATTAATGATTCGTTAATTGTTGTAATTAATTAACCTTATTAGTTATACTAGGGGTGGTTACACAACCTATATGTAACTAGGCATTTAACATCCATTTCTAAATTCCCAACCACCTCTGTGGTCCCCACCACCATCACTCAATAGGTGGTAGAAACATAAAATAAAATATAATGTTATTTTATTATTCTTTAAAAATTTCTGTAAAACTATCTTTTTCACCCGACCTTTTGCGATCAAATTTAATCCTCTCTTAAGAAAATATTGGCACTGCTAGTTCAACGATGCCCTAGAATTTTAATTCTGAGCACCGGTTCAAAATATAGGAAATGCCACCCGTATGTTTACAAAATGTACCTTAAAAAATGGTCAAAATTACATTCGAGGCTCTTCAGGCCTCAGAATCTCGTGTCGTAAATTTTTTTAGGATCGTAATAATTCAATTTACTTTAAAAAAAATTACATAGAATTTAGGTGTCTTTACATTCTCCCCACCTTTAGGATTTTCATCCCCGAAAGCTACTACTAAAGCTAGGGAATAAATGGGGGTACTGAGCTTGCATATGAACCTCCCACTCCCATGTTCTCTCCTAGAGGTTCTTGTGCTTCCACAAAACTCGCACAAGAGGAATCAACCTCTCATGTAGGACCCACTTCTATCGATCCTCTATCTTCACTAGGAACTCCTCAAACATCACCCCATCATCAATGTCCATCTTTGCTCAGTCGATAACATGCGATGGATCATGCACGAACCTCCTTAGATGCAAATCATGGAAAAAATTATGCACCCGGTGCATCTATGGGGAAATAGCTAGATGTTATGCCACCTCGCCTACTCTGTTGAGGATCTGGAAAGGTTTGATGAACCTCAAAGATATCTTGCCACCCCGGCCAAATCTCTACAATCTTCATTAGGGTGAGACCCATAAGAAGACATGATATCCCTCCTCTAACTCCAAGGGTATCCATATCCTATCAGAATAAGACTTATACTAGATTTGTGAAGTCTTAATCCTCTCCTTGATGATCTGTACCTTCTCAATGGTAGCCTGTCAAACTCTAGACCCATAAGTGCTGATTCACTTGGGTCAATCCAGCATATATGTGATCTACATGGTCACCCATAAAGGGGATCAAATAGAGCCATACCGATGGTGGAGTGATAACTTTTGTTGTATGAGAACTCCACCAGTGGTAGGTGGTCCTCCCAACTATGGCCAAAATCAATGACACAAGAACGAAGCATGTCATTGAGTTTCTAAATATTCCGCTCCGTCTGACCATCTGTTTGAAGATGGAAGACAGTGCTCAAAAGTAGTTGAGTCCCAAATTCCTCCTATAATCCCTTCCATAAGTTGGATATAAAACGAGCATCAAGATCTGAGATGATTGTCGATGGCACCCCGTGTAGCCGTACAATCTCTTATGGGTTGAGGTGTACCAAGCCCTCTACTGATCACTCCTATCAGATTGGTAGGAAGTGGACTGACTTGGTGAATCTGTCAATGATCACCCAGATGAAATCATAGCCTGTGGATATATGTGGTAGCCCTGTCACAAAGTCCATGGAGATACCATCCCACTTCCACTCCGATCCCTCAAGTGGTCATGCTATGCCTGCTAGAACTTGATGCCCATCCTTCACTTGATGACAAGTGAGGCATCATGATATGAACTCCACAACTGCTTTATTCATCCTTGGCCACCAATACTGACGTCATAGGTCCTGGTACATCTTTGCAACACCAGGATGTATTTACAAAGTGGATATATGAAACTCTAGCAACACCTCCTCCCTTAGCATCACTGATACCATGGTGAGTCCTCTTAAAAAGATGACATGCTCCCACCTTCAGAAAATCCATCAATACACTGTCATGAGGATATATGAGAACGTCGGGCCTCATAGTCTACATCCCCAAATTTTTCCTCCCTCACTCACTATGGGAGTGGGGGTGTAACTATCATAGACTGAAGGTAAGCTGCTCCATCACTATCCATGAAGGATAACTGCAATGCGACTAGCTGCTTTGTTGCCTCACATGACAACTGTAGACCAGACCTCCCGCAGAGTGCGTCTGTCACCATGTTCCCCTTCATATGAGTGTAGACTATCTCAAATTCACAATTTGGGATGAACTCTAGAAAGAATCATTGTCTTAGGTTCAGGTCCTTCTGTGAGAAGATATACGTGATACTCTTGTTATCAGAGTAGATAGTAAACTGTTCACCCTTCATGTAGTGTCACAACATCTTCTAGGTGAAGACCACTATAGCTAACATAAGGTCATGGGTATCATAGTTAGGAACATTATGTCTCAGCTAATGAGAGCCTTAGGTGATCACCACTCACTCTTACATTAGTACACATCCTAGTCCGGTCCCTGATGAGTCACAATAGACTAAATACCCAATGCCATCTTCTGGTAACTTCAATATGGGGGTACTCGTCAGTCTCTGCCTCAGATCCTGAAAACTCTACTAGCATATCTCCATCCACATGAAGGGTTATCCCTTCCTAGTCAAGGTAGAAAAGGGTTTTGAAACTCTGGAAATGTCAGGTACGAACCTCCGGTAGTACCCTACCAACCTTAGAAAACTCGTCTCCTCGGTCACACCCCTGGGTGGCTCCCAAGCATGCACTACTTCTATCTTCACTAGATCCACTAAGACTCCATCCCTCAAGATAATGTGTCCAAAAAAGTGGACCTCTCATATCCAGAACTGTAACTTTGAAAGCTTACCCTAAAGATGGTGCTCTCAGAGTGTATCCAGAGCAATATGTAGGTGAGTGGAATTCTCCTCCTCCATCACTGAGTAAACCAAGATGTCATCAATAAAGAACACCATGAAGCTATAAAGGTAAGGCTATAAGATCCTATTCATGAGTCCCATGAAAACTACTGAGGAGTTAGTCACACTGAAATGCATTACTAAGAACTCATAGTGGCCATACCAGCATCTAAATTTCATCTTCGGTACATCCTCATATTGTACCTAGAGATGAAGATAGCCTGATATGAGGTCTATCTTCAAAAACCATCAAGCTCCCTTCAATTGGTCAAAGAGATCATTAATCCTTGGGAGTGGATACTTGTTCTTCACATTCACCTTGTTTAGGCACCGATAGTCTACTCAAAGCCTCAAATTCCCATATTCCTTCTTGGTGAACAAAATCATGGATTCCCAAGGAGAAACATTGGGCCTTATAAACCCCTTCATATGAAAGTCCTCTAGTTGTACCCATAACTCACGAAGCTCCGTGAGAGACATCTGATATGCTGGAGTAGATATCAGTGTCGTCCTAGGGTACAAGTCGATATAGAATTCTACCTCTCTATGAAGAGTTAGTCCCAGAAAATTTTCATGAAAAGACATCCACATACTGGCCCACCACTACTGGATAACACATACTCCTATCATCATCTATTCTGAGAGTAAGGATATCCTACTGATGTGTGATCGGCTGAACCCTCCTCTGGGAAAGTCCATCCTAAGTTTCAAAGGTTCTCTTCTTTCCGGTGAAGGAAAACTTGGTCCCATCCCCACAGAAACACCACGCTTTGGCCCTAAAATAGTCAATATGAGCATAAAACATGGATAACCAGCCTATACACAAGATGACATTGTAAACCCTCGATGCTACTACTAGGAGATCCCAGAAAAATATCTCGCCTTCTTGATTAAGCTCACACTACTGGAAATAGTGTTTAATTGTCCAATCCTCTCCCGTAAGAGTCTCTAATCATAAGGATTGAGCCAATGGCTCTAACGGAATCTCTGAGTTCCGAATGAGAAAAGTGGATATTAAAAAGTGTCTGGAACCTATGTCTATAAGTACTGCAACTAGGGTGGAGTAGACACAAATCTTACCTCAAATCATCTCTGGAGTAATGTGGTTGTAGGCCCCAGCTTCTTGAAGCTGAGCTCGTCCTTGTTCAACTGATCCCTGAGGTCGGGGTGGACCACCTGATGGTGGTGGTGATATACCCTCAAATCGTCACACACCGCCTACTGCACGACCTTCTCCTCTGCCAGGTCTACTGCCCTACAGAACTCCTTGCTCATAACTCTACCTCTGCCTTAGTGGTCCCTCGACCGTCTACTAATCATTGGTAGTGAGGTTCAGACAGTCGCGAGCCATGTGGCCCAACCCGCCACATGTAAAGCACATTTTTCTCCTCTCCTGCCCTACTCTAACTCGTGAGGACCACACCTCCGACCCTACATCCTAGGGTTTTCCTCCAGAAGGCCCATCCCTCTTGGACCTCTATGTCATCTGCCTACTATATGCTTAAGATGACTCGACTACCTGTCATTCATTGGTTTCTCTTACCATTTGTTCCTACTCAACTAAGAATCTCTCTACCAGTAATGCTCGGTCGAGTACTCCAGCCTACGTCAGGATATTAAGTGATATCATCGATGCTCTAATATCCCACCAGAAACCCTGCTCAAAGGTCTAGGCCATGAATAAAAGGTTTTATACCATGTCGATGGAGTAGAGTGGGACGTCAATGACTCTCGCCGAGTACTGGGCCACTATCAGGCTTCCCTGATGTAAGTGTACGAGCTCTTAAATATTCACAGTGCATAGTGTTTCTGGAACAATATCTGACCTGAAGAGGATTTCGATGTTCATATAGGTGACAGTCTCCTCATCATGTAACTGGAGCGTCAGGATCCACTATCTCCCTGTCGTTCCCAGGATAAAACTAGCATCTAGGATCACCATATGCTATGATAGTTTCTCAACGAGGTGGAAAACTCTTGCCACTACCACCATCCAGTCCTCAGCTGCATGTGGATACACCTCGCCTCGAAAACTCGGAGGCCTATGCCACTAGAACTCATGCAACATGTTCAATTAGCGTGCACTGTCCACTAGTGGGGCCGATGGAAACTTCTGCCCAATGGTTAGTGGTGATGCTGGTGCACCACCTGAAGGTGCTATCTCTATAAGAGGCCCCTACACCAAAGCCTCCTCACATAGTGGGCCATCATTGTGAAATCTCTGTAGAATCATGGATGATTGTCTATGTGGATGCATCCTGAAAAGAAAAAGGTGTGAAACAATCAATATGTTATACCTGGTGAGCTAACTCAAAAGAGATGGAAAGTAAAACATTTCCAAAACACACGCAATCAGTGTTCTCATGCACCGAGTTGGAAATCAGAATTTATGGTCCTGGTGTATGGATTTGTTGGCCGCTACAACATCACTGGACTCCCTGAACTAAAAACTACACTCAAAAAACTTAACATTATTGCTCCATTGTAAAGAACAAAGTCATAGTTCTTCGGTAGAACTGACTCCTCTAATACCAAATTATTATGACCTATCCCCTGGGGACCGTGCTGTGACTACCCCAAGCCATCCTTACTTAGGCTAGGGGTTGGTGACTAGCACCAAAAATACATTTATCTAAAATTGGGAAGTCATGTTCTTTAATCCTGCAAACACACAAACTAATAACACGACAAGATGAAATCCACATAGACAAATTGTAGTAGTAAAAGTGTGTACTGAATGTAAATGGGGCTAGAATACAAGCCCAGCTAAAAGATACAACTAAAAAAGAAAACAAATAATTAAATAATCCACCAAGAATCCTACCAGAAGGGTAGGTAATGATCATCTCCACAGCTCTTGATGTCAACCAGTCACCTTCGTGTACCTCCTGGTCATGTCTCCCTAAATTCTAATCCAAGATTCTCATCATCTGTACAATACATGACAAGGTTCAGGTGATTCCTATGCATGGGTGAGTATAACAATACCTAGTAGGGTCCTCGATACCCCAAAATGTCTCCCATAATTCTACAAAGGAAAAACCACAAAGCATGACCTCAAACACAAATCATGAAATAAAGTCATCTTAAACCAGGTACAAGACTTAAAGGTCATAAATAAAGATGATTAGTCATAATATATATCATTTTATTATGTTAGGAATTTTCAAAACTAAAGCCTGAAGAATTTTTTCCATTGTTTATCCACACATGGTCGAATGTCACTAATCCACGATGGGCCGCTCTAAGGCTATTCCTCATCGGGTCGCGCACTGTTGATCCACACAAGGTCGCTAGGATGTTGATCCACATAGGGTCGCTATGATGCCGATACACATAGGTTTGATATGATGCTGATCCACACATGATCTCTATGATAATGATCTACACATGGTCCCTATGATGCTGATCAACACATGGTCACTCTCTAATTGACAACCAACCACTTGATTCCAGGTACTCGATGCACTTAAGTTTTGTAGAATCTGATCCTCAAGATATCAGTTATGCCTCAACTTCCACTAAGTTACACAAAGGAGTAACCCAAAGGACTGCTATGTCATAAGGGTTCTAATGCGACAGATGGTGCGTCAATCGGATGCCTGGTCTGTGAGTTATAAGTGTTTTAGTACCGAGGTCCCGGTTGGATTCAGGTTCGATCCAACCCGGACGTACTCCAACATTCTCCAAAACTCAAGTGGAGTATCTCAAAAGGATAATATTTTTCAAAGGATTCTAGTGCCATAGAATTTTTGTTAAATTGATGTATGGTTTGTGAGATACTGCTTTTTAAGAGAAACTGGGTAATAAAAGGGTCCGTGTCTGGTCCAACCCGGTCGGACCGATTCGACCTGCTCCAACCTTGTCCCACCCGACCCAGATCAGGGTCAACCCAAACTGGTCTAGCCCGAACCGACTGGTCTTCCCGAGCGAGCTGGGCCAAGGTGAGCTCAGCCCGCTTGGCCATGGACTTGCCCGACCCGCCTTGGCTAGGCGCGACCCGCCGGGCCGCGTAGGGATCAACTTCTTTCTAGAACAGACATTCATCTATTCAGTTTGCAACAGAGGTTCCATGTGGCACTTCCCCCTCGGTTATCAGAACCCACGGGGCGAGGGTCCCGCTCCTCCACGGCTCGAGGCCGCATCTCTCTCAGTGGCTCGAAGCCATGACCTCCCTCTGCTATGCGGGATGGTGTGCATCCCACTGCCAATGCAACCATCCAAGGACCAACCTCCCCTATTGTCCACTGCGGTTCCTTTGGGCATCACCTTCCTTTGCTGCCAGAGAGAACCGACCACCTCCGTGCCGGTGACGTGCTAAAGGGGCTTCTATGGGCCACCGGCTGAGCTACCATAGTCTGTTTTCCCTTTCGATTGTGCATACGCCCCCGAGATGCTTCCAACGTTATGTGGCTCCTAAATTAATCTTGTCTCTATATTTTATGAATTCTCACAAAGAACGCAATCAAAGAAAAAAAGTAAGAGGGTTCAGGCCTTGTTCGGTTGGCCCGCGCCCTTCGTGTTATTAATATATCAAGGGTGAGAGTTCAAACATCATCAAGAGAAAACTAAACCCCATTAAAAACTCCTACAACAACCACCCGAAATTTCATACTAATTGCATATTAACTTATTTTGGTTAATCCGCATTCGTCACATTTTTCAAGGACAATAGATTAAAAAAAATCACTTGAATTTAAACAAAAACTCCTCCCTCAGATTCGTAGGAGATGTTGCAGTTGTGGGAGAAGAAATCACATTCATTGAAGCCATCAACATTTGTCATTTCCGGATTTATTCCTCTAATGTTGTCATTTAAGCCTCTATTCTTCATTGGAGGGGAAGTTCATTCTTCAGTTCTTTATCAATAATTCTCCCACGATTCCCCAAATCTCTTTTTTCACACCATTTCAATAATATAAATGATAAGTTAAGAGTTTAACTTTCCTTTTAATTAATAGTTCCTTAATTTGTGTAATTAATGAACCATATTAATTATACGAGGGGTGGTTAAACAACCTATGTGTAACTAGGCATTTAGTGTCCCTCTTTAAATGCTCAACCAACTCTATAGTCCCGACCACCGTCACTCAAAATGTGGTAGAAAAATAAAATATCATATTTTTCTATTTTATTATTCTTTCAAAAAGTCTATAGAACTATATTTTCCACCCATCCTTCTACGGTCGAAGATAAGCCTCTCTTAATTGAATCCGAGTGTTGTGAGTTCAACGATGCCCTTGGATTTCAATTCCAAGCACCGATTCAAAAGATAGGAAATGCCACCCTAAAGTTTACTGAGCATACCTTAAAAAAGTTAAAAATTCAGTTTTGAGAACTCCAGTCATCAGAATTTCATGCCGTCAATTTTTCGTAGACTTGTAATAATTATATATAATTTTTTAAAAAAATTACATGGAATTCCAAGGTCTTTAAATGGGTAGTTACATCCTTCACCCCTTTTGTAAATTTCATCCTTGGGATTTTAAAATGAGGCTCATAAATTTCATTGAAAATCCCACATCGTAAAAAGAGTCAATAAAACTATCACTTTCAAACAAATAAAGAGAAATATAAAGGTCACCCATGATAACACATAAAAGGATTTCATGTAGTTAAACATTGATATATAAGGTAAACTAACCATCTTGTTCTGATGGAGAGATATAGAAAACATGATCATGAAAAAGTTAACAATCTTAAAACCATAAACTTGTGATGAGTTAAACGGTCTTTGATTTCCCAGTAGGTAAAGTAAATATACAATGTTTTTGTTTTAAGGTTCTTTTCATAATGTTGGGGAATTTATTTATGAGTTTGACTAAGAACAAAAGGAAACATACTTACATGTCGAGTAGAGTTTCATCCTTTAATAAATATCTACAAAAAACTCATCTTTTCTCCAAACAATGAGTATTCATGATGAATTGGTCACACCTGAAGCACTAAAATCAAATTCTAGAGAATCACATAATATATAAAAGATGAAATATATATTTCCCCTTTCTTTAGACAATAACCAAAACCAAAATAGTAAGTACAAATGAATATAATCCCAAAAAAAGAAAATGCTTTATAAAAATAAATACCATGGTTAATCTTCAAAATTGAACAAACAATACCCAAATTTAAAAAAAGACAATTCAATACACAATTGCCCTAAATATTATTCAATATATAAAAACTATGATTGAAACCCAAAACTCAAAAGAATTTGATCACATAGTCTTCCATGATAAATCTTAACATTTATCTCCAAATATCATCGACTACTATTAAAGTCTCATACCAAAAAGTAATTAACATAATCAAATATTCTCTATGATAGTTTAATCATTTCCATAAATAACCCAAATTACTATATGTCCATAATAAAAACATATATTCTTCCAAAAATAAAATTCCACCATTACTCCTCAAATTAAATCCCATAGTATCTTATTTTTCTTAGGCATATAGTTTTCTCAAAAGAGGAAATGTCTCCCAAAATAACATTTATCACTTAATCAAAAAATCATTTTCCTATAAAAAATATTTACATTTGATAAAACATAAGTTCCAAAATCAACTTATTATTTAACAATAAAATCATTGAACTAAAAATAATAAGTTATACTAACTAGGGACTTCACGTAGGCTAGTGGTAGGTGATACACCCTTATCACCTTTCAGTTTTGGGTTTGATTCTCATGGCCTTGCTGCATGCAATGGGTTGTCACCCATCCTGTGATTTGTTCATTTCCTAAAACTGTATAATTATTAAAACATTCCCAAAATGAGATAAAATATTCAAAAATAAACAAATCATATTTTAACCTCAAAGGTTATCTCATACCTCACATTTTTCATCCCAAAAAGTTATAAGCCGTAACTGCCACAAATTCAAGCATCATATAAACACTAATAGTTATTTATAACTATATCCATAAATAAAAGATAATTCTTTGTCAATTAACATTTTTATAAAACAAACTTAAGGTTTACAAATACCATAAGTCTTTAAAGTTAATCCCATCATTAATACATTTAAACATATCATCATCCACAGAACCGGCATAACTCTTCAATCCCTAAAATGTAGACATCTTAATCATTAAAAATTCTTCATGATACTTTATCCATGTTATTTTATATTATTCTTTTGTACTTATTTACTAAAAAAAATCATTCCTAATTTCATAATATTTATTAATGTCAAAACATGAGCTAAGAAATAATCCATACCTTTCATATGTCATTTTTAGTTTCCTCATATTTAATTGAAAAGCCATTATGTATTGGTAAACATATATTTGTATAGTCCTACTGATCCCATTCCCAAAACGTCTTCCTAGGAAATCTATTAGCATAATGACCATATACACCACATTTAAAACATTCAATTGATCCCTCAAAAAGAACTTCATTCCCTTTCCCGGAGTCAACTAAACGCTTCCTTTTTCCATGACAGGTTATTGATTTATGACCTTCATTACCACATATATAACATCTTCCTGTAAATTTGAAACATTTTTCTAGGTGTTTCCTTCCACATATTTGTCATATAGGGTTTTTAATATACTTACCTTTATGATTATTACCTGAACTTCCATAGGGATTCGTTTCTCACATATATAATGCCTTAGAAAAATCCCCAAATTTCTAGTGGTCAATCATGACTTGAGATAGTTGGTTAAGAATAACCATAAGATTATTCATTACAAATTCCATTTCATTTGGTTGCTTATTCAGAAAATGACCACTATTTCCCTCACATCCATTGTCAAATTGGTGCCAGCTAGATCCAGAAATTTACTAAATCCAAGAAGGTTAGTGTGAGTATTTCAGTACAATCATTATATACTATATAATGAGGAGGGTAATACTAGGATTAACTTATTCATGTTATCCTAAACTCATTCAATTTATCTTAAATAACTATGAATATTTCTAATATTCTAACCACTGTGGTTATATAAAACTAGTCACTTATACTTAAATAACACCCTAACTTATAATGTTATCTAAACCATCATTGGATACTAACTATAAGGCACCAGCCTTAAACATTACATAATCTTGAATTAGGTAAAGAATTAATATTGAGGATCCTTTCGTGTTTATATTTTTGAATAATTTGGCCATAACTATTACATTACATATCAAATATTACAAAGTAGACACTTCTACACTATACAATGTTTCTAACAATAATAAAACTCCTTAAACAAAATAAGAATTATTTTCTTGATATAAACGTTCTTCAAATCTTCCTTTCTCATACCCTCCCTTATAACCTATGAAAAACATTTAAAAAACATGGTATTATCATAAAAAACTCATTAAGAAATATAAAATAAGGAATAAAAAATTAGTCCATGAATATATACAATTCAATGAAATTATAAATTTCAATCATAAAAAAAATATATTTAGCATACCTCATGAAATAATAATATTTATGAATAACTCATATAAATCATCAATTATAATGGTAACTTGTGGAATACATAACATAATTACATTATATCTTTCAAAACTACATAGGGAGTAACATTTTGAATGCCCATCACGGTATATTCCCAAAATATCTTAGGAGAAACTTTAAAGAATACCTCATTCACATTACCCAATAAATTGGAGAGCTATATCGGGATCACCTTCCCTCGGTTTATCATTAAACCACCTATATTTGTAAACAAGTCCCATGAACCATAACATAATCATAATACATAAAACAAGCATAAATGAATGATAACATTTCAACATTACAATCAAAATATTTCATTTCAAGATATTGACATAATAAATGATTTATCAAAACTATTTTTCAATACCAAAATATATAAAAGGTTATATGGTAATTATTTTACTATTAAAAAA
This sequence comes from Viscum album, assembly GCA_963277665.1. Lineage (NCBI taxonomy): Eukaryota > Viridiplantae > Streptophyta > Magnoliopsida > Santalales > Viscaceae > Viscum > Viscum album. The sequence continues at coordinate 1,357,778,392 of OY728150.1, read as the reverse complement.
CCCTACGTATTGTTAAGGAATACAAATATCAAATAATAATCATGGTGGTGGAAAGGGTTTTGTCACCGCATATCTTAAAAAGAAACATTCCCTTGGTTGTTTATTAATATGCTTCATAAAAAAATATTCCTTTTGAAAATAATTGAATGAAATTAAAAGAAAAATGGTTTAACTATATAGGATATAAAATAAGGTTGTGTATAAACCAAAATATGCCTCAATGAAAGGAGATTGAGACGAAGTCCCTTACCTTGAGTCTGAATTGTCTTAGTCATTATTTATATTCCTGGGTAACGAAATTAAGTTAATTTATAATTGATTCAGAACCTTTTTCAATTTAATTATTAATTTTATATCACTTATTACCATGTTATAAAAATTACATAATTATTTACGTTAATATCAGTTGTTTTGTCGATATTCAGTTCTTGAGTCGAAAATGAACTTGTTTTGAAGTAAATGGTCCATGTGGTAAAAATTCCATCATATACATAATATTATTCAGGATATAAATATCATATATATCCATTATATGTGTATTTACAATAGTTCATAACATTTATCGAAAACAAATGAAAGTCACCGTTCATGGAGACGGTAAGATGTACATACGCATGAATGCTACTTTCATTTCTTTTTTCATATTAAAAGGAATGAAAAATAAATTATACATATATATATATATTATAATTATAGTATAATATTATATTTTATCTAAGTAAAATAATTTCATTAACACCATCTCTAATACATTCCATGTATGTCATGAACGAGTCTTATCACTTTGAGGGGGCGGTAGTCCACACATCCTCAAATGAAATTATCGTATTTACACTTTATGGAAATCATAACGGTAAGTTGTAAATAAAAATTACAGAACAATATAGACAATATAAATATAATATATATCATATATAAATACATTTCCATCATAATGGCCACCATGAGAGGGGGTGAGGGAAAATTGAACAATCATCATTTCATGAGGTAGTAGTTCACCGTCCACAGAAACACTATGATCATATCCATTAGATGGAGGGGTGTATAGGTGTAGTTATAATACATCTCATAACAAAATCCTAGTAAATGAGGATACTGGTGTTTTTATATAATCAAAGAATAATAATATAATAGAGAGTGAATAAGTAAAATAAAGGAAAGGAACTTTAGAGAAGACACTACCTCTAAAATGTGTAACTCCTTTTGATTTGAGCCAAAAGGAATTATTGAATTGACTTATGCCCAAGATAAGGGTTAAAAGAGGAAGGGATGGATTTTGGGATATTATTTGGGAAGAATTCTGATGAGAAAATTGGCTTGAGAGTTGTGAGTAAGTTGGTAGACGTGGAAGCATATTATAAGAGGAAGGATGGACACTTTAGGAAGGTATTGAAATATTATTTTATTATAGATTTATATACGGTTTAAAATGGTTCCAAACTCATTTATTTTAGTGATAAGATACTTTTGGGTCTAAAAAATCTCAAAAAATTGGTTTTTGACAAGTTTATATCACAAAATTAACCTTATTGTTTTAACTTTAACTTTTACCACGTATTCTTGCATTTTAATAATGTATGATAACTATATTTAATATAAAATGACAAGAGAACTATAAGTGGTTAATTAATGATAATTTTTACATTATATAAGTCATTTGGAATAATCTTATATTATTAAGACTATTATATCATTTAATAAAATAGTATTTGTTTTAAAAACTCATTTTTGTCAGTTTTGACATATAAAGTAATTGATTTTTTTAAAAGTCATAAGAACTTGGTTCCTTCAAAACAAAGGCATTAACTCAAATATAATATGTAAATATAATCTAGAAAATTTTTATATGTCATAAACATATTAAAATTACATTTATTTTAATATTTATAATACCATTTATTTAAATTGTCCATTAATGGAGCAATCACTGCATCATCATTGTGTCATAATTAAGTTTATTTATTTAATGTCTAAAAATTATAAATAAAATTCCATGATTTAGGAAATATTTTTATCTTTATAATTATAATTTATAGTCTAAGATATAACTTTTATAACTACATATAAAAATTGTTTTATTTAAAGATACATGTTTATGTCATATTTCTTTTTTTACTTTAAATTAATTCTTATAAAATGTAATTTTCACACCAAAGTTGCTCTATGGAGTCCCCAAATCAACCCAAGGATGACCAAGGTTGGATATATCTCGTATAATAGGATTAGGACATGTGTTAGGATAGTTTAATATTATTATAATTTTTTTACCCTTATTTACCAGATTTACCCATTAACCATGGTAAATAAAATAATTACTGAAGTTACTATTCATAATGTCCAAAATTACAAGGTACCTATTCCCAAAATTTGGACCTTATGATTACAAATAAGGAATCAATTTTTCCAATTTCAAAACAGAGAAGTTTTAGTAATTAATTTAAAATTAATTTCTGTTTTCAAAACCAAAAAGTGGGGTTTTAAGAAGTAATAACTATTAAATGATTGACATGTGTTTTTGTCCAATTTAAAAGAGAAATTATTTCCAATTACCAAAATTAGACTAAATGATAAAAATATAATAAAATTACAATTTAAAACTAATTAAATGTATAATATAAATATATAAATTAATTAGACGAATATGCATGTTTTACTTAAAATGCGGTATTTTTCACTATTCATTAAAAAAATGAACTTTATTAAAAAATTACTGAAAATTTAACCAAAGTAAATTTTGGTGTCCTTATTCTATAGAAGAATTTTATTTTTTCAAATAAAACATATAAAAGTGATAAAAAATAAATTTAAAAATGGTTCTCCATCAAATGGTTGTAAAATTAAATTTTTAGAAAAATACTTCTTTTATCTAAAAAATTGAATTTTTTCTTATATCATATCTAAAAAATATATAAGATGAATTTTAAACATTTTATTGAATATATAAAATATATTTTTTCTTTAATAAAAATACATAAAGAGTGATATGATTTTATAAACAAAATTATTCTCTTATTAAATATGTTTTCATAAAAACACATCCTTTAAATTCAATAGGTTTTTATTTCCATTTCTATTAAATTTGTTAAAAAATGTTTCATTATATTAAACTATCTAAAGAATATTTTTTATATTTCAGGTGATACTATTTATTATTTCCATTCCAACGGTTAGGCATTAACTACCATTTAAAATAATAGTAATAATATTATATTATTTTTAGGTATAACTCAATGTTGTGTGCAATGTAAGATTTAGATGAAACCCATTATTGTTTGTTGAGTACGCTATCGCACATAGAATCCCCTTTAAAGTAAAATCAATATCGTATTCATAAATATAAATAGATATGAAAAATTATTATTCTATAAATATATGGGTCATTACAGGTTCCCTAGAAAATAAATTTCAAATTATTTATGGAGTAAGAACCAAAGATGGAACAATTTGTTTAATACCTGAAAATGGTTCCATACGCATAAAATATTGGAAGCCTGATCTATTCCTATGTATGTTATTGATCTGATAGTACTCATGTAGATAGAGTTGTGAGAAATAACATGGATAATACTTGGAATAATCTTTGTGAATATTTGAAGTGGATAATGTAGTATTTGAAGGGAATCATGGAAGTATCTCTATACCTTGGGAAATGAAAATAATTTTAAGGGTATTTGGATTCTGAACTTATAGGTGATGTTATAAGATAAAGGAGTATTATAGGTTTTTTATTTACCTTTGTAGAAACTCTATTGATTTAGACATCTCAACTATAATTTTTTGTTTCAGTATCTACCACAGAGGTAGAATACATTATTTTAACATATTTTGGAAAAAAGATAGTTTGACTAAAGAACTTCTAGGAGGAGGTAGATTGAATTATAAAGGAAAATATAATGCACTATGATAGTTAGAGTGGTATAAACATTGAAAATAACCCAGTGTTTCATGATAAAAAAATCAAATTAACAGGACATAAAATCTTATCAGAGGCTTAATACATTATCGATTAATGACATTGTAAAGATTCAAGGATTAAACAATCCATCAGACATGTTAATGAAGATGATAATTATAAATAATTTGAGTCAGTTTTGTTTCTCTTTTGGTATTAATTGATGAATATAGGCTTAGAGGAATAATATGGTATAATACTTTGGATCATGGAAGGGAAAAAAAATAAGATTTCATGAATCATCATCTTGAAATATATTCTTTGAATGGAAGACATGCACTAGTGAGTTAAGAAGAGGAGTGGCTCAGATTAAGTAAGCTGTCTAGGTTTATAACATCGAGAAAAGGTGTAAATCTATATCTGGAACCAAATATGAAAATTTTGGGCTATTTTAACATGATATGTGGATGAATCTTGGATAAATTATGGAGTCCCATAATAGACATTGGGCTGAAAACCTAATCGGACTATAGAAGATCTGACCAATAACCTTGACATGGTATTATTGTAGTATGGAATATTAAATGGATTCAGAATTATCTTAGACATTGGATATAGTTGTAATATTTATTTACATACTTTTATCCACTAGTCATTATATCACACTAGATTTACTATTTGATTATTGAAAAAATTACATTGTCTTCTTTATAAGCTCATTTGAGAATGGGTTTCAATGTGTAATACTTTTAAAATCACCATACAATTATTCTCTCAAGCATAGTGAAATTTATTACTCTAAATTGATACATGGATCATTTCTTGAACCACATAAATCTCTGTGTCTCATGATCTTCTTATTTTTCTATTAATTTTTTCTCTTTTCTCTCTTTTTCTAAATGGTTCATCATTGTCACTCTTGCTATTTCCGAAAAAGAATGAGGATATGTATGAGACATTTATGATGAATAAAAATTATTTGGTTTCTTTGTTACCATTTATCCTTGGTTTGTGAAATTATCATTTCTATAGGAATTATTTTCACAAAAATTATATACATAGTTGATTTTAGAGATAAATTTATACTCAAGGTAAATTTGTAAGGATGAATATTAGTGGTGAATATGAGTAATGTTCAAAATAAAATTTCAGAATAAAAAGAAAATTAATCAGGATGATAAATTAATGTTCTTCATATTGTCCTCAACATCATGATTACTCAAATGGGTCATGACTTAGGTATTTAGTATAGGAGAAACTAGTTGAGAAAAGAGAAGGAATGCTATTATGATGTCCACAATATAATAAGAGGATCCAAGTCACCACTTCTTAAGTCCATGCACACGTGGATAATAATATCAAATAAACTATCCATAGATTATTTTATGGAAAAAAGAATAATTAAATTTTCAAATATCACACAATGGAAATAGTCTATGAGTTTTTTGAATTCGGAAGGATATGAGGAAACTCAAATACTAAGTATTTAAAACCTTAAGGTATGAGATTACCGTGAATGATAATATTTAAAGAAATATTTATGTGAAGAACATGAGAAATATATTTATACATTATTATGAATATATATTGGATATATTCGGATAGAAAAAAATTATTTTGACAATTTTATTGAGAAGAATAAAATCCTTATGGCTTGAGAGAGAGATCCCTGATACAGAAATATATTCCAAATCATGAAATATTAATAAATATAAATGATGGATATAGTGCTACATTAAAATTATTTATCTTTTATGATGAATTATTATTATAATAAGGATTAATTATGAGGATGTATATACTTATATTTATCTACTTCTAATCATATCTTGGTGGTGATCATTTTTTTAAGATCCAGACATCATATTCCATACTGTTTTAAATTTCTAAATAAGCTTGAGGTAGTAGTGAAGTGCTAAAACTAATGATGTGAGTTAGAACCATTAGTATAGGAGGATCATGAGTTTTTATTATTGTTATTATTCATATAGAGAAGGTAAAATAATTTATCTTTGTAAATAGGAGTTGAAAGACATTTCTTACATTGTATTCGGTTGGTGAAAGGATAAATGAGTTCAAGGATATACCCTTGGTTGTTATTTCATTGATAAAAATAAGTAAGTACTATTTTAGTGGTATAATAATGACCATACACTAAGGATGTAGGGATCCTCAAGAGGATTACTCCATAAAAAAAAATCATAGTTTTCTCATTTTGTTTATTTTTTATTTATATTTTCATGAGAATGACTAAATGAGTTATTGAGAATGATAAAAAAACAATCACTAAAATATTAAAGAGTTGATAAGGGATTAATATATAAACATGATTAATATTATACCAAAAATGAATCAACCCTCCCTCTTGGTTTGGGGAAGATAACTTTGTTATCCAATCACACCAGTCATATTTTCACGAGTTTTGATAGGTCAGAAACATTAGTCAAACATATCGTGTAATTTTTCAAGGGACATAGTCTAGGAAAAGATGATCAGGGTCCCATGTGATCTAACATATGTACCCTAATCTTATCTAAATCTAAATAAATTATAACGTGAACTATAGAATAAAGATCTGGGAATGGTATACACATTATGTTTTTTGTTCATATGTTTGAATTGGGGTGGTTTTGAAAATTTCAAATATTTAAATTAAATGATCTTAAAAAAATTAAATAATACCTATATTAGGATATTTATATAATTGTTATAAGAATCAATCTCATTCATTATTCACATGTTCCCCAGGTTGGAGAGATACATCTGGTTAATCCAGCTAACCTTCAAAGGGTTAACCTATGTTTGGATGATGAGTCTTGGTGGAATATATTTTATAACTTCTAAAAATAGATCATGGATATGTATGATGAGATCATCTCTAATTTATAAGCACTACACTAGTTGAGGAGTTTGGTATATCATTTAATTCGAACCTACCTTGGATAGAGTGTTGGGTCTCATTGGATGTTAGCTATATACAAGGTCCATAACCTGAGTGATGAATTTTATCTCTTAAGGTTTGGAATGAGTAAGTGGTTTTGTGGGATAATATTCAAAGGTTGTCCACATAGAGTTCTTATAATAAATAATGAGGGGAAAAATATGGAAGGAGTGTCTATCACTTTATCAAGGATACATGAGCTTGTAGAAATATGATATTCACTTCCAGGAGATTATTCACTACACTTAAAATCATTTTATGGATGTGCACTATAGAGTGTGGGGCCTTTTAGAGGCTTTTTATGAATCCGTATAGTATCTGGTAACCTCATATACATTGATTAAATATTTAAAGGTGAAAAATGGATGATGTGATAGATAGGATACATATTTAGCTAGCATCACTTAGAATATAAGACCTATAGGCTTCCCAAAGATAATATATATAGAAATAATACCCCTGACATTAGATGAGTTTGAGGTTCTAATCATCAGGGAGTCAATCCCTTGAATAATTTCATTCGATTTATAAGTTCTTATGAAACCCCAGGGAGCTCTTTTATACAATACATTGATTGAGGTTGTGACTATTAGTGATATCAGTTCAACACTATTCATGATTCCCAGTATGTTGTGGGTGTTGAATTTCTTACCACCCCCACAAAAGTATTCTTTGATGAAATATCAATATAATATATAACAACTTTATATCCTTCTGAGTAGAGATGTAGAAGGTTGAGACCATTTATGTGATGTTTCACACCATTAGGAACACAAGGATAAGCACAGTCGTAGAGGTGGTATTCATATTGGAAAGATTAGTAATGGTGTAGAAAATTGAAAGTTCCATGTAGTGGATATGTTAGCCATATGTATTTTAAAATTCATGAAATATATCTTTTTCCTTACTTCTCCTATACCTTTGACTTTATTTGATTATATTGTATCTCATTATTTAATCTCACATAACTTGGTATATACATTCAATTGAGGCTGTAGAAGATCATACTTCCCCTAATTTTGACTACATCATTTGGATTATAATCCAATTTATTTTATATACTGTATGGTTTTGAGCTAATTTCGGGACAAAATAATTCATCATGGTATTTCATTATACATTTTATTCAACTCTATGATACCACCCGTACAATTTATTTCTTGTATTTTGTTCACAAAATTAATAATTTTTTACGGTTTATATTTTTTGTTCCATAAAGTTGTAGGATAATATGTTTTTTCATTATATAGAGGTATCATCGAAAGATGCATTGGAATTTTGATACTCTATTATCATGAATTTTAGTATTTTCATAAGATATAATAGGGGTACATATATTAATTTTTCTAAAATTAACGAGTAGTTTTTAGATGTTTTCCTAGAAGAGGTTATGATATTATCCCCTTGATGTGATATTCTATTTGGGTAGATTTATATCACAAATCCACTACTATTTAGATTTATCCTTAATGGATGGAACCTTCTGAGCTTCATGAGTTTAGTGTCCAAATTAATTATTGGTTGTAGAAGGGTATCATTTGGCCTAGTTTATAATCATGGGGAGCTTTGGTGTTATTCTATTAGAATGAAGATGGTTTTTAGATATTGTTCATAGACAACAACTGATTGAAATAGGTGATGATAAAAACCAATATTCCCTTATGATGATTGATGATTTATTCTATCAATTGAGGGGATCTATATGGTTCTAAAAGATTGATCCATAGAGTGGATATCATCATATGACAATTAAGGAGGATAGAATTCTAGATTTTGGTTATTGAATTTGGTTTCTTGAATTACCTGACTATTTTTATTGTGACTCATAAACTCTATATTTTCAGTGTTACTAGATAATTTCCTAGAAATTTTTATCTATGTCATTAACATACACTTTATGTAAAAGGGAGAAGAATACCAAGAATATTTGAGCTATTCTAGAAGTGATTTAACACCACCATCTCAATACTTATTTTTCTAATTGATTTTTTTGGACACAAGATATTCATTTTTGTTGGCTTATGGTATCCAATTAGGTTGTAGTAATTAGTCCATTGTATATCATGGTTGTTATTTCATGGTAAGAATAATTGAAATTCACCAAGTTCTATATTTTCCATGGTCTTGTGAAGAATTATCTAAGTCTTGTGTCTGACTTCTCTTGGTCTACAACCTCGTTAATAAATCTAAAATTAAAGTACCATGATTTTGTATGTTCGGATTTTTATCAAGCACCATTTGAGTACATAATAGAAAAGTTAACAAATGCTCATTTCCTTTTGTTTTTATATTAGGGTGTGATTTATGATGTTTTTTTGTGATTCTTTCCATCATATATTGGGTTAAATATTGATTTAGTAGAGGGAATTTATATCATATAAAAAATAAATTACCATATCAATAAGTATAACTATTATATATATGTTATTAAATTGATAGTAGTGTTGTTTTATTTGAGTATATGGTTATGTTACCTCATTGATGAATTTATTATGGTCTTCACAGAGCTTAATATGTTAAGGTATATCATCTCTATGATGGATCCAAATCTTATCCAATGTTATTTTATGGATTTATTATAAGACTATGAAATATAATTATCTTATACTTCAAGGAAGGGGAATTTAGTTACTGGTGAACTATGTAGTAATTCATGGGAACATTTTTAGAAGTATATAGGTGTATCAAGACTAATGGAGGAGTTTTATAACATGAGTATTTATGTGTATGAGGAAGGGCATAGAGTTACACTATACCAAATAGTAATGACATATTCAATGATACAGTAGGTAGAGGAGTCATAGTGGAGATACATAAATGAATAGATGATGAGGAGAATGTCTTAAATGGTGATCCTCTTGAGGGTTGCAGAGTTTCATAGCTTAGCCATGTCACTATATCTTCAAATATACAATATATATCCTTCTCTTAAGTGTTATATTTAGTTCCCCTAGATGAAGATACCATTTGTAAAGTTTTATAGTGCTGTTTTATTTTGAATAAAGTTCTGAAAAATCTTCATATTCATAGTTTATTATTACTACAAATAGATATACTTGAGTGAAGGTGAGGGGACATCTCAATAGATTTTTTTCAATAGTTTACCTCTATCACAATATTGGAAAGATGATATTTTTTGAATAGCGGATTAAGGAAAAAATATGACTCAATTTTTTATTAGGGATTGAGGTGTTGTGGATGATCAATCGAGGTGGTATCGGGATGGGATAATTAGGGTTTACGGTGTACTGTGGACTATCAACTCTGATCAAGATCCCCATTTTATCTCATTATTCTGGTGCGATCATCAATTTAAATTTTTTCATCAACTACACCTTAAGACTACATTACATTTTTAAATGTATGTTGAGAGAGAGATGAAAATAAAGAAACGAGAGGATATGATTTGTGCCAATATCATGGATTTTGGTGGGTCATGTATAAACCACCTTAAATTATTCACATTTTCCTATAATAATTATTATCACTCTTTCACCAACATGTCTCTATTCAATTAATTATATAGGAGGATCCAATGATCATTTTTATGTTAAATAAAGTTTTTTGAGTTGGAAGTCATTGGAAAAGATATGGAATATGTCTTTGAAGATAATTTTTAAATGATTATGGATTTTTTGACAATTATATATGACCATTAAAAGTATTATACTGGTCATAAGAGGACACTAAAAGAGTTAAAGATATGATTTTATGTCTTCAATATGGTTTCCCCTCATCAGGTAAATAAATACTAGAATTATGTAGTAAAAATAATCCCTTACTTATCAGTCGTTATGAGGTTTTAGCATAAGTTGATGAAGTATAAAACTAGTTGGAAGTTCCCACATTGTATAACCAGATTCATAATTTCATTCATGAGTCACAAATCTAGAAATATCTTCATGTTGACTCATATGTCAATTATTGAGTATATATTTATATAGAAGATGATGAAATATTCATGGAGTAGTTGATCAAGATTCATGATCTCCATGTTATGGTGTTTCTCAGGTATGTAATACCCTCAGTGCGCAATTTAAGGAGAGATTGAGGTTTTGTGGAATGTATTTTTGAGTGTTCATAATAAATTCATTCACTGATTCCCATGATTTTTTCAGCATTATTTTTATTTGATGATGAGATGTTCTTTCTGATACTGACTTATTTGTGATAATTTTATTATTTGAGAATTTATTTTATATTTGTTGGCCTCATATGTTTATTTGTGCCTTTTTGGTGGCATTTTCTCTATTTTAGAGGCATCGTCTATAGAGAGTTGGGTTTGTAAATTAATTTTTTATTTTCATGTCTTGGGTCGATTCTTGAAGATGATAATTCATTGAAATAAATCTAATATAAGGTATTGGGTTTTACCCTAACTCTAAATTTATCTTTTCATCAGTGTTGGAGAACTACAAGGATTTTTTTTGGTATTATTGAAGGTTATGCAAATTTCTGGTTGTTTAATAATGTACTATTAATGTAATTATAAAATTTCATTATAAATATGTAAAATTTTAAGGAAATCATCACTTTTAGTGTTGTATAATTTTTCTACAAATCAAGATTGACCCTTTTATTTTTCCCCATAGTCAAGTTATAATTTTTATGTTATATAGTTGGTCAAAATTCCAATAGTGATAGTAATTTTGGATCCTCTTAGAGTTATTCTCTATTTTTTTAGAGTAACATATTATTTTTATAAGAGTAATATAATTTTTTAAGACTCATTTGTTTTTTTATAAATGACTTCTGATATTTATTAGTGTCATTACTTATTTCTTAAGAGTTTATCCTTATAAAATTTACACTTTGTAAGAGTAAATTAATATTTCATAAGAGTAATATGTGTTTTAATTTGGGTAATGTGGTTTCTTAATTCTAGAATTTTATTCCTGTAAGGGCAATTTTTTTTATAATGGTTGTTTGATTTAAAATAAGAGTATTTTCCATTCTGAATTTTGAAAATATACGATTCATTGTTTTTCTTAATGTTCCTTCTAATGATCATAAGATAAATTTATTGGTAAACTTTGGAATTTAAATTTAATGTGTAGAAAAATGATATAATTTCTTTATTAAATAATATTCTTTTCTCCCAACTATAAAATCATTACCTTTGTTAAATTTTCTACTTATTTTATTAATCTAGAATAATATTTCATTATTTAAAATAGAATATATTTATTTATAATAAGTATTGAATATTATAACCAAGAAATAAATCATAGACACAATCCATTGTCTCCCAATGGTTCATGAATCATCCTTCCTCTGAAGAATTGAGAAACACCCATTTAACCTATTTATGAAACTGTAAAGAGGCCCTAAAGTCCTAATTTTTATAAAAATGTACATAGACATTTATCAATTCCTAGATATCCATAATGGTCTAATGGATATCCCTATGGCCCATGGCATATGGGCCCCCAATATTGGCATAAGGCCCCAGTCCTGTGGAATAACAACTACCCCAAAGGCCCATGAATAAGAGCCATGTTATGATCTACAAAATTAATCTCACAAACCTCTATGACCTAGATGAATGTCTTCACCCATGTATCCATCATTCTAAGACACCACACCCATGTTCACCGAACACTTGGTTCCAATGCTACTTTCATCAGAATACAATAACCCATTGTTTACCATAAACTTTTACACCCAGGTTGTCATCATCATAATTTTACACCTCCTTATGTACCCTATACTCAACGCCCTGCATCACCAGACACCTCTACCTACTATTGAAATTATGGCACATGTTCAGTGGGTATGAGAACACCACCCACCCAAAACTGGGATTCCAAAATCAATGGTGTGAATTTGAACCCCTGATCACCCACACGTGGTGCGGTAGTTGAGTGCACGATTATAATGAGAATGATAAATCATAAAAATTTTCAATTTATTAAATCATTAATATAATATTATTTAATCTCACTATGCTATATTAAATGTATAATTATATGTAATTTAAATTATAAGACATGGGAATAATTGTAAGGCTTGATTTTAATTGAAATTAATGGTAAGTTCATCGAGTTTTATGGGATAATTCCATGGAGGATTTCCAGTTGATTTTAGTTTTTTATCTTAATGATTTAGGAAGTCCTTATATTTAGGTATATTTTTTTATGCATCACTGATCAAAATCTCACCCTTTATGTTTTTACCCCCCTTGTGATCAATTTTGGTTCCTTCTTTTTGTGCTACTGGCATACAGTAATTCTCCCACCTCTCTTTTAATCTATATTGAACATTTGAAGAATAATCCTAAGTAAAGTATTCTATAAAAACTATTTTATTTTTTAAAATCACGTAATAATCATGTTTATGTTTTTAATTAAATAAATGTTATCAAGAAATCTTAAATAAGTACAATAACACATCTGATGAAAATTAAATGTTAGAGTATTTCGTGGGTCTTATGTTATTTTTGTGATATTTTTTATAATTCTAGGTTGAAGTTTATACTATATATCTTAACATATTTAAATTCATTGTTTTTATGGTTTGTATTATTGCTAAAAAATATGATTTTTTGACTGTGAATAACTTTTTAAAACCTCTGTTATATTGGGAAAACAACATAAACCATCCATGGAATGATGTTTTTGGATAATATAGAACTATAATGTTGATTATGTTCAACATAAATAACAATATTCATGAAAATAATGACAAGTAATGATATATTTTGTGTTTATTATTTTTTTATGGCTTGTTCTTATAATTTATGGGGGTTACCTATAAGTGGGATGTAATGGCTAAAAATTAATATAATAATAGAGGTAATTTCATTTTTGATGAAAGGGATAGGTTTTTATAGAAATAATTCTGGTTATTTGTGTGGGTTTTGTGAGGTAGTTCTTATGATGGATGGTGAGGTATTTTGGCACTACATTAGTTCATGCCTAGTTATATGGAATAAAATTGGAAAATGGGATAATAAAGTGGAAAGTTGGCTGGAAATGAATGAATTTGGGCATTTTATTATGATTTTTTCATCAAATATTACTAATATATTGAATAATTAATTAAATATGGATTATAAATTATAAATATATAATTGGTTGATTGAATGTTTAAAAGTGGGTTCTATGGGTTTTTATAGTGATTTTGTGTTCAATTGAGTGGATGGTGGATATTGTAAGAGGTAGTAGTTATTTGTGGACGTATGGTGATGGATATAGGAAAATATAGTGTTTCTTATTATGAGACCTATTTATTAAGATTATATTATTGATTATGATATATATATATATATTATTTTTAATTGATTTATACAATATCTAAATCAGATAACCCTAATGATGCCTATTTCTTCTTCTAGGTGTCATCGCAAATTGTATTGGTTGGTGAAGTAATGGTTGTATGACTATACCATATTCCATATTCAATATTATAAACATGGAATAAATGAGGTTTATTTTCATGGGTTGAAATGGCCAGGATTAAATTGTGTAAATGGGATGTTGATGATGAGATGATTATGTAATATAGAATTCATAAAATGTCTGGTAGTTGGAGTATAAGTTGTTATAGTCCTTATATTCATGATACCCTATTGTGGAAGAAATATTATGTTTGTTTGAGATATTAAATTATGGTAAATGGTGTTTACATGTGGTTATTTGATTACGATGTGATTATTTAATGTTTATATATGTAGATATGGTTATGGTTATATGGATTGGATGAAATTTTGAGGAAGTTTTTCTTTTTAGTGTGAGAACGATACAACATTAGGTAATTTCAGTAGGTTTACCACTTTATATATTATTTAATTTTTTATTATACTTGTTTGTGTTGTTAGATTAATGAGACCTAGTAACGATGGGTGGTTGTTAACATTTTTTAGGTTTTAGTTGGTTCTTATATTTACTCACCAAGGGATCGATATGAATCTACAACATTTTTTCATGGGGACTTATAGAGGACACTACTATATATAGATGTATGACAACCCACATACATATAATTATTATTTATAGGATTCTAGGATGGATTTGGTGATCGAGATGAATAGTAATAGCTTGGGACTGGGAGTTGTGGTTAGATTTTCTTCCTATTAATTTTATTTTGATAGTTTATCTTAGATACATGAAATTATATTACATTATCATGAATTTTAGTTGTTATTGAAAATTGGTTTAATTTATGATATATTTTTGAATGGTGGTTCCTTTTTTATAATCTAAGGATTTATAAAGGTAATTCAACCCATTCATATAACTTATACACTCAGTCCATGAATCCAAACCATTATCTATTTGAGATAGAAATTAGGGGCCACTCTTACCTTTAATAAATTCCTAGTATTGGTTCCTAGTGGTAGGGGGTTGTGAATGGAGAAACCTCAGATGCTTGGTTCGATGTCTATTTTACTCATATGTTCTATACAGAAGGTGAAAATTTATAATTTTAAGATGAATTTTGGAATTTTTTTAACTGTTAAGTACTCTTCCATGTGAAATAACACTTTCCTATGGGAAACCCAAAAACCCCTATTCAAGTTAATTGTAGTGTTTATACTATTAAAATCCCATATTTTGACAAATTCCCATAACTATGGGAAATATATAAGAGTCAAAAGAAATCTTCCAAGTCCTCGCATACAACTAAACCATTACAAAAGAACTGTATTATCCATCCAACTCTATATTTAATTATAACAAATATTATCATCATGGGGGTATTACAACCTACCTCAAAAGGCATGGAACAATTCATGGAATGTTATCATCCCCCACCACATCCCAAAAATTCATAACTGCCAAAAAGTCCATTTTAAAAAACCCTATACAAAACCCAAATGTAGAAAATAATACCTAATAACATAAATGACTATTAATAAACTATATTTCCAACAAATAACTAAATATTCTACACAAGACCTAATAATGAAATTTAGAAATCTCACTTACACAATAGGGGAAATCTAATGATATGAGTTGGGTAAACTACCTGATCTAACTTTAGTTAACCCAAGGGACAAGGTGAATGTTGGTGGTATTTCCGTTTGAATTTTTATGTAAAAAAAATGTCAGAAAAACTTCCATTATAGTCATCCCCACCCATTAAAACCAATATTACAACCATCCAGAAAGATCCAAATGACGAAAATCCTTATCTTGAAAAAATTATCACTACAGGAATGAGTGTATATTTATATGAGACACCAAGCATAATGATTTCTATTTGATTTTAAAAATAGACATCAAACCCTATATTTCAAAAGATAATTATCATAGAAAGAAAATATTAGAAACATTAAAAAAATTATACGTTAACATTACCATGATTGATGTTATGAAGATAATTCAATGATAAGTCATGTTCCTAAATGAGATTATTTTGCACTGATGACGTCTTGGAGTTGATAAATCAGGGAGTATAGAGAGGAATATCTCAGAATTTATCCAACCATCACTCCAAACTATATTCAAGTATCAATGAAAATAATCGATTCTATGTACCTTAGGGTAATGTTTCTTTTTTTGATTACACGCTTAATTAGGGTCTCACTATTAATGTGATGTCTCACTATAATTTCACATTATTGAATGTCTTATAGTTATATATCATTGGAATTGTTGTTCAACCTAAAAACCAATGCACCAAACACATAACTTATGCAATAAAGTATATACTTATGGGGGTTAAAAAATAAATTTTAACTCCTCATATTTACGTGATTAATATAGAATCTGATTGGATGAATATACAAGGAATAATTATAATAAAGAGATATAAATTGAAAACCACCAAATTCATAATTTATGTTCAATATGGTACATTATACATAGATTCTGGGGGTTTCGTTTTACACATTATCATCCTATATTCCATGAAGAACACTCTGAAGGTAACTCCTCTAAATCAATTAATTTTACTAATGTACACTCTTTCCCCATATAAAATTATCTTATTACCCAAGATCCTATTTTTATTATTTCATCATTGACTAGAAACCTAGTTAAATATGAATGTTTATAATTTTTAATGGAATTGAACAATTTTATTCATGTTTAATACTTCATGATTACCTTTTAATTGAGCACATATTGAAAATTGATGATTCTTATCAGCTTGTAAAATATTACTCTTCATCTGAGGATAATATCATTGATTAGTTATATGAGTTAATGAACCTATATTTATTTTTTACTACACTAAATAAATAACCCAGAACTACCACTTAAACTAAAACCTCAAATTTTAAAATATTCATATCGTTATAATGAAAAATTCTTTCCCAAAACTATTGCTTGTCCACTCTATCTAGAGCATAAATTATGATTGCTTGATATCTTGAGGGATTGTGAATAGTATTTAGGATAGATAGTTTCTAAAATTATAAGTATCATCTAATTAATATTAATTCATAGTATATTAGAAAATTATTAGGATAAGCCTTTGAGATAAAAATGTTATAGAATTAACCAAATACTCCTTGATGTCGTTAAAAAAGAGCTAACAAAATTAATTGACAATGGAATCATTTATGTTGTCTTAAATTAGAAACTTTTTATTTTAATGATCACAAATAATGTTTATATTTTTATTAATTATTTTCATGTTTTATATTAGAAAACATTTTGTTGTTAAATTTATAAAAATTGTTGAATTATAGAGCATACCATGATGCCTTACTAAGTGAAGGGCAGGTGACCATATCACCTTACCATACATTATGTTTCACCCGACCATATGATAACAAAAATCTTACTATAATATAGATAAAAAATATGTGTATTTCATAACATTAATGAAAGACGAAAATCACCTTTCCATAAAAAGGAAATAACCATACCACAAGAAGGAAATCACCCTAGAAAAATAAGGAAATCACCTTACACAAAAAGAAAATTACCTGACCACCTAAAGAAATATTGTTATGGGGCCATGGTATGTGTAAATTTTCATAGTGATATACTGATAGTATGTTTCTAATATAGTTACTTTTTTAAGGATATACTTAGTGCCTATTTATAAATTGACTATATGAAGAGTTGAGATGGAAACCTGATCAATTGAACTGAATGCATGAAGCAGTGAATCAACCACTTCACCTTAACTTATCAGCTGACAACGTCATGTTACCATATTTTAGCTATATTTGCATCAAGTAAATATATAAAACAATTTATAACATAGAAATGGATAATTTAAAATCTCCAAACGCTAGTTTGACGCATTACATGAAGTGACAATGCATTTAATGGATGATTATTACTCTCCAATGGATACTTTTGATAAAGATTTCATATTATATAAAACTATTTTATTTATATTCATAGGAGTAAATGTTGAAGAGTTCATGAATGGACTGTTATTATTTTTCATCCCACATACAACTATGGAAGAGGATTTATTACTAGATAGCTTTGTAAAATATTTATTGTAAAACCCAATATGGTTGTGGATCTATTTTTTATTATAATAAACAGCTTGATTGTAGGTTATTTTAAAGTGAAGAAGATTAAGTCTCATCATGAGACTGAACAAATTTTTTATTTAAACTATGTATTTTGTTAAAATTGTACTTCTTTAAACTATAAATCAATTTATATTTTAAAAAATATAAAACCAGTAATTTTATAGTTGGTCATAATTTGTTTTTATACAATTTTTTGATTAATTTACTTATTTTAAAAATAAAATGAATTTATTAGATGTTTTAACTGATTCATAACCCAACATATGAGTAATTATCTTAATGATAAAAATTATATATTTATAATACTTTTATTAAATGGTAATTTTTGTTTTAGGTGATTTAGTGTTCAACTTTTTTTACATAGAAATTTTTATTGGGATCTTAATTAACCCCATCTCCTGAGTAAATCACTCTTAACAACATTTGGTAAAACTGGTTTATTATGAACATTATTTTGATTATAAATTTGTTTTATTTTAAATATATTTGATTTCTATCATATCTAAATTTAAGTCTATATGGATAATAATAAAAAATAAGGAACTACCACTATCCGACCTCCTTATTTTAATGGAACTCACTATTCCCAATGGAAGATTAAGATGAAAATTCATTTAGAGAGTATGGGTTTTGATATCTTGGTAGTAATTGATGTTTAATATGATAAAACAAAAACAAATAGAGCTACATGAATTTATTCTATTAAAATTTCACATGATAATAATTTTAAATGATGAATCTATACAATTTCATGTACAAAATTTATGGCATATCTCCTTTTTATGAAATAACATTTTCATTAAATGGAAAAAATGCACGACCATTTAAGGTTTAGTTCCATGAAAATTAGGAATAGAATACTATAAAACATAAAACCTTATTCTAATACACTTTAAATTATTCCTCATGGATTCTCCCTGTGTTACTTATTTAGAATATCATATCATAGGGGCATACATCAAAGGAAATGGGTGAGTATGAGGCCCAGTAAGGAAAGAAACAAGGGAGATATCTAGTCATGTGATTATGTTGTATATCAATAAGAACATGAGGTATGATAACATTAAATAATCAATAGCACACGAGTCATATCATAATAAATATAATATTAGTAATAACATGGAAATGTGGCTACCAAATATAAATGAGACATTAATAAGAATATCACCATGGTTTATCCACAAGGTTTTATAAATAAAAATTGAAAAGGTTATTGACCAAGGTAAAGTAAAATATGTAATATCAAGAGATTAAATCATTTTATAAATTCATTTGAGCACTAGATGTGCTCACCCTTAAAAGGTAATAATTTCATGTGAGTCACATTGATCATAATAATTTTTTATCAATAACCCGAGTAGAATAAAGTATGGGTTTCATATATGTTCATTTAGTATGTATGTTCTAATACGATTGACTGTAACATCATTTTTAAACCATGTAAGTGGGATGTAAGTTTCATATATGTAAATACCTAAGTCAATGGATTATATTAACTTCTAGAAGAATATCCATGGATAATTAAATGTTTTGCGTAATAACACTATAAAAAATTATTATATTAAAGAGAGAAAATTTAGATATACATTTGGGAGAATGATGGGTATAAAGTGAGGATTTAGAATAAGTTAAAATAAAAGATAAAATGTTCTCCCATTGATAAAAAAATTATTTATAAGTAAGATTATGATCAAAATAATATTAAAATAATGTATCACACAATTTAGAATATGTAAAGAAAAATAATTATTTGAATGAGAATTAAGATTAAGTGAATTCACTTACCTTAATGAGTCGATACTAAATCTTGATAATGGAACCATTGGGGATTAAGGACACTTTTGAGGGACTATTTGGGAGGAAAAACCACAAACCATTATGGAGGATGGATTTGGAGTGGTGGGGAAGGGTGAAATGGGTGAGAATTTATGGAAAAAGTGGAGGAATGGTTTAACAATGTTCAAATATAGGTCTTAGAGATATATGATGGTGATAATGAAAAACCATTATCTTAACCGTGTTTGTTTCTCATGGTTTTGGACATTTTCATGACATTTAATGATATTTTAATCAATAAATACTTTAAAAACAAAATTTAGGAGAAAGCTAATTAGGATGATCATATCTAGGGATTGCCTTTTATTATTATGGATTTTTAAGGAGAAAATAAATAACCTCACTTTTTTGGTGAAAATCTAGATAACCATTGTATTCAAGAAAAGTGTAATCACAATGGTTGAGAAAGCCCATCACATTAAGAAGTTGTTTTTTAGATGAAAAGGATCATCACACTCACCTCGGGTCTGGACTGGAAGAAGAAATCGTAATGGGATATTATCAGAGTCTAAAGGACTACAATATAAATGTAAAGATGCTTTTCTGATCTTGTACTTATCATAAATCATAAGTAAGTTTTATAAATTATGTTATAAGATTGATTAAAGAAAGGGGGAGTGAAATACATGATTCTAATTTTATTCATCCTAATTGTAATCATATTAATCGTATTCAGGATGAGTAGGAAAGAAAGATGATACGGGAGGAATAGTAAGTTTGAATACTTTCCATTAAAATTATTATAGTGCTGAAGATGATCTTAAACGTATTCAAAGTCACGAATAAAGTCATGATAAAAGAAGAATTTTGTTAAATAATAAAGTTGGTGAAGTCAAAGTTCTCTAGTATCCATATCATCATAATGAGTTTTTTCAAATGTAGGTTTGTTTAAAGGGTGAGCATGATGTTTAATATAATGAAAATAAAGAAGTTACAGAAGTAGAGTTTGCTGAATAAAGATATATTATATTTGATATACCATAATATTCGTTAGAATAAGATTTTTTTTCTTCAATAAAGTCATTGGTATCATATTCAGAAGATAAAGAATTTGTATATGCTACTGATACTAGTCCATCTGATTCATTATGCCATCATTGTCATTAGAGGAAGATTTGTTTGGGACCGATGAATGCAATTGAGAAGAACAATATGAATTATAAATTTTTGGATGGGTTGTCAAAATAGGTTCTTGAATCTAGAAGAATATGTGTCTTTTCACTAGTTGGTATAATGAATCATAATTAACAAATCATTTTAAGAAATCATAATGGCGTCTATTTCTTATTACATTAACTTGGTATGAAGAATTGTATTGAAGGAATCGTATTGGGTAAATTAGTATCATACTAGTGTTTGTGATGAAAATCAGAAGAGCGTTGATTTTTTTTAAAGATTTAATAAGGATTGAGAATAAATGAGAAGAGTTGATAAGAATTGATGTGGTCAACATGCACCTAAAATTCATAGAAACATGGAAATTTGGGGAATTTGGTTGAGTGGGAATGTTTTCATGAATCCCACAGAAACCAAAATTAGGGCGAGTATAAAAGGTGAAAAGTATATTGTACTTTTCTGATTAAAGGAATCTTTATCAGAGGTAGAGATAGTACATAACACTAAATAAATTTTAAAGGGAATTAGTGGTTTCTATATTATTTTCCTTGAATAAGTCATGCTGGATAGAAGAGAAAGTAGAAGATACAAGACTACAATGTATTCATCTAATCATCATATTTAACTAATTATCATATTCATCCAATGATCAAATTTGGTAGAATTATAATATTCATTCGATGATCATATTTTTCTGAATTATCAAATTTAGGTAGCATGATTATCATACTAGGATTTCCAGACTGAAGTAAAAAAGTGTTCATAATTCTCTCATTTATATTATGTAGAGATATATTTTTTTATTAAGAAATCAAACTGGGAAGAATCAGATAGATAAACTAGACTAAGTTTTATTACAAATTCCATAAAGTTATTATATACTTCTGGGTAACAAAGTAAAGAATTTATTTGAAATTTTATATTTGTTTAAGTTAATAAAGATGCACCATAACAAGATTTTTTATAAAAAAATTATTACATCATTTTTTCTAAAAGGAGAAGATGCACTGTTAGATTATTTATATAGTTCTACATGTGTGAAATGGTATATCCTACTCACTTTATTCCATATAAAAGGATTTTATTCTAGTGTATTGTGTAGTATTATATCATTTTCAAACCATACCAAGGATGTATCTATTCTTATTGAATAGTGAACCTTGTAAATTCTTATGTTATTGTGTGTGTGTTTTTAAATTATTTTCTGTAGGGAATGTAATATTTAAAAAGAGGAGAATGTTATTTCATTTTATAAGGAAATATGAAAGAAAAGATATCATTGATTCACACCTCCCAATCTCAGTGATACAATTATCCTGACTGGGCATTTTCAATTGGTATCAGAGAAAAGGTTCCCTTAATTTTTTCTTTACTAATGTTTTGATGTGAAGTTTATGGAGAATCTTAATTGTGTGAACAATAGTGGGATTTTGGTTTTCGATGGTAAGAATTATCATATCTGGAAACATTGAAGGTTTAATTATCTTATGTCTATTGATTATGATGTACTAGAAGATTCAACATATGGGTTTCATCCTATTAATGAAAAAGTCCCTCTTACATATGTTGATAAAACAAATCTTTAGAATGATGGAAGAGCCAAGGATTCTTTATTGTCATCCCTTTCTAAAAGAAAATTTCTATGGTGAAAGGTGTTTCCACAATGAAAGGTATATGAGAGAAGATGAAAAACATATATTAAGGAAATAAAAAAGTAAATAAATAAAAATTAAAAATATGGATCCTGAAGTACAAAGATTAAAAAATGGGTGAGTTTGAGTCCATTGGGGAATTCTTTACCAGGGTAAATGATATTTGAACACTACCAGATTTTTAGGTGATATATTAGAAAATTTAATAGATGTTGAAAAGATTTTGACAATCCTTCCAAATAGGTTTGATGATAAAGTTTCTTCATTGGTATATATTAGATCCTGAAACATTATTAGTAGAGGATTTTTATATCACTCTAATAACCTATGAAATGATTTGGGATACAACTATGAAAATAAAAAAATGTTTATCAACAAATGTCTTTCAAGGATTCCAAGAAAGAGAAGTCAGAATAGATTCTTATTAATGAAGTAGCCAATGATTTTTATTCTAAATATGAGGTATGTAAAAATATTAATGAAATATTATCCTTATTTTCGAAAAATATATGAAGAGGTATAGGTAAATATCAAGGGAATATTCCCTTGAAATTTTATTAATGTGGATATGTTGGTCACGTTGTATAAAATTTTCCATGAAGAAATAAATAAAACGATAGTGATGAAGAAGAAAGAAGGCTGATAAGGTTATGCAATAAATACGGTGATAAAGATAAATATTTTGATTGAGGGAGATATAAGAAGTTATTCGTAACCAAAGGCAGGAGTATCTTATATAAAGATGAAGAAGAATAAGATAGTGAAGTTGAATCTAAAAAGTATACTGAACATTTTGGTGAGAATACTTTTATTGAAATCATGAATGATGATGAATTTGGATGAAATAATTATAATGAAGAATAAAGTCAACTTGAATTTTATTTGATGAAAGATTTTGAATAATGTCTGAAAAATAAAAGAATTATTTAAAATTAAAACAAGAAGTTGGAAGATAAATATTCCTCAACAAAAATTCCAGAATGTTTTTCAGAAGTGAAAAACAAGATGCTGGTGGAGAATGACGAATTAAAGAAATCTATTGAAGAATAAAATAATTATGATGTATATCAATAAGTGAAGTTGAAGGCAAAATAAAAAAAGTTGGAACTTTTACTACAAAAACATTATAAAGTTGAATAGAAGGGTAAAAGTTTCCAATATTATAGCTATAATTTTGGTGAATGTTCTTATAAGAAGAAACCTAATAAGGATCAATAAAATTACGTTCAAAGGTGGATAAGAAATATGTAAGTGTTTATAAAAGGAAGAATACTAGAAAAGGTATTTATGAGACCAAGATGAAAAAGTAATTC
Source organism: Viscum album (assembly GCA_963277665.1). Lineage (NCBI taxonomy): Eukaryota > Viridiplantae > Streptophyta > Magnoliopsida > Santalales > Viscaceae > Viscum > Viscum album. The sequence continues at coordinate 1,357,754,196 of OY728150.1, read as the reverse complement.
AATGGTTTCTAACAATCCTGAGCCGAAAAATGATTCTAAATATGTTGAATATATAGATATTTCTAATAATTATGGTTCTAATAAGGCCTAGAAGAGAAAGAATATTCTCATTGAAGTCATAAATTTTTGTGGTTTAGATAATAAATACAAGAAGGTTGGTGAGAAACATGTTTAGAACTCCAATCATTATGGGTGTTTCAAAATAAAATACTCTATCTATGGTCACTACTGGTATTTTTGTGGATTCAGACATACATAAAATATATATTGGATTACCCAACAACATTATTATTATTCCACAGGCTATGAAAGGTAATGTTTTATGGGGATTAAATTCTCTTAAAACAAGAGGTAAGAGAATAACATTCGAAAGAAAACCGAGAAAGATGGTGTGAAAATTGAAAATAGGTTCCATACAATAGAAAATATTTGTGAAAGATGTGAAAAACCTAGAAAAATTACAAAGGGATGTATTGTTTTTTATCAACAAAACAAAAATTTATTATCAATTCTCAAAATCTGGAGATGATGAAAGAAAATAAAGAACTAAAATATTTTTTTATTGAAAATGATTTGAAAGCTATGAAAGTAGAATGAACTTGGATTTTGGATAGTGTATGTTCTTCTAATATGAAAGGATATTTGATATTATTAAAGAATGTAAAACATTTTAAAAAGGGAACTATGACATTTGGAAATGATGAATCACTAAGAATCAAATATGTTGGATCAACTATCATTAAGAATAAAAAATTGATTTATAAGAAAGATTTATTTATTGACGGGATGAAACAAAACTTTCTAGGTGGTTCAAAACATTGTGATAAGGGTAATACATTTATCTTAAAAAAATGGGATTATTTTGAAAAGTGAGGAAAAAGGGAATATAGTTACCAGAGGCCAATATATAAAAATAAAATATTCTCAAATTGGCTAAATACATAACAAATTTTACTTGAGTATGGTGGTAGATAATCAATTTTGGAATAACAGTGTAGGATACATGTTTCAAAGAAACATGAGTAAGTTATCAAATAGAGATAATGTATGATACATTACTTATTTTATAAGAATAAGTGATAGGAGTTACAATTTTTTTTAAAAAGAAATGATTACAAATTTTGTTTATAAAAAAGTTGGATTTTTTTTAAAAAAATACAGAAGTTATTCATTATGATATCTGTGGGAAAATGATCAAACAATAAACAAATGGAGATAAGTATTTCAAAACTTTTATTGATGAATTTAATTTTATTAGTTGTGTCATGTATTTCAAACATAAGTCAAATTCCTTAAAAATGTTCAAAAGTTTTTGGAGAAAAGATGAGAAATAATGTGAGTATTCAGTGAAGAGGTTGAGAACTGATAATAGCGGGGAGTATAAGAATGATGAATTTGAAATTTTTCATAGGAAACATGGAATTTGGAATGAGTATAAATCCCCATAAACTCCTAAAAAATTGGTGTTGATGAAAGAAAGAATTTAAAATTGGTGAAAATTGGGAGAACTATGTTACTTGAACATGGTCTTTGTCATTACTATTGGAGGTAATACATGATCACTATTGTTTATATTAAAATATAATGTTTCTATAGACCATGTTCAGAAATCACTCTATATGAATTGTTTTATGGAAAAAATCCTGATTTGAAAAACTTAAGAGTTCTCATGAGTCCATGTATTATAAAGAATAATGTCAGAAACTTGTGAATGTTTGATAAAAAAGGTGTAGATAGATTTTTTTGGATATGCTTCAAATAGAAGAGGATATAGATGTTTCAAAAAATAAATAGGAAGAATTTTTTATTTTATTGATGTGAAAGTTATTGAAAAATCCAATAAGGATCAATAAAATCCAACAAATAAGAATTTTTAACATGATAATAAATGTTTTGTTAAAAATTTTGATAAATATATAGACAATTGTAATCCTACTTAATAAGAATTAGAATCAGACTCATCTATTTTTAGTGATGAGGAAGAATCTCAAAAATCTCATCCTAGGTAGAGTAATCAAATGGAAGCTTAGAATATTATTTGTGGTCAGTATCAAAAGGTTCAAAAAATAAGAACAACAAATTCTATTACTATAACGAACCTCTATTTACAAACATTGACATTACATAACTTTATCAGAATACATAAAAATTATACAAACAGAATCCCAATGACCGTAGTTGGTATAGTGACTTTGAAAAAATGGAAACATAAACACTGGTACATATGTGAGATACCTCATCTCCCACTAGGTTCTTCTTGACTTGCACCCTTCTTATAAATATCAAACATAGTACATATCAACATAACCTGTGTAAAGGGAAACATAAAATGGGTGAGGTCAAATGCTCAGTAAGGGAAACACAAGAGAAATGTAAACACAAACATGATCCTAGGGGTATGAGAATGTGATCATGAAAATAGAAAAACATTCCATGAATATCAAGGATCATAATAGAGATCATGGAATAAAGATTGGCAGTTCATAAAACATGAATCATATTAAATAAAGAGCATAATAAATGAAATCAAAATATTGGAATAAGGCATAGAATTATGGAAAACCCATAAGAATATAATCATTTCCATAGTACCCATGTAATAACTTCAAAGACCATCTTAGTATTATGGGTTCACTATCGATACCATCATATTAGTCATGGTTTACTCCCCTGGACATCATAGTAGCATGAGTTCACTACTCATACCATCTTAGAAGTCATGGTTCATTGCCATGGCTATTTTAGTAGTCAAGGTTCACTCCCAATACCATCGTAGTTTATCTCATGAGATATAAAACATTACACAATGCATTGGAGGGTGATATAGGTCCCATAAATCACATAATGAAATCAAACATACATATGCCACAAGATTGTAAAGAAAAATTTCATAATCAATGAAATGAAATGGGTATCATAAACATGTAAACATATAATAACCTTTAGAAAGAGATATAGTTCATAGTCATTTCATTATAAACATAACCTGTAAAAAGAAACAGGTTTCAATATCACATAACTCATGAAATATAAACAAGTTTCATAGCATTGTACCATCAAAACAGAATACATTTTGCGAAAGAATATTAATCTAAAAATTTAATAATTTCCCTATAAAGTCATGAGTAACACTAATATATTTTTTCTTAATTGGACAATAAATTTGAAAGATATTTTGAAACATTTCTTGAGGAAAATATCCTTTATTATTTAAAAAAATCATTTTATAACATAAAACCATTTGAAATCCTTTTTCTTTGAAAATATATTTGATAAATTATAAACACGACTTAAAATCATTTTGAAAACCATTTTTTTTGAATACTTATAAAATAAGCTTCAAAACATTTTAAAAACCGTTTTCCTTGAAAACACTTGAAAATTTTTATATAAATATTTTAAATTATTTGAAAACCGTTTCTTTGCAAATATTTTGAAAACTTATAAAGAAATATTCCAAATGTTTTGAAAACCATTTCTTTGAAAATAACATGAAAACTTATACAGAAATATTGATTTTTTTTGAAAATAATTTTTTTTAACGCTTATAAAAGAAGTTTTAAAACGTTTTGAAAACCATTTCTTTGAAAGTACTATGAAAACTTATAAATGAGACTTTGAAAACATTTTGAAAATGGGTTTCAATGAAAACATATAAAATAAGTTTAAAACCATTTTAATACAATTTTCCATGAAAATTTCTTTTAAAAAAAATTTCTAAAAAATTAATCCTTTTAACAATGCAATGGGTGCTTCAAGGAAATGATGGTGGATAAATTTGTACATGTCATACGAAGTCAAAAGAACATTCATTTTTCATAGTAAAAAGGATATAAATGTTCCTTGTTTGGAACTCAACAAGAAAAGTCCCATGAAAATATTAGTAAAATTATAAAAGGGTAAAAAATCAATATTAAGTATTATAGGGGAATGATATAAAATTTTTGGAAAATCTTTTTAGAAAACATAGATTTCTGACCAAAGAGAGGGTAAAGTCGGACTTTCCTAAAAAACATTACTAACTAACTTATGTATGAAATAATAGAAAATGATACCAATACATGATTATATCATGAAATAATAGAGGATAAGTAAACTCATGAATATTATTTAGATATGGATCATAATATTTCATCAAAGGAAATATAAACATAAACAATCTCAAAAAGTAATGAGATTATCTAAAAAAACTCTTATAACTTGGTATCATGGGATATTATGTACATGTAAGGAAAGGAAATTAAATTAAGAATATAATATGATTAGAATATTTAGACTCATGATATGGAATGTAAAATGTAATTATATGCGCCATAAAAATGTGTTTAGGTGCATAACAAAACATGAGTCTCAAAGAAGGTAAATTGAGACAAAACATTTTTACTGATTTGGTAACTTTTGAAACATAAACCACATGAAATAAAGATAATAAAATGGGAATGTGAATACCCATAAATTTAATTACATGATACATATAATAAAATCACGAGAAATATACACACCAAAAAATGGAAAGTGTGGAAAACATATCCTGTATCCCATAGAAATTCGAAGTGTGATGAAATCCTCTTACCTTATGTCTTTACTATCTCCGTACTCGTACAAGAAACCTATATAATAAATATATTTTTATTATAAATATTTTATATAAGAATATTCATATACATTATACCATATATGGTTTTATTATGATCTTATATTAACTGCTTGTTAACGATCATATGTTGAAGTTTCTCTTCGGGTAAAATTCATTTTGTTCTTCACAAGTGTCTTAATTTGTTACATCTTTGGTTATTATACTTATATCATAATTAGAGAATTTAAATTATGATATAAATATCAGGTATATACATTATATGTGTATTATAATAATCTATATCATATAGGAGTACGAAATAGACTACATCGTTCTTGGAGATGATAAACCCTATGTACGCATGAACGTTGTTTCTTTTTTTATTGTTCTATTGAAGAAATTATATAAATGAAATATATATAAATATTTATGTATATATATATATATATAATTATTGTTCTAGTAGCATGAATATATCATATATATCATATAATTTCATTAAACCCATTTTTAATACAGTCCATGTAATGTGTGAATGAATAACATTGCATTGAGGGGGTGATAGTCCACACTTCCTCAAACAAGATTATTGTTTTAACACCAGATCAAAAGTTAGGATATTTGTACTATAAAAGTAATAAATAAGATTAAATACATATTAAATTTAATATGTTAAATATATAAACCTAGTGTCCATCATAATTTCCACCATGATTTTTGGTAAATGAAAAAATGAATTATCATCATTTCGAGAGGTAGTAGTTTGCCGTACACAGAAATAGTATGTACAACATTCATAAGATGGAGGTATGTGTTAGTGTATGCCTTTTCCTTTTCATAAAAAAATCATAGTATATGGACTATTATCAATATTTCACACAAGAATGGAATAAATAGAGTGGAGGTGGTGGAGAAGGAAAATAAATGGAAGGAGCTTGAGAGAAGACGTTACCTATAAATTGGGTAACTCTTTTTGGTTTGTGCCAAAAGGCTTCCTTAAGATGCTTTCTGCCCAATGGGAAGATTAAAAGTATAAGGGAGGATTTTTGGGAGGCTACTTGGGAATATATTGGACGAAAATAAAATGTTTTAGATGTGTGAGGAATGGACAAAGGTGGTGACATTTTGTAGGGAAGGAAAATGACTCACTTGAAATTTCTAGAAACAAGTTAGGTGTGCACTTATTATTACCTAAAAAAAGTCTTATCAAACAAAAAAAAATTATGGAAGTTTATGGAAGAACTATTGACATAAAATTGGTTTTGGAAAAATTTATAGGTCATTTGGGAATTTAATTTTATGGTTTAGTCCCTAATTAATCTTAATTTGGCCTTAATTACATTTATTGATTTTAATCACTTTTACTAATCAATTTTGTAAAAAATTAACACGGTCTTGTCAGACTATAAATATTATAATTAACAAAATGGTGTGTTTTGAATTTTTTAAATTCAAATCACATAAGGGAAAAAATTAAAATTATTGATAATCCCGCAGATAGGACGAAATAACAGAGTTTTAAAGTAAGAAAAAGTGCAAATATTGGTTAAAATTTTATATTCAGTTTAAATTGAAATTGATTATAATTAATTAAATTATATTAATAAATGAATTTTTTTATCTAAATTGACCATAAAAAATATTTATAATATCCTTTATCAGTAATAATTAATTAGAAAAAAGGCGGTTTTTAACTAAAAAATAGTATTTTTAACTATTCATAAAAAAATGATGTTTCTTAGAAAAATCCCAAAAATTAACCCTAGGATAATTTAAAAATTCTGAATTCCAAAATGATATTAATTTTATCCAATTTAATTTATATATGTGTCTAAAATTAATTTTATTATTAAAAATCCATTCTTTTAAGAAAACAATATTTTTAACATAAAAAGACTAACAAAAATCTCATATTTCATTATCAATATGATATATTTATATATAAAAAATTTAAAGAATATTTTGAAAGTATTTATTACTAATCCTATAATTATTATTAATTGTTAGGTTATAATATTATCATTTAATTATATATATATATATATATCTATGTTTCATAGAAACCTAGTGTTGCGTGCATAGTATGCCAGGTCAGTGTTACTTGTAGTGAAATCCTAGTTGGTATTGCTTGTAGATCAAGATAAGTTGGTATTTCATGTGAAAGGAATGTTTTAATTAGTGTTTTAATATATATATATATATATATATAAAGAACGATTTACCATGTCATGTGAAATGAAAAATGTTGAAAAGATAAATTAATTCGAAAGAAATAATTCTCAAAATCTTAGGGTGTTAAAATTTCACATACTTACTTACATTAAAAAGTTGAGCCAATTGACGCGAATTAGGATTTTGAGTATCTAGAATGGGTTTAGTCCATGAATTATTAGTTGGATCAAATAGAAGTGAATGATGTTAGGTCATATTGACTATGACAATAACACAAGAGGGGGGTGGATTGTGTCTTTTAAAATTATTCCTCGATTCTATCTTTACAAAATAGTAGACATAGATTGAGATGTTTATGTAACAGATAATATTAAGTGAATAGAACAGAAAACAGGACAAAGAAATTTATAGTGGTTCAGGGCACAAATGTAGAGACCCGAAGCCTGACGTACATTGACATTACATTACTTTTGCGGAATACTTAGTACATAACAAAAACACACACACAAGGATCGTAATAGTTTAGTGTCTTTGGAAACTCGGAACGTAATCTTCTAAACGTGGTGAAAGTTCTTCAACATCTCCCATAAAGATCTTTTTTTTACCTAAAACCTTTCTTTATATCCTGGGGAAAAGAAAACATAAAAGGGTGAGCTCAAATGCTCAGTAAGGGTAAACAAAAGAAATATCAATCACATCATATACATAAGAACATAGCTTTTGGAAATCTTAACCTGCAAAAGAGCTCATAATATCATAACGTGGGATAAATCATAGAAGTGAAAATGAAATCATAACTTAAAACATTACTCATTGTGGCATACACACATAATCATAGAGAATCATTTCTTGTTAGTCAAGACTCATTGCCAAGACTATCTTAGTGGACAAAGTCCCTTTCTGAATCGAGTAATCCTCGTTTCAGTCCTGTTTCACTGAACCGGTATAACCTACCATTCCAGCCATGTCTATATCATGAGATATAAAATCTTTACCCAATGCATTGGAGGGAGATATAGGTCCCACCCATCTCTTAATGAATCCTTTCTTATGTGTGCCACAAAATCATAAATCATACATCATTGCATAACCCATGTAATAAAAATGGGATTCTTAAACAACATGACATCATAAAACCATTCATATAAGATAAAGGAATTCATAAACATAATTCCATCACAACATAGTCAAATCAATGTAAAAATATAGATAGAAACAGAACCCTTTATTATCTTATATGGAAAATAATTTTGATAAAACACTTGAATTGAATTCTTGAGGAAAATATCCTTTCTTCTTCAAAATCAATTTCTTTTCACAAAACATCATGCAATTTTAAAAGAAAGAGATTTTATTGAAAATAGTCATGAAATATTTTAGAGGAAGCTTCATGAAAATAAGGCTTTATAAAACAGTATAAACCCGTTCGTGCCGTATAAGTTAAAAAAAAACATTCTTCGTACTTTTGTCGGAAAAGTCAAAAAGTACATCGTACGAAAAACGAAAAAAGATTCCTTTCATATCCTTTACTAAAAACTCACCTAAGGGTAAAATTGGATTTAAACTATTGCAAGTGGATGGAAACAATATTACATATTGAGGGAACATGGATGTGGATGATAAAATACACCCCAGTAAATACTTATGAATAAACAATCTCGGATAAAAATGAGATTGTGATATTTCCCTTACCTTAGGTCCGACTTGCTTTGTAAGTGTCCGAACCTCCTCTTCTTTAAAGTGCCTCTTTGAGACCTCCTCTTAGGGCACTAAAATTGGTCTTTGAGGAAGACCAGAACCTCTAGGATGTTGCTAGGGAAGTGGAGAGGAGAAATTGGCAGGGTTTGGCCGAGCTTGAGTGCTCAAATTGGAGTGAGGAGGAGGGGGAGGAGGTGTCCTTTTATAAGGGAGGAGAGGGGCACCTTAGGAATATCTCAAAATATTATTTTATATTAAAGTCAAAATCGGTTTATAATGGTTCCAAAGGGTCTTATTTCTAAGATAAAGTGGGGATGGGTCGAAATCCTATCAACCAATAGGATTTATACAAGTTTAGGTTATTATTTTAACCTTATCAATTAGATTTAACTCTAAGTTAAATAATTTAACTTTTACCGTGTCTTTTTGTTTTCTTTCACTATATGGTTAATACACTTACTATAACATGCCAAACGAACCCCAAATTGTATATTATTAATAAATATATCCTTATCTAAGTCATTTGGCCGAACTTTAGATTTTTAGGAATAAAATAACAATTAATAATATAATATTTGATTTAAAAACTATTTTGTGTCAATTTTGACACTATTTGATATATGATTTTTGTGAAAGTCATAACAGAATTATATGTTCGAACCAAGTTAATTAAATCAACACTAATATATCATAGTAACCTAGAAAATTAGTGGAATTCATAAAAAGTCTTAAATTACATTCATTTGAGCATTTATAACATCAATTATGTTAATATTTCCTTAAAAGGGTAATTACTGCATCATCGTTGTGTCATAAATAAATTAATTTATTTAAAGTCTAAAAATTATAAATAAAATATCATTATGTAGGAAATCTTTTTAGATTTCTAATGAATATTTATAGTCGAATTTATCTTATGTATAACCCCATATTAAAAATGTTTTAGTAAAAAAACTTTGATTTTAACTCTTTTAACCCTTCTTTAAATAAATTAATAATAAATGTCCTAATCTAACCCAAGTGGGCCTAAATGGTCATATTTTATTCCTAAGTTTGTTTTTGGTCAAAATACACTTGTCCAATAGGATTAGGACATGTTTTAGGGTAATATTAATATCATTTTTACCCTTAATTACCCTATTTACCTTTAACCGTGGTAAAAAAAGGTAAAAAGTTACTATTCACCAAAAATTATTTTCATCTCATTGAACCACATTTTAGTCCTTGATATTAACCGTGTCTCTCGGATTTTCGAAATTCCATTCACAGAAGCGGTAAAATTAAGTTTTATGCAAAATTCAGTTTTTAACCTACCACTTAGTAGTTTCACTATTCATCAAAAATTGATATTTTTCAGAACAATGCCAAAATTTCATCCCAAGCTATATTTCATATTCCGAATTCAAAAATGAAGTCTATTTTACCAAATTCATAACATAAAAGTTGCATTAATTAATTTTATAATTAAATCCCGCTGTTAAAACAAATAGCGTGTTTTTAAGAAACAATATCTATCAAAAGATTGACACTTGTTTATGTCTGGTTTAAATGTGAAATTACATCCAATGACCAACATTGTATTAAATTGTAAAAATATATTCTAAATATATTTTAAAACCACTCAAATTAATGATTTATCACTATTAATTATTTCGATTAAAAAAGTTGTTTTTAGTAATTTTCAATATTCATCAGAATATGAAAGTTATCCGAAAAGTACCAAAATTTCACCTTAGGCTAAATTCGATACTCCGAATCCAAAAATAAAGTTCATTTTGAAAAATAAGATTTACTGGATTTCAAAAAGTGGTTATTACTATTCATAACAGCTAGTTTTAATAATATTTTTATAGCATATCGTTGTTTAGTGAAACTCGGTATTGCGTACTACACACGCTAACGAGGAAGGTCGCGATTGCGTGTAATGCAAGGAAAGTCAAGGATGTGTGTTGTGCAAGCTCCTTTTGGTGTAGCGTACAACACAAGACATTAATAAAATTAAAAAGAATATATTTTTTTTATAAAATCTTGGGCTGTTACATTCTACCCCCCTTAAAATGAATTTCGCCCTCGAAATTCGTCGGGGTTATAAATGGTTTACTATTTGAATGTTTCTTTAATAGAAACCCACATCGTAAAAGGGAATACCAAAACTTGGCTTTAAAAACTAAAGTATGAAATGTAACGATTACCCAAATAAACTAATCACTGGGTTTCCACATAGGTGAAAATATGGATATGGAAGAGAAATCTAACCATCATGTTCTGATGGAGAGTGGTAGAGAACATGGCTATGGAAAAGCCAATAATCACAAATCCATAAATTTGTGACGATCTAAGGTACCATCTGATTCATCAGGTATAAGAGAACTAGGACAACATTTTTGGTTTTCAAGATCATTTCCCTAAAGTTGAAAATTTGAATTAGAATAAATACTTACTTTATTTTGATACAATCTCACTGTTGTTCGTGCCTTTAACAATTTCCACTTCATCTCTTAAATAAATGAAGTTGAATTTGTTATTCGTGAAGTGTTAGCAGATCATGTGATAGAATGACAGGTCATTCCATCTGTCTCAAACAAAAGGTTAGCAAAACTTATATACATAAGTCGATCTATAGTGAGATTAATCACATATGGACTTATACTTCATATATCATACTGCTTAATATAATAAAACTAATTTCTACTAAACAGGGACTTCTTGTAGGCTAGTGGTAGGCGATAAAGGCCAGTCGCACTTCGGTTGTGGGTTCGATTCCTACAGCCTTGTCCGAAGCGATGGGCTGTCGCCCGTCCTGTAGGTTGTCCCTTTTTCTAAAACTACGTTACTATAACATCCCATCAATAATATCGAAAATCTTCTATCCTTAAACAATACTAACTTATGTCCAACATAATCCAGTCTAATCTTTAGGCTTATACTGCAGTCCACTCTCATAATATAGTGACAACGATTACCAGAGATTTAATACTGTCGTTGATCCCCACATATCATAAGATATGTCTTGTTGGTCACATTCCAAACATTCAAAGTCCTTAATCGTGTATTCTCTTGAATACCTTAGTGAAAACATGAGTGCAGTTAAAAGTTAACACTTTCCACATACCAAAATCCTCAAAATTCTATATACTCAAACCATGATATCACTTAGTCCTTATATCAATCATGAGCTCATGAATACTGTCAAATATTTCATTTTCTCATTTTCCCTTCATTATGCGCATATCATCTTTTTTCCAAAAATACCTCAATCACTTCGAATACCAATACATAAATATTCCAATACATCATAAAAGTACCTCAACAACATTATTCTTGAATACCAATACATAAACACTTCAGTCCATCCACTTCAATGACTGTCCTGGAATAAGTCCTTCCTTGATTTAGAAGTATCTTTTTAGGTCCGGGCATTGAGTTGGGTAATGCCCATGTTCTCCACAAATAAGACATTGAACTCCATAACAATCTGTCACTCTATGACCCTTTTCTCCACACAGATAACATCGGTCCCTCCATTTGAGGTATTCCTCAAGGTTCTTCTTCCCTTCTTTAGAAATCTCAATCTTCCTTTCTTTATGATCCTCAACATGCGAACATGCATAATAGTTTATCTTCCTCTTCTCTGATGAATTAGTCATACCACTAAATTTCACCTTGTTAATCATATATCGCGATGACTGATTTGGCATACTCACAAGATCATTCTCTCTAGGAATTACAAAATTTGTTTTCTCATAGTCAC